>CM056499.1:145000-1345000 GCA_029783415.1 Anisodus acutangulus
AATAACCATATTCTTTATTTATTCCTCGAACCAGCCCAACTCCAATTTTCGTATACACTTTATAGCCATATTTTATATGTTCACCAAAAAAGAAAATCTAGCAGCAGTAATTCTTATATCATAGGACGACGTGTATATCAATGGACAACTTTTATATATTATTTTACCATATTTATAAAATTCTTGTACAAGTGTAATTATGGTATTAGTCTTGTAATATGAAAAGCTGTTAGAATTAGAGTAGGAAAAAGGTAGAGTTATTTTTCATATTCGGGAATATATTTGTATATATACCTCTTCATTAATGAAAAATATCAAGGGACTATTCTCTTTCATGGTATCATAAGTCTAGGGCAAAAGTTCCTTCTCACAACAAAACTTTCGCTGCCCTCCCTTGTTCTCGGTTTCCAAACCGTGATCTCCTCCCTCTCCAATTTTCTTCCAAATCCTTAATTTTCCTCTTGTTCTTTCATTATGTCTACCTCAAAGAACACGTTTCATCCTGCCCTTACCGTCTCCAACATCAAGAACCACATCTCTATCGTTCTTGAGATGGAATTCCGAATGTCTTCGTATATTGTAAAAGGCTGAAGGAATTGACGGATCAACTCAAGAACGTTGGTGCGCTCGTCACTAATGATCGTCTTGTTATTCAGATGGTTGTAGGCATATCCGAGGCTTATAATGGCATTGGGACTCTTCTTCGTCAAAGTAATCCCCTTCCACCGTTCTACTAGGCCCATTCCATGCTCACATTAGAAGAGGCCAGCTTGGCTAAGAAAGCGGCTATCGGAGCTAATTCCATCATAATGATATCCACGTCTGATGATCCTCACTCATTCTCAGAATATTCTAGCCAAAACCGTAACAGTGGGCCGCAGCACCAATGGTCACCGACTTGGGCCAACTGGCCGTGGGGCTAGACTAGTGGTCAGTGGCCCAACAACCAAACAACTTGTTGGGCCTTGGCAGCAGGCTGTCTTGCTTAGGCCTCGGCCTCAACAGGCCTTCACTGCTGTGGGCCTAACAGTTGTCTCGACACCCACAGATATCGAGGCCGTGATGCATACACTTGGATTAAATCCGTCGAACGCAAATTGGTATATGGACATCGGTACCACTTCTCACATGACATCCGCTCCAGGTAATCTCTCATCTTATTTCAATTTGAGCAACAATCGGGGTATAATTGTTGGTATGGTCATTCAATTCCAATTCATGGTTATGATCACACAAATTTGTCTCCCCCGCATCCACCTCTAGTCCTAAAAAATGTTCTTCATGCCCCTCACTTAATTAAAAATTTAGTGTATGTCCAAAAATTCACAACTGATAATTGAGTTTCTGTCAACTTTGACCCTTTTGGATTTTCTGTGAAGTATTTCAAGATGGGGATACCTCTAATGAGATGTAATAGTAGGGGAGAGCTTTATCCAATCACCACCACCACTATTTCCATGAGTCAAGCCACACCTTCAACGTTTTCCGCTCTTGCTCCTTCGTTGTGGCATGCACATTTGGGTCATCCGGGGTCGTCTATTATTTTCTCTTAAAAATAATAATTTTATTGATTGTAAGATTACACGTAGTACTCATATGTGTCCTTGTCCTCTAGGGAAACATGCTAGATTACCGTGTGTAGCCTCTACTTCTAGGACGTTGATGCCTTTTGATATTATACATAGTGATTTATGTACATCTCCTATTTTGGATTCTTTGGGTCATCGTTATTATGTTTTATTATTGGATAATTATTCTAATTTTTTTTGGAATTTTCCTTTGTCTAAAAAGTCTCAAGTTTTTTTCATATTTTTAAAATTTAGAGCTTTCATCTATACCAAATTTGAGCGGAAAATTAAAAATATTCAATGTGATAATGGTAGGGAATATATTAATTGGCTATTTCGAAAATTTTGTGACGCTCATGACATATCTTTTCGTGTTTCTTATCCTCATACGTTCCCACAAAATGGAAAGGCAGAAAGAAGGATTCGTATCATTAATAATATTGTTCGTATCTTACTAGCCCATGCTTCCTTATCTCCGTCTTTATTGCATTATGAGTTACAAATGGCGACCTACCTCCTTAACATTCTCCCTAAGAAATGTTTAGCATATCAATCCCCACTTAAAATTCTTTATAATAAAGATCCCTCGTATTCTCATCTTAGGGTGTTTTGGTACTTGTGTTATCCACTTTTTCCATCCACTACGATTAATAAAATTCAAGTTCGGTCTACCACTTGTGTATTTTTAGATTATCTGTCTAATCATCATGGTTACAAATGTTTGGATTTATCTTCCAATAAAATCATAATTAGTCGCCATGTTATATTTGATGAAATCCAATTTCCATTTGCTCAAGTGTCTAATTCAGTGTCGAGTACTTATAATTTTTTGGACGATGCTCCCTCCCTGTACATTCTCCAACAGTGGGCCCGTGAGTCAAATTTGCCAGCAGGCCCACTGTCTGTTGGCCCAAATACTCTCCTTGCTGCACGGTCCCATGACTCAGGCCCAGTCAGTACCGAAATCGCCTATGTTTCGGTAACTCAACCAGCAGGCCCACTGCCTGTTGGCCTAATGTCTTCCAGTACAGTCGAATTTTCCAAGCCTTACCCGTCTGACCTAGTTTCACAGCCAGCAAGCCCACTGCCTGCTGGCTCGTCCCGAGGCAGTCCACCAACATCCTCAGTCCCGTCCATTTCTGTTTCAAGTCAAGGGCCCATTACTCATAGAAAAATAGGTGTTTTAAAACCTAAATGAAATTTTAATTTGATTTCCAATGTCACTGAATCACCCCTACCACATAACCTAGTGTCTGCCCTTTATGACCAGAATTGGAAAATGGTCATGGATGATAAATATAATGCTCTTATTGAAAATAAGACGTGGGAGTTGGTGCCCCGTCCTCCTGGTGTTAATATTATTCATTCTATGTGGATTTTTACTCATAAGAAAAATTATGACGTTTCTTTTAAGAGGCATAAGGCTCGTCTTGTAGGTGATGATAAAGCTCAACAGGTTGGCACAGATTATGGTGAGACGTTTAGTCTGGCGGTCAAACCGGCTACCATTCGCACTATCCTAAGTATGGCTCTCTCGATATCATGGCCCATTAATCATCTGGATGTAAAAAATTCTTTCTTACACGGTGATCTTAAGGAGATAGTATATATGCATCAGTCCTTGAGATTTAGGGACCCCACTTATCCTCGTCATGTATGTTTGCTGAAAAAGTCCTTGTATGGGCTTAAGTAGGCCCCACGGGCTTGGTATAAGAGGTGTGCAGATTTTGTGTCTACTATTGAGTTTTCTCACAGCAGGTCTGATCATTCTCTGTTCATCTTTCGTCGTGGTACTTCTCTGGCATACATTCTGTTATATGTTGATGATATTATTTTGACTGCCTCCTCTGATAATTTGCGCAAGTCTATCGTGTCCTTTCTTAGTTCAGAATTTGATATGAAAGACTTGGGACCCTTGAGGCATAGCTATCACTCGTCATGCATGTGGTCTATTTTTATTACAGAAGAAGTATGCAGGCAAGATCATTGAGAGAGCTG
This sequence comes from Anisodus acutangulus, assembly GCA_029783415.1. Classification (NCBI taxonomy): domain Eukaryota; kingdom Viridiplantae; phylum Streptophyta; class Magnoliopsida; order Solanales; family Solanaceae; genus Anisodus; species Anisodus acutangulus. The sequence continues at coordinate 148,567 of CM056499.1, forward strand.
ACATGTCATCTTGTAAGTCCTCTTCTACTCCGGTTGATACCAAACTGAAGCTGAGTGCTAATACTAGCATACCATACGAGGATCCCACCCACTATCGTAGTTTTGCAAGGGCTCTTCAGTATCTTACCTTTACGAGACCAGATATTACTTATGCAGTCCACCAGGTGTGTTTATTTATACATTATCTAAGGGTTGAGCACATGCATGCGCTCAAATGCATTATACGATGCATACATGGCACACTTCATTATGGTTTGCATTTATATCCATCATTCATATCTACTCTTGTGTCTTATACATATGCTGATTGTGGTGGGTGTCCAGATACCAGGCGTTCGACCTCTGATTATTGTATGTTTCTGTGTGATAACTTGATTTCTTGGTCAGTGAAACGTTAGGCTACTTGATCGCGATCCAGTGCGGAGGCTGAGTATCGAGGGGTAGCTAATGTGGTGTCTGGGTCATGTTGGCTATGTAATATTCTCTTAGAGCTACACTTTCTGATTCAGAAAGCTCCCTTGGTCTATTGTGATAATGTTAGTGCAATTTATCTCTCTGGGAATCCGGTCCAACATCAGCGCACTAAACATATCGAGATAGATATTCACTTTGTTCGCGAAAAGGTAGCTCGTGGACAAGTACGTGTCTTGCATGTCCCTTCAAGGTACCAAATTGCTGACATATTTACTAAGGGTCTTTCATTGGTTCTGTTTGAAGATTTTAGGGACAGTCTCAGTGTATGACAACCTCCCGCTATGACTGCGGGGGTGTGACAGAATACGTGATATATCAACGGACAAAGTGTATATCAACGGATGACTTTTATATATTATTTTACCATATTTGTATAATTCTTGTACAAGTGTAATTATGGTATTAGTCTTGTAATAGGAAAAGTTATTAGAATTAGAGTATGAAAAGGTAGAGTTATTTTCCATATTTGGGAATTGTATATTTGTATATATACCTCTTCATTAATGAAAATAATCAAGAGATTATTCTCTTTCACTATAGGTATATATTTGATTCTCCTTTGTAAATTTTATAAGGTGTATTAATTTTAAATTTTTGTACCGCTGGAGAAAGAAAATAACAAAATTCAACAAATCTCTCGAAAGGTATCGCTTCTTTCTATTATTATGCTTTTTAAATTCAATTTTATTATTTATGTTTAAGGTCTTGTTTCCAATTTTTATCGGCGAGAATTTTTCATAGATGAGTTCTCTTTAGATTTGAGAGAGAATATATAGAAAAATTAACTAGAATAGCTGCCCATATTAGTAATAAACTTAAAATAACCATATTCTTTATTTATTCCTAGTACCAGCCCAACTCCAGTTTTCGTATACACTATAGCCATATTTTCTATGTTCACCAAAAAGAAAATCTAGCAGCCATAATTCCTATATCATCTTCGTAAAAGTTTCTTCCAATGTACACTTTTGTTATTTAAGTGAATGCTATGTCTATTTTGATGTTCATTGCTATTTTATAATTTATTGACACATGCAATACATGTACGCTAAAATTAGTATCATATATAAACAAACACTAAATATATATCTCATATATATTTTAGTCTAGAGATATAATTTAATTTTCTATTCAAATAGAAAACTCCAATTTATTCACAATATTAATTATATTCTCTGTGCTACAAAAAATATAATAATATTCCATATTGACTAATAAGTTTATTTGTTTAACTAATTAAATTCTCTAGTTTAATTATTAAATAATTAATCAATTAACAAAGAACGGAACGCTCGTTAGTGTAACCCCATAGGTTCATTACTAAGCCGGTAGTAAATTGATCATGTCAATATACTAATCAAGGGTGGCGGCTAGCAACACTCCTTCACGATCGGATAGCATGAAGTATACAATTTACTCTCAAGAACCTGTAGAAGAATGATGTAATATTTCCTTCAGTCCTTATAGCTCCGGATCACCCTAGGATATGATCTAACTGTCAAATCCCAGTAGGTGATCAACTATGTGTGCATGTGAAATTATAATTGACTATTGAATGACTTAAGAAACTCTTTTCTTCTTTCATTCAATTACCTTGACCAAGGTCTTTATTAGCGAATATTCTCCGAATATTCACAGTATATTTTATAATTATGATAGCTGTATATTTAAGGTAACTTAAGATTCTTATTGTATTAGGAATCAACCATTTAAGGTAAGTTATGATTCTTATTGTATTAGGAATCAACCTTCCGTACAACTATATTTATTGTGATTAATGAAAGGAATCCCTAACGAAAATTATTCCAATCTTACATGGTATCAAGGGCCAAACCCTAATCCCTACCCATTTCTACTCTTTTTCTCTCGGCCGACCACCACCCAAAATTCCCTTCCTCTCGGCTGGCGGCAACAAGGTTGCCACCATGTCTCGCCTCACTTCCCCCACTAATTCCGGTTCATCCACTGGCACACTGGACAACCCCCCTCAACATTCATTGTCTTCTTTTCATCCGACATTCGCCGTTACCAACATCAAGAATTTTATCCCTATCATTCTTGACCAAGAATACTGTCAATATTCCATGTGGATGGAACTGTTTTACATTCATGTATGTGCATACAATGTGCTCGACCATATTGATAATTTTGTTCCTCGTCCAACCGATGTTGCAGACTCAACCTGGCGTCGCCTTGACGCCATCGTCAAACAATGGATCTACGTCACCATCTCAAAAGACTTGTTGTGCACTATCATGAAAACAGGTGCTACGACACGTGAACTTCGGGTCCGGCTAGAAGAAATTTTTCAGGATAATAAAAATACTCGGGCTGTGTATTTGGAAGAGCAGTTCAACAATACACGTCTCGAGAATTTTAACATGTCCGAATATTGTAAACAACTGAAACTCATAACCGACCAATTTTCCAACGTAGGGACTTCTGTGTCAGAAACCATGATGGTGCTTCAACTAGTTGCTGGTTTACCGAAAGGTGAATATGATACACTCGCAACGATGATTCAACAGGCCGACCCCCTCCCAAGTTTCAATAAAGCACGTTCACAACATTTGTTAGAAGAGACCCACCATGCTAAACAAGAGCACAATCACAAGGCATTAGCCGTTGATGGCATGACACCATCAGTGGCCAACACCACCCAGCCATCATTGCAAGACCATCAACAACATCAGTCCCATGGCGGAGGGCGTGGCGGCAGAGGCCGCGGTAAAAATAATAAAGGGAAGGGCCGCGGCAATGGCAACCGCAACAGCAGCCAGACCCAACTCCTGATGCCTATCTCCCGTGGCCTGGACAACAACTAATGTTGCCCAATCAAGGGAATTGGGCCTCTCCTGCATGCCCCTACCCAACTGTAGGGGCCTAGTTCCAATAGGCTGCTTAGTCACTCGGTCTATTGGGCTCCGCCCCAGCCAACAGGCAGGCCTACTCGCAGCAGCAGCAGACCCACATGGTCTCGGTCCAGCAGCACCCGCAAGGCAGCAACCTGTCCCCCACCAATTTGGGCCAGGCCTTCAGCACCGTGAACCTTCAACAGCCTGACATGGACACCGGAGCCACATCTCACCTCACCCGGTCGACATGTAACTTATCTCAACTACTTCAGCTGAAGTGTCCTCAATTTATTACTGTCGGCAATAGTCATCGCATTCCGATTGAAGGTTACGATAACACACATACCAAACATCCCCACCCGCCTTTCTCCCTAAATCACATCCTCTACACCCCTAACATCATTAAAAACTTAATCCCTATTAGAAAATTCACTCGCAATAATTCTGTGTCTGTCGAATTTGACCCTTTTGGTTTTTCTGTGAAGGATCTCAATACGGGGAGAATTCTTATGCGCTGATGTTGAATCGTCATTCATAACTTTATTTGATCTCTTTGAACCCAGCTCTTAGGATCTCTAGTCTACTAAGTATAGTTTACGTCATGATGACTTATCCTAAGCCTTAAACCCATTCCCCTCGATGATCTTTCAACTGCATATCTAGCTAGGTCTTTTGTAAGTGGATCTGACACGCTATCTCTTGACTTTACGTAGTCAAAAGTGATAACTCGACTAGAGAGTAATTGTCTAACGGTTTTGTGTCTCCGTCGTATGTGATGATATTTCCCGTTATACATAACGCTCTCTTCCCTACCTATTGCTGCTTGGTTATCACAACGTATGCATATAGGTGCCAATGGTTTGGTCCAAAATAGAATATCTTCCAAAAATTTCCAGAGCCATTCAGCTTCTTCACTGACCTTATCTAAAGCTATAAATTCAGATTCTATCGTAGAGCGGGCGATGCACGTCTATTTGGATGATTTCAAGACACTGCTCCACCACAAATGGTAAACATATATCCACTTGTGGGTTTAACTTCAGATGATTCGGTGATCCAATTTGCATCACTATATTCCTCAATTATGCAGAATATTTATTATTATGCAAAGCATAGTTTTGGGTGTGTTTTAAATACCCCAAAATTTGCTTCATTGTCATCCAATGAGTTTGATTGAGATTACTTGTGTATCGATTCAGCTTACTAATAGCACATGTTATATCTGGTCACGTTCAATTCAAGATATACATCAAACTTCCCAACACTCGTGCATAGTCGAATTGTGAATCACTTTCACCTTCATTCTTTTGAAGTGCAAAACTCACATCAATTGGAGTCTTTGCAATATTGAAATTCAAATACTTAAACTTCTCAAGTACTCTTTCAATATAATGAGACTGTGATAATGCTAGACCTTGTGGAGTTTTATGGATTATAATTCCTAAGATCAAATCAGCAACTCCTAAGTCTTTCACATCAAATTTGCTAGTCAGCATGCGTTTAGTAGTATTAATATCGGCAATATATTTACTCATTATCAACATGTCATCAACATATAAACAAACAATGACTTCAGGATTTGGAGTATTTTTAATGTAAACACATTTATTACCCTTATTGATCTTAAATCCATTTGCCAACATTGTTTGGTCAACTATTGCATGCCATTGTTTGGGTTCTTATTTTAGTCCATAAAGCAACTTAACAAGTTTGCACACTTTTCTTTCTTTACCAGGGGTTGACACCTTAATTTTACCCCAATATTTTAGCTAATTATTTAGAGTTTCTGAGTTATAAACTGAGTGAAATATGCATTTTACAAACCGAAAATCATTTTACGAAATTATTTCGGTAACATTTTGCCATGTTATTTGGAAAAATATTATAGAATATATTATTATATATCATTTACATATTTTTAAGAAATATCTATCAATTGCTATAATTTATGAAGGACAAATTATTTAATTAATTATATTAAATTGATAAATATTTTACTCTGTTGAAATAAGGAAATTGGATTAATTAAATGCGGTATCAAATCGTATCTCATTTTATCCTTTAAATGGATTTCCAATTAAGTTTGTGTTTTAATTTCAACCTTATTTGTGGTCGTTTTTTGCCACAATAAAATAAGAGCACCTGGCTTTGCCCATTCACAAGGACTCGATTCTATGTCCAAACATCACATGCCAGCAGATGTGCTCACCATCATAGGTACTCAATATACTTTATCAGGAGAGGTGGATACATAGTACTACTAGTTGCTCGATCAGGACCCGAAATTAAAGTGGCTATCATTTAAATTGTTTTATAGCCTAATTTGAAAACCAATTCGTAATTTTCCCTACCCCTTCTAATTACTTGTCTGTGGGCCATGTTTGTGTTTAATTCCATGGGGTATGTGTTTTCTGTTGAAGCATACTCTAGGATAGGGATAACCGGTTGTTTAGTTTAACCTATTAGATAGGACATTTTTGTGCTCAATACAGTCCTGAATATTCAATTATGATCCACCTAGAGCATTTGCTATGTAGTGCCCAGATTCTAGGAACATATGGCTTTGTTTTTGTATGTAAATGACCTATTAGATGTTTTTACCTATGGTTTAGGGGTGGTGCTAAAGAATGTTTGTTGTGTGGAGTTCTCAAGTCCCAATTTAATATTGTCTGAGGTGTACCAAGATTGTGAGTTGATTTGCTTTGCTCTCTCTTAAGTCTTGTTTAATCACCATGTTGAGTATCCCATGTCTATTTTGGATGACCCTTCATGTCTGAGCTGTGACTTATGTGTGACCTTGGTATCTATAAGTCCTGCATATTAAAGAATAGGAATGTTGTCCTTAAATTTCATACTAGGTCTGTTTAGTATGACTGACCTTGATCCTTGAAGAATGGTATGATAAGATAGCCATTTATATTTCTTAAATTCTCTATTTTCCTTTTCCCTAAAATGAATACTACATTCACCTCTGTTTGCCTAAGTTTGTGATGAATCATGATGGTATTGTAGTGTCTTGTAAATCATTCCTTATCATTACTATATCCACTAAGGCCACCTTGGCATGCCCATGTTAGTATGAAATACTTGAGAACTTGTTAGGATATTGTTTGAATGTATTTCAGAATTGTCCAAACCTGTGATATTGTGGTTCTGAAATCATCACTTTTGTGTAAAGTTATCAGGTCCAGTTTGAGAAACTGAATAGGATTTTACATCTTTTAGTCACCTGTTTGGTCATGAATACTTGAAGAACATATATGTGTTTGTGTTTGAAGTTTCCTCATGATTTAATTCCTTCCATGCCATGTTACATGCTAAGTGTTTGATTTCTTTCCTATATAAATTTTGATGGTGAGTTGCAATAGATTCCCTCTTAGGCAAAAAGCTTTTGAAGATTGTCTATCTTATTTCTGGCTCATCTTGCGATTCGATCTGTTTGATATGAGATGATCCATATTTAGTCCATTCAAAACATCATTTTAGTTATGCTATACCCATTTTAAAGGAGTAGTATGCCCAGTAGGCTTGAATCATGAGTAAGCAGGTTCCCTTTGATATTTCAGGCTAGGATATCTAGAGTGCCATCTCCAGTTTACTACATTTGATGTATCCATGCTTATCCTCATAGGTATCTGCATTTGTACTCATTTGTTGTAGCATTGACCTGATCCTTATGTACTGTTTAGTCTTACCTCATGATGTTAATTCTAGATGCTTGTTTATGTGTTTATTTACTATGTGTCCTTTAGCTACCATGTTAGGCTAATAGATAATTTGAATGACATTGGACATGCTAGTATTTTTGTTTTGATTATGGCAAGCTCTGTTGTGAGTCTATGTTTGCATTTGTTTCATCCATGATCATGTAGTGAGTGTCTGGTACTTTAAGGTCTTGAAAATATATTGGTTTGGTTGGATGTCTCTATGTGTTAGTTGTATATCCAAAATCATGTGACATACACACTGTTCTGATAGGTATCTCTAGTAGAAAGCTTTGTTATCACATTAAGATAAGAATGCATTCATTGATGGTCTGTTATGTGTGATTAAATTGTTGCTAAGTAGTACTGGAACCTTATATGCTCTATGAACTAGGGTACCTATATGTTGGCCTGTTCTTGTATCTTATATGGTCTGTAGATGATAGGAAACTATTACCTTGAACATTCATCAGCATTCCTGTCATGACCTAAATTACTAAATCGTGCAGGCACCTACCATTTTACACCTTGGTAGGCGAACCCGTCTCGTAAAGATTCACCCAACAACATAAATAGTAGAAGACTAAAAACATAGATATATGATAATGCGGAGTACAAAAACACCCCAAGGGATCTAGTCTGAATAGTACAAGAGCTTCTAAGTATAAAATTACAACCGGAATAAACTTCTGTTTAGAAAGAGAATAAAACAGAAAGTCTAGATGAACTTCATGAGATCCTTGAAGGCTAACCGAACCTCGTTGAAGCTCCTCCAACAACTCTACACCTTGAAAAGAGTGTAGCAAGAGTAGTATCAGTACAAACACTAGATCTATATATAACATATGTATCATAGGCCGACAACAGTTAGCTAACATATATATAAGAAAGAAACTAAATGATAGAGAAGCTCGCAATCATGTACAAGTAATATCACAGTCCAGGAATAATAAGCCAATTATAGAGAATCCAGTCAGAATACAAGAGATACGAAAATAAAGTAATTACTAAGCACGCCCATGTAAGATTTGCAGTAAGGTGAATTACACTAGATCTCAGTTTTCTACAGTCAAAGCCTAGGCGGAATCTCTAGTACTCGAATCCATCTAAGTAAGAGATTAAAAAGCAAACACCATCTCAATTGAATTAACAATAAAGGAATCAAGGCTGAACCGCATCACACAATACAATGAAAACAACAACTAGAATCAGAGATATGGGTGGATGTAATGTGAATGTATATGTGATGCAATGCAATGCAATGCACTGAGCAACTGTCTCATATCGTACACACATGCTCCGAGCGGAATATCTCTACATCCCAGCAGTCATGATCCATGGGGGACCCGCGAAGTCCATGTACCAGTCACTCCGTATCATACATCCTAGAGTGACTCTTCCACTGAACACCCCACTAGCCATTCCGTATAACTCAGCATAGAATGGCTACGCAATCGATATGTCAAACGAATTATTGTTGTTTCCTTCTCATTTATCACCATCACGCCAACCACATATAAAATCAATACATCATGGAAATGAGGATGAATGCAATGCAATGACAATATCAAGTGTATCATATGAATCCCCAACTATGCCACACATGGACACATATCACAACATCAGTATCAAGTCAAGTCATTTCCTCTATCTATGATAATATCAAAATATGTGAGACAACTATATCACATGTACGGATGACAACTACGTACAAATCTAGTAACCACAAAGAAGCAACAAGTCACATTCAGTCAACAATAACCAATCTAAGTAAAACCATCCCAACTTTGTACCCAAATGCGTACATGCTTTCTCCAACAAAATCTAACTACACATACACTTCGCTAACCGAAGTCTAACCAAAAGGTAAGTCGTAACCTACTTGGAATACCGAGAAAGAGTCGCAATGATCACATTTGAGCCTTTCCCTACTAAGGATTACAATCGTACTCGAAGTCTAATATTATCAAAATCTAAGTTAGAGAATGAAACTAACAACACCTAACACACTATACCATTCCTTTGAATCCAAACAGAATAGGGGAGAAGGGGAAATGAGTCCACAAGGGTAAAACAATCATTTTAAAAGTGAAATATAAAATTCAATGTTCTAGGAATCCAATCCTGCTAACCAATTGCTAAATTAACTCAAGACTAGGCCAATTTCATCGATTAGTACAAAACCCCCAATTTGGGTATGAACACTAAATTTCCAACCTTCAAATACATCACATAAATGGAAGATTCAAGCTTAACGATTACTAATTAGTGGACTTCATACTTAGACTAACAAAACTCATCAATTAATTCTCACTTTCAAGCTTAAAAATCAAACACACCCTAACTAGGTTGAACACATCTTCACCAATTTATTTCTAGGTTGTTTCCATCATTAATTCAACTTAAGAAAGTTAAAGAAAGGTAAAACAAGGCTAAGGAGGTTTACCACAAGAAGATTCCACCCAAAAATGCTTGAATTCACCCTAGAAGTGCTTTGGAGAACTATTTCCGACATGGAAGAAATGAAGGGTTTTAACACACTTAAAAAGAGTTAAGAAATCCCATCATCCGCTGCAGCAGCCAAGGGACACTGCAGCCAGCCTGCTCCTCGGGTCAACCGCCCACAGTCAAGCATAAACCCAACTCTTCGCTGTAGCGGATAACCGTCCGCTGCAGCGATCCCTTTCCGCTGGGGTGCACTGAGGCTCGCCCCATCGAGTACACCAAGAACCAGTAAGAAATAGCATTCCACTATTTCAACCCGAAATTCAAAAATCACCCAAGACCTCCCCGACACAAACTAAATATGTAAACATATGTAAAAATACGTTATGGACTCACTCGCGGTCTCAGAATTTCCATTGGAGGTCTAATTCTTTAGGTCAACCCCCAATGGCCTAAACTAACTTTCCAACCAACGGTCAAGAACACTCCCAAGGGCCCCGAGAACTGAACCAACTCGCCCACCAAGTCAATAACAACCAGCCGTACCTCACAGAATTTCAAAAAAAAATCATTTTACATATAAGTCAACTATTGGTCAAACATTCACACTTAAAGGTTCTAATTTCTCAACTTCCACTAAGATCGTCCGATAACTTTGGAAATTGGATCAACAGAGGTAAAATAATCAAAATGCACGTAACAACTGAAAATGTCATTACATCTGATACCAATTAAACAATCGTTCATCCTCGAACGAAGAAAGAGAGTATGAAAGTTGATGGTAACTAAGAAGGCTTTAATATAACAACACAAAATCCTCTATGGCACGAAGTGCGCCAAAAACACTGCTCTCTCACCTTATCAGTCGAAACTCCCTCTAACTTAGATAAAGACCCAATTTTTGTATTTCTATACTCAAATTTCTCTCATCATCAATTCATGAATATAAGAATTGCTTTTGCTAGAATTTTCTAATTCGATATAACCATACCCCTGGATGCGATCGATAAGTCCCATAATATTCCTCAAAGCAACACAAACCTTAGATAAAGACACAATCATAGCCCATACTGAACCAACATATTATTCTGATCCCACTAACCTTTTTTTCACCCTTCGCAAGATGTTCTTCGTGCCACGATTTCTTAGGAACACACAACGACAAACTCGAAACCATGACTTACTCTTACTAGATACGAATCCTTTCTTTATTGGAGCAACCTACGCAATTCCATCAAATTTATCTTACTCATAGCTAACTTCGCTAGTTCCAAGTCTTCTTATACCTTCAAATCACAATACAATAAGCATACCACTAAATACCCTGCCGAGCCAAGTCCGTAGGACTCTATCTTATCACTCTAAGATCTCTCGCGACCATAGTACTTCCTTAAATCATTACCAAGTACCGATGTAACCTATTATATTTGTCTGAGTAGTTGCTCTCGGTAATATATCATCAGTCCACTCGCAAACCTTGATAAATCTTGATAAACCTATCATAACTCAACTCTGGATTGAAACTCATTGAATCCGTGGAGGTGATTAACTGGAAACCCATAAGTCAATTTGGGAATATAAACATAGTACATACAGCTCTAATCGAATAATTCTGACCCAGAATGAGTGTACAACCCCTGAATACTACCAATAGTCACTCGAACTGACTCCAACTTTTCAAAACCAATCACAGCCCCACCACACATCTGTGGTGGCCAATTCCAGTGTCTTTCTCATGCATAATCAATCCTGTGAGTCACTCTCGACTCCAAAAGTTGAGTCATATCCAAGTTATCAACTTAGTATCGAAGAACTATACCTTATGATTGCAATCTTCATGTTTCTCAACTTCTACCTGATGCGCAAATCTGATACAACCCCAAACATTTCAACGCAAAACTTGTAGCCTCATATAATACTACTTTAACAATCAAATCTCCCATTGTAAAACCTCGATATTCCCATAATAATTCCAAAATATAAATTCTTACAACTACCGCTCTAAATCTCACGCAACTACTCTCAAGTCCTTAATATCCAAAAGTACTCACCCAAGCTGTCCAGTCAATATTACTTGCAACATAATGCACTACCACGAATATCGTCTCATCTCGAAACTATAACTCCAGCCTCCACATAACATGAATTTCCACAATTCCTTTCCATCAAACCACACTAAGCCATCCACTGGAGCGTGTTACAAAACTTCCTAACTGTGCACCACATAAGCCACTTCCGTAAGCCTTAACATGTCGGTTCCTGAAAATTGCTTCTCACTAGTCCATTTCTGTAGACTCCATTCTTTAAGCATACTCAACAATCACACCTCGTCTGAAATACGCAAGACAACAACACCAAAACCCATAATGACCAAAGTAATCTCAAAGATGTGCCTTATTGTTACCGATTCTCGATCAACTATACTTTTCTTGACTATTCAATTCCCTATTCCAACCAAATCACAATCATTGTCACCGTCTAACCATTTCACGAACCCACTCAACTCTAAAATCAAATACTTTCTAAATTTCGCATATCACATACACAGTCCTACTAATGTCCTCGTGTATCTCCACCAAGTGTCCTAGCTCAAATTCCCTTAACTCAATTTCTGAAATGCGATCTACCATTCGAATTAGTTCAAACCTCATAATTGATTTACCACTTCGAAAGTCATAATTGTCGAACTAGCACACCTCTAACCATTTGCGTGAGTAGGGCTGTCAATGGTACGATTAGGGCGGTTATTTTGTAAAATTTGTACTGTACCAATTTTTCGGTTATCTTATTTTATATAACGAAATTAGACTTTTCAAAATCATCCCATCATCTCGATTTCTCTTCGGTATCGGTACAATTCGGTTAATTTTTGGTATTTTTTTTAAAGAAAAACGTCATGTAAAAGTTATAAGTAGAAGTTAGAACACCATAACCTGCATACTTTTATAGGACTTTGGCAAAAATTATATAGACAGGTTTATTGTTTAAAAGGTGATAAATCAAGAAAATATGAAACACGTCGAGAATAGCCATTCATCCCACTATTTTATGGTAGTGTGAATTAATTTTAAGCAAAGATAAAAGAAATTTAGATCACACGAGGGAGAAGAAATCAATCAAGAAGGGACTCAAGAATTGGGTTTATTAAGATTATGTATCCATTCAAAAAATAATATCTAATATCTTGTAGTTTGCTTCTCAAGATCGTTAGAATACCTTATAACTTAGTTGTTACTACTCGAGATTCAAGAACTATCTAGTTTCAATAGGAGTAGCATAATAGGTTTTAGAGTTGAGACTTCGAGAGTTAATCACTTGTTGCCTGCTTGTAGTCATTTCTATCACCCAATGCAAAAAATTTAATGTTTCATTATTTATAAACTTCATATATAAAATATATTTTACACATATAAATTATTCGGTACAGTTCGGTATTTTTTAGTTTATTTTTATAAAATTAAAAAACAACCGACTCATTCGGTACAGTCACAATTTTTTATAAAAACCGTTGGTTTTAGTAAAAGAAACCTAATAATCGGTTCGGTATGGGTCAGTCGGTTAAGTCAGTTTTTGAAAAACCATTGACACCCCTACGCACGGGTATCCCTTTCATCCAATCAACTCAACCGAGTAGTACACCAGTAGTAGTAGGAACTAGCTGAAACTTACACAACTATACAAGACTCTCAACAATAACCCAATATTAGATGCAACACCAGATAGCTCCTTGAGTACTAAAACTTCGTACTTTTCCAACACTAGAGTCATATTTATTAGTCAACCACTAACTCCCAATGCATAACCCATTATATCAACTCAACACTAAACCCTTATGTCTATTATACCATGTCTGACCGTAAAATAACTCTCAAATCAACTAGCTCTTGATCCCACAATATCCTTATAATTCCTCTACACACGATGACTCGGTGAACATACCCTTTACTGAAAGATCAGGACCACAGTTGCCTAACATCTTAAGTCTTCACTCATCACAAGTAGCACTACCTTTCGATCTAGAACTAATAACCACTTTCCTGAAAGAATAACTCTTCACGACTGAAGACGAAATCCACTCTCGTACCATATGAAACCTTATCCTGTGAAACACGTTAGATACTAATTTTTTTCTACCTAATAGAGGAAATTAATTTATCCAAATCCTCTTTCTTACGCCTCCACCCCATCAACACAAAAGCACTCTTATCAAAATACCCTAAGAAATCTTACTTCGCTACACGTTTCCTAAAAAATCGTCCTTCGTATCCTTATTCTCAACTTCTCTTTTTTATTCCACGCGGCCACTATAGTTTGCCACATCTGATGATCCTTACCGAACTTACACTCGTCCCTTCATATCGACATCTAATACCATGCCCTTGATGAATCATTGACCTCGAACAAATCGTTGTTGTTAAGCCAAAAATGCACTTTTGCCACTTGAGAGCAACCCAATGCTAAAACATAGAGATCATGTGACCCTCTATACCATCCCTCCCATTTCTCAAGAAACCCCCACAATAAACTAGTCTAACTGCGACCCCACACAACTTAATCCTCAAGCCATAGCTAGAAACTGAACTTGGTCATGCGTTCGAATTAGGATGACACATCTCATACCATACCTTAACACATCATAGAAAAATGCTCGCATAAGAATTAAAAGATGAGTTTTCACCATCCGGGAGAGAGTAAAACAAGGAAATTCATATGCCATTTGGAATCGATTATATACCAATTCGAATGAAGTAGCACGAATGAATCAAAGAGTTTAAAGTTTACTAAATGTCCCATAGCCTCTCGCAGATAAGTATGGAGCTCTTCGTATCGATCTGTAAGACTCTACTAGACATGCTCTTGTACTTATAGACTAGGTAACCTAGGGCTCTAATAACAACTTGTTACGACCTAGATTATTAAGTCGTGAGGGCATCTACCATTTCCCACCTATGAATTGAAACTCATCGAATCTGTGAAGGTGATTTACTGGAAACCCATAAGTCCTCCTAGGAATATAAACATAGTCCATACATCTCTAATCGAATAATTCTGACCTTTAATGAGTGCACAACCCCTGAATGCTACCAATAGTCACTCGAACTGACTCCAACTTTCTGAAACCAATCGCAGCCCCACCACACATCTGTGGTGGCCAATTCCAATGTATTCCTCATGCATAATCAATCATGTTATTCACCATCGACTCCAAAAGCTGAGTCATATCCAAATTGTCAACATAGTATCGAAGAACTATACCTTATGATTGCAATCTTCATGTTTCTCAACTTCTACCCGGTACGTAAATCTGATACAACAAAAAATATTCAACGCAAAACATGTAGCCTCATATAATACCCATTTAACCATCGAATCTCCCATTATAACACCTCGATATGCCCATAACAATTTCGAAAATATCAATTCTTACAACTACCGCTCTAAATCTCATACAACTACTCCCAAGTCCTTAATATCCAAAAGTTCTCACCAAAGTTGTCCAGTCAATATTACTTACAACATAATGCACTACCACGAATATCGTCTCATCTCAAAACTATAACTTCAGCCTCCACATAACATGAATTTCCACAATTTCTTTCACTCAAACCACACTAACTCATCCACTGGAGCGTTTTACGAAACTTCCTAATAGTCCACCACATAAGCCACTTTCGTAAGCCTTAACATGTCGATTCCTGAAAATTGCTTCTCACTAGTCGTTGATTATGAAACCCCACTGAACTTCGTCATATTGCTTATTTCATTATATCCCTTAGTCCATTTCTGTAGACTCCATTAATTAAGCATACTCAACAACCACACCTCGTCTAAAATACGCAAGACAACAACACAAAAACCCATAATGACAAAAGTAATCTTGAAGACGTACCTTATTGTTACCGATTCTCGATCAACTATACTTTTTTTGGCTATTCACTTGCTTATTCCAACCAAATCACAATCATCGTCACCGTCTAACCATTTCTCGAACCCACTCAACTCTAAAATCGAGTACTTTCTAAATCCCGCGTATCACATACACAGTCCTACTAATGTCCTTATGTATCTCCACCAAGGTGTCATATAAATCCTCAATCGTGCCACACATGGACACATATCATAACATCATTATCAAGTCAAGTCATTTCCTCTATCTATGATAATATCAAATATGCGAGAGACAACTATATCACATGTACAGTATGGCAACTACGTACAAATTCAGTAACCACAAAGAGGCAATAAATCACATTCAGTCAACAATAACCAACCTAAGTAAAACCATCCCAACTTCGTACCCAAAGGTGTAAAGAATTTCTCCAACAGAATCTAACTATACATACGCTTCGCTTACCAAAGTCTAACTCGAAGGTAAGCCGTAACCTACCTGAAATGCCAAGCAGGAGTCACAATGATCACATTTAAGCCTTTCCCTTCCGAGGATCACGGTCGTACTCGAAGTCTAATATTATCAAAATCTAAGTTAGAGAATGAAACTAACAACACCCAATTTGGGTATGAACCCTAATTTTTCAACCTTCAAATTCATCACTTTAATGGAAGATTCAAGATTAACTATTACTAATTAGTGGACTCCATTCTTATATTAACAAAACTCATCAATTAATTCTCACTTTCAAGCTTAAAACTCAAACACACCCTAACTAGGTTGAACTCATCTTCTCCAATTTATTTCTAGGTTGTTTCCATTATTAACTCAACTTAAGGAAGCTAAAGAAAGGTAAAACAAGGCTAAGGAGGTTTACCACAAGAAGATTCCACCCAAAAATGCTTTAATTCACCCTAGAAGTTCTTTGAAGAACTATTTTCAAAATGGGGGAAATGAAGGATTTTAACACAATTAAAAAGAGTTGGGAAAATCCGTCATCCACCGCAGCTAACCCGCGCTGGCGATCAAGCACAAAACCTAACTCTTCGCTGCAACAGATAGTCGTCCGCTACTGTGGTCCCTTACATCTAGGGTGCACTAAAGCTCTCCCCATTGAGTACACTAGAAACTAGCAAGAAATAGCCTTCTACAATTTCAACCCGAAATCCAACATTCACCCGAGACCTCCCCGACATAAACCGGATATGTACACATATATAAAAACACGCTATAGACTCACTCGCGGTCTCGAAATCTCCACTGGAGGTCTAATTATTTGGGTAAACCCCCAACGATCTAAACTAACTTTCCAACCAACGGTCAAGAACACTCTCGAGGGCCTCAGGAACTTAACCAACTGTCCCACCAAGTCAATAATGATCCTCTAGACCTCACAAAATCGACGATATTTTTTAAAAAATCCATTTATATAGAAGTCAACTATCGGTCAAATGGTCACACTTAAAGGTTCTAATTTCTCAACTTCCACTAGGATCGCCTGATAACTTTGGGAATTGTGTCAATAGGGGTAAAATAGTCAATACGCACATAAAGACTGAACATGTCATTACAATGCATATCTTCTTCTCTTTGAATTCTAGGGATAGTGTGACAATGTGTTTTCCTCTTATAGGAGCTAAATAAACTGGTGCTTAGCCTGTTTTATGCCATGCGAGTCTAGGTTGCAAATTTATCCCTGTTTTGGTTCATTTTCTCTCAACTACTTATTGATTTTTTGGGGTGAATATACATGTGTTATACTCTAGGTGTGCCCGGTATAAGGGTACGATATACACCAGGTGTATATCAAGCTCGGATATCATTGTATACCTCCAAATATAACATGTATCTTTTGAATGATTAGTGTATACCAGTCCTTGTGTGTCTAAATGAATATTTGAAAATGGGCGTGCATGTTCACAAAATTTGAATTTATATTTACTGGGCCTATCTTCCTTTTCTCCCAAAATATGAGCTGTTTGGGCCTGTCTATTATATTCCCGCATAGGGTGTGCTTCATCTAAGCCCAGTTTTGCATTAAAAAATGGGCTGCCATTCTTCTAAGTATGCTAATCTACTAGCTAACACCTAATAGATGTTTAAACTTCATTAGAAATACTCATTCATATCTGATATAATTAGGGTACTTTCTAACTCGTACATTTGGTTTCCCCTTTTTGTTGCATGACCATAGGACCGCGGAGCCCACCCCTCTCTGACTTTGGGCAACACTTGAGCCGTTGGGCATACGACCCCAACAACATATTCTTTCATCTAGTCCGGTAGGAATAAAGGCTCAACCATGGATAAAAATGATCTAGATAATAGGTTTTCATTTTTATAAACGGTGTTTGGTGAGCCGGAGTACCATCCAACCCGTTCGCTTTTGTATTTATGACTATTATTTGCTAATTGTAAAACCTCTAAATAATTATTGGAACCTTTAGTTAGAGTTTAATTATATTAAGTTGCCAATATTTTATAGTCTTAGTATACAAATGAATTTTCGGATAACTTATAAAAGTGGGTTTTCATACATGCTCTTAATAATTTGCTCTCGGAAGTAATAAAAGGAGAATGGCTTGGTTTGAACTTCCAAAGAAAAAATGACCTATCTTTCTCAGTCGGCTTAAGTTTAAAATTAAGTTGGAACTAATGTGTTTAATGGAATTAGTGGATTAATTTCTTTAAATATGAAATGAATGGAATTTTCCTTTATTAAGCCATAATTTTGGGAAAGGGAACAAGCTTTTAAAAGGTTGACCTCTTTACAAACACACACACATATATATATAAAAATTTAATTTTTACTTGAGATATTTTGGAAAGAAATGAACCACTCTTTATGATCTTTTTGTGAAAAAAGGGACTTTGCAAAAGAGGAATTTAAAGATTTTTTTGTGCCATTTGTTTTAAGGGTGTGAAAAGCTTTATTTTAGCTGAAAACGATTTGAATGATTATATATTGAAGTATTTTAAACTTCAAGCAATTTTTTATTATATAAGACCCGAGGTCAACCTATCTTAGGGATCCTTAATACCAGGGTACCTAACACTTTCTCCGGGGATCATATGAACTCTTACCCGAACTCTAGTTTAATTTAGAATTTTTCTTTAACTTTTGAAAAACCCCTTTTAATATGGCTTTCCTATTTTTTCTTATAAAGTAGGTGACGACTCTAAATAAATAATAATTCCAAGAGTCCAGGAGTTATCCACTAGCTTTTATGCCCCGCGTAAAAGTGAACCGTAACACCAGAAAGCACGAAACCCTCAGGTTGTTCCATGTAAATTTCTTCCTCCAATTCTCCATTTAAGGAAGCTATCTTAACATCCATTTTATGTATTTCAATAGCATACACGGCTGCCAGTGCTACTAACACCCGAATAGATATTATCCTTGTTATCGGCGAGTATGTGTCAAAATAATCAAGGCCTTCTTTTTGTCTATAACATTTAACAAGTCTTGCCTTATATTTGTCAATAGTGCCGTCAGCTTTCATTTTCCTTTTAAAAATACATTTTGAACCTAAGGGTTTATTTCCGGAAGAAAGATCGATCAATTTCCATGTATGGTTATTCAAGATGATTCAATCTCACTATTGACTGCCTTTTCCAAAATGGTGAATCAGAAGAAGGCATAGCTTCTTTAAATGTTTGAGGCTCATTTTCAAGCAAAAATATCACAAAATCCGGTCAAAAGGAAGTAAATTCCCTTTTACGTTTGCTACGCCTTGGATCTTTTTTTATTAAATGTATTTGGTTCTTCCCGAGGTCGTGTAGATTTTTAGCTAAACAACTCACATCCGGTTTTAAACGGATAAATGTTTTTAAAGAATTTAGCATTAACTGATTCAATTATAGTATTAACATGGATGTCTGAATTTTTAGATTTGTGAACCAAGAATCGACATGCTTTACTGTTGATAGCATATACAATTAAAAAACAATCCACAATTTTTTGTCATATTTTGACCCTTTTGGGTTTACGAACTTGTACCATAGCTAAACACCCCCACACTTTGAAATATTTCAAGTTGGATTTTCTTCCTTTCCATTTCTCATATGGAATAGATTGTGTTTTACTGTGGGGCACTCTGTTGAGTATTCGGTTAGCTGTAAGGATAGCTTCCCCCCACAAGTTAGGCGGCAAACTGGAACTTATTAATAAAGCATTCATTATTTTCTTTAATGTTCATTTCCTTTCCGCCATTCCATTGGATTGTTATATGTAAGGGGTAGTAGTTTTATGAATAATTACATATTCTAAACATATTTTTTCAAAAGGAGATTCATATTCTCCACCCCTATCACTTCTTATCATTTTTATCTTTTTATTCAATTGATTTTAAACTTCATTTTGTATTGCTTAAATTCTTCAATTGCTTCATCCTTACTATTAAGCAAATAACCATAGCAATATCGAGTGCAATCAAAAATAAAAGTTATGAAATACTTTTTTCTCACCGCAAGATGGTATTGACTTCATATCACAAATATATGTATGAATTAAGTCTAAAAGATTGGAATTCCTTTCAATAGACTTATAAGGATGTTTAACAAACTTAGATTCAACACATATTTGACATTTTAATTTAATGCACTCGAATTTAGGCAATACTTCTAAATTAATCAATTTTCGCAAGGTTTTGTATTTGACGTGTCCTAAACGAACATGCCACAAATTATTTAACTCCAATAAATAAGATGAAGTTGGATTTTTATTAATAATGTCAACAACCACTACATTAAGTTTGAAAAGGCCCTCGGTGAGGTAACATTTTCCTACAAATATCTAATTTATCTAATAACAACTTTCTCAGAAATAAAAATGCACTTAAACCCGTTTATAACGAGCTGTGCGGCAGAAACTTAGTTCTTCCTAATTGTAGGAACATGGAGAACGTTGTTGAGAGTCAATACCTTGCCGGAAGTCATCTTTAAACATATCTTCTCATAACCTTCCACCTTGGTTGTTGCAATATTTCCCAAGGAAAGCACTTATTCGGATCCGACATGAGCATAAATAGCAAATGCTTATTTGAAAGCACAAACATGTCGAGTGGCTCCCGAATCAATCCACCACTCCTTTGGATTTCCAACTAAATTGCATTCTGTCAGCATAGCACATAGATCATCAATTTCATCATTCTTTTCCATCATGTTTGCCTGACCCTTTTTCTTGCCTTTCTTAGGGGCACGACAATCCGGAGCCTTGTGGCCAACTTTTTCACAATTATAGCAATCGCCTTTAATTTTTTTCTTGTTTTGCTCCTTCCTTTGTCTAGAAAATTTCTTTCATTTCTTATTATTTGGAGCAGCTTCCTCAATGATATTTGCTCCCATAATCGTTGAGTTTCCACGCGACCTTCTTTCGGCAGCCTTGTTATCCTCTTCAATCTTGATTTAATCACAAGATCTTCCAGCGTCATTTTCTTTCACTTGTGTTTCAAGTAGTTCTTAAAATCTCTCTATGAAGGAGGCAATTTTTTAATCACATCGGCCACTTGAAAAGCCTCATTAACAACCATACCTTCAGCAATGAGTTCATGGATAAGGACATGGAGCTCTTGAACATGGGTTCCAACAGTTTTACTGTCTATCATTTTATAATCTAGAAACTTGACAACTACAAATTTCTTCAAGCATGCGTCTTCAGTTTTATACTTCTTTTCAAGTGCAATCAACAATTCTTTTAAAGTCTTTGTAGTACTGTAGACATTGTATAAGTCATCATCTAAAAAACTAAGGATGTAACCCTTGCAAAAGAAATCAGCATGCTTCAAACCCTCAACAACCATGAAGCGCTGATTTTTCGGCATTCCTTCTTCAGAAACAGGAGGATCTTCATTTGTGAACTTTTGCATACCAAGTGTGGTTAACCAAAACCACATTCTTTGCTGCCATCCTTTGAAGTTAATTCCAAAAAAAATTTCTAGTTTTTCATTCTGTGCCATCGCATGTGCAGCTGTTGGTCAGCTCGACGAGGCAATAGTCGTCGACACAACAATCTCTATTCCAGTAGGAACATTGGCATCTTGTTCTATTGCCATTTGTTTTCGCTGTCAATAATTGATAAAAAGTTTAGTAAAAAAACAAAACAGTAAACAGTGAAGGTTTAGATTTTCAAATTGTTTCACAAATTAATAATTTGTATTAACGATGAAGTTTTTATCTTTTTCAAATCATTTCAGAATTATGAACGTTAATACTCCGACGAAGGTTTTGTATTCTTCAAACCGGAATAGAAAACTAGAAAGATTTTAATCTCCAAAATAGAATACATATTATAAGATTAAATAGTAATTTCCTTAATATTGTTAGTAATTTGTATTCAAAAATATCTTTAAACAGAAACTGGAAAATAATTCAGAAAGCAGAAACAAAATCTAAAATATGTCTAAACCAGTAAGTAAAAATTATATCGAGTTCACTGAATGCATAGTGTGTCGTAAGGTAATTATTCCCCTCAATGTATCAGAGGTTGTGGAATATGTCCTCCTAGTATAGAACGATTTACTCACTAGTGTAGCAGTACAACAAACTCCGGTGACAGAGAACTCACTCAACGGCCGTAAAACACACGAGAATTTAATATTGGTAAGAAGAAGAAGAAGAAATTAGAAGATCAAAAAATTCGTAAGGAATGGAAACCTTGGTTCAGGAAAGGTGCACCATTTTCTGAAATGTTGTGTTCTAACATATGGGCGGGAATATTTAAAATATTCAAGGAAAGGAAAACGGGTCAACGGGTCATAAATGGATCTGGAAAATCGGTCACAATTTGAATTTTAATTAACAATTGAATCATTACAAGTTCAGTAAATTTGGTCCGAAAAGATTAATCAATCAATTTGAATTTGAATTCTAGCTGAGTGAGCGACGACGACGGCATGAGGCTTGATTTCTTCTCATCCCTTTAACAACAAGAAGGAATGCTTTTTTATTTGAGCACAAGAACTTTCCTTTCCACCATCAATGTAGGAGAAATGCTTCATCCAAAAAGCAAAAAGGAAAAATTAAAAATTTCATTTTCCCTCCATTTTCCATTCATTTAACACCTTAAACCCAACAATTACTTTACAACAGAATCAACATTTTTTACGGATGTACATATTCATTTCTACCTGCTAAAATAATTTTTTTTATGTATTTTTCTGCCAAAAAGTTTATTTACATCTAGTATCCCTTGAAAGTTCATGTCAAGTGTTTTAATTGTGTGTTACTTGGTATGAAATACATCATCCCATACTATCAATTTTGCTTGTTAATTGCACTATAATTTTTTGTGATAAAGTCTACCCAAAAAGGTCCCTTTCTCCAAATGCACCAACTCATCACAAAATGGAATTGAATAGAACAAAAAAGTCTCGAATTAATAGCAGAGATAACTCTGACGCCATTGCTCATCAGTGACCAGTTAAAGTGGTAGTGGTCAACGCAAAACCTAATGACCAAGCATATACCGCTGGCCATGAAGCACATCAAAATTGTGCTTGACTAGGTGGCTGCATACTCATGGTTAACTTGTTCTTGGATTATTGACCGTATTGACCAAGATAGAGCACTGGTCATGACGAGCAGAAGGCCTAACTTGTTATTGTTGGTGCCAATACTGCTTCTCTTTAGGGCCGACTCAATCCCCAACCAAGTGAAGCACTTGTTTTAGGCCTAGCAAAATTTTAGTCCTCAAAAGTTAGTATTGTTAGATATATAATTTTTAATCTTCTATTTATATATTAACAGTTAATAAATTTCTTCTCCCTTATCCGTTAGTATAGCCTAATTATTATTTTATCAATCTTCTATTTCTTTCTTTACAGGGTTAATCTACCATATACATCACCTAATTATTTTTCTCTATTCGTTTAATCAATTAAGCCTATCTAACATATAAGCCAACTTATTCTTATTTATGATTATTTTATCCTCATAAATTTAACTATCAAGTTGCTGAAATATAATTATATTTTATGATTTTGAGCTTGCCATTAATTTCTTTTTAATTTGTAGTATGCCTCATACATGTTTTGACAATATATATGTGATTTTTATAATTTTTTTATCAATTGACAACGGGATGCACGTGTGACGCACAGGATGCACGTGCAGTGCACGAGCTGCATGCGTACGCTAATTTTACTTTATTGAATATACTTTGATGTCTTATTGAAGTTTCAATTTACCCCATCAATTTCATTGAGACCCCTACACTTTTATTGTGTGTGATGCTCTCTAAAAGTTTCCAATGAATCCTCTATTGGCCATGGGGACTACTGGACCATGGTAAACTAACAGAATCATGGCAATCTTATGCTCATTTGAGAATTGAGCACTTTGGCTATACTTACCCTCGTAAATTTGACTTTTTCATGTCAAGTGATGACAATAAGGAGAAAAGTGAATACAGATAATAGGTTTTTTAAAGTAGATGATGGTGGAATTGCAATATTAGAGCAGTACTTTATACTTGGCCAAGATTTCAAAAGTACTTCTCTAAAAAAAATACTTTTTTAACTTCTGAAAAAATAATTTTTGCTATTACTCAAAAACACTTTTTTTCCCATAAAAGCTTGACCAAGCACTTTAATTTGCTTAAATAAACACTTTTTATTTATTAAAAAAACCACTTTTAGCTTCTCAAATGTTTGACGAAAGACTATATTTCTTGTTCACAAAGAGTGACATACAAATCAATTTTCGTCATTTCAACAGGATAATAACCGAAACATGAGATGATGACCTATACTTTTTATTTTAATTTTATTGTCTGTTTTAACATGTTTCTGATCATCAGATTTAGAAAGTTTCATAGAAATAGAATTTTCTTGACAAAGAAACCTATTCAAGGAATCACTTAGGTAACATACTGAAAGAAATAATCCCTTGATTATTTTCATTAATTGAAAGACTATATATACAAGTTACATATTTTCATAATAAGAGAATCATATTTCTATTCTATTCCTAAAACCTTATTCTACTTGGATATTAACTAAACATTTATGGTAATACAATTATTATGGTGAGTGTACATTACTAATTATATTACAACATTACCTAAACTAGGATACTAAATATATACCATAAATTACACAGTACACAGGTGCCAAACCTGAGAGCTAGCCGAGACTAATATACACAATATACACATGTATATTGTGTGTATATTTAACACACCCCCGCAGTCATAGCGGGCGGTCTTCGAATGCTGAGACTATTCCTAAAATCTTCAAAAAGGACCGAGGGAAGACCCTTTGTAAAGATGTCTGCAATTTGATATCTTGACGTGACATGACAGACGCGTACCTGACCACGAGCAACTTTTTCGCGGACAAAGTGAATGTCCATCTCGATATGCTTAGTGCGTTGGTGCTGAACCGGATTACCAGAAAGGTAGATGGAACTAATATTATCGCAATAAACCAAGGTTGCCTTCTGAATGGGACAATGAAGCTCTAAAACCAAATTACGTAACCAACATGATTCCGAGACCACATTAGCTACCCCTCGATATTCAGTCACGGCACTTGAGCGGGATAGAGTTGACTGACGCTTCACACACCAGGAGACCAAGTTGTTGCCAAGAAACATACAATAGCCCGACGTAGATCGTCTAGTGTCGGGACAGCCACTCCAATCAACATCCGTATACGAGAAAAGTGTGGACGTCGAGGAAGGATATAAATGCAAACCATAGTCAAGTGTACCTTGAATATACCGAATGATGCGTTTGAGTGCATTCATGTGCTCAATTCTGGGATCATGCATGAACAAATACACCTGCTGGACAGCATATGTAATATCCGATCTCGTAAAGGTAAGATATTGAAGGGCCCCTGCAAGACTGCGATAGCGGGTCGGATCCTCGTAGGGTACGACGGCTGCGGTACTAAGCTTGGGCTTAGTATCAACTGGAGTGGAAGTGGACTTACAGGATGACATCCTAGCCCTCTCGATGATCTCAGCTGCATACTTCCGTTGAGATAAGAACAACCCATCGGAATGACGAGTGACAGCAATCCCCAAAAAGTAACTCAAGGCCCCCAAGTCTTTCATAACAAACTCAGAGCTGAGCATTGTCATGGTAGATTGGCGTAAGACATCGAAAGAGGCCGTCAAAATAATATCATGCACATATAACAAAATATAGGCCACGGATGAACCATGACGGTAGATGAATAATGAATTATCCGACCTGATGTGAGTGAACCCAATAGTCGAAACATAGTTTGTAAATCGCGTATACCAGGCCCGTGGGGACTGCTTAAGCCCATATAAGGACTTCTTCAACAAACAGACATGATGAGGATGTTTGGGATCCCTGAATCCTAACGGCTGATGCATATAGACTGTTTCCTTGAGATCACCATGTAGGAAAGCATTCTTTACATCTAACTGATGAATAGGTCATGCCTTCGAAAGAGGCAAGCTAATCATAGTGAGAATGGTAGCCGGCTTGACCACCGGACTAAACGTCTCACCACAATCAACACCAACCTACTGAGTCTTACCATCACCCACAAGCCGTGCCTTATGTCGGGCAAAAGAACCATCTAAATTTTTCTTATGAGCAAAAATCCACATAGACCTAATAATATTAATACCAGATGGAGGGGGTACCAACTCCCACATCTTATTATTAGTAAGAGCAGTATATTCATCGGTCATAGCAATTTTCCAATTCTGGTCATTTAATGTAGACATGTGATTTCGGGGTAAGGGCGATTTAAGAACATTAGACTGTAAATTAAAATGTCTATTTGGTGTAAAAATCCCCGTTAACTAAGGGTGACTGGTCCATGACTCGGGGCAGAGGCGGGTAGATTTTGGGAATTTTCGGGACTCGGGACGGATCGCCAAGAGTAAGCCGGCTGGCCTAAATCGATAAATCGGAGCAGAATCGACCAGCCTGCACTGGGCCGGATCGCCCAATCGCATAAATCGCCCCAAGAGTGGACTGGGACCGGCAGTGGGTGACGGACTAGTAGGGCCAGCGGGCAGTGGGCCCGCTGGAGAAATTTGGGTGCGGGAGACATTCGGAAAATGCTGAATAATATACGGGGATATACTATCATCCAAAAAATTATACGAACTAGGCACGGGAGTATTAACTTTAGCAAATGAAAATTGGGATTCATGAAAAATGACATGGCGATTAATGATGATTTTATTAGAGGATAAATCAAAGCATTTGTAGCCACGATGATTAGACGGAAAACCCAAAAACACACACGGAGTAGACCGGGCCTGAAGTTTGTTAATTGTGGTGGACGGGAATAACGGATAACACAAACACCCAAAAATCCAAAGATGTAAATATGAAGGAATTTTATTATATAAAATTTGAAGTGGGGAAGAATATGTCAAACCTTTGGAAGGAATTATGTTAAGGAGATAGTTAGCCATTTGAAGAGCATGATGCCAAAAAGATGGGGGTATGGAAGCATGAATCAATAAAGTTCGGACAATATTATTTATGGAACGAATTTTGCGTTCGGCTTTCCCATTTTGTGAAGACGTATGAGGACAAGAAAAATGAAAATTGATCCCATTATTAGCACATAATTCCCGAAATACCCCATTGTCATATTCTTTGCCATTATCACACTGAATATTTTTTATTTCTCGGTCGAATTGGGTTCTGATGAATGCTCTAAATTTTAGAAAGACGGAAAAAACTTGAGATTTTTTCGCTATCGAAAATGTCCATAAAAACTTAGAATAATCATCCAAAAATAGAACATAATACCGATGACCCACATAACTAAGAACAGGAGACGTCCATAAGTCGCTATGAATAATATCAAATGACATTAAAGTATGAGAATTTGAGTCTACAAATGGCAACTTAACAATTTTTCCTAAAGAACAAGATTGACAATTTGGAGTACTACGTGTACCCTTACATGAAATAAAACTATTTTTATCTAATGACGATAAAATAAAGGACCCCGGATGACCAAGACGAGCATGCCATAAGGAAGGAGAAATGGCTGCAAAGGCGGATGGCAGGGCTTGACTCCATGGATCGGAACCGCGTGTGATAGGATAAAGATCACCCCTACTATCTCACCTCATGAGATGACTCCCCGTCTTGAAATCCTTCACATAGAAACCAAATGGATCAAATTCAATAGAAACAGAATTATCAGTAGTGAATTTATGGACAAAGACTAAGTTTTTAATCAATTTGGGGGCGTGTAGGGTGTTTTTCAAGATAAGAGATGGATGAGGGGGGGGGGGCAAAGTTTTATGACCATAACTACGAATTGGAATAGAATTACCATTACCAACAATTATGCTGCAAGAGTTGCTCAAATTGGAATAAGACGAGAGTGTACCTGAATCGGATGTCATGTGGGTAGTAGCATCGGTATCCATATATCAATTTGATTCCGAAGGAGTTAAACCAAGTATGTGCATGGCGGCATCGATGTCGGTAGACGTGGGTGCTGCTGCGTGATGGGCCTGCGGGGGCCGAGGCCCAATCACCCCTCCTGTTTGTCTCAGCCCAGACTGCTGACTGTATGTGGACCAGGACTACTGCTGGGCCGCCCACTGCCTGTTGGGCGAGAATTGGCTAGGCCGAAACTGCTGATGTGGGGAAAACTGACTGGGCCCAAACTGCTGTTGTGGGCCCATCGCCATCGCATCGTAATCATGTTGCCGCTTCGACCACCGCGAGGACCCCCACCGCCACCACCATTTTGTCGGCTACCGCCGTTGTTGCCGCCGCGGTTCTTACCATTATTTTTCTTATTTCCACCCTTTTTGCTGCCACCATTGTTGCGGTTTTGGCCCGAGTTGTTGGAACCGGTAGGATACACCGTGGACTCGGTCATCATGACTACGGGACTAGCACCAGTAGCCGCTCATTTTGCCATGCCTGCTTCTTCGAATGTAAGCATAGAACGAGCCTGATAAAATTGCGGAAGCGGGTTGCTTTGCCGAAGAAGCGTTTCCACACCACTATAGGCCTCGGAGAGGCCGAAAACCATTTGGAGGACCAAACGATCGTTTGAAACTGGCGCGCCAACGTTGCGAAGTTGGTCCGCCAATTCCTTTAATCTTTTGCAATAAATCGAAACATTAGGGAAATCTTCCATATTGACGTGGGAGAAATCCTGCTCAAGGGTAACGGCTCTAGAATTTTGATTATCTTGGAATATATCACGCAGTCTATCCCAAGTCGCATGTGCCGTAGCGTCAGGCTCAATAATTGTTTGCAAAAGATCGGTAGAAATTGTGGTAGAAATTTTCGTTGCACACTTCCACTCGTGACTGGGTATTAGATGAGAGTTTTACCCATTCCTCCCCCTTCTCAAGTACTGACCATTCCTCTCTTGTCATCACTTTCATCGGTGGGGTTGCAGTAGAGGTCGATGCCACCCCTTTTGGTGGAGCTGTCTGCCTTTGGCCATGTCACGGCCGTTAACAGTGAAACGCCTGTAAATCAAAAGTCATGGGTAAGATAATACAGAGGCGACGCACCCTACAAATTTCATGGTAAGAATTGTTAAATAAATTATTCCTAAACACAATAAACATGCATATCAACATCATCATAAGATAAGTCATATATCCTAATTTTGTTTCATAACAAACACAAAGACAAAAAAATAGTTAACTAAATAATAAGTGAAATTAAGAAAGTAGTCAATTTGTTATCACTTTTTCCTTGACTATCACGAATGTTATTAGCTCACAAAATATCTGGTTTTGTAGATTACCAAAGCCTACATGTCTTGTTAGAATTTCAAGTTGATACACAATGCTAAGAGGGTGCAAACCAAAATATAGAAACATCACCTTGAAATTCGTCTCGTATACTTGACGTCTACAGTGACTTTTCTATCACTATATAAGTATATATTGATTGGACCTTTTACTAATCCAACAATACTTTTCCTCTTCATACTTCTTCTCTACTATCCAAAGATATGTTCTCTGTTTCCTTTGTACGTTTGAGGTTTCAAACCTTGTTGGAAATTTGCCTTTGGCGGGAGTTGCGACCGACCAACTTTAACGGCTTAAACACTAGTGTTACGTATGTTGGAGAATCCGGTTCTTCACACATGCATGATCTACTAAGTACGTAGATAATCGTAGTGCCAAGAATCGTCAAATTTCATTGAGAAATGAAAGAGATATTGGATCACGAAGTGAGGTGTTTGAAGCATGGAAAGTGTGGTGTTGTGTTCAATTCTCCCTCATCGGTAGAGGAAGAAAGAATTGTTGTGTATATAAGACTCGAAATTGTTGTGTATATAAGACTCGGGTTCACGGGTTCACGGGTTCACGGGTTCACGGTTCACGGTCGTGGGTCGTGGGTCGTGGGTCGTGGGCTGTGGGCTGTGGGCCTTCTGATATTATCTTTTTGGGCCAGAAAACTTTGCCAGAAGTACAGTTTGATCCCAGAAGTTTCAGATGTACAGTTTGGACCAAAATTCTTTCAGATGTACAGTTTGGTCCCTGAAGTTTCAAGATGTACAGTTTGGTCCCTGAAGTTTTCCGAAAGTTCGACGGTCAGAACAGAAACGCCAAGCACTCAATTCAGCCATTTATTTTGGCTGAATTACTCCTCCTATAATGGCCAAATCCGTTGGTCTTTTCACCATTTATTTTGGTGACTTTACTACCTCCATAATGGCCATTATTTGGCCAATAATAGCTGTTATGGAGGCAGTTAAACAGCCCTCCCTCACCTATATAAACACCCCCTACACCATTGTTGAGGAGCACAGAAAATATACTTACAATATACACGAAAATACACAAGCAAAACAGTTTCTTCCTACATCTTCCTTGCATCATTTCTTGCTCAATATTCTTCAAGGTAGCTCTTGAGTTTCCTTTGCTCAAGTGTTCCATTGCTGTTTTATCTTGGGAGACGAATTGTCCAGGACGTATAAAGGATACATACGGGGCAATATTGTCTTAAGGACTCTGCCACACTCGACTCAGCAAGCAAACAAAGCAGTTTTTTAGTTTTCCAATTTTTCTAGTTCATCTTTGTAATTTTCAGATTTCTAGTTGAATTGTAATTTCAATTCTTACATTAGCAGTTGCTTGTAATTCCCGTTTCCTGCAACCTTTGTAATAATAAACAACTTAAGACAATATTCTGCTGACGGTAACTGCAATAACATGGCTGGAAATATGACCGATGTTGATGCTACTGCTGCTGCCTCTCGAGGCAACGTTGCTGCCTTCCCCGCCACTGCTGCTACTGTTCAAGGCAGTAACACCGCCGCCTTTGCTGCTACTATTCAAGGCAGTAACACCGATGCCTTCCCGGCTGCTGGAGCACCACCCTCTTCTTCACACCATCATGATCGCCCTAAAAAATTCATGGGATCAGAATTCAAAAGATGGCAGCAAAAGATGTTGTTTTAGTTAACAGTTATGGGCATGGCCCGGTTCCTTACGGAAGATCCTCCACAAGCTGGAGATGAAATGGACTCTTCGCCTAATGAAACGGGTGAAGGGGGCCTTGGTATCTATGTCATTAATGGCATGAAGATGGTTCGTGACACATGGAATCATAGCGACTTCATGTGCAAGAACTATATCTTGAATCGCTTAGCGCACCCTCTACACGGTCTACTGCACCGTTGGCACTGCCAAAGAGCTGTGGGAAAAACTACAAAAAAAGTACAACGCACAAGATGCGGGTACTAAGAAGTTCATCGTTGGAAAATTTCTAAAATTCCAAATGGTGGACAGCAAAACAGTGATGTCCCAAGTCCAGGAATTCCAAATGATTTTACATCACCTGGATTTGGAAGGACTAAAGCCAAATGAGCAGTTTTTGGTTGCATCGCTGATCGAAAAGTTACCTCCTTCATGGAATGAGTTTATGAGTTACCTGAAACTCAAGACAAAGGAGATGACCTTTGAGGAGCTTGTTATCAAACTGCAAATCCAGGAAGATAATAAAAAGACCTTGCCAAAGGGTAGACAACATGCTAAGGCAAAGGCGAATCTGGCTGAGGCCAAAGGGAACTCAAGCAAGAAGCGGAAGTTCCAGAAAGACGGCAAAGCCCCTGCAGTAGAGATGTTCAGAGGTAATTGTCATCACTGTGGGAAACCTGGTCATAGGATCAAGAAATGCCGCAAGCTCAAGACTGAGCAACAGCAGAAAGCCAAGTCAAAAGGCAAGGCTCAAGCAAACGTCGTCAAGGACACGCTCCTGGATGACATGATCGAGGAATTCTCTGCCGTGGTGCTAGAAGCCAACTTGGTTGAGAATCCGATGCAGTGGTGGGTAGACACAGGTGCAATAAGACACATCTGTTCCAACAAAGATGCCTTCTCCACGTACACTCCGGTCACTGACAAGAAGCTGTTCATGGGCAACAACGCTTCTTCCGACGTGATGGGGGTTGGAAAGGTGGTCCTGAAGATGACTTCCGGCAAGGAACTTACTCTGAAGGAAGTGATGCACGTCCCAGAGATTAGAAGAAATTTAATTTCTGGACCTTTATTGGTTAATGCTGGTTTTAGGCTAGTATTTGAATCCAATAAGTTTGTACTCACTAAAAATGGCACATTTGTAGGGAGGGGCTTCGTCTGTGAAGGCCTCTTCAAAGTGAATGCCATGTCTGTATTGCGTCAAGGAAATAAAGTTGAACCTTCTTCTTATTTGCTTGAGTCTTCTAATTTATGGCATCATAGATTAGGACACGTAAACTACAAGTCTATTCAAAGGCTGGTAAAGATGGAGTTGTTGCCTTCTATCGACGTAAACCCTCAACATAAATGTGAGGTGTGCGTAGAGGCAAAACTCACCAAGCTTCCTTTTCGATCCGTCGAAAGGAATACCGCTCCTCTAGAACTTATTTACACAGATATATGTGATTTGAAGTTTGCACAAACTAGAGGGGGGAACAAGTACTTTGTGACATTTATAGATGACAGCACAAGGTATTGTTACCTTTACTTGTTGAAAAGTAAGGATGAAGCCTTTGAAGCGTTTCAACGTTACAAAGCAGAAGTTGAGAATCAACTTAGCCTACGGATTAAATCCATTCGTAGCGATAGAGGGGAGAATATGTAGCGCCTTTTGAGGAATACTGTGCCCAAGAAGGAATTATTCATCAAACGACGGCTCCATACTCACCTCAATCAAATAGTGTGGCGGAACGAAAGAACCGCACATTAAAAGAAATGATGAATGCCTTGCTTATCAATTCCGGTCTTTCACAAAACATTTGGGGAGAAGCCGTCCTTACCGCCAATACGATTCTTAACAGAGTCCCACATAAGGGTAAGGACAAAACCCCATATGAATCATGAAAGGGAAAGAAACCCACCTACAAATATTTTAAGGTGTGGGGTTGTCTGGCAAAGGTTGAAGTACCCAAGCCAAAGCAGGTCAAGATTGGGCCTAAGACTGTAGATTGCATATTCATCGGATATGCAAATAACAGTAGTGCTTATCGCTTCTTAGTGCATAAGTCAGATATTCCAGATATCCACCAGGGTACAATAATGGAATCAAAGAATGCACTATTCTTTGAAAGTACCTTTCCTAGAAAGGAAAAAGATATAACCTCTCTCAAACGAAGTTATGCACAAAGCTCTCAAGAACCGGGAGTCTTTGAATGCCTGGACCTGAATGGTTCAGATCTAGGGAATCTCGAGGTGGCTGAACATCCGGAATCTAGTGTTCCAGATTCTCAGAACTTGAAGACTCTAGAGATGGATCTAAGGCGAAGTAAAAGGGCCAGGAAGGATAAATCCTTCGGTCCTGACTTTGTAGCTTATATGGTTAATGATGAACCAAGGACAATTGCTAAGGCGTTGTCAACTCCAGAAGCACCGCTCTGGAAAGAAGCTATTGAGAGTGAAATAAGCTCCATTCTGCATAACCATACTTGGGAGTTGGTTGATCTTCCTCCGGGAAATAAACCGTTGGGCTGTAAGTGGATACTCAAACGGAAATACAAAGCAGATGGGTCTATAGACAAGTACAAAGCCAGGTTGGTAGTCAAGGGCTATCGGCAAACAGAAGGCTTTGACTACTTTGATACCTACTCCCCGGTATCCCGGATGACATCCATACGGGTATTTATTGCGATCGCAGCTTTGCGTGACCTTGAGATACACCAGATGGATGTTAAGACAGCCTTCCTAAACGGTGATTTGGAAGAAGAAATTTATATGGACCAACCCGAGGGGTATGTGGTTCAAGGACAAGAGAAGAAAGTCTGTAGACTTGTCAAATCTCTGTACGGGCTGAAACAAGCCCCGAAACAATGGCACGAAAAATTTGATAGTACTCTACTATCGAAAGGGTTCGCCATTAATGAGTGTGATAAATGTGTTTACACGAAAGGTAACTCTGACTCATTTGTCATGATATGCCTGTATATAGACGACATGTTAATCACAGGAAGCAGTCCTAGGGTAATCCTAGAGACTAAGAACATGTTGAAACAATGCTTCGACATGAAGGATATGGGTATCGCAGATGTCATCTTAGGGATTAAAATCTCTAAGACGTCTGACGGACTGGTCTTATCTCAGTCTCACTACATCGAGGATATTTTGAGAAAGTTCGAGATGTTAGACAGTTCACCGATAAAGTCACCAATGGATACAAATCAAAAGCTTGATAAAAATCTTGGTGCACCTGTATACCAGGAGCGATATGCACAGGTGATCGGTAGTTTGATGTATATAACAAACTGCACCCGACCTGATATTGCTTACGCAGTCAATAAGTTGGCTAGGTTCACCCGTAATACGAGTGATAACCACTGGAAGGCGTTGAATCGGGTATTACAATACCTGAAATACACGTTAAATTACGGGTTACACTATTCGAGATATCCAGCTGTACTAGAGGGGTACAGTGATGCAAACTGGATATCTGATATAGAGAACACCAAGTCCACCAGTGGGTATATATTTACAATTGGTGGTGGGGCTGTGTCTTGGAAATCCTCTAAGCAAACTTGCATCGCCCGATCCACAATGGAATCGGAGTTTATCGCTTTAGACAAAGCAGGAGAAGAAGCTGAGTGGCTTCATGACTTCTTAGAGGATGTTTCGTGTTGGAACAAACCCGTACCTTCGGTAATGATCCACCGCGGTCGATCGGCTCTAGGAAGGGCACGGAATGCTATGTACAACGGCAAGTCTCGTCATATTCGACGGAGGCATAAGACCGTTAGGCAACTGATCACCACGGGTATAATATCCATTGATTACATCAAGTCAAAGGATAATATAGCAGACCCATTGACAAAGGGCTTACCCAAAGATCAGATGGCTTGCCTGTCTAGGGGAATGGGCTTAAAACCCAAAATATAAGGACTAATACAGCGGTAACCCAACCTTACTAACTGGAGATCCCAGTAATTTGGTTCAATGGGAAAACTAAGTTGTAAAGGTTCAGTTGATCGCTTCGGTGGAAGTATGAGCACTTCGGATAGTGATTTCTGAAAAGAAACACCAAATCCAAAGCCGTTCCCGCGATAGACTTTAAGTGCTATCTGCAGTGTGGGTAAAGGTTAAGTTTTCAAAACCTATAATGCTCCTCAACAGTTGAGGTTAGGTTTTGGGAAACTTTTAATGGTTCCTAACACTTGTGAAGTGGGGTATAGCAGGATACCTTGTAGGAGACCACCTATTTAAGTGCGAGGACGGGCCGCCTCAAAATGAACGCACTTAAGAATCTAAGACGTTGTCCAGGGCCAAAACGGACAAAACATTACGAAGAAGAGAGTAAGGGAATTTGTTGTGTTGGTACCATTGACTTGGCTTACACTAAACACTGACGGTTCAAGACATCACGTTCACCGCGCAGTAAGTAAGTCCGATGGTATTCAACTATGGAAGGTTCAAAGCTGATGCTACCTCTCCTTATGCAACATCGGTCCGCTGAAATATTGTTGGAAATGAAAAAGGCACCATGTGAGTGCGCCAAAATCTCTTTCAAGAGGGGATTGTTGGAAATTTGCCTTTGGCGGGAGTTGCGACCGACCAACTTTAACGGCTTAAACACTAGTGTTACGTATGTTGGAGAATCCGGTTCTTCACACATGCATGATCTACTAAGTACGTAGATAATCGTAGGGCCAAGAATTGTCAAATTTCATTGAGAAATGAAAGAGATATTGGTTCACGAAGTGAGGTGTTTGAAGCATGGAAAGTGTGGTGTTGTGTTCAATTCTTCCTCATCAGTAGAGGAAGAAAGAATTGTTGTGTATATAAGACTCGAAATTGGTTTGGGGTTTGGGACCCCAAGGGGTATCCCATGTGTTTAAAGGAGGGAGGACCTAGATGTGCTTCGGTTCAAGGAAAGACCACACGCGCGCCGCCGCCGCCAGCCCGTCCGGTCCGGTTCCGGTTCTGGGTTCCGGGTTCTCGGGTTCTCGGGTTCTCGGGTTCACGGGTTCACGGGTTCACGGTTCACGGTTCACGGTTCACAGTTCACGGTTCACGGTTCACGGGTCGTGGGCTGTGGGCTGTGGGCTGTGGGCCTTCTGATATTATCTTTTTGGGCCAGAAAACTTTGCCAGAAGTACAGTTTGATCCTAGAAGTTTTAGATGTACAGTTTGGACCAGAATTCTTTCAGATGTACAGTCCCTGAAGTTTCAAGATGTACAGTTCGACGGTCAGAACAGAAACGCCAAACACTCAATTCAGCCATTTATTTTGGCTGAATTACTCCTCCTATAATGGCCAAATCCGTTGGTCTTTTCACCATTTATTTTGGTGACTTTACTACCTCCATAATGGCCATTATTTGGCCAATAATGGCTGTTATGGAGGCAGTTAAACAGCCCTCCCTCACCTATATAAACACCCCCTACACCATTGTTGAGGAGCACAGAAAATATACTTACAATATACACGAAAATACACAAGAAAAACAGTTTCTTCCTACATCTTCCTTGCATCATTTTTTGCTCAATATTCTTCAAGGTAGCTCTTGAGTTTCCTTTGCTCAAGTGTTCCATTGCTGTTTTATCTTGGGAGACGAATTGTCCAGGACGTATAAATGATACATACGGGGCAATATTGTCTTAAGGACTCTGCCACACTCGACTCAGCAAGCAAACAAAGCAGTTTTTTAGTTTTCCAGTTTTTCTAGTTCATCTTTGTAATTTTCAGATTTCTAGTTGAATTGTAATTTCAATTCTTATATTAGCAGTTGCTTGTAATTCCCGTTTCCTGCAACATTTGTATTAATCAACATTAATATCGAAGGAACACATCCGTTCGGTTTGGGAGTATTTTTGTTGGGATCCAAATAATCAGCCCATGCGGAAATTAATAATTGCAAATGATAAATCAGAAAACAAAGAAAAAATATATTAAAAAGACATATAATATTTTAATATGATTTGATCAATTGATCTACGTATAAAAAAAACATAAAAACTATTGAAAATAAAAATTCTCCCTAAACAAAACTTTCTAGCCAACTACATTGTGTTGTGTATGAGTGGAAAAGATCTTCTATTTATAAAAGTTCAAAACTTGTACAAGAAAAGGATAATTATGGTAGAGTTTTGTTCTACAAAGAAAACATTTTCCACTAAGGAATTCTTTTTGAAATAAAATATAATTATAATAGAATCCAAATAAGATAGAAAATTCAGGGCAAACCCTAACCGTTTCTGCACGACAATTTTTTAATATTTTAATAAATAGAGTAATTAGATTTAAAAAATGATATTTAGGTACTTTAACTTTTAAGTTTGGAAATTTCTGCTTTTAATAAAATACTAATTTATCTACATGTGCAACTATGTCGAATTATGTAATAAATATTATTATAAAATAATATTAATATTATTAAAAACATTTTGAGTAAATAATTACACATGAACGAAAAAGGTAAAAGTACAGATTTTTGTGAATAATCAATATAATATAGATAGGTATGATGATCTATCTTGCGAGGTCAACATGATTAGATATTGTTTGAACTTATGAATATGAACAATCAAGATTTAATTAGATACATGTAATTTATTTATTTATTTTAATTTTATGATGTACAAACATGTAATGAATAGTATCTCAATACTTCTTTATAGACATATTGTTGGTATATGTTGTTGGAAATTTGCCTTTGGCGGGGTGGTGCGTCCACCCATATTTAATGAATTAAACACTAGTTTTCCGCATGTTGGAGGCTTTGTCTCTTCACACATGCATAATCTACTAAGTGAGTAGATGACCGTAGGGCCAAGAACCGTCAAATTTCATTGAGAAATGAAAGAGATGTTGGTCCACGAAGTAAGGTGTTTGAGGCATGAAAATATGGTGTGGGACAAATCTACCACATCGGTGGGAATAGGAAGAATTACTCTCTATATAAGTCTCTAATGTGGCAAAGCGTTTGGGACCCCAAGGGGTATCCCATGTGTTTAAAGGAGGGAGGACCTAGATGTGCTTGGGTTCAAGGCAAAGCCCACACGCGCGCCGCCGCCGCCCGCCCGTCCCGTCCCGTCCGGTCGCGGGCTGTGGGCTGTGGGGACTTTAGGATATTATCTTTTTGGACCCCATATTGCTTAATATTTACAGTTTGGTCCCTAGAGTTTCTGGAAAGTTGATTTTGGGAGTGACGGACTTTCTGCCTACCATTTGGACTATTTTTGGAGCATTAACCAGCCATTACTTGGCTGTTAACTACTCCATTAACAACCCTCCTTCAATGACCTTAATCAGCCCTCCTTCAAGGCCATGAACAGCCACACTAATGGCATTAAGACTGCCATTTATAACCCCCCTAATGGCCATTAACAGCCATGTTTTGGGCAGTTGAACATCTCCTCATCCATGCTATATATTGATGTCTCCTTTGGCTCAATTCGTGACTGAAAAATAGAAGATACAGACACAGAAAATAGTAAAAACAGACCACGAAACAGTGAGCAAAGAAGTGTTGAAAAACAGTGAGTAAAGACACTCATATACACAAGATATACACAACAGAGACACACTATATACACAGAGACAAAACAGAAGAGAAAAAAGAAACTCTTCCTTCCTTTTCCATATTTTCAGCAAGTTGATTCATATTTATTTTCTTCGTCAGGCTCAACCTATTGGCTTTGTAGCGTTGAGATTAAAGTGTTGTTTTATCTTGGGAGACTATTGCCCGCTAACGTAAAAGCATATATACGGGGAAATCTTGTCTTAAGGACAAAGGGCAATCACTCGACTCAATACACAATGTTGTAACCATCCAGATTTAGTTGTTTCTTGATTTCAGGTTATCAAGATTCAAGACACAACAAGCTTGTGGCAGTTTTGAAGATTGGCCTATTTTTTCAACAAGATTCAATTTCTGAATATTGAATATTTGTTTATCCTTTCGAATACTTGTAATAGTTATTTACTTCCCGTACTGCTTTATAAAGTACAATAGAGTACCAACATATGTTCTTTCCATTCATTTCAGATTTTGATTATTCTGACCAATACTTTTGATGTCAACATTGATATCTTTTTAAAGTACAACTTAAGCTGCTCATGTGAGAAAACATGATATGGTAGATACAATTAGGCATCAAAGATTATTTGATTGTATGTATAATCATATACATTTTATTAAATTTAAATCCAAAAGAAATTTGGATTATGTTCAAGATATATTGGACAAAATAAATAAATTATGGACTAATATAATTGGGTTAATTATTTAAGTTCAATAAATATGAATTTAATTAAAACAGTTCAAATGCATAGGGCTAGTCCATTTAATTGGGCTATAAATGACGAGCCCAGTTTGTTAAGCCCAAGATATTATCTTCCTAGAGTCCCAGTTTGGTGCCATGTGTCAAATGATGTGGCATGCCAAGTCAAGCGAAGATGTCAACGGGTCACAATTTAAAATATTTTGGGAAATTATGGACTAATATAACTGGGTTAATTATTTAAGTCCAATAAATATGAATTTAATTAAAATGGTCCAACTGCATTGGGCTAGTCTATTTAATTGGGTTATAAATGACGAGCCCACTTTGTTAAGCTCAAGATATCATCTTCTTAGAGGCCAGTTTGGTGTCGCGTGCCAAATGTCGTGGCACGCCAAGTCAAGCGAAGATGTCAAAATGATGCAGCATGCCTAGTCAAATCAAAGGCCAATAAAAATGTATCACGTGTACAAGTGACATGTTCCGACCAATCAGATATCACCATGTCAGCTTAAATCTGATTGGCCGAAAGGAGTTTGTCCTTATCACAAATCCTCCATCATGCACCTATAAATAGGGGTCTCATAATTCAGAAAATGGACCAAGA
Organism: Anisodus acutangulus; assembly: GCA_029783415.1. Taxonomy (NCBI): domain Eukaryota; kingdom Viridiplantae; phylum Streptophyta; class Magnoliopsida; order Solanales; family Solanaceae; genus Anisodus; species Anisodus acutangulus. The sequence continues at coordinate 188,209 of CM056499.1, forward strand.
ATCCAGAGAGAGCTCGTGGATCAAACGCCATAGATTTCTCTACAAGGTACAAGCACTCAAATATTTCTCTACAAGTTCTAGAAATCAAGACGAAGATTCAAGATCAAGCTCAAAAGTCTTTGAATTCAAGTACAAGTCAAGATCAACTTCACCAAGTTCAAGATCAAGCTTAAAATCACTTAAATTTATTACCGGAAAGACGAATCAAAGGATTCATAGAAATTGTAACACTCATATTTGAAATCAAATACTACGATTGTTGCGATATTTTTTCTGTCTTGATTATTGTTTTCTCGACGCGAATTTTATTGTCTGCAAATTCTGGCACGCCCTATGGCGCAATCTCTACCTCTCATCTCTTCTTTTAAAAGTTGAAGAACATAAAAATGATTCAAATGAAAATCAACCCCAAATTCGATGTTATTACGGCTGCTCATTCTAAAAGTGGATTCAAAGCTATCACGGAGATTATTGACCAAATTAAAAAGAGCAAAATCAAAATACTAGGATAACAAGTGTTGAAAGTACCGTCCAAGTTAACTCATGTTTCTGGTTCCTCTTCTCCAAAAGGAGTGATATCTATTTCCCCATGCTAAAAAAAGGGAATAATATTGTTTAGGCGGTCGAAAGAACTTTGGCTCAACTTAATCTGCCACAAGAACCCTATTGCAAGTCTAACAACCCATTTATGCAAGAAGATGGTGATGTCTTAAACATTGTATATGCTCGAATTTTCTATCAAGACGCTCCCCAGTCCAAGATCTATTCAAGTAATGATTCATATCATTCTTAATCCTCTGTGATGGTCGTGCAAACAATGATGATTGACTCTTCCACTATAGAAGAACAACTTGCAAGTTTGACTAAGCAGTTGAAAGCTTGACAAAGACAAGAACAAGATGCTAAACTTTCCAAGTTGACAAATAAGATGGAGAGGATGGCTGAGACAGAATCAAATCAAACACTTATAAAGCTTCCTAAAATTCAAGAGAAAGGAGAGTCCCCCATAAAGCAAACAAAACAATCAAAGAAATTCGAGTCTCTGTTGAAAGTTTGATTCCTGTTGAACAATTGAAGGACTTCATCATGGGGGCCATCAAAGATAAATCTGATTCCTCCTAATCTTTTCTTACATATGCAAAGTCATATACACAAATGATTGATAATTTGAAGATACATGATGTCTATCAACCTCTTAAGTTCCAACAATTTGATAGCAAAGGAAATCTCAAACAACATATAGTACACTTCGTCAAGACTTGCAATGATGCTGGGACTTATGGTGATTATCTCGTCAAGCATTTCGTTTGATCTCTTAAAAACAAATTTTTATTGGTACACAGATCTCGAACCCATTTCTATAGATAGTTGGGAGCAGCTAGAACAAGAATTCCTCAATCGTTTTTAAAGCGCAAAGAGTATCATTAGTATGATTGAACTTAAAAATACCTGCCTATATGACAATGAGCCTATTATTGACTTCGTCAATCGCTAGAGGAGCTTGAGCCTCAATTGTGAAGATTTCCTTGGTGAAACTTCTAGCATCGAAATGTGCATTCAAGGCATGAATTGCGGTCTTTGTTACATCTTGCAAGGAATAAAGCCCAATACATTTGAAGAGTTAACAACCCATGCACGTGATATGAAATTGAGCATAGCTGCAAGTGGAGATCAATGGTTGCATGTCCTTGAGCCTCTTGAAGATGAATATATAAAAAAAAACTCCATAATGGGGGCAAGTTTGAATATGAATATAAACTGAAGAGTCCATGTATGTTACAATGCTCCTCGACGTACGAAACTAAACTGCAAGTTATAATGCTCCTTATCGCACGAGCTTACGCTGCAAGTTGTGATGCTCCTTAACGCACGAGCTCAAACTTCAAGTTAAATGCTCATCATCGCATGAAACTAAACTGTAAGTTGCAATGTTACTCGACGCACGAGCCTAAACTGCAAATTATAACCCTCCTTAAAGCACGAGTTGAAACTGCATATCACAAAGCTCTTCAAATTCAAGCTAAATCTTCAAGTCACAAAGTTCATCAAATTACGAGCAAAATTTTCAAATCGCAAAGCTCCTCAAATTTGAGATAAATCTTCATGTCACAAATCTCAACAAATTACGAGCCAAATTTTCAAATTGCGAAGCTCCTCAAATTCGAGTTAAATCTTCAAGTCATGAAGCTCAATAAATTACGAGCCAAATTTTCAAATCTCGAAGCTTCTCAAATTCGAGCTAAATCTTCAAATTGCAAAGATTCTCAAATTTGGAAGAAATCTTTAAGTTGCAAAGCTCTTTAAATTAGAGCTAAATATTTAAGTTAAAACACTCTAAGATGTACGAGCATAAACTACATGTTACTCTTGGCCTGCAAGAGTATCAACTATGCACGACCCCAAAAACAAATGTTCCTTAGGTTGAAAATCACGCAAGAGGCAGCCTAGAAAAAAGTTAGGACTCAAAAAAATATTTGCTAGATTGAAAATCTCGTAAGAGACGACCTAGGCAAAAATTAGGACACCAAAAAAACTCATTTTTTATGAACTACAGAATGACTTGATCCTCTTCATCGAGGTACGTAGGCATCTTAGAGTCTTATTCTAAGTTCAGTCTCATGAGTTAAAAACATACATCACTCTGTGTTGTTCGAGTGTAATATAATGGAATGAAATCTGCCCACCAGGCACATGCAAAATCATATATACAAGCATGGTTTCATTAAAATTTGGACCTTCACCAAATATTGATGGTTCAATGGAGGAAAACCTCTATGGCAAATGGGTTTCTCCGATAGGATGACTATAATCTCTTAGCAAGTTATTAAATCACCAAGTTGAAGTCTTCAAATTAGTCGATTTTCAAGTTAAAGTCATCAAATTTTCCAACTCTTCAAGTTGAAGTCCAAAGCCACTGCATCTGTAAGTTAAAGTTTCAAATCTACCATTTCAGCAAGTTGAAGTTGTAACACCCCAAACCATGGCCTGGACATAACACTGCATTCGGTGCTTGACAACATGTGACCAAGAGAACCAACTGGCTAGCTAAATCAATATGTGATATCAAAATATACTGAAAGAGGAATTAAACTAACACACTGATGTACTAAAAGTATGGCTGAAAAATTATTTAGTGCGGAAAATACTGAATAAGTCTAAATCTTTTTTGGCATCTTTTTCTTTGCTTTGACCGCGACTTTATTTGGTCTTCCCCTTTCCATAGTAAAAATGCCAATGCGGCAAACATGAAAATCTGAGAAAATTTGTCTAACCATTACTCTAGTCTATGAAGCCTTTGAAAATTACTGAGATGCTAACTGTTTGTCGGGACAAGGCCCTTGACAACCTGACTGTCTGTAATAAACTATAAAGATTATAAAATAAATGGAAAGGCTCTGAAAGATTGTGGCTCACCAACTCAGCGGATAACATAGATCCTAGCGTACAAATGCATCATCCTGGAAGTTGTTACCTGCACCGTAAAGTGCAGGCTCGAGCAAAAGAAACGTTAGTACATTTGAATTGCATTAGTATGTAAAACCAACTAAATGATAGAATTGTAAGTGGGGTGCTCGGGAAAGGGCAGCCCAAATGATAAATAGGTAATAAATACTAAAATTAAAATTGTAATTGATAACTCAAATGAACAAGAAGTGAAGTTATGAGTACTCCCTAATCTGCATCTGAAATATTTATTTATCTATCTTATATGTGTGGGGCCTTGGCCCAATAAAAAATGCACAAACTATGGCCTTGGCCAAGTAAGTGCGTCAGTCTATGGCCTTGGCTAGGTATACGTATACATGAGACTTATGCCCTTGAGCAATCACTTATGTTCACTATTCATTAAGTATTATTAAGGAACTAAGATTACAAAAATAAAAAACATTACTAACTGAGACATGTATGCATGAATTATTTTTAGACTTGCCGAATTTCTAGACTAAGACTCATTGCTATCAAACACGAGTCTACATGGATTACGTTCTAAGTTCACAATATTCAAAATTAAGATCATGATTGAATTACAAACTACGTCATCTAGAGAATAGAAGTTATGTAACTATTCATGAAACTAAGGCATAACTATGTTCTGAGGTAATTCGTAATAGTCAATAAAGAACGTGGCGTAGGGAGAATCATCAACACCAAACTTAAAGAGTTAGTCTCACATACCTTAACTTCTTGCTCTTGATGGTAATACAACGTTCGTCGCTCCCTTTCAACTTTAATCTATAGCATTATAAGTCAATGGAATAAACATTAGCAACAATACTCAAGTTTTGTCCATCTAGGCATTTTATCGAACACTTGGTGGGTATAAAGCTCCACAAATTACATTAATGGTGTTTATTCACCCAATTACCCATCCTTTTGCCTCTAGGTGATTCTACAATCTCAAATAGATATAATTAACATCATTCTTCATCACTCATATGCTTAGATCAATCCTAAGTCAATAATCCAAAACCCTACAATGGTTCATATGTTTTTCTTTATATAACCCATCAACTTATGACCCAAGAACTTAGAGTCTAATCACCAATTCACTACTATAATCGATTAGAGAGTAGAAGCCTTACCTTTTTGAAGTTCAATTCTCTTGAATTCGTGTTCTAAGGTTTCTTGTCCAAGATGAAGACTCAAGCAATAGTTTATAAATTTTCACGATTTAATCTTGTTAAGAATCATGAGATTAATGCTAGAACTGATTAAGAATTGTAAGGATGATCTTACCTTGATGTAGGAGGATGAGAGGAAGAGATGAACTTTGTTCTAGGGCTTGGGGGTTGTTTCTCTCTCTCAAAGTCATCCAAAGAAAGTGAGGAATTACTCTTAAAATTCAGAATTTTCGTACTTAATATTTTAGCTTCAGCGTCGCCCATCGCAGTGGTCAACCTTTGGACGATGCGACGGTCGCATCTGCCTAAGGGATTTTTGCACCGTCGTAGCGGTCAACTTTTGATCGCTGCAATGCTCTATACTAATTTCACCCCGATCATTCTAATTATTTCCAACTCATTTCATTCCACTTCCAAACACTCATATTACTTCCAAACATAACCTTTAAGTATTGCTAATTATTTTAGCCATAATTAGGAAGTAACAAACCTATTGGGCTTTACATTCATCTTATGGGTCGAACCTTAGCTGAGATATGAGGTGTTACATTATCTCCCCCTTGGGATCATTCGTCCTCGAATGATGGTCTTGGTTACATATATGTCTAACGCTAGATCATAAACATGACTTATGAGAATATGTGGGCACTGAACTGCTGTGAACACATGAATACTAAACTTAATGAACGCTGAACTGAATGAGTAAGTTGAATGAGTACTGAACTGAATGAATAAGCTGAATAGGTGTTGAACTGGCTGGTTACTGAACCAACTGAATACTGAACTTGCATGAACATTTGAGTGCTGACTGACATGAGTATTTGAGTACTGAGCTGACATGAATATCTGAGTACTAAACTGGCATGTATATCTGAGCACTGGAAAATTAATGTTATAGTATGATATCTGAATACTAGAAACGTGAACGTCATAATATGACACTGAGTGTACGACGACCAGCCCTAGTGGTAATTTCAGCTCGTATGCCGCTGGACTGAGCCTTCGTATGATCTGTCATGGTCTAATGTATCTGTGACTAAGCTTCCCTTTCTTCTCAAATCGCTTGACGCCTTACATAGGCAAAACATTTAAGAAACTCCCAATCATTAACATGAAACTCTGAATCTTTATGTTACACGTCCAAATAGGACTTTTGGCAACTCTTAGCCACTTTCAAACATTCCTGAATCAGTTTAACTTTTTCCCTGGCCTGATAGACCAAGTTTGGCCCTAGCAATTCTTTTTTGCCAACTTCAGACCAACCAATAGGTGATCTACACCTTCACCCATACAAAGCTTCAACCGGTTCCATCTTGATACTTGCGTGATATCTATAATTAGAAACAAATTCAATGAAAGGTAAATGTCATCCTAATTACCCTTAAAATCAATGACACATGCCCTCAGCATATCCTCAAAGGTCTTAATTGAATGGTGCCCTCTGTCTGACCATCTGTCTGAGGATGAAAATATGTATTAAGGTTCACCCTTGTGCCTAATCCCTTCTGAAAGGATTTCCAAGACTACCCTGTGAACCGAGCACCATGACCTGATACACTGGAGTCCGATGCAACCTAACGATTTCCTGAATACATAACTTGGTGTAATATTATGCTAAGGTGGTTGTCCTTACAGGCAAAAGTGTGTTGACTTAGTAAGTTGCCCTATGATCACCGAAATCGAATCATGATTTCGAAATGAGCGAGATAACTCTGTTATAAATTCCATATTTATCATCTCTGCTCAATAATATTTGTATTCTATGCTAAACCACTGGATTTTTTATGCTCAACTTTCACTTACTTACAATTTGTATACTTTGTCACATAATCTGCTACATTATTTTTCATGTCATTCCACTACTAATTCTTCTCAAGATCATGATACATTTTCATGGAGCTTGGGTAGGTAGAATATCTAAATTTGCGCGCCTCTTCCATAATCCTCTCTTTAGGTCAATCTACATCTAGGACACATATATTTTCACTCGTACCTTAGAGTACCATCACCACCCCCCCTTATTTCAAAAGCCTTGGGTTTATACTTGTTAATCCCTTCCTTTGGCTATAATTGATAGGGATCATGAAAATGTCTTCCTCTTTTCTTAGCTAATAAGAAGGATTTGACTCTATTTTGTACAAAACTCTACCATTTTTGGGGCCCTAAAGTTGAACTCCTATGTATGTTAAACAAAGAACTTTTCTCACCCCAATTCTCTTGTATGCTTGAAGAAGATTTAACTTCCCATACTTGATTTATTTTTAAGATACTTCTGAAATACTCGCAGTATTACTGCGCGCTAAGTCTTTGACCAAAACCCTGAAGATTAGAGTCTCGTAAAATGACACTACCCCTGTGACACATAACTGGGCATGATCTTATAGCTTTTCTATGATCTCTTAATCGATAATAACTTATCTTAACACAAGTCGGTTGACGATCATTCTTCTCACTTCATGTTTCTTGTACACTCGTGGAACATTCCTTATAGAGACTATCTCATTATGCCCTCATTACTAAAATGAGGTTCTTCATATGTCATGATAACCCTTCGATTTCAAGCATCCAACTGGACTTACTGACGATTTACACATCTCTCCATTAGACCAAAGCTTAAGGTCTTATACTTGCGGATTCTTCTCTTTCGTTGAGATTAAGTTGTCTTCCCTTTATCTGTCCTTCATACTTTACATTAGTGAGGACTCATCTTTATACTAACTTATGAGCAGTCTTCCTTTCTAGAAACTAAGTTACTTACATAAATGGAGAACTAATGTATTCATGACTGCTGTACAAAATATTAATGACTTAACTTTTCTCACACTATCAATCTTAGGGAAACCCCTTTCTGATAACTCTTAAAGGCTATTGTTATGTAGCTTGATCTTTTACTGCTTATGTGATTTCTTCTTTCACTAATTACTATACATCGAATTTAACTTAAACCCTAGTGTTCTAACATGCATTCAGATGTATTCAAATTGTCTCTCACACACACACACTGGTTTAAACCTAACTAAGAGAATCAAATCGTACTAAACTTCATTCACTTTTGCTAAATCCTAATCAGAAAACATGTCACACCACTATACTTGGCTTACGACCTCTAATTTTGACCTATCTCTGCTCAAAACTTACTCACTATTTTTCTACTCATCACTTGCTTGCATCATATTCTCTTATTCTACTCTGAATAACTAAAGTGAAGCAGAAGGTTATTTCTAACTTTCCTCATTATTCGACGCTATTATACAGTCATATACTATCTCTTCTTAATTAAATCATTGATCACACTTTAGAAAATTATGTCTCTCTTATACAAAAGATCAAAATAGCTAACCCCGAACTTTCTATACACTTCAACATCATATCAGGCTATACACATCTGGGGTAAATACTTAATTACATAACCTAAGAGGGAACTGTCACACCTTCTTATCTCTTAATAATATTTCCTTCTCGTAGTAACTTACTAACATCGTACTCTCTGATCCTGATCTGACTAAACTTAAACAAGATAATACTATTACCAAAAATTTAACATCATCTACTCTAGGTTCTCATTTTGTACATCATATCTTCTTAGTCTTATGCCAGGGCCGTACAAAAATATACTTCTTCTAAAAAAGATAACATTTAAGAATCATCGGTGACTTGCCCATAGGATCTTTCCTGTTCAAAACCATGGTAAGAAATGTATGGTTGTATGCTAAAATCATAACATGTTTCCCCATGAGGTCTTACATTATATAGGAATCATTGTAGCTATGGCAACATCTGGGTATGACTCTAAGTCTTGACGAGTTGCTAAAGCATACAAGTGGTTTTGATGGAGGTTTGCATTACCAGACTTAGCTTCATTATGCCTGCTTTGAGTTTGAGAATTACGAGGGGCTACTGAATTTATAGACTGAGCCACATTACCTATCGTACTCTGTTCCTTTATATAGTGACCCTGCTTGGCACACCCAAAACACATATCTAGGCCTGAATGATACACCCCTTGGTGCCTCTTATCACACTTGTTGCACATAGGATTCTAAAAATCTTTGTGGTCCATACTGGCCTGTGACTGAGAGCCTGGTGCTCTGAAACTTTGTTTCTGGCTGAACTGACCTTTCTGATCATATTTGAACCTTGGGACTGGTGCACTGGCTGCAGATGGAGTGGGTCCTGATAACCTCATGTAGAAAATTGTCTGCCCCCACCTCCGTAAGATCCTTCATGATTTACGTCTCCTACAGACTTAGCTCATTTGCTAATTTCTCTATCATTCTCTTCCTGCAGTCTCCCATTCTCCTTTCTCAAGTACATCGTTATTATTCAACTTCCAAATTCATTATACAACACCCTTCTCGGGCGACATGAACTTTATTCTACTTTCAATATCACCTCAGGTCTCATGTATTACCAGTAAATACTTCACAATTGTACCCATATGGGTAATCATCCTCAGTTGGACCTTGAATTCCCTGCTCATCGCTTGAGCATTAGAATACGTACTTCGGCAGGAAAAGAATGTTACTTATTGCTCTAAGCTTCATGACACGATCTAGAGTAGAAAGAAATGAGATAATCCTAAATGTCTTGGTAGTTAACCATTTATATGCATGGCTAGCACATACATATAGAGGAAACTCCACTAGACACAACTTCATAGACTCCCTAGGACATTTGAGCCTAGTGCTATGATACCAAGATTTGTCATGCCCCAAACCATGGCCTAGATGTAATACACCACTCGGTTCCTGGTTGTATGTGACCGAGCGAACCAACCGGCTGGCTAAATCAACATGTGATATCAAAACATACTGAAAGAGGAATTAAACTAACACATGCTAATGTACTAAAAGTCTAGCTGAAATATCATTTAGTGAGGAAAATACTGAATAATTCTAAACATAGTAAAAGTGCCAACGCAGCAAACATGAAAATCTAATAAACTTTGTCTAACCATTACTCTAGTCTATGAAGCCTTTGAACAATACTAAGATGATAACTGTTTGTTGAGACAAGGCCCATGACATACCTGACTATCTGTAATAAACTACAAAGACTGCAAAATAAATAGTAAGGCCCCGAAATATTGGGGCTCACTAACTCAGCTAATACTATATATCCTAGCGTGCAGATGCGTCATCTTGCAAGTCGTTACCTGCACCGTGAAGTGTGGGCCCCATGCAAAATGGACGTTAGTACATTTAAATTGCACTAGTAGGTAAAACTAACTAAAGGAAAGAACTGTAAGCGGGGTACTCGGGAAAGGGCAACCCAAATAATAAATAGGTAATAAATACTGAAATTGAAACTATAACTAATAACTCAAATGAACAAGAGAAGTGAAGTTATGAGTACTCCCTAATCTGTATCTACAACATTTGTTTATATGTCTTATATGTGGGGCCTTGGCTCAATAATAAATGTACAAACTATGGCCTTGGCCAAGTAGGTGTGTCAGTCTGTAGCCTTGGGCAAGTGTACATACGTGGGGCCTTGGCCCAATAATAAATGCAAAAACTATGGCCTTGGCCAAGTAAGTGCACTAGTCTATGGCCTTGGCCAGGTATACGTATACATGAGGTGGATTCCCTTTGGCAATCACATACCTATTCATTAAGTATTATTTAAGGAACTAAGATTACTGGAATAAAGAACATTACTAACTGAGACATGTATTCATGAACTGATTCTAGACTTGTTGAATTTCTAGACTGAGACTCATGGATATCAAACACGAGTCTACGTGGATTACGTTCTAAGTTCACAATATTCAAAATAAAGATCATGATTGAATTACGAACTACATCATCTAGAGAATAGAAGTTCTGTAGCTATTCATAAAACTAAGGCATAACTATGTTCTGAGGCAATTCGTAATAGTCAATAAAGAACATGGCGTAGGGAGAATTATCAACATTCCCAAACATAGAGAATTATCAACATTGCCAATAGCTACTCTTCTTCGACCTTACTTCACTTCAAAGAAAGCACGAATTCAACAATGTGATTAAAATGGAACACCGAGATCGAAGTGGTGAGCTAAAATCATAAACTATAATTGAGAATAATTGCAATTTTGGCTTGTTTGAATTAGAAGAAACGTTGCTGCTACTCCCAAAATAGGAAATGAAGTTTCTGTTTCATTTGTAGGTGTTGTATACGTTTTTCGAAAATCAATTCATAAAGAAAAATGAGATAAATTTATATAGATGTCTCTTTCTTCAACTACACGTGGGGTCCACACCCATCAGTTATCCATACTCATTCACTACAAGATGCCAACACATATGCTTAGTAGTGCTTAGTTATAATTTTCATTTCTTATGATGCCATGTGGAGACAAATAATTCCATGTGGTAAACCATGATTCCACTTATTACTTTATCAATTAAATTAAATTAATTTCGTTATCTCCACTACATTCCAATATCTAATCAATTACATACATAATTAATTTCTTGATCTCCATTCACTTAAATATAAATTATTTTTAATATACATCAATACTCATTATATAACACTGGTCCATGACCTCTTTTGGATCAACAAAATATTATTTCCAACCATCGTCTTCACACTTTTAAGTCTTAAATTATTTCGTTGATTGGCTCTACTTACATATGTCGAGTGGTTTCAACCATAGCTTGAAATCCCAGGGTATTATATTGACGAATCTTATTCTCACTCTCCGAGTTTACGCCGACTAACTTACGTCGTAACTCAACGTATAAAAATACGGGGTGTAATATATATGTGTGTAACTATGGATCACTATGAGTTGTTTTGAGACTTATAAGGCATGTAATGGTCTAACATGGCATATCATGGTGTACTATGAATATAAATTGAAGCTGCTTTAATTAAATAATATGTTGTCTAGTTAAGAAAGTCATGTGTTAAGTCCTTGCAGTCATGTTTAGTTATTATAAAGATTGTCCATACTTAAGAATGACATTGATGAGTTAGTCAGGCCACTTGTTTCACTAAGGTAAAGCTGACTTAAGTTGATACATGTTAACTTGGGATGTTTGTGATGGCTTGACTAGCATATATAGCTAAAATGGAGCATAGTGTATTAATTTTAGACATGTAGTGCTTACATATAAGTTTCTTTAGTAGACTTGATACCTACTGTTGTCATCTTAAGGTTGAACCAAGCCTAAAAATGAAATTAGAGGGTATGTTTACTCTTCTAACAATGTGTTTTTAAGTGTGCCTCATAAATGTCATGTTGTTAGAGATTAGGGTAGTTCTAAATGAGCTCAGAATGTCTATTGTATGATAATGAATCTGTTTTAACTTATATATTATATCAAGCATACATCTGTTAGGCTGGTTAAAGGATGTATGAGGTCAATGCCCTTCTCAGTGTTTGTTTGACTCTTTTGATAGCTAACATGTGTCTCTTTGCTAGTCTGGGTTTAAGATCTGGTTTAGATATGATCCCTGAGAATATATCAGCTAATGTATAAGCCATAATGATCAGTGTACTTGCTTTGTTGTCTATATAGTCCTGAGCATGTGTTCTTAGTTCTAAAATCATAAGTGATGGAATGTTGAATCAGTATGATCCCTATATGCTACCGTAGGATCAAGTTGACAGTTTAGAGAGGTTGAACATTTGTATAATCTGAATGTTGTCCTTGTAATGCTCATGTGTGCACCTCTGTATGAAAATGTATGTAGGGCAACCTTAATGTCATCCATGATTATATTAGACTCGTATTCTATGATCTTGACATAATTATATGACATGTTTGTATTTTGATCTATGATAGTGAACCTTAAGTTCCTTAGAAAGCTCAAAATAATACATAACTGGGATGACCAAATTAAATATCATTTCTTGCATGTTGTTACGAGTTCATCCTAAAATGTATTAACTTGAAATCTCATCACCTAGTTTAATATCTATTTTGAATGGAAATATGAGAGTGAAAACAATATGCCATGTAGTGTTAGGGATAATCAGGTTCTAGCTAATACATGTTAGGTTGTTGATATGCTAGTTGAAATGATATATTTTCCAAATACTGTGTTGATTACTTGATCTGTATCTAATTGTGTGTTCTATGTTGCCACATGAGATTTGCAAGTCTAAACACCTAGATTAAATGCATACCTAGGAAAGAATAGGGAATTCTGAACTATCATATGGATTGTTTACTTTGGCTTCTAACCCCTACACCCTAGCATGACCCTAGTGGCCTTTGAGTGCTCCAGCATGAGTTTGTCCTTGTTTACATGTTGATTATTTGGGCTTGTCTTTGCATATCTTAGTTTGAATGTCATATGAATTCTATCTTTTGCACCCAGTTGACACATGCCTGACCCTATAACATGCTCTTTGATCCTGGTTGTATCTTGCTTGACCACACTTTCTAGTTTTAGGCAAAACAAAGACTAGGAGTGTCATCACTTGGCTATTCTGGTTTTGGATCTTCTGAATATCTGAGCTTGTATGAGTTCTTTTTGAGTTATGTATGATTAATGCCTTATCAGCCATGTGCCATGTCTATCTGTATGCCCATTGCAAGTTGTTAGGGGCAGTGAGGTCTATTGCTCAGCTTGAGAAATGCATATTTAGGTGAGGAGTATAAGGTTCAAAGTTTCATGTGCTAATTATCATATTATTGAATACAACTAGAATAATTCTGCATCATGAATTAATTGCAAAGCCCATCTGTATGCCTGTTTCTGCCTAATTATCAAACTGTTACTTTAAATATGGGTCTGGTCCATATGACTTATTTGTTGCTGGTTCACCACTGATTACATGATATGTATTGGACTGAGCCCACTATTTTCTTCTACTTCCCTCCATGACTTGTAATAAATTTCAATGGGCTGCTTGTACTTCTTAATTTTTTTTTGCATGTGATGGGTTTGGGTACTATCTAATCGAGTGTCTCCTTTTTTGCTCCTGCCTCCGCCGATGAGGTACTCCGAGACAAGTCTTTTGGGCCTGTCACTTCCTTTTCTAGGAAATTGGGCTGAGGCCCAACTAAAGCTTCATTTGATCGAGTTTGTAACTTGTAGCCGCGCATTGAAGGCCAATTTATGGATGAAAATTGTCAACTGGTGGGCTTAGGTAGGCCCACCAGCCTGAACTTGATCTCTTTTAAATTCTTGTAATTTATATGTATGTATATACACTTGTAGTAAATATATTTTGTATAAATATTGAAACCTTTGTAGTTACGAATCTAGGATAGGCAAAACGATACATACATCGTTTAGTTAGGATCGCCTAAAATGATTTTCAAACTCGGTTAATTCTGAATCTGAAAACCAAAAATGGGACTGCTTTGACTTGGAAGAAATCAGGAAACCAAAAATGGACTGCTTTGACTTAAAAATCTAGAAATCAAACATGGGCTGTTTTGACTTAAAAGGAATCTAAAAATAGAAAAAATGAATTTCAAAGGGTTCAAGACAAAATGAGGTTGTTTCGGACTTACTAAAATAAACTAGGACTACTTTGGTTTAACTTGGGCCAAAAATGACATTTTTCAAAACTGATTTTTTGGGCTGAGCCCAACTAGTTGATTTTTGGACAAGGACAAAAGTTACCTATCTTGGACTTGGGATTGAGGTTATGGGCTTTTGGTAAAATGTGGGATACAAGTTGACCTTTGGGTATAGAATATATAAAAGGAAAGAACTTGTTTTTCTATCTCTTTTCAAAACCCAAACTTGTCATTCTACTTGGATTATACTCATTTTAAACCTTGAAAAGATTTTTAAAAGATGCGAGTGTTATTGGACAACTCTGTTGGACTAAAAGTGGAGTTGTACTCAAATTAATATTTGAGTGTTCTTAGTCCAAAAATAAGTTGACTAATTTATCCCCGTGTATACAATTTCGGCAGAAGCCCAACTCTTTAATTTTTAAAGAAAATCTTTGAGTTTTGAATAAATGAATGACAAGTATTTTGCGGATCTTTAAACACTTTGAGCAATTTAAATCATCTAAAGCATGCTATAGAACTCGAAGGTCAACCGTATTTTGCGGATCCTTAATACTGGGGTGTCTAAATGTCACGACACCTTTTTCATGAATCATGGTGGCACCTATACAATTCCACTAGTAGGCGAACTACTCCCCTATCTTTCACACGATATAACATAAGTAAAAGAGGAAGATAACAAAATGCTACATAAGGTGCCTCATATCATAAAGTAGAAGAATTATAAGTCTGATACATCTATAACATTCCCCAAGATTCGGTTCTGTGAATAGAAGAGCACTATACATTTATACACGTTTGAAAGTCAAAGACATCAAAGTGCCAAAACAGAATACATAAATCAATGGTCGTACATGTCTCTCGAATACAATAAAAGACAAGGGTAAAGATAAGAGTATCCAGGGCATGCTAAATGAAAGCATCTTCACCCCGAACACTGGAAGTTTGCGTGCTCGGAATCACACTCGAGCTCACAAACTGGTAGATGGATCTGTATTTGCATCAAGAAAAGATGCAACAAGTGTAGCATGAGTACACTATGTACCCCCGTAGACATCACAGGCCGACAATAATTGAAGATACGTAACAGAGATAAATATCAAGTTGACTCCAGATAAGCCTATACTAGACAGTTCAATAGCTCATATAAGTCACGTTGTACACATATCAATTCACTGATTCATCAAGTCATATTGTTCACATAGAGTTCCAACCACAATTAAGTACAATCAATCCATTCACATATATATAGGGACCTCACTATCATAGTATCCACCGACTAGTACTCTCTCTTGTCCAAGACATATTCAAGCTTAACCCCACTTACTCAACTTATCACGTTAAATAAACAAGTCAACACTTACATCACAACAACCATTTTAGAACGCTTCCAAGAGTGTTACACCTAAGATAAACATGAAGGCGTTAATTCCTTTATTAACCTTAGCATTTACACTTAGTTAAGTCTCTATACAGTTATGGTCTAACACACATAGATCGTTCCACATCTACCTCTCCACTAGTGACACTTATCACAGGTTCCTTACTAGACTCGTTACCCAGTCACACGATCAATTACAACACAACACATAAATGCACATAATTCTCTGGACCTAGACAATATTCATGGCATAACCGATATTTCCGACCATAGTAGCAGTTGATATCAAAAACTTAGACTTACAATTATTAAACCCAAAAACCCATACACGAGGAAGCAAGACACACACGGCAACCAAATTAATTTAACAACCTCAACCATTTATCCAATTGTTCATAGAGACCATCCTAATCACTATTTCCAAGTATTCATTGAGTCAAGATCAATCATAGTGACCATTCTGGTCCAATACAATGATTTTACTTTGAGTAAATCAGGGTTTCACCCAAGTTCCAATAACCAATCATATCACATTACCAAACCATAATTAATCAATCTATATATGTATATATGATATGAATGTAATGCATATGCAATATACCTTTCTCAACCTGGTATACAGTACATCAAGATTTTACTATGATCCGTACACCCACGGGGGACCTGCAAAGTCCATATACCGCTCCTAGCCAGCTAAAATTCCACACAAGAATCTGACTAGAGCCTAAGACTCATTTGTCTTGAATAATATCATGTTGCAGGCGTGCAACTCCGTTCCCCGCATATTAATATCTATTGCGGCGTGCAACCTGAGCCATCTATATCATGATCATCATCTAAATGTTTCCATAATCTCATAAGTGTTCTTACCTTTCTAGCCTTTTGGGCCCACATCATATTCATACCACTCTCATATCAATATCACATAACCATGAGTGTATGAATACAAATGATAATATAAGGGAAGATATCATGATATAATAAGATGCAACTAAGTAAAGAGATGAAATATCATATGCTTTCAAGAGTTCAATAACACATATATAATACAATACACAAGATTTTATATCAAAGCAGTCCATCAACAATAATCCTAGTACAATCAGGATATCATATTAAAACATGTGTGATGAATAAACACAACAATATCAAATATGGCAACGAGCCCACATAATGGCAACATGCCTAAATAACAGTAGTAGGAATCAACATAAGGCTGATCTTCCAAATCACCCATCATCACAGTTCAACACTGGTATTCACTTAAACATTCATTACAACAATTTGAGTGGGACCCCCAAACAATCCCAATACCTCTCAACATTTATAACTACTATGTACTTCTATTGGAGTTTCAAAAAACTAAACTGTAGCGTACCTCTGTGCCAAACAGGAGTGCCAACTAAATCAAGCATCAGTGACCGCATTTCCCATCCTCTACGCCTCGAGATAATCAAAGTATATTCATATACATACATTATCAGTTAATATAAAGCTCATTGATGTATATAAGGAGGGGGATATGTGGGTAGGTTGATCGAAGTTGGATTGGAACCGGATGGAGATGAAAATCGGAGTCAAGTGGGGGTTGGCGGGTTCGGACAGTTTACCGGGCAATGTTGGTTTGGGGGGGAGAGGGGTAGTTTAGGGGGGTGTCAGGTTGCGTTTAGAGGGGGTGTTCTAGACACATTGTGGGATATGTTGGTGGTTGGATGGTGGTAAGGTGAAGGAATCTGGCTGGGACAGTAAGGTATGATGGTGGAACTCGGTAAGGATGGTGGAGTAGTTGGTTGGGGTGTTCGGGTTGTTTTGGGAGGTTTAGGTTAATGGTCTTTTGGGTGGAGGTTGTTGAAGTGTTGTGATGTTTTGTGGTGAAAAGAATGAGGAAGTTTGAACAAGGATTGAACATGAAATTGATGGAAAAAATCGTGGGCGGATAAGATAATGAAAGTCGAGAAGACCTTCAATGTATTCGTAACCAAGTAACCGGATAGAACATTGGCTTGTGTATAGTTAGATCACAAAAGTTCTAACTAGACTTACACCGAGGGTTTAGACCACAAAAGGACCAAGCGGTGACCCACAAAAGGATCGAGGTTTGGACCACAAAAGGACTGATGGCCCACAAAAGGACCAACTAAGATAAGCAACACAAAAATTGAATAACTTAGCAAAGTTTGAGTAAAACTCAAATATATCTCATATAACTTCAATGTCTATTTAAATCAACTACATATCCTATTTATACTAGTGCTTAGACCTTTCTAGAAGAATAACTATATAGACACAAATAAGCACTTTGGCCGAATGGGAAAGGGGGAAGGGGTTCGGCCCTTTTCGGGGAAGGAAGAAGACCAACTCTTCATGTTCTCTAGGCCACCCTTTTGTGTGATCCATGTAGATAAGTGTATGAACTAGTTAGTTCATGAATTATCTCATTGGGGAACGATGGAAGATTCCCCTTCTAGATTGTTCTTCGGCCTAGTCACCTTATCCTATTACACGGATTGCTTAGTCATCTCATTCTATTGCAAGGCCTAGTAATTAAGCTAGAAGGAAATTAACCTAGGAATTTAAAACAAGCTAAAAGAAAGTGGTCTCGGCCAAGACCTACATAAAGGACGAAAAAAATGTTTCCTTCTTTGGATCTTCAAGTCTTGTGTTCAACTCCACTCCATAACCCATTCCACATCAAGCATGTCACCATCGAATGGTTGACAATCTTCGGCACTCCTTGCAAATCACCCCGCATTTCATGCTGGAAGCTTAAGTTCACGGCCTTCTTTTCATCATACTCCCCTTCTTTAATAGAATTTGCCCTCAAATTCTCATCATTTAAGTAGGGTGATAAGTCTCCAACATTAAACGTTGAACTAATACCTCCATATTCGTCTGGAAGTTCTACCTTGTAGGCACTTTCCCCGAACCTTGCCAATATCTTGAAAGGACCATCCACCCTTGGCATTAGCTGTTCTTCCTCATGTTGGGAAATCTCTCCTTCCTTAGGTGTAGCACCTACTTACCACTCCATTTACATCTTTATTCATCCATGGTCAGTAAAAGTGTTCTTGTAGAATCTCCAAAGTCTTCACTACCCCAAAATGTCCAGCTAGTCCACAGAATGTACTTCATGTACAAGTAATTTTCTCATGGAACATTTGGGCACACACAATTTGTTCCCCTTGAAAAAGAAACCTTCTACTATGAAATAAGAACTATGAACTCCGCTATTATATTTTATCATTATGTCTTTGAACTCGGGATCTTGTTCATAGAATTCCTTTAGCACTTCAAATCCCACAAGTTTTTATTCAAGTACAGTCAACAGTATGTGCCTCCGGAAAAGTGCATCCGCTACTATGTTGGACTTGCCATCTTTTTGCCTTATAGAGAATGTGAAAGTTTGCAAGTAGGCTACCCACTTAGCATGCCTTGGATTCAACTTTCTTTGCCCATTAGATACTTTGAAGACTCATGATCCAAATATAAGACAAAAGGTTTTGGCCGCAAATAATGTTCCCATTGGATCAATGATCTAATAATAGGATAAAAATCCTTATCATAAGTAGAATAATTGAGTCATGCACCACCCAATTTTTCATTAAAGAAGGCAATAGGACGTTTGTCTTGGATCAATATGGCACCAACACCAACTCCACTAGCATCACATTCAACCTCAAATAGTTTCTCAAAGTTCGGAATAGCTAGAATCGGTGCTTCACATAATGGTCCTTTAAAGGTTTCAAAAGCTCTGTGTGCTCCTTGGGACCATTTAAACTCACCCTTCTTCATTAATTCGGTGATAGGGGCAGCAAAGGTACTAAAGTCTCGAATGAAACAATGATAGAAAGACGCCAAACCATAGAAACTTCTTACCTCACTTACATTCGTAGGCTCGGGCCAACTTCGGATAGCTTCCACCTCTAATGGGTCCACATGAATGCCCTCGGATGATACTATGTACCCTAAGAATGGGACACTAGTAATAAAAAAGGCACACTTCTCTAACTTACCATACAACTTTACTTCTTTTAACTTTTCAAATATAGCTTCTAGATGCGACAAGTGTGATTCCCGATCTTGACAATAAATCAAGATATCATCTAAGTAAACCACAACAAATTTACCCATGAACGGTCGTAGTACCTCGTGCATGAGCCTCATGAAAGAACTGGGAGCATTACACAATCCAAATGGAATCACAAGCCACTCGTACAAGCCATACTTGGTTTTGAAAGCCGTCTTCCATTTATCTCCATCTCGTATCCTTATTTGATGGTAGCCACTCCTCAAATATATCTTAGAGAACAACTTGTCCCCAATCAATTCATCCAAAAGATCATCCAATCTCAGCATAGGGAACCTATACTTCACGGTGATGTTATTGACCGCTCGGCTATCGATACATATGCGCCAAGTTCCATCTTTCTTTGGTACCAACAAGGCGGATACCGCACATGTACTAAGGCTTTCTCGGACAAATCCTTTGTTTAATAATTCTTGCACTTGTCTTTGCAATTCCTTGACCTCTTACGGATTGCATCTATAGGCTGGACGATTAGGTAATGAACATCCCAGAATAAAATCAATAGCATGTTCAATACCTCTTATTGGTGGTAATCCTGGTGCAAGGTCATCCGGAAATACATCTTCAAATTTCTTCAAGAGTTCTTTCAAGTCGGCATCCTCAACCGTATCTCTCACAAGACTCTTCTTATCCTTACACTTCAATGCATATATAGGACTCCCCTTCTTCAACTCATCTTCGATCTCCTGCGCATCAAGCATGAGGGTCTCGGGTTTCTCCTTGCGGTTCTTGGCAATTCGGATCTTCATTTTCTTTACCTCACTAGGTGACAATGGTACTAACCGAATCTTCTTACCATCCTTTTGAAAAGAATAGATATTCTTTTCTCCATCATGTTGCACATTCCTATCAAATTTCCATGGCCGACCCAATAAAATATGACAAGCATCCATAGGTAGGATGTCACACCATATTTCATCTTCATACTTACTAACCTGAAAACTAACAAGAGCTTGTTTCGTTATCTTTAGCCCTTCGTCTACGTTCACCCATCGGAGAGTATATGGTTTAGGATGGTCGCGGGTAGGCAATTTTAATTTGTCCACCATTTCTACGGAAGCCACGTTGGTACAACTTCCGCCATCAATGACCATATTACATACCTTGTCTTTTACCTTGCATCGAGAGTAGAATAGTTGTTATCTTTGTGTTTTCTCCTGTTATTCAAGTTGAATAGTTAACACATGTCGGAGTACAAAACTTCCACCTTCCTTCGCAAGATCAACACCTTCTTCTAAGACCTTTTTGACTTTAGGTTCCTTACTAACAACAGAATCCATACACTCATGATATTCCTCACTTTCATGCCTTAGGCTTTTTTGTACAACCCCGGACTTGGAATTTTTGCTCACGGCACACCCCGTAAATTGTTTTCTCAAGATTTGCGCTTGTTCCGCAAATAGGTCACTTATGATCCTCCTTAGTTTTTTTCTTTATGTTAGCGATAGCGTCAATGCGTGGGACGGGAAGGCCTTACTCTGATACCAATCTGATGTATATAAGGAGGGAAATATATGGGTAGGTTGATCGAAGTTGGATTGGAACCGGATGGAGACAAAAATGGGAGTCAAGTGGGGGTTGGCAGGTTCGGACGGTTTACTAGGCAGTGTTGGTTTGGGGGGTGTGCAGATAGTTTAGGGTGGTGTCGGGTTAAGGCATTTGAAAGGGGTGTTCTAGAAACGTTGTGAAATATATTGGTGGTCAGTACTTGGTGGTTGGATGGTGGTAAGGTGGCGGAATCTGGCCGGGACAGTAAGGTATGATGGTGGAACTCGGTAAGGACGGTGGATTAGTTGGTTGGGGTGTTCGGGTGGTTTTGGGAGGTTTCGATTAATGGCCTTTTGGGTGGAAATTGATGAAGTGTTGTGATGTATTGTGGTGAAAAGAATGAGTCAGTTTGAACAAGGATTGAACACGAAATTGATTGACAAAATTATGGGAGGATAAGACAATAAAAGCCGAAAAGACCTTCAATGTATTCGTAACCAAGTAACCAGAAAGAACTTTGGCTTGGGTATAGTTAGATCACAAAATTTCTAACTAGACTTACACCGAGGGTTTGGACCACAAAAGGTCCAAGGGGTGACCCATAAAAGGAGCGAGGTTTGGACCACAAAAGGACCGATGGCCCACAAAAGGACCAACCAAGATAAGCAACACAAAAGTTGAATAACTTAGCAAAGTTTGAGTAAAACTCAAATATATCTCATATAACTTCAATTTCTATTTACATCAACTACATTTTCTATTTATACTAGTGCTTAGACCTTTCTAGAAGAGCAACTAGATAGACACATACAATCACTTCGGCCAAATGGGAAAGAGGGAAGGGGTTCAGCCCTTTTAGGGGATGGGAGAAGACCAACTCTTCATGTTCTCTATGCCATCCTTTTGTGTCATCCATGTAGATAAGTGTGTGAACTAGTTAGTTCATGAATTATCTCCTTGGGGCATAATGGAAGCTTCCCTTTCTAGATTGTTCTTTGGCGTAGTCACCTTATACTATTACACGGATTGCTTAGTCATCCCATTCTATTACAAGGCCTAGTAATTAAGCTAGAAGGAAATTAAGCTAGGAATTTAAAACAGGCTAAAATAAAGTGGTCTCGGCCAAGACTTACATAAAGGCTGAAAATATATTTTCTTCTTTGGATCTTCAAGTCTTGTCTTCAACTCCACTTCATAATCCATTCCACATTAATCATGTCACCATCGGACGGTTGGCAATCTTCGGCACTCCTAGCAAATAACCCCGCGTTTCATGTTGGACTCTTATGTTCATAGCCTTCTTTTCATCACTCATGCAATATACAAGGATACAAACCTTACAAACAAGACTTTAAAAATACCGACCCAGGCCCACATCATCAAGACTCAAACTTTAATACTCAAAAACTATTACTACCCACTAGGTAATCATATCCGTAAGTTAATTAAAAAACTATACACATTTGAATCTCCAATTGAACAATATTCAAAAAGCCTCAAATAGAAATCCTAAAAATTCTCCTTTTTTCAAAACAAACTCCTATAATCAAATTAAGCCTAAAAATGATTATCTATCATCATCCAACCCTAATTTCCGTAAATCTCCATTAAAATTAATTACAAGGCTCTCTTATTCTCATAGAAACTTATAACCATTTTCCCTAACTTAAATACGCACTACAATACCATTAATAAGCTTAGAATCATAAACTTAAACAAAATAATGAAGGAAACTCTTACCCAAGGGTTGAAATTGCTCCTAAGGCTCTGCAAATACTCCAAGGCGGTGTTGGTTTTGAGGATTTGCTATTTGGGGAAAATAAATCTGACCTAAAATATTTTTAGGACACCTGAACAGTATTTCCGCCCCAGCGGAATATTCTTTATTCTTTGAGAAAAGAATCTACGGGAAGGGTTAACTCTGCTGGAGCGGATCTACTACATCACACAAACCCCTCACTGGGGAAAGGTCACTTAACACCTCACCCATCGCCACAGCGGACTTACCATACGGACAGACCATCCGCCACAGCAAAAATCCACAATACCCAACCTTCTGCTTTGGCGAGCCAACCTCTCACCGATGTAGACACGCCGGAGTGGACACTGGTGCCTCTGTGGCAGACACCAGAAACCAAATCATAAACAATAACCCAAACCTTCCAACGAATGCCCGAAACACTCCCAAGACCTCCCCCCCAACACAAACCGAATACGCTCGTCTATGGTAAGCAGTGCTACAAACTTGCTCATACCCTCAATTTTCACAATCAACTGCTAAGACATACTTTTCTAAAGAATCTCGAAAAAACCAATTATCCAAATTTCACACATAAGGCCACAAACTACATCTGATTGTCTCGGGAAGTGAACCAATGACTCGACTAAGTCATAAATGACCCTCTAGAACTACCGGAAGTGATGTAACCTGGAAACAAACTCATCTATCCAAAAGTCAACCTCAAGTCAAACTAACCAACTCTAAGTTTCTAGACTTCAGGTTTTTTCATTCGAAACTCCTATAAATAGACCTTGGGATATGTGCCACCCATCTCTGTGCATCACCAACCCCACATAAAGATCACGAGATGGGTAAAATAATCAAATAACGGTCTTTAGCTGAAAAATGATCAGATGGGTCATTACACTAAAACCTTCCTCGAGGGATCACCAGAACCCTTAGGATATTTCAAATATTTTTGAATAAACCCTTTCACTTGGTTTTCATAATTTACCTATAAATTAAGTGGCGACTCTAAAACAATTATCCAACTTAGAGAACCATCATAAATTCTCGGTTGCTTTTATGCCTCCAGGTAAAAAAGGTTCCAATACAACATGTTTTTAAATGATATGAATTGCTTATGTGTTTAAATACCCACAATTATAACTGTTATTTATGCATTCATCTTCTGTCAAATGGCATGCACACACACTTGCATCAGTGTACCAAGATGGGTATGCGGATTTCGCAACCATCCTCCAGTATAAAACCAAAATATTTTCTTGGAACACGTTGAAGACGGAATTGGATTGCGGTCGTCCAACAGTCCACAACGATTTACCCTAGGTATTCCGCTTGGGTCCCTTAGTCATTTGCTAATCCATTCTAATACAACTAGGATAGAGTGAAATCAAATCCCTACTGAACTAGCGCATGTTGACCTAGACATGTTTGGGTATCTCAGACCTACCTGGACATATTAAGCTTACTACCTTGTGTCTTGACGGTCTATGACCCGAAGACACTGCATCTAACTATGTGAAAAAAATAAAGGATGTAAATGCCATTATATGAACAATTTTCCTTGGGTTTGGGAAATTTTTTCTCTTCATACTTCATCTGGAAGGAGTTTGGAAAGTATGAGGGACAATTGAGGACCTCTCACGGTGGTTTAGTCTAGGATTTGTACCCCTGCGCGGGATTGACATTTTGTATACCCTATTACCCTATTATGTATCCCCATTTGATATTCATAAATTTTGTATAAATCTGGGGCAAACGAAACATCTTAATGACATCAACATCCTTCAAATGATAAGCTTACCTTTAGTTGAAAAAGGGTCACATATATGCTAGGACGCGATATATATTGTTTACATGCTATGTGCTATATAATCTACTTTGCCATGCCTATTTCGGTTTATGCGTATAAAGACATCTATTTTGCTTCGAACACGAATGATCCATTTTTTGGTTCCAAAATCTTAGAATGTCATTAAGCACATCCCAATGTAAGGCTTGAAACCTTACGTCAAATTCCAAAATTCCAAGTCTTCCAGAAATTTTGTCCAATCACCGTCCAATTATCGTTGACCATGTCACATTCCAACGGTTGCTAGAATCGCACCCCTTAGATCCTCAAAACCTTGCGTCAAAATCCAAATGTTCTATGTTTTTCAGAAATACCATCATGTCATCGTCCAATCCACGTAGACCACGTCATTCCTAAAAAGCACTTTTTTGCATTTAATTGTGCTAGAGTCGCACCCCTCGGGTCCTTGAAACCTTCAAAGTTTTTAGGATAATAGCCCCGATCATCGCCAATTACCGTTGACCACTTCATTCCTAAAACTCATTTTACAGCATCCAAAAAGCCGGTAGGGTTACACCCTACCCTCTCAAAGTCAAGACACTCCAAGTTGTCTAGAAAAAAATAGTCGGGTCATCGTCTAATGCTCGCTGACCACGTCATCCCTAAAATTCATTTTCACACCCGATGATTGCAAAAGTTGCACATGTCATCAATTATTTTACTGACACTCAATTAGTTTAGAGTCAGTCACAATCTTGTAATCGGAGTTCCAAAGTCAATTGGACGGTCAAAATCATGTCCATTCAGTTCACTCCTTAGGTCTTCCTTTAAAGTTTTCCATTTCAGCCGAATTTTGGACTATTTTGTTTCACACAAAACAAATGTTACATGCCTTATTTATTATGATCAGATTTTTCCCCCTTCTTAGTCATATTTTTTTTCCACCTGCATGACCGGAAACTCCTCTTCTACCAACTGAAATGGCTGATTATGAGCCTCTCCTGCATATTTGGACTACCCTGTCTATTTTGGCTAATTCCCACTTGTTGACCAGACTTTTGATGCCCCCATGAGCTTGTTGTATGGTAGTCCTTTTAGGATTAAAAGGTGTAACCCATCCCACTTGTGTTTCCTCTACAGGTTGTTAAGTTTTGACTTGCTCATCACCTTTATTATTCCCCTTATCAGACATTGAGTTCACCTGTGGTGGTGCTACTATACTCACCTCATCAGTCTTTATCTCCTTACACTTCTCTATTTTTTTCAGTTGGTACATGTACTTTCTTTTTCCTATATTCCTCCTCCCCATGGCCATACTTTTGACAGTGGTTACACAATGTAGATTTCCAATCATATTGGATCTTTTGCTCCACTAAATTACCCCTTTCATTCCTTAAATGCACCTTCTCATGTAACTTAGCATTCATAGCCACTTCAATCAACAACCTAGCAAAGTTAAGCCCCAACTTTTTCTCTGTATGATTATCTACCAGTAGTGGTTTGCCAATTAAGCTTCCTATTTTACTTAGCCCTTTTTTACTCCAATACTTGAATTCCAATACAGGTAACTTGACCCAAATTGGAACATTATACAACTCATCTCTAGTAAATTCTATGTCTGAGTTCCAAGCTTTAACGATAAATGACTTGTTGTCAAAGTAATAAATTCCCCCTTGCAAGACCTTATTCTTCCCCACACTCGAATCAAACCGCACCAATACCACCCCATTCTTCAACATATATATATTATTGATCCCTAGTTCCCCCACAATCTTTGGATATATCCATTCAACACTGAGAAATATAAAAAACAATTGCATTCTTCCAAAACACCAATTCTGAGCATATATCATCATATTCAATCTCATATATAGGTTTCTCACCATGCATATCAGTAGAAACATAATCTAATTTAAATCCAATATTAGTTATCTTTTCTATATCAAAATTATCCCATACCGACGATTTGTTCTCCACTTCTGGGCTTGCTTCTATATCATTTGCCCATGAAACCTTACTCAAGCTCCCAGACGCATTCATCCTAGCTTCCCATTCTCCAAGGGTTTTGGTTTTGGTTGTGACACCCTATTTCCACCTTGTTACTATTCCATTGACATTTGAAGTTTCTTCCCCATCTTCATCGTTGCTTATCTTCTCCACCTGTTGAACCGAGGTAGCCGATTCACTTCAAACCTTTGGGGTTTGACCTATACTCTACTCCACCCTCTTATTAGTGAATTTCAAACTTGTCGCAATTGGGGTTACGACCGGACCCAAATTTAGTTGGGTAACCGATCTTGCCTTCTTCCTTTGTTAGATCGGAGCTCGTGATCTGGATTCCATCGCTATCACCGCTTTCTGTGAAAGATTATGAGCTCTCTTCCCCATGGATGAGCACGTTAGGCTAACATGCACTGAGAGAGAATCCTTGGTTCATTGTGTTCTTTTTCACCCTCTGAGGTTGTATTATAGTTTGTCTTACGAATTATGGTCTTGTCGGCCCTTTATTAGTGATGTTTTTTATATTATATTCTAGTACGACCTTGTTGTCTAAAATATCTACTCGTATAAGGGCCTAGTTGTCAGTGTGGTACACTCGGGCCAATACGACACCGGGTGCGACATGTATGATACTGAATCTGTTTTAACTTATATATTATATCAAGCATGCATCTATTAGGCTGGTTAAAGGATGTAAGAGAGAAATTCCCTTCTCAATGTTTGTTTAACTCTTTTGATAGCTAACATGTGTCTCTGGGTTTAAGATTTGGTTTAGTTATGATCCCTAAGAATATATCAGCTAATGTATAAGCCATAATGGTCTGTGTACTTGCTTTGTTGTCTCTATAGTCCTGAGCATGTGTTCTTGGTTCTAAAATCATAAGTGATGGCATGTTGAATCAGTATGAACCCTATATGCTACCCTAGGATAAAGTTGATAGTTTAAAGGGGTTGAACATTTGTATAATTTGAATATTGTCCTTGTCATGCTCATGTGTGCATCTCTGTATGAAAATGTATGTAGGACTACATTAATGTCATCCATGATTATATTAGACTCATATTCTGTGATCTTGACATAATTATATGACCTGTTTGCATTCTGATCTAAGATAGTGAACCTTAGGTTCCTTAAAAAGCTCAAAATAATACATAACTATGTCAAGAGGACCAAATCAAATATCATTTTTTTCCTGTTGTTATGAGTTCAACCTAAAATGTATTAACTTGAAATCTCCTCACCTAGTTTAATGCCCGTTTTGAATGAAAATATGAGCGTGAAAACATTATGCCATGTAGTGCTAAGGATAATCAGGTTCTGGCTAATACATTTTAGGTTGTTGTCATGCTAGTTGAAATGCTATGTTCGCCAAATATTGTGTTGACTACTTGGTATGTATCTAATTATGTGTTTCATGTTGCCACATGAGATTTGCAAGTCTAAACACCTAGATTAAATGCATACCTAGGAAAGAATAGGGAATTCTAAACTATCATATGAATTATTAAGTACTTTGGCTTCTAACCCCTACCCCTAGCATGACCCCAGTGGCCTTTGAGTTCTCTGGTATGAGTTTGTCCTTGTTTACATGTTGATTATTTAGGCTTGTCTTTGCATATCTTAGTTTGAATGTCACATGAATCCTATCGTTTGCACCTAGTTGACACATGTCTGACCCTATAACATGCTCTTTGATCCTGGTTGTATTCTGTTTGACCAGACTGGCTAGTTTTAGGCAAAACATAGACTATGAGTGTTATCATTTGGCTATTCTGGTTTTGAGTCTTCTGAATACCTGAGCTTGTATGAGTTATTTTTGAGTTATGTATGATTAATGCATTATCAACCATGTGCCATGTTTATCTATATGCCCATTGCAAGTTGTTAGGGGCAGTGAGGTCCATTTGACTAGTTTTCTGCATTTATTTGAACTCCACTTGGTATATTTGAAAGAATGTTGATGGTCCTAGACCTCATGATTGGTCTTCATTAGTTTCAATGCTATGTCTTACCTCTGTTTGACCGTAGATCCATATTGCTCACCCTGAAAAATGCATGTTTAGGTGAGGAGTATAAGGTTCATGTGCTAATTATCATATTACTGAATACAGCTAGAATAATTCTGCAACATGAATTAATTGCAAAGCCCTTATGTATGCATGTTTCTGCCTAATTATCAAACTGCTACTTTAAATATGGGCCTAGCCCATATGACTTATTTGCTGTTTGTTCTCCACTAATTACATGAAATAAATAACGCTGAGCCCACTGTTTGCTTCTATTTCCCTCCATGACTTGTAATAAATTTCAATCGGTTGCTTGTACATTTGTCATTTTTATTTCATGTGATGGGTTTGGGTACTTTCTAACTGATTTTCTCTTTTTTTCCTCTTCCCTCTGCCACTGAGGTAAGCCGAGACAAGTCTTTTGGGCCTGTCACTTCCTTTTCCAGC
This sequence comes from Anisodus acutangulus, assembly GCA_029783415.1. NCBI lineage: Eukaryota > Viridiplantae > Streptophyta > Magnoliopsida > Solanales > Solanaceae > Anisodus > Anisodus acutangulus. The sequence continues at coordinate 217,248 of CM056499.1, forward strand.
CAGTTGGGATGAGGCCCAACTAAATCTTCATTTGATCGAGTCTGTAACTTGTAGTCGCACATTGAAGGCTCAGTTGTGGGTGAAAATAGTCAATTGGTGGGCTTAGGTAACGCCCACCAGCCTGAACTTGATCTCTTTTAAATTCTTGTAATTTGTAGTATGTATATATACTTGTTGTAAACATATTTTATACAAATATTGAAACTTTTGTAGTTACGAATCTAGAACAGGCAAAATAATACGTTCATCGTTTAGTTAGGATCGCCTAAAATGATTTTCAAACTCGGTTAATTCTGAATCTGAAAACCAAAAACGGGACTGCTTTGACTTGGAAGAAATCAGGAAACCAAAAATGGACTGCTTAGACTTAAAAAATCTAGAAATCAAACATGGGCTGTTTTGACTTGAAGGGGATCTGAAAATAGAAAAAATGAATTTCAAAGGGTTCAAGACAAAATGAGGCTGTTTCGGACTTATTAAAATAAATTAGGACTACTTTGGTTCAACTTCGGCCGAAAATGACATTTTCCAAAACTTATTTTCTGGGTTGAGCCCAACTAGTTAGTTTTTGGACAAGGACAAAAGTTACCTATCTTGGGATTGAGGATACGGGCTTTTGGTAAAATGTGGGATACAAATTGACCTTTGGGTATAGCATGAATAAAAGGAAACAACTTGCTTTTCTATCTCTTCAAAAGCCAAACTTGACATTCTAAATGTATTATACTCATTTTAAATCTTGAAAAGATTTTTAAAAGATGCAAGTGTTATTGGAAAATACTATTGGACTAAAAGTAGAGTTCTACTCAAATTAATATTTGAGTGTTCTTAGTCCGAAAACAAGTTGACTAATTTATTCTCGTGCATACTATTTTGGTGGAAGCCCAACTCTTTTGTTTCTAAAGAAAACCTTTGAGTTTTGAATAAATGAATGACTAGTATTTGGCGAATTTTTAAACACTTTGAGCAATTTAAATCATTTAAAGGATGCTATAGAACCCGAAGGTCAATTGTATTCTACAGATCCTTAATACCAGGGTGTCTAACACTTTTCCCTAAAGATCACCAGAATCTTTACTTCGACTCTGATTTAGATAGGATTTTTCAATATTTTTGAATAAATCCTTTGAAAGGCGGACTTTGAGTGGCTTGTAAGCTCGGCAATTGTTGAAGATTAAAGAAAGAGCGTATCTCTATTTATAGAGGTCACAGAGGAGGCTTGTAAGAGTTAGTATTTGTATAGGAGTAGTAATCACTGTCCAATACTAATTAAGTAATTCAATTCTATTGAAAGTAAAAAGACTTTGGCGGTGAAATGTCCTACCCGTAAGTAAAAAGACTTTGACGGAGGCAATGTTCTGTGACTTCTTCGCACGTGCACTTGTATTTTGAGTATGAATTCATCTCTCGTTAACTTTTAGAACTTTTATTCAGACTTCAAAGTCCTCCAACCTTCGTCTCTTGCTCTTTCTACTCCAAAATCGAAATATCGTCACATTTCAAGCACCTAATTTCCACAAAAACACACATATTAGCTTGACATCGCAAACTCAATATATGTTAGGTGTATTTAATGCATTTATATCTCAAAATAAGGTGGAAATATGAGTAAAGTATGGCAGAAAAACGTATAAATACACCTAATATCACTTGTAAGCTCGTCAATTGTTGCAGATTAAAGAAAGAACATACCTCTATTTATAGAGGTCACTGAGGCGGCTTGTAAGAGTTAGTATTGATATAGGAGTAGTAATTGTAAACGTGTAAATATAGGAAACAATATATTCCCTACCCATAATTAGAATATTTCCATATATTGTGTAAATATAATTATGGTAAGACTAGAATTCCTCTTTTGTATAGGCTTAGAATTCATATTGTATAAGGGATGAATATTGTACTCTATATATACCTTGATATTAATGAAAGACTCCCCAAGGGAGATTAATATCATCTAACATGGTATCAAGAGCCAAATAAACAAAACCCTAAAAACATTTCTCTTCCACAGCCGCCGGCTGCCTCTCCTACGCCGCGGCCCTCCCGGATTTTCTTCTTGTTTTTCGGGTTTTGTTCTTCCTTTCTTCTCTTCTCTAAATGGCTATCCCTGATTCTTCCACACTTTCTGACGCCTCTACCTCCACAAATTCCACCACAAAGTCATCACCCCCGTTTCACCCCACCCTTACTGTTTCCAACATCAAGAACCATATTTCCATTATTCTTGATCAAGAAAACAACCAGTATTCTCCCTGGGTTGAACTTTTTCGCAATCATGCGTGTCTCTATAACGTGCTTGACCATATTGATGACACTATTCCACGCCCTACGGAGGTTGATGATTCTATCTGGCATCGTCTCGACGCCGGCGTCAAACAATGGATATATGGTAGTATCTCTCAGGATTTGCTCCTTACTATCATGAAATCTGACTCCATAGCCCTTGACTTGTGGAATCGTTTGGGGGAAATTTTTCAGGACAACAAGCACACTCGTGCCGTGTATTTGGAAGAATAGTTCAACAAAACACGTTTTGAAAACTTCTCCAATGTCTCTGAGTACTGCAGGCAGCTTAAACTTCTAGCGGATCAACTCTCCAACATCGGCACGTCTGTCACTGATGATAAAATAGTGCTACAAATGATTTATGGCCTTACTAATGGCGAATATGATACTTTGGCCACCATAATTCAACAGGCAGATCCGCTACAGAGTTTTAACAAAGCTCACTCACAATTGTTGCTCGAAGAAACCCGTCGTGCTAAGCAGGATGAGCATGCCCAGCTGGTGTTAGTTGTCGACACGCAACCCCAAGATCAGACGCCACCAGACAACTCCCAACAGTAGCAGGGCCGCGGCGGCAAGGGTGGAAAAGGCCGCGGCGGTAGAGGACGCCGTGGTCGTGGCAAGGGTCGCGGTCAACAGAACCAACAGCAGCAACAACAACAGAGATCGCAAAACAACTGGGTCGCGGCTCCTCAGCTGATTCGTTTACGCGGCAAGATCTGACAGAGTCGCGACGCCTCAAAGATGTAGTCGCGGTGCCCCAGTACAGAGCCGCGGCTCCCGGGCCTGTAGCCGCGGCTAAGTCCATTCCAAGCATCAAAGAACTATAAAATCCAGATTCTTACCCCTGGCTTGTTAGGCCCCGCCCACCTCCACAAGAAAGCTCCACTTCATGCAAGGTCGTCCCGCAGCTCTCCTCCCGATGACACCCATCGAGTTGGGTCGGCGTCAAAGACCCTCTCTATGCAACAGCCTGACAATACTTGGTACATGGACTCAGGCGCCACATCTCACGTCACCCAGTCTGCAGGTACTATTCCTAAACTATTTATTTTAAAGCATCCTCAATATGTTACAGTTGGTAGTGGACAACGCATTCCAGTTAAGGGTTATGGTACCTCATACACACAACCTTCTCATCCACCCTTCTCCATCAAAAACACCCTATATGCCCCACACATGATTAAGAACCTCATATCTGTCCGCCAATTTACTCGTAATAATTCTGTCTCTGTGGATTTTGACCCTTTTGGTTTTACTTTGAAGGATCTTCATATGGGGACACCTCTTACGAGATGCAATAGCACGGGGGATCTCTATCCATTCACTTCCACCTCCGCTGCTAGATCTTGCTCTCCTATCACTCTAGCGGCTGTTTCTTCTTCAACTTGGCATAATAGGCTTGGTCATCCAGGAGTCCCAGTTTTTAATTTTCTTAGAGGCAACAATGTGTAATGGGAAACTTGCCCAAAATTGTGTTTCTTGCTCTTTAGGCAAACATATTCGTCTTCCGTTTAAATCATCTACTAGTGTTACATTTGCTCCTTTTGATATCATACATGCCGATTTATGGACATCTCCTATCTCTAGTTCTCTCGGTCATAAATACTATCTTGTGTTGCTTGATGAGTTTTCACACTACATTTGGTTATACCCTCTTAAATTTAAATCGGAAGTGTTTGTCAAATTTCTTGAGTTTCGCAAGTTCATTCAAACACAATTTGGAAAAGGCATAAAATCATTTCAGTGTGATAATGGTCGTGAATTCAACAACTCTATGTTTCACCGATTTTGTACCACTAATGGCATGGTCTTTCGCTTCTCCTGCCCTCACACCTCACCACAAAACGATAAAGCTGAAAGAATCATCCGCACCATTAATAATATGATTCGCACCCTATTGATTCATGCCTCCCTCCCTCCACCCTTCTGGGTCTATGCTGCTAAAATGTCAGAATACACTCTAAATATTCTCCCTACTAGCACTCTTCACAATATGACCCCTACCGAAATCCTCTACCATAGAATCCCCTCTTATGATCATCTACAGATTTTTGGTTGTCTATGCTATCCCAACCTTAGCTCCACCACCCCTCACAAACTCGCTCCTAGGTCCACTCTATGTGTCTTTCTAGGATTCCCGCCGAACCATAGGGGCTATCTATGCTATGACTTGTCGACTCGTCAGATCCACATATCTCATCACGTCACATTCGACGAGACCACATTCCCGTTTTTGAATCTTCCAAAATTCCAAAAATAGGTCTACTCATTTCTTGACGAGTCTGCCATCTCTCCCCTCATAATTGAACAACTCACATCCTCTGTTCCGTCGTCAGAGCCGCAATGCCCAAACTTCAGAGAAGCCTATCAACCTTCTAGTGCCGCGACTCTCGATCCAGGAGCCGCGACGCCTATGACGGCTTCACCCCCACCTTCTCCTTATCCGACTTTACACCCCGTCTCAGACACCACTCCGCCATCCACTGTCCCTACCCATCCAATAGAAACTCATTCAAAGCATGGAATCTTCAAACCTAAAGTCCATTTCAACTTGTCTGCCCAAACTATCTCTCTACTTCCAAAGAACCCAAAATTGGCCAAACAAGACCTTAATTGGAATGCGGCTATGTATGAGGAATTCAATGCTTTAACTAAACAGCACACCTGGGATCTAGTACCTAGACCTGAGGGGGTGAATGTCATTCGTTGTATGTGGCTATTTCATCACAAGTTCAGAGACAATGGGGATCTTGAGAGGTATAAGGCCCGTCTTGTGGCTAATGGCACAAATCAGCAGGAGGGCATTGATTGTGGTGAGACCTGCAGCCCGGTTGTCAAACCGGCTACCATCCGCACAGTTTTGAGCATTGCCATGGGCAAACACTAGCCGATCTATCAACTTGATGTGAAGAATGCATTCTTACATGGGGATCTGAGAGAGACAGTCTACATGCATCAGCCACCAGGGTTCACCCATCCAGCAGTTCCTCACTATGTGTGCCGTCTCCGTAAGTCACTATATGGCCTGAAGTAGGCCCCCCGTGCGTGGTATGATCGCTTTGCCAGGTATATCTTGCAGATTGGGTTTGTATGCAGCAAGAGTGATACATCACTTTTCATTTTTCATCGAGGTAGTAGCACTGCTTACTTATTACTTTACGTGGATGATATTGTTCTTACTGCCTCCTACGAGGGATTGAAAAATGAGATTATTGTCTTGCTCAAGTCCGAATTTGCAATGACTGATTTGGGGAAGCTGAGTTACTTTTTGGGGATATCAGTGACCAGGTATGTCAATCATATGTTCTTGTGTCAGCGTAAGTATGCAGAAGAGATTGTGTACAGGACTAAGATGGCGAACTGCAAAGAGGTGCCTACTCCAGTTGATTCCAAATCTAAGCTCAGTGCTATGGATGGTGCTCCAGTCTCTGATCCTACTCTGTATAGGAGCCTTGCAGCTGCACTTCAGTATCTCACATTCACCAGGCCAGACATAGCTTATGATGTTCAGCAGGTATGCTTATTCATGCATGCCCCCAGGGAGTCTTATTTCACTGCTCTTAAGCGTATCATTCTATACATTAAGGGCACTCTTGATTATGGTTTGCACCTATATTCCTCTGCACCGGACAGGTTGCTTTCATATACGGATGCAGATTGGGCAGGGTGTCCGGACATGCGACGCTCCACCTCTGGCTTTTGTGTTTTCTTTGGGGATAATCTGATTTCTTGGTCTGCCAAGCGACATGCTACCCTATCTCGCTCCAGTGCCGAGGCTGAGTACAGAGGCGTTGCAAATGTAGTAGCTGAGATTTGTTGGCTCAGAAATTTACTGTTAGAACTTCAGTGTCCTTTGCGTCAGGCATCTATTGTATATTGTGATAACATCTCTGCCATCTATCTTTCTCATAATCCGGTTCAACATCAGCGAACCAAGCATATTGAGATAGACCTACACTTCGTTCATGAGAAAGTTGCGTTAGGCCATGTCAGAGTGTTACATGTTCCATCATCCTATCAGTATGCAGACATATTTACCAAAGGACTTCCTGCATAGCTTATTTCTTGACTTCAGATCCAGTCTCAGCGTCCGGCCTCCTCCCGCTCCAACTGAGGGGGTGTGTAAACGTGTAAATATAGGAAACAATATATTTCCTACCCATAATTAGAATATTTCCATATATTGTGTAAATATAATTATGGTAAGACTAAGATTCCTCTTTTGTATAGGCTTAGGATTCCTATTGTATAAGGGATGAATATTGTACTCTATATATACCATGATATTAATGAAAGACTCCCCAAGGGAGATTAATATCATCTAACAGTAATCACTGTCCAATACTAATTAAGTAATTCAATTCTATTAAAAGTAAAAATACTTTGACGGTGAAATGTCCTACCCGTAAGGAAATTGGGAGAGACGTGCCTGATTCTACTCATCCAAGCAATACTAGAATTGCCATGCAAGGAAAGAAAGTCAAACCACTAAGGGTTTTGATTTTCTGATTTTTTTTATACCAAGACTCTAAGAATTAGTAAAAAAAAATTCTATGCAATAATCATTCTCACCTCAAAAGTATCGGAAGTACTCCACCCACACTTAAATATATGTGTTGTCCTCAATGCATGGATCGCTGAGAAAAAATTAAAACAAGGGTGAGAAGTACTCACTTAGACCCTCTAGGGCGTAGATAGCAACATGATCCTCAACATCAAGGGTTGGGATCACCCCACACTTAAGCTCAAACATGCTCCTCAGCTTCAACTTCAGGTACTCAGACTTTCCCTAAATTGAGAAATAAAGATAAAACAAAACGTAACACTAAAAAATTAAAAGAAAATAGAAATACATGTTGGGTTGCCTCCCAACAAGCGCTTGATTTAACATCGCGGTACAACGCGAACCAAATTTTTCCTCCACCTTGAACTTATGAATTATACCCCTAACAAGGCATCTAGTCTACGACTATGCTCCTTTGGTGGGGCTACAAAGATAACCATGCCAAGTAATAAATTTTCCACTTTGCACTTCTCGACCTTTAGAGGAGGGATGTAATTTTCGCTTGGCGGCACAACAAATTCAAGAATGTAAGCACTTTCATCCTCACTCTTTGTCTCCCCCATAAGCTCAGATGGCCTGATTACAATCTTACTATCGGAACACAATGTGGAAAAATAATTGGAATGAGGTCTAATGCACCATAACTCATGAATTGTACTATTATTTACATCCCCATATATACACACACTCAAGTCTCCAAAAGTAATATTATCTACTCCCTCACATGACTCTAGAGCACTTTTCTCAACATTGGTACCATCAAGAAAAATATGATTTAATGATTGGTATTCTCATTTTAGCTCCTCAATTTGGCCTAGAAGATTTTTTTCAGCTTCACACAACTCATCACTAAATTGTTGGGCGTTGCACGCATCAACCTTTGCACTCAAATCTGCATCCAAGTTATGCACAGCCAAGCCAAACCTGTCAATGTCTTGTGTAAGATCAAATCTCTCTTTAGACCAATCATTCACCAATGTTGTTAGTAAACAACATTGTTTCACATATACCCTTGATCAATAATATTCGTCATAATACCAACCCTTACTCCCATATTCAAATTCAGACGTTCAAGATGTCAGGTCATGACAAGATCAAAAATACGGGCCATAAAAGTATTTAGTCCTCCAAGCGTCTGCATCAATAACCTTACATTCATATATTTCATCCCCAAATGTCATGATGAGATGTCATAATGAGAGAACTAGAAACACACTAAGAGAGAAAATCAAATAATAATAATAATAAAAATAAAAATACTTACAAAAAAACTTGTAAAGATAAAAGTAAAAGTCTAATCTAGAAAACAGTTAATTTCTAAGTCCCTGGCAACGACGTTAAAATCTTGCTGCTCCCAAACGCGCATGCAAGAGATAGAATCCGAAGGTTCATTTTCCAGTGACTTCTACTCGTCGACCAAAATTTTCTTCCATAACAGGCGTGGTGCGGGCCCCTTGGGCGCCCGCGCCAGTGCAATTTCCACAGGCATCATTCACGCTTTGTGACTTCTTCGCACGTTCACTTGGCTTTTGAGCATGAATTCATCTCCCGTTAACTTTTGGAACTTCTACTCAGACTTCAAAGTCCTCCAACCTTAATCTCTCGCTCTTTCTACTCCAAAATCGAAGCATCGTCACATTTCAAACACCTAATTTCCACAAAAATATACATATTAGTTTGACATCGCAAAGTCAATATATGTTAGGTGCATTTAATGCATTTAGCTCTCAAAACAAGGTGAAAAGATGGATAAAATACGGCAAAAAGACGTATAGATACACCTAACTTCAATAGTAAGCTCGACAATTCTTGCCGATTAAAGAAAGAGCGTACCTCTATTTATAGAGGTCACTAAGGCAGCTTGTAAGAGGTCCAATATTAATTAAGTAATTCAATTCTATTGAAAGTAAAAAGGCTTTGGCAGTGAAATGTCCTACACGAAAAGAAATTGGGAGAGACGTGCCTAATTTTACTCATCCAAGCAATACTAGAATTTCCATGCAAGGAAAGAAAGACAAACCACTAAGGGTTATTGATTAATCTTATGTGGATCATAATTACTACCAAAGTTATCAAATGGACATTTACTCCAAGTGCTCCACATTTTTGTTTTATATGCGCTACATTGATCTGTAATGGGTTTCTAATATTACAAATAAGCAGTGCAATTAAGAAAGCTCATGTTAATACTTCAAGCCTAGTCTACAAAACATTTAGATACTTCGACAAGATTTGAAGTAGGGGTATTTGTAAGTATATAAATTTTATTGGATTTAAATTCATAAAATAATTTGGATTATATTAAATTTAAAATATATTAGTCTAAATAATCAAATGTGCTAATTTAATTGAACTAATTATTTAGTTCGAAAGTCTGATTTATTGGGCTAGTTCATTGATTTGGACTACCCATGATGAGTCCACTTGTCTAAGCCCAAGATGTCATCTTATCCTAGAGAGCCAATTTGATGTCACGTGTCAAATGACATGGCACGTAAAGTCAAAAGAAGGAGCCAATAGGATCAGGCCACATGTCAAAATGATGCAACATGCCTAGTCAAATCACAGGCCAATAAAAATATACCACGTGTACAAGTGACATATTCTGACCAATCAAATATTCTCATGTCAACTTAAATTTGATTGGCCGAAAGGATTTTGTCCTTATCACAAATCCTCCATCCTACAACTATAAATAGGGGCCTCATAATTCAGAAAAAGACCAAGAATTCTAACAATAAGCCAGAGAGAGCTCGTGGATCAAAAGCCGCAGATTTCTCTACAAGCTACAAGCATTCAAGTACACAAGGATTCCTCTATAATTTCTAGAGATCAAGACGAAGATTCGAGATCAAGCTCAAAAGTCCTTGAATCAAAGTACAAGTCAAGATCAAGACCACCAAATTCAAGATCAATCTCAAAAGCTCGTGAATCCAAGTACAAGTCAAGATAAAGACCAGCAAATTCAAGATCAAGCTCAAAAGCCCTTGAATTCAAGTACAAGTCAAGATCAAATTCACCAAGTTTAAGATCAAGCCCTTGAATTTATTATCGAAAGGAAGAATGAGAGGTTTCATAGAGATTGTAACACTTATATTTAAAATCAAATACTACGATTGTTGTTATATTTTTTTTGTCTTGATTATTGTTTTGTCAACACAAATTTTATTGTCTACAAATTCTAGGCGTGCCAGTTTGTTTACAACAAAATTTCTCAAGTATGGAAAATAAATTGTAATCACAAAATAAATCAAAAGAGTGATTTCATTTATCAATATTGTGAGTACAAATCAGTTTATTCCCTTAATTCTTCTCTCCTAAAAATTCTTCGTGATTCGAGGGCCATTAGTAGTGTATTTCTCGGTAGTATGATTATTTGAATTTGGATGTGTATGTACATTTTTGGGATGTATTTGATCTCCATGAAAGGATATTATGAATCTTCTTGAAGTATTTGATTGTCAAAAAATATTCGGTCACATAGTGATCTTTTTAAGAATATCACAGGAAGTTTATGGGATTTGTGACATCTATTTTCTAGCGAATATGTACCTCTTTATATAGGTGTGACCTAGGGTTTAGGATAAAGTATCCTCCAAGAAACCCTAACAGACCTTAGAGCTAGAAGATGAATTAAACTCATGTTGTAGATTCCCACAAAATTTTGATGTCTATAAATTCCACATACTTCAAGGCTTGTTGGGGTGCAGGCTTGCGAAACTCGAAGACGAGACTGGAAATATTCATAAAAATGGATCTTTTGTCTTTCACTGCGGATTTGATATGTGAGAGAAGAGATGAAGGACAGACTGGGTCCCACTAGGTATACCAATTTGTTTACAACAAAAATTTTCATGTACGGAAAATAAATTGCAGGCACAAAATAAATCAAAAGAGTGATTTCATTTATCAAGATTGTGAGTACAAAGCTGTAGACATCGAAAATAATATCTATTTGTAGACATCAAAATTTTGTAGGACTCTACAAGACGAATCCATTCCATCTTTAAACTCTAAATTTTTTAGGATTTTTCTTGAAAGCTACTCTATCCTAAACCCTAACTCAGGCTTATATAAAGGGACACATATTCCCCTAAAAAGGCATCTCCAAAATCTCACAAATTCATGAGATATTCATAAATATATCAAGGCATGATAGGCATCAAATACTGTCTTTCTCAAAGTCTCAAAGATCAAGGGACGCTCTTCATCAGGATCAACTCGAAGTGTTGCCCTAGCGTTCTTAGAGATCAAATACATCCCAAGAAAGTTCACATCCAAATCATGATATGTTCGAGAAATATGCTACCACCAGCCCTCGAATTATGGAGGTGCAACAAAGGATTCCTCATATTGCTTATAATAACCAAAAATTTCAGCATAAGCCATTAGAATTGGTTCAAACATTTTAACAAACACTTGGTGTTCACATCCTTATCCTTTTCAATATCACAAACTTGAAGTGCCATAACCATCCCCCAAACTTAAACAATCAAACCAACAATGGTAGAATAGCTTTGGGTTACTCAAGACTTCACCCATGAAATGAGGTTTTAATTCACATACTCTACAATTGACATACAATACTCAAATATTGTGGGTAGAGGGAATGGAGGAATTGGGTCATGAGGGAGATACAAGATAAAGAGAAGAAACAAGAGAAATAAAAGGAAAACATACCCTGAATCACTGGGCAGATGACTGGAAACAAAGAGAAACAATAGCTAAAAAGGAATTACTAGCAGATTGCCCAACTGCTGTAACGTTATTGTGTTGCTACTGTTTGGTGTTCTTGATGGTTTTGTGCGTACATTTAGAATACTCTTCTCGAATCCCATACTCTTATTTTGAACTTACAAATGAGAGGATAAGTCGAGTTTTATCGAGAAAAGAGGATGTATGCGGACCCTAGAAGAAGATAAGTTCAACGGCCGCATGAGCCATTAGACTATGTTATATCTATATTAAGGAATTGTCTTACACATGAGGCTTGGATCTTGCAATCAAGCGTCAATGATTTTTGAGAAGTATTTTGAGCAGGAAGCGATAATAAGAAAGACTGATATAAAGAGATCGAGTTGAGAGGTATAAAGTTGGGAAGTAAAAGCCCACGGATAAAGTTGATGCCCATAGTGAACGATAAGAGATGTAATGGTAAGAAGGATAAGAATAAAAATAAAAGGAATATCCAATATCCCGCAGAAATATACTATTACAAAAGAGTTAAGAGCATATCAATGATAAATATCTACAAAAAGCAAGAGGAGGATGTAGTCCGCATACAGATGGGAACAACTCACCTGTAAGGGTGACGGTTGAATAAGGACCAAGATTTAATTTTAGAGTGGACTGTAAGGAAAGACATAGGAAGAACCCCTGAATAATAGAGGCTGAGATCAGTCGATGTATTACAAGTTGTTTATCCAGAAGAAACAAGAGGATGAAGTCGTTTATACTTACGGACTGCATGGGTTAAGCTAAGCCCATGAATTAGGATCGACAACAGTAAACCCACATTGGAAGTATAACCATGAGTATATCAGTGTAAAGTTGAGACGAGTTTCTCTTACTAATAAGTAAAGGTACCCTTTCGGGCGGTTAATGGTATGATGAATTACGAGCCCTTTTAAAGAGAATATCGGTTCCTAGAAGGAAAATAAGTAAGCAAATGTGGATTCAAATAATGTTGCAAAGTACGATCCTCCTTAAGAGAAAGAGGTTTTGGAAGTTAAACTTCAGCAAGTGAGTATCCCACAAATATGGTGGAAAGGCAAGAGCATAGCATTGTTCCAGCCAACTGATCGAGAATCTGAACATGGGACTAAATCAACTATAGAAGTGTTATATAGAAATCAGTGGTATCCCTCCTTTAATGGATGGAGTGAAAGATAATTGTATAAGAGTTAGGTCCTATGAATTTTCAATGAATAAGTTAAGTGTAACATAATAATAGCTTTCAGAGTAACCTAAGATGAGATATGTAACTGGTTTAAGGGTCCAACTTCAGGGATCCAATGATAACAGAGTGATACATGAGGGAATGTCAATGTTACCCCGATGGCAAAGGGAAAAGAAATAGAAAAGGGAAAGTTGGAAGTGATACCATCAAAAGGAAGGGTTCTGTGGTAATAGAGCCAATGCCAGAGTTAAGGCGAGACAGAGTTCTCCAGTACTAAGTCAGTCGTGTGTCCCAAATTTTGTTGGGTTACGAGATAAGATTGGAGCAGAGGTGCCTTGTTTCCATTATTCTATTCATCTAGAGTCAGGAATGACGTGTTACGATGCCAAAGACAGGGATTAATATGATAATGGTAAGCAGAACATTGCCGACTTTTGGCATAACTCCCTAGTGGTCATCATGGAAGGATAAAGAATTAAAGGGCCAGAAGGGCTAGTATACAGAATTCAAATCCCCACCTAGAAAGGATGGTTTGGGTTAAGGATAAAGCTTAGTATGGGTTCATATATGTTCTTATAAAAAATATTGCTCTCAATGGTTGATAATCAACAGATTTGTTGGGTAACCTCGTTCTTACTAAAATAAGAGTTATTCGCACAGTGAAAGATTTCGCTAGCTATCCATCGACAAAAAGTCGTAAGATCCCAGGATATTAAAATACCTCGTGCCCCAAGTATAAGGGGTTTAGTGCAGTACAACTCCAAGATTCTCTAAGAAAAGTTTAAGAGTGCAAAGAAAGCCCTTGTGGTTCACTCCCAAACAGGTGGTCGAGCGGAGTACACGATTTAGACATTCGAGAGTATGATACATGAAGGTATGCTTGATCTATAAGAAGAATGAGATAATCGTCTACCCTGTTATGAGATGCATATTATGGTGGTTAGTACATTATCATTGAGATAGATTCTTATAAGACATTATATAGTCGGGGTATAAACCATCGATCAATTGCCTTGACGTAAGGAAATAAAGAGTTATTTAAACTTGTGTTAGTTCTGATAGTCCCCAGAGTTGTGGAAGAAGTAAAGTTTCTACATGAGTAAATGTCAATAGTCCAAGATTTCGAGAAGGCACCCGCCGATGTTTGATGCTAAGATTTAAAAGATGATGTTCATGATGGGATATCCATGAGGGATTTACCTATAAAAGTGTAACAAGCATTCGGCTAGGAAGGCAAGTTTAGCTCTAGATACAGCAAACTGTATAAGGTTACCCAAGGATTTATCCAAGTGACCTTCGATCTTGATATTACCTCTGGAATCAGAGGGAGTTTACTCAGTTTCCACATATTGATATTACCAAAGTGTATAAGAAGTTTCTCTCATCTTTTACCTATCGAGAATGTACTGCTTACTAAAGATATATCCTACGAAGAGGTCTTGATTACTACCTGTTATCACTAAGTCCAGAAGCTTCGGACTCGTGAGATGGCATTCATTAAAGTACTATAGAAGAGCATTGGCATATACGTAATATTACGGGCGGTGGAGAAAGGCATGAGATCTAGATATTCTCACATAAGTCCTGACATCAGGTTCACGTAATACTCGTGCGATACAATCCCCTTGCCCCTACTCAATAGCCGTAAACTTATTTTATGCACCTGTACAAATGATGATCATAACACAGATATGGTAGACAGCTCAGATGCCGATATTGGATAGTCAAGGTGAGTTATGTCTTACCCTTTTTATTACCTTGATACATAAATGGTCATGTAGGGATGGTATGATATTATATTATTTTGGATGGCCCTGTGTGGCATTTGTATTGGTTCTCGCTGTTTGGAAGATTTTGAGTTAGTCCTACTTGTAGAGGGAACTCTGCCAAAATTCTGGTGAAACCCAAGAGTGAAAATCTCTCAATTACATCCCTCAACATTCAAGGACTAATGTTCTTCAAAGGGGAAGGATGTTACACTATGCGATTCTGCGTGTAATCGAATGTATAATTAGTTGATATGATCTTCGGTAACCCGAGACCCTTTCTGAGGGTCACGTATGACTTATATGATTTTCTAAGAGATATACGAAATATTGGAAGTAAATTTATTAAAGTAATCACATCTCGACAAAGTTCGAAGAAGATTGAGCGATACGCTAAACGATCTGCCCTATGGAAGTCGATCTGCCTTGCGGATCAGGCCACAGACTTAAGCCCCCATTTCCTCACCTCACTGCAACCATCTATGGTGGCAAATACAGCCGCAGATGGTGATCTACGACGCATACCCAGGCGGTGGGTAGTATTATAAAGGGCCATAAATCAATGGCTTTCCATTTTATTTCCATTTTCGACCTCAATCACCCCCAAACACTCTCAAACCCTCCTCTAGGATTACTACATCATCAAGGGTCCATCCTATACCAAATTAAATGGAAATCCTTCATAGATGATCATTAAGAATCTTGGAAATCCTCACTCTATGGCTAAACAAGTTGGAAGTTTTCTTGAAGATGAAAGAGAACTTATTCTAAATAACTTTGTGGTTGGTGGAGGTAAGATTTGTATACCCCTTATTGTTATTAAACTTGTTATAGCTTGGTTCTTTGATTTGGTAAATACTATTTGGAGGAGATCATGCTAAACTCTATGAAGAAGTTGTTATTATTTTTGAATGAACTTGGAGGTGATTATGGCTAGAAGTTGGAATATGTATTGTTGTTGATTGTTGTAGTTGTTGTCGTTATGAACTTGTGGTTGTTGTTTTTGTTGAAAGAGGATTGATGATGTATAGATAGTCATGAAAACCATAACATGAGAAACATGCCTTCTAGGTGATCGGTGAAATATTGTAATGAGTCGATTCTTGATCTATGGATTCCGTCTTGACTCAAATCATCTATATTATGTAGATAATCATGTGTGAAGTTATCTAAATAATGCAAGGTATTGGTAGCAAGACAACATGTATGTAAGGCGATTCCCTTCTTTCATAAGCATGACATCCAAAACATTTATCATTTTTGAAAAGAAACGCTACATAATCATTATATAATCATTCCTTGTCGGGAGTAGTTCCGTTGCTATTATTGCATCCCCTATTTATTGCTGATCTTCCGGTTGATACCATACTCCCTCTTAATGGAGTCTCTCAAGTCACAGTCTTGTATATCAATAAGTTGTCATTGAAAAGAAAAAGAAAAAGATCGAATTAAAGTTAAGGAATGAAAGTCGTGGTTACCTTCGAGTCGATCGAGTCCTATCCACAAGTTTTTGTCCTTCATTAAATATATCTTTTATTTCACTGACGTATTCTATGTATCTTGTTTGTCTCTGATCTTCATAGACCTCAAAAATAAGGGTTCCAAAAAGTTAATCGTTGAGTCAACCAAGAGTCGTTTAAAAGCAATGTAAGAGTTTATGAGTTTCAAAGAGGCCAAGAGCCATTGTTATCACAGTAAAGTATCCACACCACCGAACCTTAGTTGGTCGGCAATTATATATAGAGATATATATATTATTTACACCACTGATGTGACTAGTCGGTGGTGGAAGTTGTACATGTACATTAAACACATTGTGTTGCGCTATAGTCGGTCGGGTACACATTTATATGTGTATCCATACATACACCTAAGAGTATACCTAATTGAAGTGACATATTACACCTCGAGTTATAAGCAGAGGGAAGATTATACACCAAAGTTGACATACCAAGATTCAATACAGTTTCAGAGTTTTATTGTTCGCCCTACGTGACATATAGGTTATCAGAGTATAATATTGATTTTATGCTTCTCTTTACAGCTTATATTTTTATATGGATATTCATGCTTTACATACCAATACATTTTATTCGTAATGACATCCCGTTTATCGGGGGTGCTATATGTCATGTTGCAGATTTAGATAGAGGTGCAGATAGACCTCTCTAGTAGAAGCTAGTTGAGTTCTGCAGATCGAGTGGTGAGCTTCACTTCATCTGAAGCTACCGGGTCAGAGTCATGAGATGAGTATGGTAGAGGTACAGTTAATGGGTAGGTCAGGGCCCTATCCCGGCCATATCACAGTTATATTTTTCATAGGGGCTTGTAGATGGGGTTATATGTATAGTTTCCTTGTTGTGACTTTGTCCTTGCTATAAATTCATATTGGCCTTGTTGTTATCATATCAGATTATCAGGTTCAGTTTTCTCTTGTGTGGATCATTTTGAGCCCTCGGCAGCCTAGATCATTGTATGCTCAGGCTATCATATACAGGCAGTATGCTGGGTCGTTTAGGCACCGGATGCCAGCCATACCCCGTCAGTTTGGGGTGTGACACGATTGATGAAGTCGATAACTGGTTCGTCCTTCTTTTGGCAGGTGTTGGTAAGTTCCACCATGCTCACAGTCTGCCTTATGCTATAAAAGCAGTTAAGAAATTCCTGCTCTAGTTGCTCCCAACTATCGATAGAATTAGGCTCTAGGTCCGCGTACCAATCGAAGGCTTTACCTTTGAGGGAGCGGATGAACTACTTGACAAGATAGTCTCCATAAGTTCCAGCTTTGTTATAGGTTTTAACAAAATGCACAACATGTTGCTTTGGATTTTCCTTGCCATCAAACTGCTGAAATTTGGAAGTTGATAACCGGTGGGCATCTTAAAGATGTCGATATTTGTTGTGTACGACTTTACATATGTAAGAGAGGACTTAGCGACAACTTCATACTTGTTCTTGATAGTCCCTTCGATGAACTTCTTTAGTTGGTCAATTGGAATCATCCCTTCAGAAGAGAATGGAATTTCCTTGGTGGGCGGTTCTTCTTTGGCGCGAGGTTTAGTATTTTGTACTTCTGGGCCTTTCCCTGGTGTGGTTGGATTCTGCTTCCATCAAGTCATCTATCTTGTCCATCAACTTGTCAATCCTCAAAGATCAAGGGACGCTCTTCATTAGGATCAGCTCGAAGTGCTGCCCTGGCATTCTTAGAGATCAAATACATCCCAAGAAAGTTCACATCCAAATTATCCGACGTTCGATTTGTAGACAGTAAAACTCGTGTCGAGAAAACAATAATCAAGATAGGAAAAATATCAAAACAATCATAGTATTTGATTTCAAATATGAGTGTTACAATCTCTATGAATCCTCTTATTCTTCCTTTTGATAATAAATTTAAGGGTTGGATCTTAAACTTGGTGAATTTGATCTGGACTTGTACTTGGATTCAAGGACTTTTGAGCTTGATCTTGAATTTGTTGGTCTTGGTCTTGACTTATCATTAGATTCAAGGGCTATTGAGCTTGATCTTGAATTTGTTGTTCTTGATCTTGACTTGTAATTGGATTCAAAGGCTTTTGAGCTTGATCTTGAATCTTCATCTTGATCTCTAGAACATGTACATGAATCCTTGAGTGCTTGAATGCTTGTAGCTTGTAGAGAAATCCTCGGTTTTTGATCCACGAGCTTTGTCTAGCTTCTTGTTAGAATTCTTGGTCCTTTTCTGAATTATAAGGCCCCTATTTATCGTTGTAGGATAGAGGAGTTGTGATAAGGATGGAGTCCTTTCGGCCAATCATATTTAAGTTGACATGGCGATATTTGATTGGTCAGAACATGTCACTTGTACACGTGGTGCATTTTCATTGGCCTTTGATTTGACTAGGCATGCTGCATCATTTTGAACAAGTGGGTTCATCATTTGTAGCCCAAATTAATGGACTATCCCAATAAATCGGACTTTTGAACTTAAATAATTAATTCAATTATATTAGCCCATTTGATTATTTGGACTAATATATCTTAAATTTAATATAGTCCAAATTAATTTATGAATTTAAATCTGATAAAATTTATATACTTACAGTGTGTTTTATTTATTGCCACCGAAAACATAAACGTACAAAAAAATATTTACTAGGCTAATTTGAAAGTATATCATGGATCAGGAGAATTAGTTTATCATTGATTGTCTTTTGAAATTTGGTTACTTCCTTTACCCTTTGTTTGATAAGTAAAGATAACCTAGCTCCTTTCTATTGCTTTCCTTGAGGGTACATGCGAGGTGGACGTTGCTCATTCAAAAGTTAGGAGTAAATTTCTCAAATGGTTATGCAATCTAATGAAATCTTGTAATAAAATTATTTATTTTATTTTTATGTCAATAAAATGGTCCAACTTATATCTTATTTTCTACAAAGTAAATCTAATCGAAAAAAGGTATACTTTTTTCACCAGAAACCTGACTTGGACGAGCCCCACGGAGTTAAAAAAAATTATAACCCAAACCAAGAGCCACCTGTTCCAATAGTTTATGCATATTTGACCACTTGGAGTTTAAATTTGTATATTATTATTTACCACTTGTATTTCAAATTATAAGTTTGATATTCTTTCTGCCAAAATTTTGGGTCTAGCCACTAATAATCTATGGAAAAATCAAAAATCTTTTTGTAAATAAGAATAGATAGGAGGAATAACTATTGGTTTAGTTCTTGTTCAGTGTTAGATATCATATTTACATGTTCTATAATTTTGAATTATTATTTTCAACATCTCCCGTAATTCAAAGTTATATATCTAACTTTTGATACACTTGTCATCAATTGTTGAAGCATTTTCTCTTCAACCTTCACAATTGCTGGAGCACTTTCTCTCCAACACAACAATTTGTTGATGCACTTTCTCATCCATCTTCAATTGTTGGAGCACTTCACTCCAAATCTCATTTTTTTCTTGGTTGTGTTGGAGCACTTCTAGATTTCCGACTTCCAATAATTAGAGCACTTCTCTTTAACACCAATTATTTTTTTGCTTGTGTTGGAGCACTTCTCCACAACTCCGAATAGTTAGGTCACTTCTCTCTAACACCCATTATTATTTTTCTTTGTTGTGTTGGAGCACTTCTCTACAACTTTCTATAGTTAGAGCACTTCTCTCTAACACCTATTATTTTTTGTGTTGGAGCACTTCTCTCCAACATTCAATTTTTTAACCCACTTCTCCAACTTTTAGAGAAGTTCGTTTCTTCCTCTTGTGTTATATTTGTTTGCTCCTTTTTTAAATCTGTAATATTTTTCTTCAATCCTTCTCAACATGATTATTTTTCATGCACATATCATTGGTCTGACGTTTACGACGTTTAAATACATAATTCTTGGTCAGACAAACGACATATATTGGTTATAGACATCCGCCAGCAGCGAAAAATACTTGACTCTCCACCAAGATCGTAGAAGTTCTGATATCAATCTTAAGGAAACTATTTTATTGATAGACTTTATAAATTTCTGAATACTCTCTACAATCTCCACAATATCTCTTTTTCTCTATTATTATAAAAATAGCTAGCAACACCCCTAGTAACGTCCAATCCTACGCCTCAAATGAAACATAGTACGATCGTAGCAATAATAAAACCCAACAAAGGTTGGGATCGATCCCACGAGGAGTGCGTGTGTGCTAAGATGTCAAAATGTGTGTAAATTTATTTTCCGTACAAGAAAATTTTTGTTGTAAACAAATTGGTATACCTAGTGGGACCCAGTCTGTCCTTCATCTCTTCTCTCACAAATCAAATCCGCAGTGAAAGACAAAAGATCCATTTTTATGGATATTTCAAGTCTCGTCTTCGAGTTTCGCAAGCCTGCACCCCAACAAGCCTTAAAGTATGGGGAATTTATAGACATCAAAATTTTGTGGGAATCTACAACATGAGTTTAATTCATCTTCTAGCTCTAAGTTCTGTTAGGGTTTCTTGGAGGATACTCTACCCTAAACCCTAGGTCACACCCAATCCAATTTTCACTCTTCCAAGTAAAAAATGAATATGTAGGGCTTAATCTAGTGTTTGTAACCACCAAATTGATAAAATAAGCATGTAAACAAGTAGATAATCACAATCCAAGTAAAACTAAGCAAGATTAACTAACATTCATTCATATTAATGTCATAAGAGTTCACAACCCAATCTATGAACTTTAGCTACTCATATTAGAAATAGAAAATATAAGATTAAAGGAAAATAAAGACATAATTAAAGATTAATTTCTTAAGAAAGTTGATACTCTATGATGAAATCTTTCAAAACTTGCCAATAGTAACTATGGAGGCTCTGCTTGACTCAACGGTATCAAGATGCTAAGTGCCTTAAAATCTATTTAAAGTCATCCAAAAGAATGATAAAATACCCTTTCCACCTAGCTATGTGGGTGAGATACGTGGGTAGCTGCGTGGGCATGTATTCTATGTGGGAAATTCCAGAAGCAACTGTTTCTTCTCCTTAGCTACGTGAGTGGATGCGTGGGTGACTGCGTGGGTCACTCAAATTTTTTATTTGCTCTTTTAGTCATTTTTTAAAAATTTTGACCTTCATGTCCAAATTTATCAAGTATTTGAGGTTATTCCACTCCGTGTGCTCTTTAAAATCTCTCCACACCTAAAAATACACCATTCAAACTATTATTAGTCCATTAATCATCACAAATGAGGCATGAATTTAACAAATAAAGTAGCACAAGTTGGAAAAAATGTTAACTTATCAACTCCCCCAAACTTAATCCTTTGCTTGTCCTCAAGCAAATCAAACACAAACATAGAATCATGAGAACAATTAGACATTCTTGCCAATTCAATCAAGCTCAACCACAACCACGTCACATCCTAATGTAAGCACAAATATCACGACTTTGGCTAGTACCAATAATTAATCTCAAGCATATGAATCATTTCAATCTTACTTCATTTTTCTTCAAGTACCAAAGCACAAAATCAATCAAAGTAGACAATCCAAGTCATGACACTCAAGCTTCACAATTTGCCTCTTTTTCACACAATAACTTTCTTTTCATCATGTAAATCAATTGAGAAACAAACACTTTCACAACCCAAGTTTTCATGTGCCCTCACAATCAAATAGGATGGGATATCAAAATAGGAAGAATTACACTCTCTCACAAGGATGTTCAAGTTCTAAAAAGTGATACCATAAGCTTTCCCTTTGTGTAAATCGCCACTAATGTAGGTGCACTTAGCTCAAAATTATTTAGGACTTGCGGGAATGTAATGTAGGATTTTGGTTGGAGGGAGGATATCAATATAGGAATGAGTGACTATGACCTTCCTAAGCGCTACAATTTCACAATTCAAACCATTTTCCTTCTCAAACCCTACCTATTTCTCCTTATCGTCACCCCTTTATTTCATATTCTTTTTTAAAAAATTATCATTTTTCTTTTCATTTTTCTTTTTCACAACAAAGTTTATTGATTCACGATTCTCTTTTTCACTTTCTAAGATTCCATTTTTTTTCATCCAACTTCCACAATACATTGTTTTCATCTCCTCCCCCAAACTTAGGCTTTTAGCCTAAGTTGTAACTTAAGTGCTCAAGAAGGTAGGGGCATCAAAAGAGTCTAATTACAAAAGGGAAAAGGCTTATAATATGGTTGTCAAACAAAAAGGCTAAAAGGCTCAAAGGGATTGACTAGGGTAATCATGCACAAAGGGTAGGCATAATTAAAGCTCAAGTGTTCCAAGGGAAGCTTAAAATCATATTTTAAACCAAGTGCAACCTAGGATTATTCCTTGAAGCACACATAGGCCAAGTTCTAGACCACAAGAGAGACAAAAAAATTAACAAAGAACCTTACTACACATGACACATGCAAACTCAAGCAGATTATGTATTGAAAGCTCAATTGAAGCACATGAACTTAAAAAGTCACAACTAGCCTAGAAGACTACTTGGTAAACAAAGAGCCAAATTTTAAACCTGAAGTTCACAACATGAATCATCATTTCAATCATTCTATTTTCCTATTTCAAAATCAACAATGCATATGCCCAAGTTTAAATTTTTATTGGTACCAAACAAGCCACAAGTGAAAACATACTGGAAGTGCCCACGTTGGGAAACATGGGCCACATTGGTCGCCATGTAGTTGTAGCATGTATATTTATGTTTTTGAATTTATTTCAACTCCTTTCTTCAAGCACCAAACCTACACATATCTCAAAACCAAAATACATTAAAGTAATCATAAAAATAAACATGAAAATACAATGAAAATAACTTGGGTTGCCTCCCAAGAAGCATCTCATTTAACGTCACGGCTCGACGTAAAATCCTTTAAGTCTCAAGATGTCATTGGAGGTTCCCCCAAAACAACTTTTGAAACCACTCTCGTCACTTCAATTAGTCCTAAATAATGTCGGATTCATTGTCCATTCACATTGAATATTCTTTTACCATCATCCGACTCCAAATCCACGGTACCAAAAGATAAACATTGACAACTTTGAAAGGTCCGGACCATTTAGACTTGAGTTTACCCGGGAACAACTTAAACCTTGACTTAAAGAGTAGAACCATGCCTCTCCGGTTGAAATCTTTTTTCACAATCTTTTTGTCATGGAGGTATTTCATCCTCCGTTTTTACCAAGAAGCACTATCATATGATTGAAACTGGAATTTGCCCATGCCACAAATTCGAAACAAGTATGGCTCATACCCATAGTAGAAGTCGCTATCCCTGAAGAACTATTTTTTTGTATGAAGGAAGCTCAGATGGTAGCAATCCACTTACCCATAAATGTGTTATATGAGTGTATCATGGCAACTCATTGTCTTCAACTGTTGTGACTGCAAATAGTTGCTCATCGGGGCATGATTCATTGATTTCTTCGACCTCCAAAGGTCTTCCCACGACATTATTGTTTGAATTAATATAACCACGTGTAGATCTCCATCGCTGCAAACATCTTCCAAGTCATCAACCACAACCTCATCTATCACATCAATTACGGATATCACACAATAATCATGTGATTGTTTTATTGATTTCTGAATGTGGAAGATCACTTCTTCATTATTTAATCTAAATTTGAGCTCTCCCATTTCAACATTACATATGGCTCTTCCAGTTGCCAAGAAAGGTCTCCAAAGGATGATTTGGATCTCAATATTCAGCTCACAATCCAAAATAACAAAGTCGGCGGAAAAGTAGAAATGATCCACCTTGACAATAATATCCTCAATGACACCCAATGGTTTCTTCAATGTGTGATCTGTCATTAACAACTTCATGGTAATTTGTCTAGGATCCCCCAAACCTAATTTTTTAAACACAAAATAAGGCATCAAATTAATACATGCCCCCAAATCACACAAAGTTTTTGCAAAACTTGTCGACCCAATAGAGCAAGGAATGGTGAATGCCCCCTGATCGTCCATCTTTTTAACTCCATTTTGTGAGATGATTGCACTACATTGGTGAGTGATATTAAGGTTTCAAAATTCATATTTTTCTTCTTAGTTACTAAGTCCTTCATGAACTTAGCATAACCCGACATCTTTTCAAGAGCTTCCACAAAAGGCACCGTGATGGTGATTTGATTAAACATATCATAATTTTTTTACAATTGATAATTTTTTTGTTGCTTAGCAAACCTTTGTGATGGTAATTTGATTTAACATATCATAATTTTTTTACAATTGGTCATTTTGTTGTTGCTTAGCAAACCTTTGTGGAAACAGGGGAGGTGGCCTTGGAATTGGCTTGTATGCTTTAGGAGTCCCCAAATTTGGTTCCTTTATCAGCTCCTTCTCCCTTAAAGGAGTTTCATTAGCATGAAGAGAAGTACTTGGAGCTTGGTGATCTTTTTCACCCCCTCAGATTTTTCTATCAACTCATCAACAATAGGAAATTTGCCATCTGTGTTAGATTCAAACACATTGGGTTGTTCATCAACTCTATGAGGCACTACTTCATCTTCATCATCATCAACATTCACAAAAGACCTTTTCTTGAGAATACTACCACTCCTTGTGGTGATGGCAAAGAAATATTTTGGTCCATCATCACTTTTAATATTTGCAATAGTATCACTTGGTAAAGCTCCATGTGGTTTCACATTCAATTGAGAAGAGATTTGACCTAATTGGTCTCAATTTGCTTGATTGAAGTGGTATGGGAAGTCACCACTTGATTCATATCTCTCCTCTCTTTATCAGATTGTTCTTGATTCTTGATCATCATTTTCATTAAACTTCTTAGCTCTGAATCACCCAATAATTGGCCTTGATTGTTGTATTGAGGTTGTTGGTAGGATCTTTGTTGATATTGTTGAGAAGAACCTCCGCCTCAATTGTCTTGAGTACTACCATTCCGACCCTGATTGTTTTGATTACCACCATTCCAATCTTTATTACCTTGGTTAGACCAATTAGAATTCCCTCATTCCCATTGATTATCTTGCTTCCATTGACCTTGGTTGTTGGATCTTTGTTGACCTCCTTAATAGTTACCCACGTATTGAGCTTCTTCATTTTGGACTTGGTAACATTGTTCTTGGAAGTCACCGTATTGATTGGGACCTTGGGCAAAATAAAGGTCCTCTTGACCTTGATATTGAGTTTCCATTGCCATAGAATTATAATCGGGACTTTGAACATTGTCCACAATGTTGACTTGCCTTAAAAATTAATTCTTGGCTAGCAACTTTAAAGTGGTTGTCAACTTCTCAATTTGTTGGCCTTGATCTTGCATTTCCTTTGTCAATTGAATCATGGAAGGGTCACATTGGGGAACATTATCTCTCGATTTTCCAAGCGGATGATGTTTCCGCCATTTCATCTAATATCTCATTAGCCTCTTGATACATCTTGTTCATGATATTTCCTCCAGCCAATTGGTTCACATAAGATTGATTTGTGACATTGAGACCATGGTAGAAGGTTTGGAGAAGCATCTTATCCGTCATGTCATTATTTAGACACTCTTTCACCATTCTTCGATATCTCACCCAAATCACATGTAACGACTCGGTAGGATGTTGCCTAAAGTTCAATATCTCATCTCACAATATTACCATCCGATCCGGTGAAAAATACTTTCCCAAGAACTTCGCTACCAACTCATCCCATGTATATATATATTGGCTTGGAAAAGTTTCCAACCAATCTAAAGCACTCTCTTTCAAAGAGAACGGGAACAACCTCAATCTTATAGCCTCATCTGTGGCATTTGGTTGTTTGTTCATATGGCAAACATCAATAAAGTTCTTGAGATTCTTGTTTGCATTTTGAGTGGGCTCTCTCGTGAAATACCTTCTCTCCTTGAGCATATTGATCATCACGTTGGTGATTGTGAAAGTTCTTCCCCTTATCCTCAGTGGCACAATAGTACCAGCATATCCTTCATTTTGCGAAACTCTAGGAGAAACTTATTGAGCTTATTCTTGTGGAACCTGTTGATGAGGTGGAACTTGTTGGGTCCTTGGGTTAGGAGGATTCCGTGGATGGCCTCATCCACGTGCTTCTTGTTGAATTGGGACCGCTCCATTCATGGGATCCTCATCGCCATGGGGACCCAAGGGCAATCAGTTACCTGTCATAGTTAACCTTGCAACACGAACACATGAGCCAAAGTATCATGAAGAAAATATAGGAAAGAAAATAAACACACAATAACATGATAACACAAAACACTGTACTCCCCAACAATGGCGTCAATAATTGGTAACGTCCAATCTATGCCTCAAATGAAATGTAGTACGATTGTAGCAATAATAAAACCCATCAAAGGTTGGGGTCGATTCCATGAGGAGTGTGTGTGTGCTAGGATGTCAAAATGTGTGTAAATTTGTGATTTTCTAAAGTAATCTTCAAATAAAAGAGTGATTGAGTAATTAATTCTAAAACTAGACTATTTTATTAAGTTAGGAATTTTATAGAACACTTGAAATGCAAGAAAACATTTTTTTTATTTTCAATTAAATGAGAGATTGGGGTTATAACCTGAATTTGGCATAGATAATTCATGAATATAAGTAATCTTGCTTAAATACGTAGGGTTAATGACTATGATTCAATTGCTAATTACTCAGTAGAATCTTTCAATTCTAGCAAGCTTATCTTATGAGGTTTTCCAAATCCAAAAGACTAAAATAAGACTCAGTTGATAAAATCCAAGCAGAAATCTCCCTATTCCTAGTTCAATTTCATTAATCAAGTATAATAATTTCTTAATATACTAAGTCCTTGCTACTTGTTAATTACCCAATCTAATTTTCACTCTTCTAAGTAAGAAATGAATATGTAGGGCTTAATCTAGTGTTTGCAACCACCAAATTGATAAAAAAAAAAGCATGTAATAAGTAGAAAATCACAATCCAAGTAAAACTAAGCAAGATTAACTAACATCCATTCATATTAAGGCCATAAGAGTTCACAAACCCAATCTATGGAGTTTAGCTATTCATACTAGAAATAAAAAATACAAAATTAAAGAAAAGTAAAGACATAATCAAAGATTAATTTCGTAAGAAAGTTTATATTCTATGGTGAAATACTTCAAAAGTTGCCAACGGTAACTATGGAGGCTCTACTTGACTCAAAGGTATCAAGATGCTTTAAGAAAGTGTCCTGAAAAATCTATTTAAAGTCATTCAAAAATGTGGTAAAAAGACCCTTTTCGCCTAGATGCGTGGGTGAGATATGTGGGCGGTTGTGTGTCACTCAATTTTTCCCTTTGCTCTTTTAACCACTTTTCTTCAAATTTTGGCCTTCATGTCCAATTTTCTCAAGTATTTGAGGCTATTTCACTCCTTGTGCTCTTCAAAAGCTCTACACACCTAAAAATACATCATTCAAACCATTATTAGTCCACTAATCATCACAAATGAGGCATGAATTTATCAAATAAGGTAGCACAAGTTGGCAAAAATGTCAATTTGTCAACCCCTATTTATGATAATAAGAAATGTACTCTAACTTAAAATATGAAACTTATTCCTATATTAATTATGACTATAAATTTTAACTAGACATGTTTTAAAATACCAAATCCTAATCAAATTTGATTTTCTACTGTTAACACTCAAAAATACTTTTAAGTGTTTAGCTGAATCAAGTGATAGCCGAAGGTGGAAACCTCAAAATGAGCAGGCAGCAAAATTCTAAGTTGATAACCGAACTGACTCGTAGCCGAATCTATTAGTCCTAGCCCTCAGCTAGAAAAGCTTCATCGGCTATTACAGTAGCTTGGCCGAGTCATAATTCCGAGGAACAACTGAGACCCACACATATTTGGACACCTCGAAGACCAAGTCAAAGAATCTTCTAGACCCCAAGAAACAGTAACAACCAGCAACAGCTAGAAGGAGGTGCCATTAGTCCTGCAAGAGGAAAACAAGGAGTAAAAATAGGCACCACTTTCTCATAGTTGGCTAGTGGATTTAGTTGGTAATTTAATGGATAACATAGGGGGATCACGTTATATTTTTCTTATACTATAAATATATGATCATTTGTATAGAATAAGATACGACCAATCAATCAAACAACTGATTTTACATATTTTCATTTTATCTTTATCGCCTTTACTGCACTCTAGTTGTATTTATGTTTCTTACCACTTAGTTTACTCAATCACCGTCCTAACACTTTTTGGAGTAGTTGGGGAACCCATTGCTGGAGGTTAGAGTTTCGCTTCCAGTCGAAATCATTTAGTTAATGAATCAATTTGTCATCCGATTTCGTCAGTCGATAAAGGAGTTGGACGCTAACTTTTGATGGGTCAAGAACCCATAAAGGAGTTGGAGCCGGAATAACGATAACCAATCCTAGAGATAAAATGTGGAGGTTCTCTTATCGGCTAGATTCTGAATTGACAAATAACCAAGTTGCATACGATGCTCTCATCATGGGACTCAAACTCCTAGTCTCTATGAAGGCGAAGTGCATCAAGATTCGTGGAGAATCTCGTTATCAAGCAGCTAGCTGGGGAATATGACTGTAAAGATCCAAATTTGTTGGCCCATTACAGAACGGCTAGCAGGTTACTTAGTGGGTTCGCATCATCTACGTTAAGTTATGTTCCCAGAGGCATGAATGTTGAGGCTAACGACTTAGCACAAGAAGCTTATGGATTTAGGAAGTCTCTACTCATTCTAGAGTATGATGACCTATCAGCCGAAGTGCTAGCCATGGAACAGAACGACTCGTGGAAACAGGTGTTAATCGGCTACTTAAAAGATCCTTCCACTTGCAAGGACCTTAAGGTTAACAGAAGAGCCTTAAAGTATGTGCTCATTGATGATGATATTTATAAAATGAGCGTAAATGGAGTGCTATTCAAGTGCATTGATAAGACAGAACCGGGCCAACGATGAAGTGGTTGATTTATCGCCATGGCTATTATTGGCCTACCATCATGGCCGATTGCTTTCAATACGCAAAAGGGTGTGAAGAGTGTCAGAGACATGGACCAATCCAACGGGTAGCAGCCGAGTTTTTGCACCCAATCGTGAAGCCCTAGCCTTTCAGAGGATGGGCTATGGACCTTATCGGAAAGATTCACCCGAAATCAGCTAAAGGACATAATTTCATTATTGTTGCTACCATTTACTTCACTAAATGGGTAGAGGCACAGCCGATGAAGAGGGTTCATCAGACAAATGTCATTTCGTTTATCCAACACCAGATCATATATAGATATGGTATTCTGAGACGATTATAATTGATTTAGGACGGTGTTTACTGGTTCTAAGGTGGCAGCCTTTGCTAAAAAATTTAGGATCAAGATGATCATATCCTCGCCTTATTATGCACAGGTGAATGGACAAGTTGAGGCAGCTAACAAGCTTATTGTGGATATAATCAGTAAAAATATGAAGGATAGACCGGCAGTATGACATCTCACTTTGGATGAAGCTATTTGAGCAATCAGAAACTCTAAGTCTACAACTATTGGGACAATATCTTATCGTCTAACCTATGGCCAAGATGCAGTATTGCCCTTGGAGGTTAATGTTGAGTCATTACGGATGGCCAAACAGAATTATTTAAGCTTAGAAGATTATCAGCAGGCCATGCTAACAGAGTTAGATCAGCTAGATGAAGATCGACTGATTTCCCTAGAAAGAATCAAAACCGGTAAAAGGAAAATGGCCAAAGCATACAACAAACATGTTAAGCCTAAGAGGTTCGCCGAAGGAGACTTGGTTTGGAAAATCGTGTTGCCGCTTGGAATGAAAGATCGTAAATTCGGCAAATGGTTGCCAAATTGGGAAAACCCTTCGTAGTAAGCCAATAGATTGTTGGCAACGCGTATCGACTAATACACATGCATGATGAAAAGCTTGATAGAAATGTAAATGACAAATACTTAAAAAAGTATTACTCTTTGATTTGGGGTATGCATGAGTAAACAACAGCCACCGACCGGCTGTCTGGTCACAAAAACAGACCCATCGATTTGGGGTTAATAAAACTAGGAAAACAAGTTGGTTGGCATTTCACTAGCTAGAGGTTGCGCTACATCATCAGTTACATAGGTCTCAGGATTAGCCGAATCTATGGTTGCTTGGTCATCTAGGGTAGCCGCAATGTCTTTCTCATCCTCAGCCGCACCAATGGATACTACCTCATCCGATCCTACTTCTTCTGGGACTCCCCTTTCCGCATCCAACAAAGGCTCATCCACTACAACTGATGGGGTCTTGGTAAAAGCTTGAGTGTCGACGGCTAGAGTGTCATCTAGATATTGTTCGAATTCTGACAATACCTCTTGAGTAACAGAAGCAACGATGGTTTCGGATTGCAAGTCCATGAGGATGTCGGCTGACAATTGAGCAACGGGATCAACTGGAAAAGGATTAGTCATAACCGAAGAATAAGTTCCCTCGGATACCACTTTGAAAAAACTAGTAGGAAGTGTTGGCGTTGCTTGATCAAGTCTATTTTTACACGCAGTCCATTCGTTCTCCAGTTGGGCCAGCCGTTCACTGCCCACTTTTTGATCTAATTCCCAAGCCACATGTTGGTTACCAAGTTCCCGGATCTTGTTATCCAAATGAATGACATGCCAAAACAAAGAAGAGCGGGAGGAATCTTGGGCCTTAATAGTCGATTCCAAGGTGCCTATGGCCAGAGTAATAACCTTTATCTCCACCTGGATCCTCTCCAAATTGGCTCGCAGTTTTGACAGCTGCTCCTGCAAGTCATTCATTCGGCTGACATTCTGCATTCACCTCATTGAAAGAAGTCTGGATATGGTTCTTCTCTTTCCGAAGAGACCCCAAGTGTTGCAGAGCAGCGACCGCCTCATCATGGCTATCTTTAGCCATTTTGTGTAAAGCAAATAAGTCATTTAGAGCCAACGCCATGTCATTATAGGCGGTTGCTAAAACTAGGGAATCTAGTGCTTCTTTTGACAATCGAAATAGAGAAGCCCTCAAAGCATAGAACTCTTCTTTGCTGGTCGGGATTCCCCTGGCAAGAGACTCTTAAACTCACTCTCGATGAATGCCAACAGGCGAAGATGGTGAAGGTGCAATGTCTAGTGAGCCAAAATATTACAGAAGCACTTCTTTAGGGTTGATCTCGACTGGCGCTTCTGAGTCATCAATTGGGTTGGTTTCAGTCGAATGATTATCTCCAGTTGTATCCTGTACAGAAAGGACAGGTTCAGAATAGAGGCAAGGGTTTGGAAATAGTGAAGGACCAAGCATAAGAGAAAGGGTATACCTCTACGGCTGCATCAGCATAAAAATCTTTGGCTACCTTGACAGGAGAAATTTTGGCCTTGAGGATAGTTGATAATGGATCATGCGGATGCGTGAAAGCATGAGCCGAAGAGGACGACCCTCCAATATGAGGAAGGGCATTGAACGCTTTCTGCAGACATCTACGTCTTGTTAGTTGTGGTCCCTGAAGGGCAAACAGAAAACATAAATATTGAAATATAGCTGATGCGAAGGTATTTAAGACATACAAAGGATATACCTCGATTTCTTCCTCTTCCTCAGCAGAAACATGAACACTAGTTCTGTGGAATTCTTCCTCACTACGATCTCGGATGACAACGCCTCCGCTTTGCCTGGGTTGTTTAGGAATATATTTCCTCGGTGACGGGGATTCGTTGATAGAAGTGGTCTCCAGATTGACAAATGCTGGGGGGATTGAGTTGCTGAAAGATGCATAAGAGATGTTAGCCAAAAATTCACAAGAATAATCTGGTCGACACATATGTAGAAAGCAATTTACCTTTTCTCTTTGTTTGCCGCAATCTGATGGAAAATCTTGAGGCAACATGTCTAGCCAATTTAAGGGGAGCAGCTTTCAGATGGGCCTCTTTCATCCACGGTTAGAGGTTTCTTGGGTCTTTTTTTCTTTGATAGGACCAGCCGATCACAATAGACATCTAGAGGAAACTGGAAGAATTTCTCCTTGGTCGTGTTCCACCAATCATCAAAAGCAACAGTAGTATTTGCTCTCAGGGGAAATGGCTGCCAGTCAAATAGGGCGAGCTTATCAAGGTTGTGATTGGCTATTTTCCTTGCCTATTTGCATCAAGAATGCAACGTTGGGTTGAACAAACAATATTGCGATGAGGCCATGGTACGTGCTGAGTGAGATCGAATTGCCTTGCCACAAAGTTTGGCCAGTAGGCTCTGTGGTCAACTTATTATTCCTAGAGGTTGGCTTCAAACCACCCAATAGATCATTAGCCGTAGGAATGCGTCCCATGTGAGGGCCATAGTTATCCGTTGAGAGAATGTAAGGTTGTCATCGGCTACTTGACGGACCTAATTGGGGGTGAGCCATCTTTCGAGGACCGGTTGCCAATCTGTGTAATGGTATCGAGACAGACCATGCAGGGTGGAGACTGCAGTGAAAGGGTCCTGAGGCACGAAGGGTGTTTTCCGAAGAGTATCGGCTAGCACCAGCGGTTTTAATGAAAAACAGCGGTCATCAAAATCATCCGGAATAAACTCCAGGAAATACAAGGTAATCCACAGCTGAAGGAACCACAAGAGACTGGCTAAGGTATCCAGATTTTTGGAGTCCCTTAACCTTGCATGGGCATCTCCAGCCATATAAAGATAAGTCAGGAAGAGAGATGCCCAGCTGACATCTTCCCCCGAAATGACTAGCGCTACATAAATTTCCAACTCCTTCACGACTGCACAAGATCATGCGCAGACAAAATATCGGATGAACCAAATAGCAGGAAAGTATGATACTCGACATCGTCGACTGGAAGAGGCGATATTCAGTTGTAATTGGTCATAAAGTGGCCATAGCCGGAAGAAGTCTTTAAGACCTTGATTCCCAAGTAGGAAACATCTATGTCGCTTAAGACAGGCGCTTCGGCTCCCAGTATCGGAAGGCCAAGTATCACCGTCACGTCGAGTAGTGTGGGGGTCATCATTCCCCAGGGAAAAACAAAGGCATTGGCAGTGGTCGACTAGTAACCGAGGAAAGCGTATATGAGACCAATGTTACAGGAAAGGTCAAACTTCGACAGCGCAATGGCATCATAGAGACCCATACGTCTCAATTCGGCCTCTCTGGCCGACTTCACTGGTTCTAACCAATTAGAGTAGTTGGTAATCTTGGT
Source organism: Anisodus acutangulus (assembly GCA_029783415.1). NCBI lineage: Eukaryota > Viridiplantae > Streptophyta > Magnoliopsida > Solanales > Solanaceae > Anisodus > Anisodus acutangulus. The sequence goes on from CM056499.1 coordinate 250,389, forward strand.
CGGTCAGGTACGCAGGCTAGACGGACAGTGATCGCCGGTGAACCAATCGCAGGTAATAAAAAAGTCATAGTTTGTCGGGCTAAGATACCGAGAAATAAGGAGGTCTCCCTATTCAGATGTACCATAGGGAGCAAGAACCGATTGTTCATCGATGAAGGAAAAGGTAGGGGTTAGGTCATCAGCAGCAAAATTGGCGTTATCTGATCCCTGAGATGGTTTGGAAGATGAAGACATGGTTTTCTGATTAAGGAGATAGGGTTCTTTGGAGAAGGAAAGGAATTTGGGAACGGCCGAAGATTAAGTGAAAAACCTATGAGGGGTGTCTTTCCTTAAATATTTTTTTTGGAGATGTGGTTGACACGCATTGGGACTACTTTCTTTCAAACGTGCGGCTGAAATGCATCAAAATTTTGCTGTGAAAGTCGAGACGCCTCGGTTGAAAGGAAGAAAGTTTTCAAAAAAAAATCATCATTGCATGCATTTAGGGAAAAAGTGATTGAAATGACACCAGCGGCTGCCACATGAAATGGTGGCTATTTTTTAATACATCAACTCAACAACCGCACTAGAGTTAATGTAGGGGGCAATTGTTAACACTCAAAAATACTTTTAAGTGTTTAGCCGAATCAAGTGACAGTCGAAGGTGGAAACCTCAAAATGAGCAGGCAACAGAATTCTAAGTCGATAACCGAACTGACTCGTAGCCGAATCTATTAGTCCTAGCCCTCGGCTATTACGGTAGCCTGGCCGAGTCATAATTCTGAGGAACGACTAAGACCCACACATATTTGGATGCCTCGAAGACCAAGTCAAAGAATCTTCTAGACCCCAAGAAACGGTAACAACCAGCAACAGCTAGAAGGAGGTGCCATTAGTCCTGCAAGAGGAAAACAAGGAGTAAAAATCGGCACCACCTTCTCATAGTTGGCTAGTGGATTTAGTGGGTAATTTAATGGCTAACATAGGGGGATCACATTTTATTTTTCGTGTACTATAAATATAGGATCATTTGTACATAATAAGATATGATCAATCAATCAAACAACTGATTTTACATATTTTCATTTTATCTTTATCGCCTTTACAGCACTCTAGTTGTATTTATGTTTCTTACCACTTAGTTTACTCAATCACCGTCCTAACGCTTTTTGGAGTAGTTGGGGAACTCATTCCTGGAGATTAGAGTTTCGCTTTCAGCCGAAATCACTTAGTTAAGGAATCAATTTGTCATCCGATTTCGTCAGTCGATAGACAACAGACATTTCAGACGGGAGCACCTACAACTTTGAATTATTATTTCCAACAAAATCAAACTAATGTTTGAACTAAATTCAAATGATTATTTATCTTTTATAAGAAAGTGACTGTAAGTATGTTTTCCAACTTTGTCCATTTTTCCTTTCTTATGTTAGAATATTTGAATTCAAACAAATTCTAATACTTAGATTAATCACGCAGATGAATAATTAATTTTCTCGATGAAGATAGTGTCTTTTCCCGTTAGAGTTACTTTGTAGAAAATAAAGTATAAGTTGTGTGATTTTGCTGATTTAAAATAAGATGAGTGACTTTACTACACAATTTTATTAAGTTGAGTGATCATTCGAGAAATTTACTCAAAGTGATTGAATCAAAAAGAAGATAACTTCAAGTGGATCTTAGTAGGCATTTTCGCAGTCAAATTACTAATTTAAAGAAATTATTGACAGCTTAAACAATTGATTTTCCTTTCTTTATTCTTTTCCGAGTGAAGTGACTCACACAATTTAGTGACTAACTATATATGTATCGTGAAGACAATATGTCTAAGATGAATAGTGTAATCATAAAACTGAAAATCTGCCGCAAAATAATATAGGAAAAGCAAGAGAATGAATTTAATTGAAAATCGCTTCGCGACTAAAAAGTTAGGTTTTTGCCAGTATTTTGTTCTTTTTACCCAAGGATAGAGATAATAAATGAATTTACAAATGAAAAACATTGCACCATGTATGATCTCCATGCTACAACGGAGCACTCTAGTAAGGAAGCTTTCAGACTATAAAATTATGTTTTGAAATGATTGATGCCGTTTAGTAGCAGCATGGGATGGAGATGTATAGCTTTAGGAATTGACTGGATATGACTGTTAATGAAAGTTAGGCTATTTGTTTATTTATTTTTATTTATATAAATAGGATAGCGAGCTTATATGGTACGGGCATGCGAGGAGGAGAAGTGTGGATGCCCCAATGCGGAGGTGCGGCTTACCAAGTACATGCCATTAGATAGGAGGTTGTAAAAGACATGGATTATAATAGAAGGCTAGTAGGTAATAGAACATTATCTCATTTTTTCTTCCATACTAATAGTCGTAGTATTTCTCATATAGTTTCTTCTCCTTTGACTACTGATAATATCTATCATTTCTTGCTTCTCGCTTAGCCTATTGTTGTGTTGTTACTTTTCCCTTTTTGACATATTTTATTTTTACTTTTTTATTGTTGCTTTATCCTGAGCCGAGAGTCTATCGAAAACAACATCTCTACTTCCCAAGGTAGGATAAGGTGTGTGTACACTCTACCCTCCCTAAAGCCCACAGTAAAATTATACTGGGTATGATATTATTGTTGTATTTATATAAACTGATATCTACGAATGTGCGTGGCATATTAATAATTACACGTCGATGTTCAGTCGATTAGTAATTACAAGTACGTATATAGTCAATCAATAATTTGCCTTGTAAATATATATTTTAATATTTTATAATAATAATAATAATACTTATCACTTAATTGTTTCGATTATTTAATGCTTCGCCATAGGTGATTCCCCTAATATCAATTTTTCTTTTCTTATTAGTTTAGCAGCATCATTCTATTTTAACAAATTTGTGATGGTTAGCACGAAAAAGCTATAATCTCAATGTATTATTAATGATAGGAATCCTCATGGCACACCTTTGTTATCCAAAATACTAAAATTTTTGTAACCTGTTCTTTTATGAATCACTCCTCTCTTACTATTCATTGTATTTTCACTAATAATAAAGGCATATTAAAAACGATTGTAGCATGAGATGATTTACATAAGGAAGGTATTGTCTAAAAAAGAATTAGCATTCTATAATGGCAGTGATGATGATTTTGGACGCTGAATTGGACTATATAATAACCGTCAGCTGGAATTTGAAGTCCATTATGATTCTACTATATGTTTATCCCATATGAAATTGCTTCCTTAAAATAGATAATTTAGTTTGTGAAGGATATAAAAATTGATCAATATTTAAAGAATATTTTGATCAACTAATATTTATATTCATGCATTTATAATAACTAGTCTCTGTGAACATGTTTCGCATGTTATCCCCAGTCAATCATAACAAAATATATTAGGTAATTTAGTTCAATTTTGACATATGCTAACTATTTGAAGTTAGAATATGTTAGGAACATTAGTGTTATTTTAGCTGTGGTATCCTGTTGATTCTAATTTTTTGAATTTTGATAAAGCTTCTTTACAATTATTAGTAAAAGGAATAGGGTTAGTAAAATCTAAATAGTTAAATATTTACCTGTTGTTGTATTAAAAAAGAAATAGGATTACAAACCTACTCTACTACAACTCTTCATCCTAGCATGTTCTATTCCCAGTTATATCAATAACTTCTAGATAGAATTAACTTTGTTTAGTCGGTATTCAATAGGATTTAAAATTGTCAAGAAGTGTTTCCAACGTGAATGAGAGGAATGCATGAATAGTCATGGGAATCAATTTGAGTGGTTAATTAAAAGCAACAAAAAATAAATTTAAAAATTTACTAAAATTTTCAGTGAACGAAATTCTAGTTGAATCCAAGTATACTATTAGACAAAGCCAAGATATTATAATCCATTGTTCAATTAGTTTTTAAAGTTATAAAAATCATTCAATATTTAAGGAATATTTTGGTCAACCAACATTTATATTCATGTTTTTAAAATAATACTAGTTTCTACGAACGTGCGTTGCACATTAATAATTGAATGTGATATTTAGTTGATTATAATTGCACATAATATACAGTCAATCAATATATTATATAGTTATAATTGAAGTGAAAGTTCTTACCATAAGACAAAGATGAATCAATAATTTAATTTCTATGGGTTCAACCTTTAAGGTTTTTAGCATTAACTCGTTATATATTTAAATAATATCTACTGTTTATTATAATTTTAGTGAATTTTTATAAGAATTTGTTAATCATCCATGATTAAATTATGTGTTTCGGCGGAAAGAGCCTTTAATTTATAGAAACATTGCAGCAACTTGACATCTTAAATATGGAATCAAGTTATCAAATTGCTACTATTGACACCTAATTTTTATCCTCCAATACTTTATTTGATCATTCAGAGTTCCTGAGTTATGAACAAAGTGAAATATATATTTTTTAACCCAAAAATAATTTTACGAAATTATTCCGGTAACGTTTTGTCATGTTATTTGTGAAAATATTATCGAATATATTATTGTATATCATTAGCATATTTTTTACATATTTTTAAGAAATATATATATCAATTTCTATGATTTGTCTACGTAATTATCTAAATTAATTATATTAATTGGATAAATATTTTACTCTGTTAAAATTAAGGAAATTTGAGTAATTAACGTCTTATTTTTATCCCTCAATTGTTTTTAATTATGAAAGATTTTGATTTTATCCATAATTGATTTCAATTGGCCAATTTGGCCACAATTGAATTTAAATGGCCATCTCTTAATTTAATTTATCCCTAATTGGCCCACCCCTTTTAATTTATTTATTTTGGGCCCCTTTTCCTTTCTTTTTCAGCCGAGTAGTCTAATTAATGTGCGTTGAACAAAACGAAAGGGCAAAGGCCTTGACAGTGGTATTTTACCCAAAAGATCAAGCATAAGTCTCTATTTGAGCAAATTGAAAATACTAAAGGTTTTTCAAGTCTAAATTTTATTTTACTTCTTTGTGTGTGTAGCTGTGTTCAAAGGATATCTATGCACGGCTGCAGTCTAAAAAGGTGAGATCAAATTTTGTGTTTGTGTGTGTTTTATGTGCTTTGATTTATTTAATTTCTATTAAATAATAAGGTTATTTTTGTTAAAGCAACATAATTCTGATTAGTTAATAATGATGTGTTTGTATGGTCATATATATAGTCGTTCATGTTAAGAAAAAATGCTATGTGTTACATGGTATCGTTTTGATGTTAGTTAACTAATCATTATTAGATGTACAAGTATGTTATCTGATTCAATATGAATAATGTAAGGTTAAGATTTGCTTTGAAAGGGCTTTGATTTGGTTAAATGATATTACGATGTTTAGCTGCTTATGTACAAATGTGTTGCATTAAGGTTCAGATTTAATCTTATTTAATGTATGTTTAGTGAGGCTTTGTGATAAATATGTCTAGCATGATATTTGTTCCTTCTTATAAAACCATAATATGAGGTAAATAGGATCCAAATATATTTGCTAATCAATATTTGATTAATAAGTCATGTTGTAGACTAGTTAGTGCTCATATATGATATTTGATTAGCCTGTTTCAGTTGATGAAAGTATTCTAGCATATTGAGTTAGTGATTAAGTCCAAGTTCAATATATTAGGCTAAAGAAGCTATTTAGTATCTGTTTAAATGGACTGTTATGTGGATTAGTTGAAGAAACTACATGATGTTGGTTGTTTTGGTTGACTGTTCATGCTTTGCCATATTGTATTAGGTTTGCATCTAGCATTATGTGATGTGTATGCTATATTTAGTGATGATTGTGATATAGATGTCGCTTTAAAAATCATGATTTGAGTTGGTTAAGGTCTGAATATAGTCTTGCCTTTTGTTACATGTGGAGAACAAAGATGAATGTGGTGGTTTAGAATAACTTTGATAGCATGATGCACCTGCTAGGCTCAGTCCTGTATCTAAAATAGTAAAGCCAATCCATGTGTCAACAAGAAATATCTTTCCTTTTCTTTCAATTTGGTTTATTCGTATTCGTTGTTGTATGCTCACATGTTTATCCCATCTTACTTGTTTGTGTTATGTGGTTTGATTTAGTAAAACATGATTGAGTCTGTCTACTTGCTAGGTGTTGAACCAATTCATAATAGAAATGACCCTTTCCTACAAATGTTGATTTTTTTTTACCTTTCATGTCACCTTTATTGGCCAGTATGACTTTCTATCTTGATTTTAAGGGGCCTGATATACATCAAACACACACTGGAGGGTGATTTATAACATGAAGTATGTTATTTGACTAGGTATATTTGTGCTCCTACATGACTAGTGTATAGTGACTCTTGCTCTAGTTTAGGCCAAAGATTAGTGGTGTTTGTGGTTCCCATTTTATTTGAAGAAAAAATCTGCTTCTGTCTCCCTACCATTAGTACTCCCGCGCCATGCACACCATCAAAATGCCTCGACGAAGTTGAAACTTTTCTCAAAACCAAACATATTGTCGAACAAATCATTTTCATCAAGCCATAAATGCACTCTTTCCACTTTTGAGTAACCCAACACTAAAAACATGGAGATCATGTGACCCTATGTACCATCTCTCACAAATCTCAAGGGAAACCCCACAATGAACGAGTCTAACAACGACCCCATATAATTGAATCCTCAAGCCGTCGCTAGAAACTGAACTTGGTGAGGCGTCTAAATCAGGATAACACATCTCGTACCATACTACAACATGTCATAGACAACCGATCGCGTAAGAATTTAAAGACGAGCTCCCACCTTCCGTGGGTGATTAACACAAGTAAATTCAGATACCAATTGGAATCGACTAGATACCAATTCGAATGAAGTAGCACGAAGAAATGAAAGAATTTAAAATTTTCCTAATGTCCTATAGCCTCCCAATTATAAGTGTGGTGTGCAACACACCCATAAGTAGGACTCTACTAGACATTTCTCTTGTACTTATAGACCGGATAACCTAGTGCTTTGATACCAACTTGTCACGTCCCAAATCAGGGAACGTGCGGGCACCTACCATCTCCCACCTCGGTAGACGAACCCATCCCTCGAATATTCACCCAACAATAAATAAATAAATAAGAAAAATAATAAAAGTCCAAAGACATGGATATATAAAAATGTGAAATATAACAACTACCCAAGGGATCTGATCTGAATAGTACAAGAGCTTCTAAGTATACAACTGAAATAAAATTTACAACCATAATGTGAATACAACTTCTGTTTAGAATGAGAACAAAATGACAATTAAACAGAGAAGTATGGATGAACTCCACAAGATCCTTGAATGCTAATCGAACCTCGCTTATGTATCTACAACAACTCTACACCCCCCCCCCCCGAAAAGGGTGTAGCAATAGTAGTATCACCACAAACATTATCTACTAATAGGTATCATAGGCCGACAATAGTTAGATAACATATATAAAGTAAGAGACTAGATAATAGACATGCTCGCAATCAAGTACAACACAACACAATCCAACAATAACCACTAAGTATTCGACTTACATGTGTTAAGAATATAGCTAGCGTCAATTTTGTTCATCACATGAATATCTTTATTGCTATGAAAGTACTAGAAAACTTTAAGTACAGAAAGATCAATAGCCGAATCATAGCCTATAGTGAAGCACCTAAACCCAAGTTTGCCAAATTTTCCACGATTCCTCAGAATAATCACAAACACAAGTACAATTAACAAATCTTATCCATATATGTAAAATGAGATGATGAGAATAAATGCATATGCAATGCAATGCAATGCAATGCACTAGCCAAATGTAATCTCCGTACACACAAGCTCCGAGCGGAATATCTCTACGTTCCGGCAGTTGACCCATGAGGGACCCGTAAAGTCAATGTACCTGCTGCGGCGCACATCCCGATCCAATATAAGTATATATTGCAGAACGTGCAACCCAGTCCAATATATGTATATGTTGCGTAACGCGCAACCCAATCTAATAAGTATATGTTATGGAATATATATATATATATATATATATATATATATATATATATATATTGTGTATGTTTGTGTGTTTATGTGTGTGTGTTACGGTGCGCAACCTGGTCAAAATGCATGATCATATATGTATGAATGATGTCAAATGTCATTGAGAATATATCAACACCCACGAGAATATATCATATGAATCACATATGTTTCCTTCTCACTTATCACCATCACGCCAATCACAGATAATATCAATATATCATGAAAATGAGAATGAATGCAATGCAATCACAATATCAAGTGTATTATATCAAATCTCCAATCGTGTCACACATGGACACATATCACAATATCAGTATCAAGTTAAGTCATTTCCTCTATCCATGATAACACCAAGATAAGTGAGAGACAACTATATCACAAGTACGATATGGCAACTACGTACAAGTCCAGTAATCACACAGAGGCAACAAGTCACAATTAGTCAACAATATCCAACCTAAGTAATTCATCCCAACGTCATACCCGAATATGTACATGCTTTCTCCAACAGTATCTAACTATGCATACGCTTCGCTAACCAAAGTTTAACTAGAAGGTAAGTCGTAACCTACCCGAAATGCCGAGCGAGAGTCACAATGAATCACACTTGTGCATTGCCCTTCCAAGGATCACGATCGTACTCGAAGTCTAATATTATCGAAATCTAAGTTAGAGCATGAAATTAACAACACCCATAACATTAAACTATACTTCGAACCCAACCTAACTATGGGGGAAAGGGGGAAAACAGGCTTATATGGGTAAAATTATCATTTCAAAAGTGGAATATGAAATTCAAAGTTCTAGGTGTTCAAACTACTCATCACTCGCTAAATTAACTCAAGACAAGGTCAATTTCATCATACATGCAAAACTCCAAATTTGGGTATGAACCCTAGTTTTCCAACCGTTAATTTCATCACATAAATGGAAGATTCAAGCTTAATAATTACTAACTTGTGGAATCCATACTTAGATTAACAAAACCCGTCAATTTATTCTCATTTTCAACCTTAAAACTCAAGCAAACCCTAACTAGGTTCATCTTTCTCAACTAGATTCTAGGTTAATTCCATCTTTAAATCAACATAAGGAAGCTAAGTGAAGGTAATCCAAGGTTAAGAAAGCATACCACAAGAAAATCACTTAAATATGCTTGGAATCGCCTCAATGGTGGTTTGGAGAAGTATTTTCGAAATGGAAGAAATGTAGGGTTTTTAACCCACTTAAAAACATTTTAGAATCCCGTCATCCATTGCAGTGGCCAAGGCCCGTTGCAGCGAACCCGCGCTCATGGTCAACCCATCCGCGCCTGCAAAGCCTGCCTAAAATCCTAACTTTTCACTGCAACAAATCACCGTCTGTAGGGGCGCACTGAGGCTCGCCTCAACGAGAACACCAGAAACCAGAAATTCTCATACTTGTACAATTTCAACCCGAAATCCGATAATCACCTAAGACCTCCCCGACACAAATCAGATATGTACACATATGTAAAAATACGCTACGGACTCGCTCGCGGTCTCAAAATTTCCATTGGAGGTCTAATTCTTCGAGTCAACCCCTAACGGCCTAAACTAACTTTCCAATCAATAGCCAAAAATACTCTCGAGGGCCTCGAGAACCGAACCAACTATCCCATCAAGTCATAAACGACCCTCCGAACCTCATAGAATTCCAAAAAAGATCTGTTTACACAAAGTCAGCTATTGGTCAACACTATCACTCCTCAAGGTTCTAATTTCTCACTTTTACTAGAATCGTCTGATAACTTCTAAAATCAAGTCTATAGGGGTAAAATAGTCAAAACTCACATAACGATGGAACAGGTCGTTACATTATAACCAATCGTTCGTCCTCAAGCGACAAGAGAGAATGAAAGCTGACAGTAACCAAAGAATCTTTAATATAACAACATAGAATCCTCTACAGCACGAAATGCGCCAAAAACACTACTCTATCTCCTTATCAGCCAAAACTCCCTCTAACTTAACGACCCGATTTCCATATTTCCATACTCGAATTTATCTCATCATTGATTCCGAATATAAGAACTGATTTTGCTGGAATTTTCTAATTCGATATAACAATACTTATGAACGCGATTGACAGGTCCCACAATATTCCTCAAGACAACACAAACCTTAGATAAAGACATTGTCATAGCCCACGTTGAACCAGTAAAATATTCTAATCCCGCTAATCTTTCTTTCACCCTTCTCGAGACGTTCTTCGTACCATGATTTCATAGAAACACACAAAGACAAAACTCGAACCATGACTTACTCTTGCCAGAAAAGAATCATCACTTTATTGGAGCAACCCTAAGCAATTCCATCAAACTGATCTTACTCATAGCCGGCTTCGCTAGTTCCAAGTCTTTGTAAACCTTCAAATCACAATACATGAAGCATACCACTGAATACCTCACCGAGCCAAGCCCGTAGGACACCATCTGATCACTCTATAGACCTCTCGCGGCCATAGTACATCCTTGAATCATTACCAAGTACCAATGTAATCCATTATATCTGTCTGAGTAGCTTCTCTCGGTAAAATATCATCAGTCCACTCGCAAACCCTGATAAAGCTCGGTAAACCTATCATACTTTAATCTGAACCAAAACTCATCGAATCCGTGAAGGTGATTTACTGGGACCCATAAGTTATCCTGGAAATAAAAACATAGTCCATCAGTTCCAACTGAACAATTTCTTACCCGAAATGAATGCACAACCCCTGAATACTACCAATAGACACTCGAACTGATTCCAACCTTCTGAAACCAATCATATTCCTGCCACACATCTATGGTGGCCAACTCTAATATGTTCATCATGCAAAATCGATCATATCTGTCATTTTTTACTCCAAAAGCTGAGTTTTATCCAAGTTGTCTACTTAGTACCGAAGAACTATACCTTATGATTGCAATCTTCAAGTTTCTCAATTTCTACCCGATATGCAAATCTGATACAACCCCAAATTTTTTCGATGCAAAACCTGTAGCCTCATATAATATCTCATTAACCATCAAATCTCCCATTGTAACACATCGATGTGCCCATAACAATTCTGAAAGTATCAAATCTTACAACTACTGCTCTAAATCTCACGTAACTACTCCCAAGTCTTTAATATCCAAAAGTGCTCACCCAAGTTGTCCAACCAATATTACTTGCAACATAATGCACTACCACGAATACGGTCTCATCTAAAAAATATAACTCTAGCTTCCACATAACAGAGATTTCCATAACTCATTTCCCTCAAACCACACTAACTCCTCCACAGAAAAGTGTTACGAAACTTTCCAACAGTGCACCACCCAAGCCACTTCCATAAGCCTTAACATGTCGGTTATCTGAAATTTGCTTCACACTAGTCGTTGATCACGAAACCCCACTGAACTTCGTCATATCACTTTGTCCATGTCTGTGGACTCCCTTCTTTAAGTTTTTGCCGAAATACAATGTTACTCTCTATTGTGCTTTGCGAACAGGTTTTTGTTCCAACTTTGTTCATCAAGCAAATTTTATTATTATTCTAGGAGATCAAATAAGAATTTCTTTTCCCTTTCATTATTCAGTTCTTCAATTATAATTCTTTATTTCAATTGTTATTTACACTTTCAATCGCTTAGTCAAAGGTTTTATAATAATTGAATCAATTGCAACATACATAAGAGAATTAAAAATTGTAAAAGACCATTACACAATTTTAGAAGACTACCCTACAAACCTGACATGCTTTGTCATTCACAGAAGATATGACTCTTGAAAAATATTATTACGAAAAAAAATGCATGCCACTTTCATTTTATCTCACAATTCCATTATTTTTTTATTTTATTTTTTTCTATTTTTTTTTTGATAATCCAGGTTTCAGGCTTGCGCCTGACTATTTCACTAGTATTACCCAGACGTCCTGGAGGTAATAGCACCGGTCCTTCAACACTATTACCAGGTAAATCGCGGGATGTGCTCCGGTGGCCAATTTTTCTGGGAGCGTACAACTGATCAATGAGACAAGGTCAAATTCCCCAACATGCAGAGTTTCTTCGTGCTTGCGGGGAATCGAACCCACGCTGTCCCATGCCAGAGCGCCTTATAGCGCCCAGGCTTTGCCACTGGACTATGCCCCGTAGGACAAACTAAGGTAGGGTAAACTTTTTAAAGTGACTGATCCCACCGCATTACGGCCCCATACCCCAGAAAACCCCACCCCCGGCCTGGCCCTACGGATTAGTATACACCGCTTGGCCCTACGCGTAAGGAGGGATTTTTTTGGGGGAACACAGTTTCACTCTCGCTGATCAGAGGACTCGAACACGGAATCTCAGACAGCAATACCCTAATGTATTGGCCACTGGGCCAAACACTTTGGATTAACTAAGGTAGGGTAAACTTTTTAAAGTGACTGATCCCACCGCATTACGGCCCCATACCCCAGAAAACCCCACCTCCGACCTGGCCCTACGGATTAGAATACACCGCTTGGCCCTACGTGTATGGAGGGATTTTTTGGGGGAACACAGTTCCACTCTCGCTGATCAGAGGACTCGAACATGGAACCTCAGACAGCAATACCCTAATGTATTGGCCACTGGGCCAAACACTTTGGATCTCACATTTCCATTATTGAATGACAAATGGGTTGTCTTTTAATTTTTTAGCTTATCCAATTTAAGTAGAGACCAAACAGACGGGTAATCTAACTTCAAATATAAAGAGCTCCGCTTCACCTAAATTTTAATAGTAGAAACTCAACATAGTTAAAACAAGCCTTTATATATAGATACGATCGCTAGCAGCCAATGTGCTTTAAAACATCCAAGAGCCAATCTTAGTAGCAGTCTGCAAAAATATATATAGATACATTCGCTAGCAGACAACAAGAAAAGCAATGCTAACAATTTGATACAAAAGGCGGAACCCATAACTTCAGTCGTTGATAGCAGACACCGATGACAGGCACCATCATGCTTCATCACTATCATCGTACAAGATGGGGCGAAAAGAAAGAAGTCCAAAAGGAGAAAGATAAGTGTGTGTAACTTTTAGATAGATCATAAATCACAATAGAAAAAGTTTCTTGCTGGGAGAGTAGCGTTGTAAAACATCAATAAAAAAAATTAAGTAAAAGTATCAGGAAAATCAAATTAAAATTTTTCAAGCATCTCAGCCCAAATCATGAAGGAAATGACAACAATAAGTGATCCACAACATGTTTTATACCACCACATGATAGCTCATAGCTAGAGCCTCGAAGGACGGGTCAACTAATTATACATGTATATAAGAGATGAGACGGCTGTTAAAATAATAATGAAAAGTAAAATTAGCTGAAAGAATAATAATAAGAGAAAATTAAAAAGTAGAAAAAGAGAGAAGAGAAAAGTCAGAAACTTAAATTACAGTAGAAGTCGAGAAGGATTTTAGTTATTGTTAATGGCACAAGACATGATTTTTTCAGGTCCACCAATGGTTTAACGCAAGATGATCCCTTATCTCCATCACTTTTTCATTGTTGGAGCTTAAGTACTATCAAGACTCCTTAATCAGTTGGAACAAAGTGGTGATTATCACTTTCACATCTGGAAGTGAAGGGTCACTTAAAACAATCATGCAAGAAAAATATGAAAAAATGTCTGGGCAGAAAATAAACAAAGAGAAAATCTGTTTCTCACAACTCCTAACACCGATGAGATGAAATCGAGAGCCTGACTGAACACACAGGCTACAATCATAATCTCGTCTACTTTAACATCATCTCAGAGCAGTATCCTATAATCCTCCTTATCCTGACTGTTAATCAGCTCGTCTTTTTAGATGATAAAACAACCTGGACTATTTATAGTTTAGCATCATTTAATGCGACTGAACTCCTGAAATCCTCCTTAACTGTACGTGCAGCTAAGAGTTAACCAACTAAGATCGTGAGCAGTGTCTTTGATGAAACAAAATGTAGTCTAGTTGAACCAATTTTCCATGCTTCTACTTATTAACAAAGCCAAACTAGTGGAAAAGCTTATCTGAGTAATCATCAAATATTGGTTCTGAAACACAAGCTTTTTAGCTTCTTTAAGTGTTCTTTTGGCGCAACAATAAATTTTCCACATGTTTCATGCCACCATATTAGAGGAAGCAAAATGGGCAAGTTAACTAATTAAAAAAGAAAAGAGATAAGCTGGCTATTGCAATAATACAGAAAAGTAAGAGTAGTTAAACCTGAAGAAACTAAAATAAGTAAGGATTCAAAAGAAGCAGCATGGAGAAAAATCCAAAGCAGAAATTATAGTAGAAGTTAGAGGATTGAAAGTGACTTGGGCAACTAAACACACACTTAATTGGAGTGAGTCATGTGACCCCCTTTAATTTGCACAGGTTAATAATAGCGTAGTGGTAAACTGCATTAACTAGAACAAATCAACAAATTGCAAAAAAGTACTCCCTCCGTCCCAATTTATATGATGTAGTTTGACTGGGCACGAAGTTTAAGAAATAAAGGAAGACTTCTGAATCTTGTGGTCTAAAACAAGTCAAAGATATTTGTGTGGTTATAGATCATCTAGTTAAGCTTAAAAGATAAAGTTTGAAGTTAAATTATTGTCAAATAAGAAAATAAGACATTCTTTTTTGGAGCGACTAAAAAGGAAAATGTCATATAAATTGGGACGGGGGGAGTAATACAAAAGAAGAACCAAATGGTGTCACCAATTAACAGTATGCAATTACCGAATGAAAGGGAAAGGTTGATGCTTTTTTAAAAAAACATTGTTCATAGTAGATGTTCATTGCACGAATGAAAGGGAAAGGTTCATTTTACTGCCAAGTGAGAACATTATGAAATACAATTAAAAAAATGATGGAGACTTATCAAAGTAAATGAAAAATAAAAGTAGAGATGGAAATTCTTCCAGCCTACCACTTCTTCAGAACGCCTATCTTTCTCAGAACTAGAATCACCATCCGACTCATATTTCTTCTTAGCAGCGACATCATTCTTACTTGAAGATGCAACAACCTTCTTAGGAGGAGCCTATGTTTTGCAAAAGAAATAAAACTATATTGATATTGTGCTGTTCTAGTTGAGAATAAAATACAGAAGGCTCGAGGAAAGAACCAACAAAAGAACATAAATAAGGTGTTTGTGAAAATATTCCCAAGACCATCTAGCAACCAGAAAAGCAATCATAAACAAATCCAGTCCACTAAAGAAAAGATATAGCCAAGGCAGGTTGTTTCCATTAAGCACATTCTTCAAACAATGTCTCTACATATTTAAAACTGTTTTGACGCTTATCAGAGATATTTGGTGAACTTCTTTGGGGATTGAAAGAAGGGAAAATGAAGTAGCATTGGAGCTCATGGAAGAATCTTGCTTCTCTGTGAAAGAAGGGGGAGTGGACTTCAGAAACCTGGAAGATGTTTGCAATATATATGCCATACAAAAGGAGGTGAACTTTTAGAACTAAGAAGTCCCTCTAGAGTAATTTTTTTATGGTAATATACTATCAAAGGGTTCATCTGGTCACTAAAGTTTGCCATTCTTGTCAATCACATTGTTGGAAGAAGTTGACGGATATTAAAAATGATAGAGAAACTCAAAATTAACTTATTTACAGTTGAATGGATACCTCCAAGAGGCAACATTTTAAAATTTAATACGGATGGTAGTTATAGGAGTAGCAATGGAGTTGCAGGAGCTGGTGGCATGCATTAGTAGGAATATAATGATTGTGGATTTGCCTTTCCTATCAATCATGACAGTAACAACAGGACCAAGACTCAAGCAGCTTTTATTGGTATAAAGTGGTGTGTTACAAATGGTTTTATTGATGCTATCCTTGAAAGTTATTCACTGTTGCTGGTTAACATTTTGATGAAAACTCAATAATCTTATCATTGAAGCGCCAGTCAGGACGTGTGTGAAGGAAGAATACATATTGAGCAATGTTTTAGAGAAGCAAACAATGTGGCAGATGCATCATCCATGTTGGGCGCAAGATTATATTCAATTTGAGAATCTACCAAGAGAAGCAAAGGGTCCATATAATATGCCTGAATCACAAGTCAAAGAGAAAGACTACATACTTATAACAAGTAGGACAAATTTTGTGAGCTCAAATATAAATAGAAGGAGTCTAAAAAGGGTATCCCGGTGCACTAAGCTCCCGCTATGCGCGGGGAAAGGAGAAGAGCCGGACCACAAGGGTCTATTGCACGTAACCTTACCCCGCATTTCTGCAAAAGGCTGTTTCCACAGCTTGAACCCATGACCTCCTGGTCACATGGCTGCAAAATGGAAAGAGTCTATCCAAAATTATCGCTTAGTTTGTGTGTAAATAGGAGGAGTCCTCCATTGCTTAGGAACTTCATCTTGTCCGGACTATTACTCCCCATTTATTACCAAAGATATGTTCCCAAAGGATGTTAAGGTCTAGTCCCCCTCTTTCTATGAACTATATTTTTTGTTCATTCATAAACAGGGTAGGGCAATGGCAGATCTATGGTGCTAGTTACGAATTCACATGAACTCAGTGACTTTTGTCTAGACTTTATATATATATTAAGAAATTTATGAACCAAGTTATTATTCTAGTATTAACTTGAGAATTGATGTAGGAACTCATAAACTTCAATCCTAGATCCGCCTCTAGGGTAGGGGTCAGTGCCAAACCCTGCCACCACAATCGAATTTAATAAAAAAAATAGTAGAGATAGAGTTTCCCATGTAACCATTAACTTTTGTTCAGAAAAAATGCAGAAGGTGTTTTAATAACTAAAGCTTCTCTTTTTGTCGGCCCAATGGTAAGTGTTCCACTGCATGCCCATTTGACAAAGGGAGATAATATATTAAACATTAGAGGACTACTGACAGCAGAAAGGATAAAATTAACATATTAATAATAAAAAAAAGAATTGAGACTCAGTGCTTGAACATGAAAACAGAAAAGCAAGCATTCATTTGAAGGTGGAGTTGGCTGCTTGAAAACCTCAAAAACGATTTCTATTCTCCTAACAGCGTGAAATGTCAGCATATTTTCCCTGTACGATAAGGCATGAGGCTCAATTTTCAAGTTATAGGGTGATTCATGTGTCCTCATACATCTTCACAAAATGGGAAAGCCGAACGCAAAATTCGTTCCATAAATAATGTTGTCCGTACTCTCTTAATTCATGCTTCCGTACCCCGATATTTTTGGCATCATGCTTTTCAAATGGCAACATATCTCCTTAAAATAATTCATTCCAAAGGTCTGACATATTCTTCCCCCCTCCATATTTTATATAATAAAAATCCATCTTATTCTCATCTTCAGGTTTTTGGGAACTTATGTTATCCGTTATTCCCATCCACCACAATTAACAAACTTCAGGCCCGGTCTACTCCGTGTGTATTTTTGGGTTATCCGTCTAATCATCGTGGTTACAAATGCTTTGATTTATCCTCCAAGAAAATCATAATTAATCGCCATGTAATTTTTTATGAAACCCAATTTCCATTTACTAAAGTTCATACTCCCGAGCTTAGTTCGTATAATTTTTTAGATGATGGTATATCCCCGTATATTACTCACCATTTTTTGGACATATCCCACGCCCAAAATTCTCCAGCGGGCAGTGGGCCCGCTGGCCCCACTGTTCCGTCACAATCTGCCATCACTAGATCAGTTCCAGCGATTGGGCCAGTCCAGCCCAATTCTGGAACTGGTCTAGTTCCCATTTCGATTTGCCGATTTAGGCCAGCAGGCCCACTTCCTGCTGGCCAGTCCGTCCCGAGCCCAGCAAATTCCCAAAATTCACTCAATTCGTCCTCGAGTCATAGACCGGTCACTCGTAGTCAGCGGGGTATTTTTACACCTAAAAGACATTTTAATTTACATTCTAATGTCTCTAAATCCCCCTTGCTCCGTAATCTTGTGTCCGCTTTAAACGACCCGAATTGGAAAATTGCTATGACTGATTAATATAATGCTCTTATTGATAATAAGACGTGGGAGTTGGTGCCCCGTCTATGTGGATTTTTTCTCATAAGGAGAATTCAGATGGTTCATTTGCTAGACATAAGGCGCGGCTTGTGGGTGATGGTAAGACTCAACAGGTTGGGATAGATTGTGGTGAGACGTTTAGTCCTGTGGTCAAGCCAGCTACCATTCGCACTGTGCTTAGCTTGGCTCTTTCAAAGGCATGGTCTATTCATCAGTTGGATGTCAAGAACGCTTTCATACATTGGGATCTCAAGGAAACAAATATATGCATCAGCCGTTGGGGTTCAGGAATCCAAATCATCATCATCATGTCTGTTTGTTGAAGAAGTCCTTATATGGGCTTAAGTAGTCACTACGGGCCTGGTATACAAGGTTTGCTGACTATGTGTCGACTATTGGGTTCACTCACAGCCGGTCAGATAATTCGTTGTTCACCTACCGTCGTGGTTCATCAATGGCCTACATTTTGTTGTATGTGGATGATATCATTTTGACTGCCTCTTCCGATGCCTTACGCCAGTCTATCATGACCATGCTCAGCTCTGAGTTTCCTATGAAAGACTTAGGGCCCTTGAGTTATTTTTTGGGGATTGCCGTCAAGCGTCAATCAGATGGTTTGTTTTTGTCTCAAAGAAAGTATGCAGCTGAGATCATCGAGAGGGCTGGGATGTCATCCTATAAGTCCACTTCCACTCCAGTTGATACAAAGCCCAAGCTTAGTGTCGCGGCCGGCGCACCATACGAGGACCCAACCCGCTATCGCAGCCTTTCAGGGGCCCTTCAGTAACTTACTTTTACAAGACCGGATATTACGTATGCCGTCTAGCAGGTGTGTTTATTCATGCATGATCCCCGAATTGAGCACATGAATGCAATTAAACGCATCATTAGGTATATTCAGGGTACACTGGACTGTGGTTTGCATCTATATCCTTCCTCGCCATCCACACTTGTTTCATACACAGATACTGATTGGGGTGGTTGACCAGACACCAGACGGTCGAGTGCGTCAGGCAACTCTATCCCGCTTAAGTGTCGAGGCTGAATATCGAGGGGTCGCCAATGTGGTCTCAGAATCATGTTGGTTACGTAATTTTGCTTTTAGAGCTTCATTGTCCTATTCAGAAGGCAACCTTGGTGTATTGCGATAATATTAGTGTCATTTACCTTTCTGGTAATCCGGTTCAGCACCAACGCACTAAGCATATCGAGATGGACATTCACTTTGTCCGCGAGAAGGTTGCTCGGGGTCAGGTACGCGTCTGTCATGTCCCGTCAAGATATCAAGTTGCAGACATCTTTACAAAGGGTCTTCCCTCGGTCCTTTTTAAAGATTTTAGGGACAGTCTCAGCGTTCGAAAACCTCCCGCTATGACTGCGGGGGGTGTTAAACAAGGTTTATACCCGTGATATACACTTGATATACATAAGTGTATATCACGGGCAATGCAGTGGATTCGGCAGTGGGCATCTCCAGCAGCCCATCTCGGCAGTGGGCAGCCCAGAAGCCCATCACGGGCAGGGATGTATATTTGGTATATATTGTTAATATATTATAGTGTAAAGGTTACCTTAATTAGTCTTATACACTTACCATAATTGTATAGTTAGAATTATGGTAGAATAAGGTTTTAGGAATAGAATAGAATAAGATTCTCCTATTATGAAAATATGTAACTTGTATATATACCTTTCAATTAATTAAAATAATCAAAGTGATTATTTCTTTCATTTAGCTTATCCAATTTAAGCAGAGACCAAACAGACGGGTAATCTAACTTCAAATATAAAGAGCTCCGCTTCACCTAAATTTTAATGGTAGAAACTCAACATAGTTAAAACAAGCCTTTATATATAGATACGATCGCTAGCAGCCAATGTGCTTTAAAACATCTAAGAGCCAATCTTAGTAGCAGTCTGCAAAAATATATATAGATACAGTCGCTAGCAGACAACAAGAAAAGCAATGCTAACAACTTGATACAAAAGGCGGAACCCATAACTTCAGCCGTTGATAGCAGACACCGATGACGGGTACCATCATGCTTCATCACTATCATCCTACAAGATGGAGCGAAAAGAAAGAAGTTCAAAAGGAGAAAGACAAGTGTGTGTTAGATAGATCATAAATCACAATAGAAAAAGTTTCTTGCTGGGAGAGTAGCGTCGGAAAACATCAATAAAAAAATTAAGTAAAAGTATCAGGAAAATCAAATTAAATTTTTTCAAGCATCTCAGCCCAAATCTTGAAGGAAATGACAACAATAAGTGATCAACAACATGTTTTATACCACCACATGATAGCTCTTAGCTAGAGCCTCGAAGGACGGGTCAACTAATTATACATGTATATAAGAGATGAGCCGGCTGTTAAAATAATAATGAAAAGTAAAATTAGCTGAAAGAATAATAATAAGAGAAAATTAAAAAGTAGAAAAAGAGAGGAGAGAAAAGTCAAAAACTTAAATTACAGTAGAAGTCGAGAAGGATTTTAGTTATTGTTAATGGCACAAGACATGATTTTTTCAGGTCCACCAATGGTTTAACGCAAGATGATCCCTTATCTCCATCACTTTTTCATTGTTGGAGCTTAAGTACTATCAAGACTCCTTAATCAGTTGGAACAAAGTGATGATTATCACTTTCACATCTGGAAGTGAAGGGTCACTTAAAACAATCATGCAAGAAAAATATGAAAAATGTCAGGCAGAAAATAAACAAAGAGAAAATCTGTTTCTCACAACTCCTAACACCGATGAGATGAAATCGAGAGCCTGACTGAACACACAGGCTACAATCATAATCTTGTCTACTTTAACATCATCTATGAGCAGTATCCTATAATCCTCCTTATCCTGACTGTTAATCAGCTCGTCTTTTTAGATGATAAAACAACCTGGACTATTTATAGTTTAGCATCATTTAATGCGATCAACTCTGAAATCCTCCTTAATCAGACGCGTGCGGCTAAGAGTTAACCAACTAAGATCGTGAATTTGTGTCTTTGATGAAACAAAATGTAGTCTAGTTGAACCAATTTTCCATGCTTCTACTTATTAACAAAGCCAAACTAGTGGAAAAGCTTATCTGAGTAATCATCAAATATTGGTTCTGAAACACAAGCTTTTTAGCTTCTTTAAGTGTTCTTTTGGCGCAACAATAAATTTTCCACATGTTTCATGCCACCATATTAGAGGAAGCAAAATGGGCAAGTTAACTAATTAAAAAAGAAAAGAGATAAGTTGGCTATTGCAATAATACAGAAAAGTAAGAGTAGTTAAACCTAAAGAAACTAAAATAAGTAAGGATTCAAAAGAAGCAGCATGGAGAAAAATCCAAAGCAGAAATTATAGTAGAAGTCAGAGGATTGAAAGTGACTTGGGCAACTAAACACACACTTAATTGGAGTGAGTCATGTGACCCCCTTTAATTTGCACAGGTTAATAATAGCGTAGTGGTAAACTGCATTTACTAGAACAAATCAACAAATTGCAAAAAAGTACCCCCTCCGTCCCAATTTATATGATGTAGTTTGACTGGGCACGAAGTTTAAGAAATAAAGGAAGACTTCTGAATCTTGTGGTCTAAAAAAAGTCAAAGATATTTGTGTGGTTATAGATCATCTCGTTAAGCTTAAAAGATATAGTTTGAAGTTAAATTATTGTCAAATAAGAAAATAAGACATTCTTTTTTGGAGCGACTAAAAAGGAAAATGTCATATAAATTGGGACGGAGGGAGTAATACAAAAGAAGAACCAAATGGTGTCACCAATTAACAGTATGCAATTACCGAATGAAAGGGAAAGGTTGATGCTTTTTAAAAAAAACATTGTTCATAGTAGATGTTCATTGCACGAATGAAAGGGAAAGGTTCATTTTACTGCCAAGAGAGAACATTATGAAATACAATTAAAAAAAATGATGGAGACTTATCAAAGTAAATGAAAAATAAAAGTAGAGATGGAAATTCTGCCAGCCTACCTCTTCTTCAGAACGCCTATCTTTCTCAGAACTAGAATCACCATCCGACTCATCTTTCTTCTTAGCAGCGACATCATTCTTACTTGAAGATGCAACGACCTTCTTAGGAGGAGCCTATGTTTTGCAAAAGAAATAAAACTATATTGATATTGTGCAGTTCTAGTTGAGAATAAAATACAGAAGGCTCGAGGAAAGAACCAACAAAAGAACATAAATAAGGTGTTTGTGAAAATATTCCCAAGACCATCTAGCAACCAGAAAAGCAATCATAAACAAATCCAGTCCACTAAATAAAAGATATAGCCAAGGCAGGTTGTTTCCATTAAGCACATTCTTCAAACAATGTCTCTACATATTTAAAATTGTTTTGACGCTTATCAGAGATATTTGGTGAACTTCTTTGGGGATTGAAAGAAGGGAAAATGAAGTAGCATTGGAGCTTATGGAAGAATCTTGCTTCTCTGTGAAAGAAGGTGGAGTGGACTTCAGAAACCTGGAAGATGTTTGCAATATATATGCCATACAAAAGGTGGTGAACTTTTAGAACTAAGAAGTCCCTCTGGAGTAATTTTTTTATGGTAATATACTATCAAAGGGTTCATCTGGTCACTAAAGTTTGCCATTCTTGTCAATCACATTGTTGGAAGAAGTTGACGGATATTAAAAATGATAGAGAAACTCAAAATTAACTTATTTACAGTTGAATGGATACCTCCAAGAGGCAACATTTTAAAATTTAATACGGATGGTAGTTATATGAGAAGCAATGGAGTTGCAGGGGCTGGTGGCATGCATTAGTAGGAATATAATGATTGTGGATTTGCCTTTCCTATCAATCATGACAGTAACAACAGGACCAAGACTCAAGCAGCTTTTATTGGTATAAAGTGGTGTGTTACAAATGGTTTTATTGATGCTATCCTTGAAAGTTATTCACTGTTGCTGGTTAACATTTTGATGAAAAATCAATAATCTTATCATTGAAGCGCCGGTCAGGACGTGTGTGAAGGAAGAATACATATTGAGCAATGTTTTAGGAAAGCAAACAATGTGGCAGATGCATCATCCATGTTGGGCGCAAGATTATATACAAGTTGAGAATCTACCAAGAGAAGCAAAGGGTCCATATAATATGCCTGAATCACAAGTCAAAGAGAAAGACTACATACTTAGAACAAGTAAGACAAATTTTGTGAGCTCAAATTTAAATGGAAGGAGTCTAAAAAGGGTATCCCGGTGCAATAAGCTCCCGCTATGCGCGGGGAAAGGAGAAGAGCCGGACCACAAGGGTCTATTGAACGTAACCTTACCCCGCATTTCTGCAAAAGGCTGTTTCTACAGCTTGAGCCCATGACCTCCTGGTCACATGGCTGCAAAATGGAAAGAGTCTATCCAAAATTATCGCTTAGTTTGTGTGTAAATAGGAGGAGTCCTCCATTGCTTAGGAACTTCATCTTGTCCGGACTATTACTCCCCATTTATTACCAAAGATATGTTCCCAAAGGATGTTAAGGTCTAGTCCCCCTCTTTCTATGAACTATATTTTTTGTTCATTCATAAACAGGGTAGGGCAGTGGCAGATCTATGGTGCTAGTTACGAATTCACATGAACTCAGTGGCTTTTGTCTAGACTTTATATATATATTAAGAAATTTATGAACCAAGTTATTATTCTAGTATTAACTTGAGAATTGATGTAAGAACTCATAAACTTCAATCCTAGATCCGCCTCTAGGGTAGGGGTCAGTGCCAAACCCTGCCACCACAATCGAATTTAATAAAAAAAAATAGTAGAGATAGAGCTTCCCATGTAACCATTAACTTTTGTTCAGAAAAAACCCAGAAGGTGTTTTAATAACTAAAGATTCTCTTTTTGTTGGCCCAATGGTAAGTGTTCCACTGCATGCCCATTTTACAAAGGGAGATAAGATATCAAACATTAGAGGACAACTGACAGCAGAAAGGATAAAATTAACATATTAATAATAAAAAAAAGAATTGAGACTCAATGCTTGAACATGAAAACAGAAAAGCAAGCATTCATTTGAAGGTGGAGTTGGCTGCTTGAAAACCTCAAAAACGATTTCTATTCTCCTAACAGGGTGAAATGTCAGCATATTTTCCCTGTACGATAAGGCATGAGGCTCAATTTTCAAGTTATATTTGGGGTTGATTCATGTGTCCTCATACATCTTCACAAAATGGGAAAGTCGAACGCAAAATTCGTTCCATAAATAACGTTGTCCGTACTCTCTTAATTCATGCTTCCGTACCCCCATATTTTTGGTATCATGCTCTTCAAATGGCAACATATCACCTTAACATAATTCCTTCCAAAGGTCTGACATATTCTTCCCCCCTCCATATTTTATATAATAAAAATCTGTCTTATTCTCATCTTCAGGTTTTTGAGTGCTTATGTTATCCGTTATTCCCATCCACCACAATTAACAAACTTCAGGTCCGGTCTACTCCGTGTGTATTTTTGGGTTATCCGTCTAATCATCATGGTTACAAATGCTTTGATTTATCCTCCAAGAAAATCATAATTAATCGCCATGTAATTTTTTATGAAACCCAATTTCCATTTACTAAAGTTCATACTCCCGAGCTTAGTTCGTATAATTTTTTGGATGATGGTATATCCCCGTATATTACTCACCATTTTTTGGACATATCCCACGCCCAAAATTCTCCAGCGGGCAAGGTCTGGCCAGCCCCACTGTTCTGGCCACACCGCCATCACTAGATCGCCCTGATTGGGCCACCCAAATTGCACCTCGAACCGGGTCTAGTTCCCATTTCGATTTGCCGATTTAGGCCAGCAGGCCCACTTCCTGCTGGCCAGTCCGTCCCGAGCCCAGCAAATTCCCAAAATTCACTCAATTCGTCCTCGAGTCATAGACCGGTCACTCATAGTCAGCGGGGTATTTTTACACCTAAAAGACATTTTAATTTACATTCTAATGTCTCTAAATCCCCCTTGCTCCGTAATCTTGTGTCCGCTTTAAACGACCCGAATTGGAAAATTGCTATGACTGATTAATATAATGCTCTTATTGATAATAAGACGTGGGAGTTGGTGCCCCGTCTATGTGGATTTTTTCTCATAAGGAGAATTCAGATGGTTCATTTGCTAGACATAAGGCGCGGCTTGTGGGTGATGGTAAGACTCAACAGGTTGGGATAGATTGTGGTGAGACGTTTAGTCCTGTGGTCAAGCCAGCTACCATTCGCACTGTGCTTAGCTTGGCTCTTTCAAAGGCATGGTCTATTCATCAGTTGGATGTCAAGAACGCTTTCATACATTGGGATCTCAAGGAAACAGTCTATATGCATCAGCCGTTGGGGTTCAGGAATCCAAATCATCATCATCATGTCTGTTTGTTGAAGAAGTCCTTATATGGGCTTAAGTAGTCACTACGGGCCTGGTATACAAGGTTTGCTGACTATGTGTCGACTATTGGGTTCACTCACAGCCGGTCAGATAATTCGTTGTTCACCTACCGTCGTGGTTCATCATTGGCCTACATTTTGTTGTATGTGGATGATATTATTTTGACTGCCTCTTCCGATGCCTTACGCCAGTCTATCATGACCATGCTCAGCTCTGAGTTTCCTATGAAAGACTTAGGGCCCTTGAGTTATTTTTTGGGGATTGCCGTCAAGCGTCAATCAGATGGTTTGTTTTTGTCTCAAAGAAAGTATGCAGCTGAGATCATCGAGAGGGCTGGGATGTCATCCTATAAGTCCACTTCCACTCCAGTTGATACAAAGCCCAAGCTTAGTGTCGCGGCCGGCGCACCATACGAGGACCCAACCCGCTATCGCAGCCTTTCAGGGGCCCTTCAGTAACTTACTTTTACAAGACCGGATATTACGTATGCCGTCTAGCAGGTGTGTTTATTCATGCATGATCCCCGAATTGAGCACATGAATGCAATTAAACGCATCATTAGGTATATTCAGGGTACACTGGACTATGGTTTGCATCTATATCCTTCCTCGCCATCCACACTTGTTTCATACACAGATACTGATTGGGGTGGTTGACCAGACACCAGACGGTCGAGTGCGTCAGGCAACTCTATCCCGCTTAAGTGTCGAGGCTGAATATCGAGGGGTCGCCAATGTGGTCTCAGAATCATGTTGGTTACGTAATTTTGCTTTTAGAGCTTCATTGTCCTATTCAGAAGGCAACCTTGGTGTATTGCGATAATATTAGTGTCATTTACCTTTCTGGTAATCCGGTTCAGCACCAACGCACTAAGCATATCGAGATGGACATTCACTTTGTCCGCGAGAAGGTTGCTCGGGGTCAGGTACGCGTCTGTCATGTCCCGTCAAGATATCAAGTTGCAGACATCTTTACAAAGGGTCTTTCCTCGGTCCTTTTTAAAGATTTTAGGAGACGATCTCCTGTTCGAAAACCTCCCGCTATGACTGCGGGGGGTGTTAAACAAGGTTTATACCCGTGATATACACTTGATATACATAAGTGTATATCACGGGAAATGCAGTGCATTCGGCAGTGGGCATCTCCAGCAGCCCATCTCGGCAGTGGGCAGCCCAGAAGCCCATCACAAGCAGGGATGTATATTTGGTATATATTGTTAATATATTATAGTGTAAAGGTTACCTTAATTAGTCTTATACACTTACCATAATTGTATAGTTAGAATTATGGTAGAATAAGGTTTTAGGAATAGAATAGAATAAGATTCTCCTATTATGGAAATATGTAACTTGTATATATACCTTTCAATTAATTAAAATAATCAAGGGGATTATTTCTTTCATTTAGCTTATCCAATTTAAGCAGAGGCCAAACAGACGGGTAATCTAACTTCAAATATAAAGAGCTCCGCTTCACCTAAATTTTAATGGTAGAAACTCAACATTGTTAAAACAAGCCTTTATATATAGATACGATCGCTAGCAGCCAATGTGCTTTAAAACATCCAAGAGCCAATCTTAGTAGCAGTCTGCAAAAATATATATAGATACAGTCGCTAGCAGACAACAAGAAAAGCAATGCTAACACAATTTGATACAAAATGCGGAACCTATAACTTCAGCCGTTGATAGCAGACACCGATGACGGGTACCATCATGCTTCATCACTATCATCCTACAAGATGGAGCGAAAAGAAAGAAGTTCAAAAGGAGAAAGACAAGTGTGTGTTAGATAGATCATAAATCACAATAGAAAAAGTTTCTTGCTGGGAGAGTAGCGTCGGAAAACATCAATAAAAAAATTAAGTAAAAGTATCAGGAAAATCAAATTAAATTTTTTCAAGCATCTCAGCCCAAATCTTGAAGGAAATGACAACAATAAGTGATCAACAACATGTTTTATACCACCACATGATAGCTCTTAGCTAGAGCCTCGAAGGACGGGTCAACTAATTATACATGTATATAAGAGATGAGACGGCTGTTAAAATAATAATGAAAAGTAAAATTAGCTGAAAGAATAATAATAAGAGAAAATTAAAAAGTAGAAAAAGAGAGGAGAGAAAAGTCAAAAACTTAAATTACAGTAGAAGTCGAGAAGGATTTTAGTTATTGTTAATGGCACAAGACATGATTTTTTCAGGTCCACCAATGGTTTAACGCAAGATGATCCCTTATCTCCATCACTTTTTCATTGTTGGAGCTTAAGTACTATCAAGACTCCTTAATCAGTTGGAACAAAGTGATGATTATCACTTTCACATCTGGAAGTGAAGGGTCACTTAAAACAATCATGCAAGAAAAATATGAAAAAATGTCCGGGCAGAAAATAAACAAAGAGAAAATCTGTTTCTCACAACTCCTAACACCGATGAGATGAAATCGAGAGCCTGACTGAACACACAGGCTACAATCATAATCTTGTCTACTTTAACATCATCTATGAGCAGTATCCTATAATCCTCCTTATCCTGACTGTTAATCAGCTCATCTTTTTAGATGATAAAACAACCTGGACTATTTATAGTTTAGCATCATTTAATGCGACTGAACTCCTGAAATCCTCCTTAACTGTACGTGCAGCTAAGAGTTAACCAACTAAGATCGTGAGCTGTGTCTTTGATGAAACAAAATGTAGTCTAGTTGAACCAATTTTCCATGCTTCTACTTATTAACAAAGCCAAACTAGTGGAAAAGCTTATCTGAGTAATCATCAAATATTGGTTCTGAAACACAAGCTTTTTAGCTTCTTTAAGTGTTCTTTTGGCGCAACAATAAATTTTCCACATGTTTCATGCCACCATATTAGAGGAAGCAAAATGGGCAAGTTAACTAATTAAAAAAGAAAAGAGATAAGCTGGCTATTGCAATAATACAGAAAAGTAAGAGTAGTTAAACCTGAAGAAACTAAAATAAGTAAGGATTCAAAAGAAGCAGCATGGAGAAAAATCCAAAGCAGAAATTATAGTAGAAGTCAGAGGATTGAAAGTGACTTGGGCAACTAAACACACACTTAATTGGAGTGAGTCATGTGACTCCCTTTAATTTGCACAGGTTAATAATAGCGTAGTGGTAAACTGCATTTACTAGAACAAATCAACAAATTGCAAAAAAGTACTCCCTCCGTCCCAATTTATATGATGTAGTTTGACTGGGCACGAAGTTTAAGAAATAAAGGAAGACTTCTGAATCTTGTGGTCTAAAAAAAGTCAAAGATATTTGTGTGGTTATAGATCATCTCGTTAAGCTTAAAAGATAAAGTTTGAAGTTAAATTATTGTCAAATAAGAAAATAAGACATTCTTTTTTGGAGCGACTAAAAAGGAAAATGTCATATAAATTGGGACGGAGGAAGTAATACAAAAGAAGAACCAAATGGTGTCACCAATTAACAGTATGCAATTACCGAATGAAAGGGAAAGGTTGATGCTTTTTAAAAAAAAACATTGTTCATAGTAGATGTTCATTGCACGAATGAAAGGGAAAGGTTCATTTTACTGCCAAGTGAGAACATTATGAAATACAATTAAAAAAATGATGGAGACTTATCAAAGTAAATGGAAAATAAAAGTAGAGATGGAAATTCTGCCAGCCTACCTCTTCTTCAGAACGCCTATCTTTCTCAGAACTAGAATCACCATCCGACTCATCTTTCTTCTTAGCAGCGACATCATTCTTACTTGAAGATGCAACGACCTTCTTAGGAGGAGCCTATGTTTTGCAAAAGAAATAAAACTATATTGATATTGTGTTGTTCTAGTTGAGAATAAAATACAGAAGGCTCGAGGAAAGAACCAACAAAAGAACATAAATAAGGTGTTTGTGAAAATATTCCCAAGACCATCTAGCAACCAGAAAAGCAATCATAAACAAATCCAGTCCACTAAAGAAAAGATATAGCCAAGGCAGGTTGTTTCCATTAAGCACATTCTTCAAACAATGTCTCTACATATTTAAAACTGTTTTGACGCTTATCAGAGATATTTGGTGAACTTCTTTGGGGATTGAAAGAAGGGAAAATGAAGTAGCATTGGAGCTCATGGAAGAATCTTGCTTCTCTGTGAAAGAAGGTGGAGTGGACTTCAGAAACCTAGAAGATGTTTGCAATATATATGCCATACAAAAGGTGGTGAACTTTTAGAACTAAGAAGTCCCTCTGGAGTAATTTTTTTATGGTAATATACTATCAAAGGGTTCATCTGGTCACTCCATTCTTGTCAATCACATTGTTGGAAGAAGTTGACGGATATTAAAAATGATAGAGAAACTCAAAATTAACTTATTTACAGTTGAATGGATACCTCCAAGAGGCAACTTTTTAAAATTTAATACGGATGGTAGTTATAGGAGCAGCAATGGAGTTGCAGGGGCTGGTGGCATGCATTAGTAGGAATATAATGATTGTGGATTTGCCTTTCCTATCAATCATGACAGTAACAACAGGACCAAGACTCAAGCAGCTTTTATTGGTATAAAGTGGTGTGTTACAAATGGTTTTATTGATGCTATCCTTGAAAGTTATTCACTGTTGCTGGTTAACATTTTGATGAAAACTCAATAATCTTATCATTGAAGCGCCAGTCAGGACGTGTGTGAAGGAAGAATACATATTGAGCAATGTTTTAGAGAAGCAAACAATGTGGCAGATGCATCATCCATGTTGGGCGCAAGATTATATTCAATTTGAGAATCTACCAAGAGAAGCAAAGGGTCCATATAATATGCCTGAATCACAAGTCAAAGAGAAAGACTACATACTTATAACAAGTAGGACAAATTTTGTGAGCTCAAATATAAATGGAAGGAGTCTAAAAAGGGTATCCCGGTGCACTAAGCTCCCGCTATGCGCGGGGAAAGGAGAAGAGCCGGACCACAAGGGTCTATTGCATGTAACCTTACCCCGCATTTCTGCAAAAGGCTGTTTCCACAGCTTGAACCCATGACCTCCTGGTCACATGGCTGCAAAATGGAAAGAGTCTATCCAAAATTATCGCTTAGTTTGTGTGTAAATAGGAGGAGTCCTCCATTGCTTAGGAACTTCATCTTGTCCGGACTATTACTCCCCATTTATTACCAAAGATATGTTCCCAAAGGATGTTAAGGTCTAGTCCCCCTCTTTCTATGAACTATATTTTTTGTTCATTCATAAACAGGGTAGGGCAATGGCAGATCTATGGTGCTAGTTACGAATTCACATGAACTCAGTGGCTTTTGTCTAGACTTTATATATATATTAAGAAATTTATGAACCAAGTTATTATTCTAGTATTAACTTGAGAATTGATGTAGGAACTCATAAACTTCAATCCTAGATCCGCCTCTAGGGTAGGGGTCAGTGCCAAACCCTGCCACCACAATCGAATTTAATAAAAAAAATAGTAGAGATAGAGTTTCCCATGTAACCATTAACTTTTGTTCAGAAAAAATGCAGAAGGTGTTTTAATAACTAAAGCTTCTCTTTTTGTCGGCCCAATGGTAAGTGTTCCACTGCATGCCCATTTGACAAAGGGAGATAAGATATCAAACATTAGAGGACAACTGACAGCAGAAAGGATAAAATTAACATATTAATAATAAAAAAAAGAATTGAGACTCAGTGCTTGAACATGAAAACAGAAAAGCAAGCATTCATTTGAAGGTGGAGTTGGCTGCTTGAAAACCTCAAAAATGATTTCTATTCTCCTAACAGCGTGCAATGTCAGCATATTTTTCCTGTACGATAAGGCATGAGGCTCAATTTTCAAGTTATATTTGGGGCTGATTCATGGAATTACAATTTTTTCGTTCTCTTGTACTACATTAGGAAACCAAATTATTTCATTACAGACCTCAACATACAAATTAACAAAACGAGAAGTATAATATATATGTCCACACATATCAACAAAAAAAATGGGCAGCTCGGTGCACAAAGTATCCGCGTTAACAAGTTCCGAGGAAGGGCTGCTTTGAAAAGGGATATGAGACAAGCCCTTTTAACTTTTGTGTCGTAGTTGAAGAACATATATAAATTTTGAAATCATAATTTGAAATTGCAGAATATTGAGAATTGCAAACTTATACACTCATCAAAAAAGAAATTTAAGAAACTCATCAAAAAGAATTGCTAGTTGATACAAGCACCAAACTGTTCAGACCAAAACACAGCCCATGAAACTCTCTTACATTGTTACTTTGCGATTTAGCAATTGGATAAAGGATACAACTGATTTCCAGAAAGCAGCACCATATAACATCTTATAGGTCTCCTTATCTCAGTTGACTGACAGCCTTTTTCCCAAGACGTTCTTGTATACTCTTGGTAACAAATAGCAAAATTAAAATTAAAAGAGGAAACGTTACCTGATTCTCTCTTCTTTTTCTTCAGTTCTATTCTTCTGTACTCACAAATCACTCTATCAAATAAAATTGTTTTTACCTGAATATTGAAATTGATCGGAACGGATCTCTACTGTCGTCTCAAAAACTTCAAATCAAAAGAGCAATCCTTGTAATTTTAATATATTACAGTCAAATATCATCAATCTTAACTTCATGCTTATTAGTTGTATTCCACATCTGTATCTAGCAGTTTAGTTATATCTCCTTATTCTAAACTTGATGTGTTCAGCACATCAAATCCCAGACACCTGACATGCAACCATGTCCAACATGACAATATTCCTATCAGTGTTGTTAGAGGCGCGCTTAAGCCCTGAAGCGAGGCTCAAAACATGTTTTGCGCTTCGCCTCGCTTTATGTGTGTTTTAGTGTCGTCATCAAGACTCTAAGACATACTTTTACTTGCCAATGAGCCAATCTTGAAGAGGTGACACTAGATATATGATATTTCATTTTATCATAATGTTTTTACAATTTCTTTGTCAATTTATTTATTATTCATGCTTATTATTATTAGTTTTGATCTAAATATATATGTATTTGTATTGATCTTAGAGCTTTTTTGCGTTTTTCGCTTTTGATAACATTGATCCCTATATAGGTTCAAGTAACATAGGATTATCAAGTAAATATTTTCACTCTAGAAGTATTCCCAAAGACTTTAGAGTCCTAACAACCGAATAACTCCGACAGGAAATACGTACTACTCTGTGACAATTAGGAACTTTCACCGAATAAAGCACAATAAAATAAGGAACAATGATAAGTCTATAGCTTGGCGGTCCGGAGGACCACCACTGCTCCTCTCTACCTGAGAATCCATACACCCCTTAACCGACATTTGTGGGAATAATAAAATATAGAACTGATAGTAGCCTATGTTGAGCAAATTCAGGTTACATTCCTACCTAACGGAAAACAGTTAAGCATAAGAGAACAATCTCTAGATTTTTTCAATACTATTGATCAGATCCATATGATTTACTAAGTAGTCTTAATAATTTGATCCGCATGCGGGAACAAGGAAACAAAATTTTAGCCGAAGACAAGACTGCCCAAACCATTTACAGGAAGAGTAGTTATGATCTTTGAAAATCAAAGACCTGAATTTAGAATGTTTTAGGGAACCAAAGAAACATTTAGCACATCGCCCTTTCAAGAAGATTCCTAAATTTCTCTAGAACAATGAACTATAAAGCAAGAAATTGATTCACAAAAGAAACCTTTAAAACGACATTATACGTAGTATACTTATTAATCTGGATCTCTTGTGACACATAATCAGGCCTAGTTAGCAGATAGAATTGTTACCTTAATGAAACTATTATAAGCATTTGAAAGTAGTTGTGTGTGCTCTATCTTCGCTTCCAGATAGGCCCTTATCACCTCTTGCTCCAGCAGCTCTGGAGAATCTCGCTGACATACAATTCAACACACAAAGATCAGACACCTCATTTTTTTCTGTTAACATTCTGCTCAAAAAATGATAATAAGAAATGGAATGGAAACACAAAAAAATTAAACATGATTATACCAACTCAGGCGAATTCGCTTTCTCCCGCACCAATGTCACTAACTTTAGACTTAATCCAAAACTTTGTCCGCAAAGATCAAATTTTCTTAAATCAGCATCCTATTTAGTTCCGCGCAAACATGCCTTAGAATTTAGAACAAGTTCTATATCTTCCCTTATTCGCTCGTCCAGAGCTTCCAAAGTTTCCACATTGAGTGCAATTACCGGGATCATGTTATGCTGTATCGGCCGCCCAATTTCTAGAATGTTGTGCCGAATTTTTGGCATGTTGTGATTAAGCTGCCCGGTTCTAGATGAGTTAGGTTGTTCAGTCACTTGCTTGGGATGAACCGTCCAAATCTTCTCACATAATTGGAACAATTTCCCTTCGTGCAGGATTCTAGAACCATTTCCGCTCTTTTCATATTTTATCCTCAATTGACGTACTTTTTCTCTTAATTGGACCCGCGTAGCTTGAAGAACAAGTGATTTAAGCATAAATGGATGAAATTCCACCATATTTTTTGCGACATCGCGACCTTTTTCTTTCTTGAACTTAATCATATCTTTGAGTAGGGAAATTTCATCTTCATCGCTCCACACTTTTGAAAAGGGCCTTTCATCATCATTATACAGTAATCTTCTGTCCTATTTAGTAGACTCTTTTTGTTCAACATGCTTGTTTTTTCTTTTCTTTCCATCCAGACAAGGCCTCTCATCATCATTATACAGTAATCTTCTGGCCTCTTTAGTAGACTCTTTTTGTTCAACATGCTTGTTTTTTCTTTTCTTTCCATCCAGACAAGGCCTCTCATCATCATTATACAGTAATCTTCTGGCCTCTTTAGTAGACTCTTTTTGTTCAACATGTTTGTTTTTTCTTTTCTTTCCGTCCAGACAAGGCCTTTCATCATCATTATACAGTAATCTTCTGGCCTCTTTAGTAGACTCTTTTTGTTCAACATGCTTGTTTTTTCTTTTATTTCCGTCCAGACAAGGCCTTTCATCATCATTATACAGTAATCTTCTGGCCTCTTTAGTAGACTCTTTTTGTTCAACATGCTTGTTTTTTCTTTTATTTCCGTCCAGACAAGGCCTTTCATCATCATTATACAGTAATCTTCTGGCCTCTTTAGTAGACTCTTTTTGTTCAACATGCTTGTTTTTTCTTTTCTTTCCGTCCAGACAAGGCCTTTCATCATCATTATACAGTAATCTTCTGGCCTCTTTAGTAGACTCTTTTTGTTCAACATGCTTGTTTTTTCTTTTCTTTCCGTCCAGATAAGGCCTTTCATCATCATTATACAGTAATCTTCTGGCATCTTTAGTAGACTCTTTTTGTTCAACATGCTTGTTTTTTCTTTTCTTTCCGTCCAAACAAGACCTTTCATCATCATTATACAGTAATCTTCTGCCATTATACTTCTCTTTTTTCTTTCTCCCTTCACTTGCATTTTCTGCCATTATTTAGTTAGAGACAAGGAAAGAAGGAAGGAGATAGATGAAGCCAAGTACTCTGTATACTGTATCTTGGAAGATGAAGCGTCTATTCTGTACTTCCTCTTACATGCCAGTACCCAGCTTAAATTAATTACTTTCTGCGTCTCGTTATCTCAAATTATTTTTATTTTTTTAAAATTTAAGCTATAATTAATTTTTTTATTTTATTCTTTATCATTAGTGAAAATGACACATTAATAAACTAATATTTAATAGAAAAAATTTATAACTTAGACATAAAAAGATAAAGTAGGTGAAATATCTCTCTTAATTAATATTTTTTAGTTGACGTACAAATAAAAAAAGCGATAAATAATTTGAGACGGAGGAATTACCTTTTTATTTTACTATCAATAGAAAAATCCAAGTTAAAATATCGAGATCAAGTATATTTTATGTTGATACTACATCACATAACTGAATACTACAGTAGTATTTTTGTGAGTTTTCTTTGTGTTACTGCAACACAGAAAAATCAAAAGTCCAAGACCTTAAAGTTCCAATCTTCATGAGATATCAAAAGTCCAAGACCTTAAAGTTCCAATCTTCATGAGATTTATAATACTAGGGCTGTGGCGTGGGTTCCTTTAGGAATCCATTTATATTAAGAATGGGCAAATTTATCAAATGACATTATATTTATATTAGCAATAAATATATTTAAAGAATGGCTAAAAAAAAATCCAGACGAAGGAGGTAGACGTAACATCATGATAGTCTATATGATCAAATTTTTAAAATATGCTTATTTTGAAAAGTGTTTTTAAAAAAAGTACTTTTAGTGAGAAATAATTTATGTTTGATCAATTAATTTAAAAAGTATTTTTTAGCAACAATTAGTGTTTCTAAGTATATTTTTTTCGAAAATACTTTTCAAAAATATGTTTCTGGACAAAAGCTATTTTTTTAGCTTTTCAAAAACTGTTTCTGCTACTCCTCAAAAATACTTATTTTCTCTTAAAAACTTGACCCAACACCTTAGTTTTTTCAAATAAGCCATTTTTGAAAACATTAAGTACTTTAGGGGGAAATAAGTTTGGCCAAACAGACCATTAATGTTTGATCTTTTAAAAAGTGTTTCTAAGTGTATTTGTCAAAAGTGTTTTTTTTTAAAAGTGCTTTCGGAGAAAAACCATTTTTTTAGCTTTTGAAAAATTATTTCTGCTACTTTTCAAAAATATTTATTTTCACCCAAAAGTTTGGTCAAACAAATCCTTTTTTTAAAATAAGCACATTTGGCCTCTCAAAAACTTGATCAAATAAGCTATTAATCACAAGTCAATGTGATTAGACTAAAACTCGAAGGAGGCCTCCAATATGATCCCTATGTTTTATTATTATGCAGGTACATTTTGATCTTAACAATATTTAAATTTCTTCATAAGCTCCACTGTTATTTAATTATTGCTTCCTCATTTTAATTGATGTGCCAAATTTGAATAGGCTCGACTATTTGAAAAAATGATTTTTAATAAGCTTTAGAAACTCATAATATTCAATAATCTAGGTAAGATTTATACTTCCAAGAAATAGAAACAAAAGCAGCAATTTTTGCCTTTTGTCGTAATAAGCTTTAGAAACTCACATTTACAACAGCAGATATTGGCATATTTCAAACACGTGATCAGCTTTATAGCGTACTACGCAAGGAGCTCATTTTCTCTCTCTGCTCCAAAAGGTGGAATCTCCCACCCCAGAGCTCCCACACCCCGGTCCGACAGGTCTGTGAAGGAGGTAAATCAGGGTGACTCAATTGATTTCAAAGGTTAGACCACTACCACGCTGCGCACAAGGGGCCCTTCTTTATTTCAAGAAGAAACCCCCACACTGCCGCTGACGGGATTCGATCCTTGGTCTTTGCTCCAAATATCCCCCTTGAAACCAATTGAGCTGCCCAAGCGGACAAAACTAAGGTAGGGTAAACTTTTTAAAGTGACTGGTCCCACCGCATTACGGCCCCATACCCCAGAAAACCCCACCTCCGGCCTGGCCCTACGGATTAGTATACACCGCTTGGCCCTACGCGTATGGAGGGATTTTTTTGGGGAACACAGTTCCACTCTCGCTGATCAGAGGACTCGAACACGGAACCTCAGACAGCAATACCCTAATGTATTGGCCACTGGGCCAAACACTTTGGATAAACTGTGGTAGGGTAAACTTTTTAAAGTGACTGGTCCCACCGCATTACGGCCCCATACCCCAGAAAATCCCACCTCCGGCCTGGCCCTACGGATTAGTATACACCGCTTGGCCTTACGCGTATGGAGGGATTTTTTTGGGGAACACAGTTCCACTCTCGCTGATCAGAGGACTCGAACACGGAACCTCAGACAGCAATACCCTAATGTATTGGCCACTGGGCCAAACACTTTGGATAAAACTAAGGTAGGGTAAACTTTTTAAAGTGACTGATCCCACCGCATTACGGCCCCATACCCCAGAAAACCCCACCTCCGGCCTGGCCCTACGGATTAGTATACACCGCTTGGCCCTACGCGTATGGAGGGATTTTTTTGGGGGAACACAGTTCCACTCTCGCTGATCAGAGGACTCGAACACGGAACCTCAGACAGCAATACCCTAATGTATTGGCCACTGGACCAAACACTTTGGATGCTCATTTTCTCTCTCTCTCTTCCTATTATATAAATCACTTTATCCAACACTAAAGTTTTCCTATATTGTCCTTCTCAGAAAAGTTGTTTTAAATTGCAGCAGACTTTTGATAGCCTCTACTTACTAGTCAGAGATATGTATGAGTTGGTTAGAGATGTGAATAGCACGTGACGTCCCAAAATTAGCATAAAATTTGGGAGTATTTTAAGCACTGAATAAATTAAGATAATTAGCATTTTAAGTAAAATATGACCTGCACTATTCCCATTTTAAATTATCTGATCTATAGTTAAATGCACCATTCTCTCTGTAGCCTGTAGTTACTTGCACCTTATTTCAAATATAAACAAAACAGCTAATCAATCAGAGCAGCTAACCCGCTAACAAAACAGCTAATCAATCAGAGCAGCTAACTCGTCCCAATTTACCCACAGATAATTATTTAATTCATTAACCAATGTTCAAAAATGTTCCCTATGTTGGTTTTGTTAGCTTCATATTGATGTTTATGACTTGTGGAAATAGGTGAAACAATTCTAGAGATAACCGGATGAGTATAGGAAAAGAATAGCAAAATTGAAAGTTCTGAAGTTAAGGAATAGAAAGTTTGACCAAAGTCAATATAGGGGTAAAATGAATGTGAGGTAGACGAAGAGGCAAAATCATCTTTCCATACCGTCAAAGGAATAGCGAAAGAAGCACCGCTCCTCTAGAACTTAGTCACACCTACTTTGGTGATTTGAAGTTTATACAAAATAGAAGGGGGGAGACAAGTACGTTGTGACCTTAAACGTTGGTTGCTTTCTCTGTTGGTTTAATTCGCCACTAGGTGGAATCAGACTCAACATTGATTTCGTGCTTGAGTTGGAGGGCTCTCCCTCCATCCATCGAGTCAAGTAATTCGCTAGTAGACGAAGAGGCAAAATCATCTTTCCATTCCGTCAAAGGAATAGCTAAAGAAGCACCGCTCCTCTAGAACTTAGTCACACCTACTTTGGTGATTTGAAGTTTATACAAAATAGAAGGGGGGAGACAAGTACGTTGTGACCTTCATTGATGATGATACAACATATTGTATCTTTTGTTTGTTGAAAAGCAAAGATGAAGTTGTTGAAGCGGATAAGCGCTACAAAGCAGAAGTTGAAAATCAACTAAGCCTACGGATTGAGGAATTCGTAGTGATAGAGGGGGAGAACGTGAAATATCGTTCATTAAACGACTGCTCATTACTCACCTCAGTCCAACGGTGTTAGCCAAGCGCAAAGACGTACACCCAAAATATGTGGGGCAAGGCTATCCTTACCGCTGATGCGATTCTCAACAGAAATACGCATAAGGATAAGGATAACTCTCCGTGTGAAATATGAAAAGGATCTCACATACAAAATGTTGTGATGTGGGGTGGCTTGGTAAAAGTTGAAATACCAAAACAGGTCAAGTTGAACCTAAGACTGTAAATTGCATATCCACTGGATCTGCAAATAACAGTAGTGCTTATCGCCTCTTGGTGTCAAAGAATATTGAATTCTTTGAAGATAACTTTCCTTGAAAAGGAAAAAGAAGTAATTGCTCGAGGTTGGCAAGAACCCGCGAGGGCCTGACTGTCTGGAACTAGATGTTCCGTATCTACAGGACTCGGAAGTTGCTGACTATCCGGAACTTAATATTCCAGATCTGCAGAACTCAGGGATTCTAGATGTTGAACCGAGATGGAGCAAAGAGGGGACAAAGACTTGTTCCAGGCCTTCTAGCTTGTATGGTTAAGAATGAACCATGGACAATTAACAAATAGTTGTTATCTCCAGAAGCACTGCTTTGAAAAGAAGCTACAAAGAGAGAGATAGACTCCATCATATAGAACCATACTTGCGTAATTGTTGATCTTCCTTCGGGAAAAGAACCTTTGGGTTGTGAAAAATGATGCTCAAAAGTGAGTACAAAGTAGATAGATCTACTGACGAGTATAAGGCCTCGGCTACTTGTACATGTGCTTCCCTGTAAAAAGCTTAACATCCAGGGCCATTGCAGTCTTGCGTGGCATGGATGTTGAAACAACCTTCCTAACCGGAGTATTGGAAGGGGAGGATCAGAGTTGGTTTGCTGGACTGTTGGGCTTCTTCCTGAACTTTCATTTTGGTCCTGGAAGTTTCAGATAAAACAGAAACAATGAATCTGACCACAGAAACATTGACTCTGAAGTTAGAAAGCCAACAATTGGAAAACCAACAGTCTGAGAGTGGAAGTTATATTGAAACAAAAGATATGAGTTTCACTGATGACATCTTAGGAATTGGATTTCTAAGACATCTAACGGACTGGTCTAACTCCAAACTCAGTTGTGAGATAATTGACAGTCTCGTTGAAGCCACCAATAGATATGAATCATAGAACTGATTGGAATCATGGTGCACCCATAGACAATGACTGATATGTGTAGGTCACGTGTAGTTCAATGTATTGTACACACTACAACCGACCTGGTATCGGCCTACAACATATAAACACAAAGACAAACAGAAGAGAGAAACAACACACATTCTGTCCAAAAACATGAGCAGAAACAGTGTCAAAAACAGAAACTCTTCCTTCCTTTTTCATTCTTCAGCAAGTCGTTTCATGTTTGTTTTCTTCGTCAGAATCAACCTATTTGCTTTGTAGCATTGATTAGTTGTTGTTTTATCTTGGGAGACTATTGCCCGTTAACGTAAAAGCATATATACGGGGCAATTTTGTCTTAAAGACAGAGAGTCATCCCTCGACTCAGCCACAGTTGTAACAATCCAGATTTAGTGTTTCTTGATTTCAGGTTATCAAGATTCAACATTCAACAAGCTTGCGGCAGATCTAAATATTGGCTATTTGTTTATCCTTTCGAACACTTGTAATATTTATTTACTTCTCGTACTGCTTTACATATCCAACACCACCTTCATACAGGAAATATTTTTTCGTTATGGATGTCTATAAATACGTACCTTCCAACTCAATATTCAACTAGAGTTCGTGTTTTGCCCGGCATGGCCTTTCAAGAATCACGTGTATTTGTTTGCTACATAGAGTTAATGACCTCAAAAAGCAGCTGATACTTCTTCCCTGGTTGCAGCACAATATGTCATCAGGTGCTCATTCATACATGATAAATAAATAACAGAATGAAAAAGAACAGCTTTTACATAATCACTGGTGCCACCTTCCTTGCTGTCAACATTGATAACACACTCAAACTCCTCTTTTATGACAAGAACAACTTTTCACAAACCAAAAAGAAAAGGAAAGTTT
The DNA here is from genome assembly GCA_029783415.1 of Anisodus acutangulus. NCBI lineage: Eukaryota > Viridiplantae > Streptophyta > Magnoliopsida > Solanales > Solanaceae > Anisodus > Anisodus acutangulus. Next base: position 291,116 of record CM056499.1, read on the forward strand.
ATTAAAACTTAAAAAATCTCATTAACTTGAAAAAAAGAGAAGCACCACTGAAGCAAAAATGAGGGGAACAGAGACCAAACGAGTAGGAACAAAAAAGAAAGGGATAAGATGATAGTGGCTCATCATAAACCCCTGCCCAAAATTAAACCTATTTAAGGATAATTAGATAATCATGAAGAGTAATAGAGGTCCAATCAACAAGAATATGAGAGTAGTGCGACTGCACACACCACTGAATTTAAAGAAAAAAACTGTACAACGCATGATTTTAGTTTGTCATTTATTTAATGGGCACAATATTACAATTCACTAACCCAAAGTAGTTGAAAAATAAGAAAATAGCCAAATAGAGAAAACAAAAACATCCGAAACAACCAAGAATTGTTCTTTCTCAATGTTAGCAAAATTCTTTGGCACTCAAGTCCCAGCAATGACGCCAAAACAGTGGTGATTGCCAAAGCACATACAATTATATATATGTAACCGCACAATAGATCTTCCACAAAAGCCATGTGAGAGATATTTCCCTTGATTTACCTGTTGTAAAGAGTTCAGTCAGTCAATCTTTGTGCTTATGCATTTGCATTTGTATCAGAAGAAAAATTAAATCAATCGATCACCTGCTGCACTAAAAAGGGGGGGCAGCCCAGTGCACTATGCTCCCGCTATACGCGGGGTCCGAGGACGGGACGGACTACAAGGTCTGTTGTAAGGTATTTTTCGGAAAAAATGAACTACTTCGAGAAATATTTTTGTAGAATCAAAAGCTTAGACTATATAAAACAAGATAGCATGTGTTTTTCTAAACATTTAAAGCCTCTTTACAAACACCAAATTACCCTATTCAGCAAAACATTTGAAGACGAGATTGAACTACTAAAGAGGACTTGTTGTTTAAGAGTTAATTTGGCTTCATCCTATCTTCATCACCATCCTCCTAGATCATAGTGGTCATGGGAACCTTCACTGTCCTTTCCCTCAACATCATCTTCATCAGCCTCCTCCTCGTCATCTTCAGTGTCATTTACTACCTCGTCGCCACCGTCTTCTGCAGCCTCACAATCCTCTTCATCAGCCTTCTCATCGCCATCATGTTCATCATCCTTAACGACCTCATCATCCGCCTCATCTTTTTCTTCATCGGCCTTCTCATCGCCATCATGTTCATTGTCCTTTACTACCTCATCGTCTGCCTTATCTTTTTCTTCATCAGCCTTCTCATTGTCATCATGTTCATTGTCCTTTACTACCTCGTCATCTGCCTCATCTTTTTCTTCATCGGACTTCTCATCGCCATCATGTTCATTGTCCACTACTACCTCATCATCTGCCTCATCTTTTTCTTCATCAGCTTCATCGGCCTTCTCATTACCATCATGTTCATTGTCCTTTACTACCTCATCATCTGCCTCATCTTTTTCTTCATCGGCCTTCTCATTGCCATCATGTTCATTGTCCTTTACTACCTCATCATCCGCCTCATATTTTTCTTCATCAGCTTCTTCGGCCTTTTCATCGCCATCATGTTCATTGTCCTTTACTACCTCATCATCTGCCTCATCTTTTTCTTCATCATCTTCGTTGAAAAAAGTTAGAGGGTTCTGCCAAAGCTCCTCCTTGATTATTGCAGCAATTTCATCATCCTTCTGATTGACTTCACTACTGAACCACCTAAAGAAGCTATCCTCAGCATGGCGAGAAACTGATCCATTGCCTTTTGACCATCGTATTGTGGAAGCAGTAACTTTTGTAGGTTGTCCGTCTTCAAGGAAGGTATAAGTCTTCGAGAGCAGTGTATTCTTAAAATGAGGATTTGGATTAAAGTAGAAGGTGATGGTATAACTGGACTTCACATCTTTAGATTTTTCCACTTCTATTGAACTCAGAAACTTGAAAATCTCATAGTCTTCAGTACTTACAAGTTCACCAAGTTCAGGATGTCTCAAAAATGCCGTCAACCAGAAGTTAGGAATATCTCTAATAATATCCTTTCGCTTCTTATAGACTGGCTTGCACATCTCACTGTACTTTTTTGCTATTCTCAACACTTCATCCCTTGCTTTTTCATTAATCTTCTCGAGCTTGTCTTGTATCTCTTGAAATTTTTTAATGCACAAAACCAGTTGCTTTCCATCAAAGTTGTTGTTCTCCTCCTCCTCCTCTGCTTTCTCTGCCATTTTCTGCTTCTTATTTCCTTTGTCTGTTCCTATCTGTTCCACAAAGCAAATCAGTAGGTCTTATAACTCTTTATTAGTAAGACATACTAAACTTTGAGATAATTGAAGGTTACCTTAATCAAATTAGTATATGCGTCCCTAATAAGTTGCATATGTGTCATCTCCACATCCGAAATCTTCTTCAATAGTTCACATTCTTCTTGTTCATAAACATACTCCTAAAAAACAAGTTCAATTAGTGCAAATAATGAAGTCATCCAACATAAGAAAAATATTGAATTGTTGTTATAACTAATCAGCACAATCATACAAAAGAGCAATGGTTCTGAATTTCACTTCCAAAGTTGCCATCTTGTAATGTTTCACATACTGATATAAACACATTATTATAATGTGATGTAGCATTGGAACATTCCTCTTTGACTGAAAATTTAAAGGACTATTCTAACCTTCTTCAGAGCCTTGAGAACAAGCAACATGTAATCATTGCGGAAGTCCAAGCTCTTCCAGAGCAGTTCAAATTGCAGAAGAGCCACCTCTTCTTTAACCCCTAGCAGTTGCACCATGATATTGAGAATGATATTCACTTCTTCTGCCGTGTTCTTTATTACAGATTCCCAATCTGTCCCATTGTAGTTAGTGCTATCTAGTGATGTTGTTAACACATCTTGCTCCGGGCAAACTCCCAGCTCATCTTTCTCTTTGTTATCCTCGATGAACTCCGCTAATTCTTCAGTAACCCTTCTTTTCTTATTTTTGTTTTTCTTAAGGCGTTTCTCAGTTGGCAGTTCCGGCTCATCTTTCTCTTTGTTAACCCCGGTGAACTCTGCTAATTCTTCAGTAACCCTTCTTTTCTTGTTTATGTTTTTCTTAAGGCATTTCTCGGTTGGCGATTCGGCTCATCTTTCTCTTTGTTATCCCCGGTGAAATCTGCTAATTCTTCAGTAAGCCTTCTTTTCTTGTTTTTGTTTTTCTTAAGGCGTTTGTCAGTTGGCAGTTCTGGTGCATCTTTCTCTTTGTTATCCCTGGTAAACTCCGCTAATTCTTCTGTAACCCTTCTTTTCTTGTTTTTATTTTTCTCAAGGCGTTTCTCAGTTGGCAGTTCCAGCTCATCTTTCTCTGTGTTATCCCCGGTAAACTCCGCTAATTCTTTAGTAACCCTTCCTTTCTTGTTTTTGTTTTTCTTAAGGCGATTCTCAGTTGGCAGTTCCGGATACGTTCGCTTCAACTCATACCTTTGTGTTGTTTCTTCACAATTAGAGCTCGACCAGCTTCCTCCATATGACTCCATTTTTTAGCCAGAGAAAGATATACTCTTGGGAACAAATTGAGGGAGAAAATCAATCGAATATATTGTCACCTGTACAGAGAAAGAGACACAAATATTGGACGTAACTTAACGGGAAGAAAAATATGTTGGAAATTAGCCTTTGGCGGGAGTTGCGACCGACCAACTTTAACGGCTTAAACACTAGTGTTAGGTATGTTGGAGAATCCGGTTCTTCACACATGCATGATGTACTAAGTACGTAGATAACCGTAGGGCCAAGAATCGTCAAATTTCATTGAGAAATGAAAGAGATATTGGTTCACGAAGTGAGGTGTTTGAAGCATGGAAAGTGTGGTGTTGTGTTCAATTCTCCCTCATCGGTAGAGGAAGAAAGAATTGTTGTGTATATAAGACTCGAAATTGGTTTGGGGTTTGGGACCCCAAGGGGTATCCCATGTGTTTAAAGGAGGGAGGACCTAGATGTGCTTCGGTTCGAGGAAAGACCACACGCGCGCCGCCGCCGCCCGCCCGTCCGTTCCGGGTCCACGGGTCCACGGGTCCACGGGTCGTGGGCTGTGGGCCCTGAAGTTTTCAGAAAGTCAGAATTTTGACGGTCCAGAACAGAAACGTCCAGCACTCAATTCAGCCATTTATTTTGGCTGAATTACACCTCCAATAATGGCCAATCCGTTGGCAATTTTCTCCATTTATTTGGTGGCTTTACTACCTCCATAATGGTCATTATTTGGCCAATAATGGCTGTTACGGAGGCAGTCAAACAGTCCCTCTTCCTCCTATATAAACACCCCTTACACCATTGTTGAGGGACACCTCATATACACGAATATACACAAAGCAGAAAGCAAAGCAAAGCAGTTTCTTCCTAATCTTCCAAGCATCATTTCGTTATTCAATATTCTTCACGGTAGCTTTTGAGTTTCCTTTGCTCAATTGTTTCATTGCTGTTTTATCTTGGGAGACGAATTGTCCGAAACGTATAAAAGATACATACGGGGCAATATTGTCTTAAGGACAGAGTGCCACACTCGACTCAGCAAAAAAATCAAAGCAGTTTCCGGTCTTCTTGTTCAACAAATATTGTAATTTCAGTTTATTGTTATATTGTAATTTTCAGTTTCTAGTTGAATTGTAATTTCAATTCTTACATAAGCAGTTACTTGTAATTTCTGTTTCTTGCAATCCTTGTAAAACCAACAACTTAAGACAATATTTTGCTTACGGTAACTGCAATAACATGGCTGGAAATATGACCGATGTTGCTGCTACTACTGCTGCCTCTCTAGGCAACGTTGTTGCCTTCCCCACTGCCGCTACTGGCCAAGGAAGTAACCCCGCCGCCTTCACTGCTGCTGCTGCTGCTGCTCTTGTTCAAAGCGATAACTGCTTGCCTTCATTGTTGGAGCTCCCCCTTCTTCTTCACACCACCATGATCGCCCTGAAAAGTTCATGGGATCAGAGTTTAAAAGATGGCAGCAAAAGATGCTGTTCTATTTAACAGTTATGGGCATGGCCTGGTTCCTTACGGAAGATCCTCCACAAGCTGGAGATGAAATGGACTCTTCGCTCTTTGAAAGCGGGTGAAGGGGCCTTGGTATCCATGTCGTTAACGGCATGAAGATGGTTCGTGATGCGTGGAATCATAGCGATTTCATGTGCAAGAACTATATCTTGTGCTTGGCGAGACCCTCTCTACACGGTATATTCTACCGTTGGCACCGCCAAAAAGGCGTGGGAAAAAGCGCAAAGAAGTACAACGCACAAGATGCGGGTACTAAGAAGTTCATCGTTGGGAAATTTCTAAAATTCCAAATGGTGGACAGCAAAAGCGATGATGTCCCAAGTCCAGGAATTCCAAATGATTTTACATCACCTGGATTTGGAAGGACTAAAACCAAAGCAGCGATTTTGGTTGCATCACTGATTGAAAAGTTACCTCCTTCATGGAATGAGTTTATGAGTTACTTGAAACTCAAGACAAAGGAGATGACCTTTGAAGAGCTTGTTATCAAACTGCAAATCCAGGAAGATAATAAGAAGACCTTGCCAAAGGGTAGACAACATGCTGAGGCAAAGGCGAATCTGGCTGAGGCCAAAGGGAAAACAAGCAACAAGCGGAAGTTCCACAAAGACAGCAAAGCCCCGACAGCGGAGACGTTCAGAGGTAACTGTCATCACTGTGGGAAACCTGGTCATAGAATTAAGGAATGCCGCAAGCTCAAGACTGAGCAACAACAGAAAGCCAAGTCGAAAGGCAAGGCTCAAGCTAACGTCGTCAAGGACACCCTCCTGGATGACATGATTGAGGATCTCTCGGCCGTGGTGCTAGAAGCCAACTTGGTTGAGAATCCGATGCAGTGGTGGGTGGACACAGGTGCAACAAGACACATCTGTTCCAACAAAGATGCCTTCTCCACGTACACTCCGGTCTCCGACAAGAAGCTGTTCATGGGCAACAACGCTTCCTCGGACATGCTAGGGGTTGGAAAGGTGGTCTTGAAGATGACTTCCGGCAAGGAACTCACTCTGAAGGAAGTGATGCACGTCCCAGAGATTAGAAGAAATCTAGTTTCTGGACCTTTATTGGTTAATGCTGGTTTTAGGCTAGTGTTTGAATCAAATAAATTTGTACTCACTAAAAATGACACAGTGAATGCCATGTCTGTATTGCGTCAAGGAAATAAAGTTGAATCTTCTTCTTATTTGCTTGAGTCTTCTAATTTATGGCATCATAGATTAGGACACGTTAACTACAAGTCTATTCAAAGGCTGGTAAAGATGGAGTTGTTGCCGTCTATCAACGTAAACCCTCAACATAAGTGTGAGGTGTGCGTAGAGGCAAAACTTACTAAGCTTCCTTTTCGATCCGTCGAAAGGAATACCGCTCCTCTAGAACTTATTCACACAGATATATGTGATTTGAAGTTTGCACAAACTAGAGGGGGGAACAAGTACTTTGTGACATTTATAGATGATAGCACAAGATATTGTTACCTTTACTTGTTGAAAAGTAAGGATGAAGCCTTTGAAGCGTTTCGACGTTACAAAGCAGAAGTTGAGAATCAACTTAGTCTACGGATTAAATCCATTCGTAGCGATAGAGGGGGAGAATATGTAGCGCCTTTTGAGGAATACTGTGCCCAAGAAGGCATTATTCATCAAACGGCGGCTCCATACTCACCTCAATCAAACGGTGTGGCGGAACGTAAGAACCGCACATTAAAGAAAATGATGAATGCCTTGCTTATCAATTCCGGTCTTCCCCAAAACATGTGGGGAGAAGCCGTCCTTACCGCTAATATGATTCTTAACAGAGTCCCACATAAGGGTAAGGACAAAACTCCATATGAATCATGGAAGGGAAAGAAACCCACCTACAAATACTTTAAGGTGTGGGGTTGTCTGGCAAAAGTTGAAGTACCCAAGCCAAAGCAGGTCAAGATTGGGCCTAAGACTGTAGATTGCATATTCATCGGATATGCAAATAACAGTAGTGCTTATCGCTTCTTAGTGCATAAGTCAGATATTCCAGATATCCACCAGGGTACATTAATGGAATCAAGGAATGCTCTATTCTTTGAAAGTACCTTTCCTAGAAAGGAGAAAGACATAACCTCTCTCAAACGAAGTTATGCACAAAGCTCTCAAGAACCGGGAGTCCTTGACTGCCCGGATCTGAATGGTTCAGATCTAGCGAATCTCGAGGTGGCTGAACATCCGGAATCTAGTGTTCCAGATTCTCAGAACTTGGAGACTCCAGAGATAGATCTAAGGCGAAGTAAAAGGGCCAGGAAGGATAAATCCTTCGGTCCTGACTTTGTAGCCTATATGGTTAATGATGAACCAATGATAATTGCATAGGCGTTGTCAACTCCAGAAGCACCGCTCTGGAAAGAAGCTATTGAGAGTGAAATAAGCTCCATTCTGCATAACCATACTTGGGAGTTGGTTGATCTTCCTCCGGAAAATAAACCGTTGGGGTGTAAGTGGATACTCAAACGGAAATACAAAGCAGATGGGTCTATAGACAAGTACAAAGCCAGGTTGGTAGTCAAGGGTTATCGGCAAACAGAAGGCTTTGACTACTTTGACACATACTCTCCGGTATCCCGGATGACATCCATACGGGTATTCATTGCGATCGCAGCTTTGCGTGACCTTGAGATACACGGATGGATGTTAAGACCTTCCTAAACAATGATTTGGAAGAAGAAATCTATATGGACCAACCCGAGGGTACGTGGTTCAAGGGCAAGAGAAGAAAGTCTGCCGACTTATCAAATCTCTGTACGGGCTGAAACAAGCCCGGCAATGGCACGAAAAATTTGATAGTACTCTACTATCGAAGGGGTTCGCCATTAATGAGTGTGATAAATGTGTTTACACGAAAGGGAACTCTGACTCGTTTGGTATGATATGCCTGTATGTAGGCGACATGTTAATCACGAAGCGATCTAGGGTAATCCTAGAGACTAAGAACATGTTGAAACAATGCTTCGACATGAAGGATATGGGTATCGCAGATGTCATCTTAGGGATTAAAATCTCTAAGGCGTCTGACGGCTGGTCTTATCTCAGTCTCACTACATCGAGGATGTTTTGAGAAAGTTTGAGATGTTAGACAGTTCACCGATAAAGTCACCAATGGATACAAATCAAAAGCTTGATAAAAATCTTGGTGCACTGTATACCAGAGCGATATGCGCAGTGATCGGTAGTTTGATGTATATAACAAAGCGCACCCGACCTGATATTGCTTACGCAATCAATAAGTTGGCTAGGTTCACCCGTAATCCGAGTGATAACCATCGGAAGGCGTTGAATCGGGTATTACAATACACGAAATACACGTTAAATTACGGGTTACACTATTCGAGATATCCAAATTTGTACTAGAGGGGTACAGTGATACAAACTGGATATCGATATAGAGAACACCAAGTCCACCGGTGGGTATGTATTTACAATTGGTGGTGAAATTTGTGTCTTGGAAATCCTCTAAGCAAACTTGCATCGCCCGATCCACAATGGAATCGGAGTTTATCGCTTTAGACAAAGCAGGAGAAGAAGCTGAGTGACTTCATGACTTCTTAGAGGATGTTCTGTGTTGGAACAAACCCGTACCTTCGGTAATGATCCACTGCGACAGTCAGTCGGCTCTAGGAAGGGCACGGAATGCTATGTACAACGACAAGTCTCGTCATATTCGACGGAGGCATAAGACCGTTAGGCAACTGATCACCACGGGTATAATATCCATTGATTACATCAAGTCTAAGGATAATATAGCAGACCCTTTGACAAAGGGTTTACCCAAAGATCAGATGGCTTGCCTGTCTAGGGGAATGGGCTTAAAACCCAAAAATATAAGGACTAATACAGCGGTAACCCAACCTTACTAACTGGAGATCCCAGTAATTTGGTTCAATGGGAAAACTAAGTTGTAAAGGTTCAGTTGATCGCTTCGGTGGAAGTATGAGCACTTCGGATAGTGATTTCTGAAAAGAAACACCAAATCCACCGCCGTTCCCGCGATAGACTTTAAGTGCTATCTGCAGTATGAGTAAAGGTTAAGTTTTCAAAACCTGTAATGATCCTCAACAGTTGAGGTTAGGTTCTTGGGAAACTTTTAATGGTTCCTAACACTTGTGAAGTGGGGTATAGCAGGATACCTTGTAGGAGACCACCTATTTAAGTGCTAGGACGGGCCGCCTCAAAATGAACGCACTTAAGAATCCAAGACGTTGTCCATGGCCAAAACGGATAAAACATTACGAAGAAGAGAGTAAGGGAATTTGTTGTGTTGGTACCATTGACTTGGCTTACACTAAACACTGACGGTTCAAGACATCACGTTCACCGCTTGAGAAAGTAAGTCCGATGGTATTCAACTATGGAAGCTTCAAAGGCGATGCTACCTCTCCTTATGCAACATCGGTCAATTTGAAATATTCTTTGAAATGAAAAAGACACCATGTGAGTGCGCCAAAATCTCTTTCAAGAGGGGATTGTTGGAAATTAGCCTTTGGCGGGAGTTGCGACCGACCAACTTTAACGGCTTAAACACTAGTGTTACGTATGTTGGAGAATCCGGTTCTTCACACATGCATGATCTACTAAGTACGTAGATAACCGTATGGCCAAGAATCGTCAAATTTCATTGAGAAATGAAAGAGATATTGGTTCACGAAGTGAGGTGTTTGAAGCATGGAAAGTGTGGTGTTGTGTTCAATTCTCCCTCATCGGTAGAGGAAGAAAGAATTATTGTGTATATAAGACTCGAAATTGGTTTGGGGTTTGGGACCCCAAGGGGTATCCCATGTGTTTAAAGGAGGGAGGACCTAGATGTGCTTCGGTTCGAGGAAAGACCACACGCGCGCCGCCGCCGCCCGCCCGTCCGTTCCGGGTCCACGGGTCCACGGGTCCACGGGTCGTGGGCTGTGGGCCCTCAAGTGTGCAGAAAGTCGAATTTTGACGGTCCGAACGTAAACGTCAAGACTCAATTCAGCCATTTATTTTGGCTGAATTACACCTCCAATAATGGCCAATCCGTTGGCAATTTTCTCCATTTATTTGGTGGCTTTACTACCTCCATAATGGTCATTATTTGGCCAATAATGGCTGTTACGGAGGCAGTCAAACAGTCCCTCTTCCTCCTATATAAACACCCCTTACACCATTGTTGAGGGACACCTCATATACACGAATATACACAAAGCAGAAAGCAAAGCAAAGCAGTTTCTTCCTAATCTTCCAAGCATCATTTCGTTATTCAATATTCTTCACGGTAGCTTTTGAATTTCCTTTGCTCAATTGTTCCATTGCTGTTTTATCTTGGGAGACGAATTGTCCGGAACGTATAAAGGATACATACGGGGCAATATTGTCTTAAGGACAGAGTGCCACACTCGACTCAGCAAAAAAATCAAAGCAGTTTCCGGTCTTCTTGTTCAACAAATATTGTAATTTCAGTTTATTGTTATATTGTAATTTTCAGTTTCTAGTTGAATTGTAATTTCAATTCTTACATAAGCAGTTACTTGTAATTTTCGTTTCTTGCAATCCTTGTAAAACCAACAAAATAATCTCTGATTATGGTATAGAAGACTTATGGTACTGCACTCGTTTTACTTAGGCAATTGTTTTAATATATGACCCCTGATTTGTTTCTGTTAGCAAGTCGGACATTTATTCGTGCATGATTAAAAAACGATTACAAACTCATGATCACGGAAAGCCCCCTACAACATTCAAGTAGTGCACTGTGCATTGATAAGTCCTAACAACATCCTCAAACTGGAGACCTCATGTCTCCTTTCTATAACAAGAAACAACTTAAAAAATCTTCATAAACACATAAAAAAAAGACAGAAAGCAAAGATGAAGAGAAGAGAAATCGTAAACCCAAGTGCAGATTCCTAGTGCAAAAATCATCATAAACCCAAAGTGCAGATTACCTAATTTAGAGAAATTTAGCACCTTGCATTACCGTTGAGGTATTTTTTACACACATTAATTTCTAGAGACATTTCAAACATATGCAGATGGAATTCTTGTGAAGGGATTTGCATGTGACTAACAAGAGGAGTTGCTATTGAGAATAAATTATGAAGTAATAAAGCATGAAAACTGCAAGAAATTCAGCATAATAATACAACCTGTTACTGCTACTGGTAAAGATAAAAACCTTAGAAATACGAATGACCTGGGCAACCAAGGAGTGGTGGTGTTCCCTTTTCTTTTTTCCACACTTGGAAAAAACCTCTACTTTGTCTCTGTGTTTAGGTATTCCAAGTACTTAAACGAGGTGACAACTCTTTAATTTTGTATTACCATTTTATCTTTTCTTAATCTAAGGAACTGTTGCCAGAGATGATTACTCTATCCTTTCACTTTACTTGTCTAGCTTCTTGAAAGTCCATTTAACTAATTTAAAATGCTTAAAATATATCTCAATTTTTACCCGTATTTACTTTAACATACCTAACTTTTATAATGGTCCTATTACTTTTAAATATATTTTAAAAGTATTTCTTTGATATTTATCTGAAAAAATCAAATCAAAATTCAACACGAAACAAGACAAGACTCGATTATGAAATAATATAGTGATTCACAAGATCAAATTCCAATAGAATCAATTGCTTCCTACATGAAAAAAATTAAGAGAGAATTCTATTTATTTTTTATTTTGTTCGAAGAGTAAAATGACTTGAAAATGACCGAACTCCTTTATTTTTTGGTCTTTTGTTTAGCACGTGTTTGAATTGTTTTTCACCTCGCTCGACAAATGCAAAAAAAAATCTTTAAAATATATTCAGGGGGTAATAGGACCACCGTAAATATTAGGTGTGTTACAGCAAATCTGGGCAAAGGTTGGAAGGTATTTTAGGCATTTTCCCTTTTTATAGCTAAATTAAATTAGATTAATTTAATATTTAAAAATTTAAATTTAGATATTCAAAGACTATACAAAAAATATTATAAATTACAATTTTTCTCATATTAATATGATGAAAAAATACATCTTCAAATGTTGGTCAAAGTCTATTATAATTTGACTTTCGATAAGCTAAATGTGACAAGTAAAAAGTTAACATAGGAAGTAGTAATATGTTTCAAAAAAAAAATTTAGTTTGACTTGACACAGAGTTTAATAAATAAAGTAAGACTTTTAAAATGTGTGGTCCAAAATAAATCTTAGATATTTGTGTGTTTGTAAATCATCTTATAAAGTTAAATTGTTTCTAAATATAGAAATGTGTCAATCTTTTTGGGACAAACTAATAAGGAAAGTAGGACAATCTTTTTGGGATGGGGGAGTAATCCGTTCTTAGTCATCACGTTTCGCTTCTCGAGAGTCAAATTACATGAAAGATGGCCAACATCTTAATGCAATTTCACCATGTTGATATGAGAAGAAATGCAAATTATAATACTTTTTCTATAATTTTTAAATATCTAAATTTTAATTTTTTAAAATATTAAAAAAATTTAATCCAATTTTATTTTAAAGATTAACCATATTGACCTCAAAAAGCGCTACACATGAAAGTAAATGAGAACAGAGGGAGTACAACCAAAGGTTTTATCATAATTTAGAGTCCAAATATATAATTAATCTATTTATATCTATTATTTTATACCACTTGACACATGGTCGATTTTTTTCGAGTTCAACCTGCACGACAGTCGGATAACACAACCAACTTCAGCCTGTTTCACTCAAACTCGCTTCTCACACTTAGAATATTTAGAAACTTTAGGGAATGAACGAAACACACACGTTTACGGACTATATTAAAAACACATAGTCCCTATCAAAATGTCGTCCGCTTTTTTATCTTTAAAAATATAGTTGACATTGAACAAAATAAAATTTTGATTATATTCCTAATATTTAGAAAGTAATAGACATTTAACTATTTCTTTATTATTTAGGACTTTGATTTAAAAAAATCATTTTATCAATTCGAATACTTTCACTTCCTTTTAGTCTAATTGCCTATTTTGTCAACCTTCCTGGAGGCGAAATGGGCAAGCTTCTCTATGAAAGGATTTGTTAGGTACAAAGCACATAAGTAAGGCACAACGGAAGTTTAAAATTTTGTTTCTTACTTACCCTAACAATATTTCTGGTATGGTTATACAACAATTAAACTTGTAACATAAAGCATAAACTTACAAGTTTGAATATCTGGAATCTTTTTCTACTATAAGGTGCACACGCGGTTGCCCTTCCGATTGCAAGCTCCAAGCTTCAATGTATTTCTCATTCGGAAAGCTAGGAAATCCTGCAGAGGTTCGAGAGAGTATTTGATTCTAAGTCTCTAAGGCTTAGAATGATTTTCAGAAAATTTGTATGTGAATAATGAAGGGAATGCCTGTATTTATAGTTGAAAATTAGGTCAAAATCGGATTACAGTTTGACCTTGGGCCTGGCCCAAAAATTGATGCAAAGGCACCGCGGCCATAGGGTATGGGCGTCGCGGCGGTCGACGTGCACCTGCACTATCTCAATTTATTTTCCATGCATTCTTAATTAAATCCAAAATCCAATTTTAACTTAATTAAAATAATCATTATTCATTTAAATATCTCACCTCTACGATTGATGAATAGAAGACCTACTTACGAAGATGGATCAATCTATGGAATGCAAGAAAGTAGTGATTCCAAATCGAACATTTAATTACTCTCTCAATACATCCTTAGATCGAAACGGACAATCGACATAGTGTGACCCTACAAGCCTTCCCATATCGACATTAATCAAATTAAGGTCTACGCAAAACTCCTAGACGGCACCGGAAGACGAACTCAATATGTGAAGTACGTTTACGTGAATCCAGTAAATTTAACCTTTATGTGGTAAGATAAAATCCTTTCATTCACGACACACCCGATCAAGCTTAGGATTTGTCAAGTGTCTATCCAAATGGCTTAATCATTGTATCTCATCTATATTAGTTGACAACTAGACCATATTCTAAATACGTCTATTGTGTTTGCCAACGACTTAGTCAACTTAATATTATTGAGAATCCGAGTGTTCTCCCGAATATACATTCGATGAATGAATTCTAATCTTGGCTCAACTACCACCTTTAATCAACATCGTAATGTACCCAATGCAAGTCGTATCTCAACCTATAAGGCATTTGAGCTTAGGACGGAATCAAAGTACATTACTTTGTAGGTAAGGCGTGTATTGACCTCAAGTCTAAGGACTTCTATCTCCCACACGATGATCATACTTTAGACAAGTATAACAAACAGTATATCAGTAGGGTATACCAATACTTCCAAAGTATCCATGTGTCCATCACGAGTAGCCATTACTCGTAGCAGGTGAGACATACTACATCCTACAAGGATGTGATGTAGACCACATGTCAACTTATCATATATCATCGATATCTCATTCTCGATGATCATTAGTCGAAGTTATTTTAAGAGTTATGCTCTATCATTAATATCTCACTCTATTAATAACAACGTAAGCTCAAGGGATGCATATTAATGAATAATTACAAACAATCAAATAATAATTCAATAATTGCAAATGCCAAAATATTAATCTTCATTAATAATAATATGAATGTGTATAAAGTACATTTGTCCTAATACAGATTGTCTCTAGGACATAAATATACTTTCAATCTCCCACTTGGCCTAGAGCCAATCTCCAACATATCTAATGCCCATATTCTCAAAATTACCATTATGCTTGACTAAGCTTAATGGTTTAGTGAATGGTCAGCTAGATTATCTTCTGTGAAAACATAGTCCAAACTAATCTCTTCAGTCTCCACCATCTCCCTGAGTATGTGGTACTTTCTTGGTATATGCTTGTTTCTGTTGGTTGATCTTGGTTCCTTAGCTTGCGCAATCGCACCAGTGTTGTCACAATAAATCGTTATTGGACAAGTGGCACTTGGAACAACCCCTAGTTCCTTCAGGAACTCAGATATCGCGACCGCTTCTTTACCAGCTTCCGATCCAACAATGTACTCAGCTTCTATTGTCGAATCAGCAGTTGTAACTTGTTTGGAACTTTTCCAGCTCACTGCTCCACCATTGAAAATGAATGTGTATCCTGATTGAGATTTGTAGTCATCAACATCTTTCTGGAAGCTAGCATCAGTGTACCCAATAGCACCTAGATTTTTCTCCCCACCATAGACTAAGAAGTAATCTTTAGTTCGTCTAAGATACTTAAGAATACTCTTGACCGCCTTCCAGTGTTCTTCCCTGGAATTCTGCTGGAACTTGCAAGTCATACTAAGTGCAAAGGCCAGATCTGGCCTAGTACAGGTCATGGCATACATGATCGATCCTATAGCCGAAGCATATGGGATCTTTTTCATGCGTTCAAGTTCTATAGAATTAGAAGGACTATTCTTCTTAGATAACTTGATGCCTTATCCCATAGGTAGACCGCCTTTCTTGGATTTTTTCATAGAAAAACGTCTAAGCATTTGTCTATGTAGACATACTGTGATAGCCCCAACAATCTGTTAGGTCTATCTCTATAGATCCTAATCCCCAAAATGTAGCAGGCTTCACCTAAATCCTTCATCATGAAGGTACTCGACAACCACTCTTTGACTGACTGAAGGAGAGTTTTATTATCTCCCATTATTAATATGTCATCTATATATATGATAATGAAGGAAATACTCTCATCCTTGTGTTTACTATAAACATATGGATCCTCTTTGCTTCTGAAGAAATCAAATGACTTGATAGCCTTGTCAAAGCAAATGTTTCAACTCATTGAGGCTTGCTTAAGCCCATAAATGGACTTTTGTAGCTTGCATACAACATTTGGTTTGGACTCAATTGAAAAACCCTCAGGTTGTTTCATATACACCTCCTCAACTAGATTATCATTGATGTCCATCAGCCAAAAGTCATAATCATAATATGCAGCTACTGCAAGCAAAATCCGAATGGACTTAATCTTAGCAACAAGTGAAAAAGTTTCATCATAATCGACCCCAGACCGGTGATTATAACCTTTAGCCACCAGTATTTCTTTATCAGTCTGTACCTTGCCATATGCATCAATCTTCTTCTTGAAGACCCATTTGCGTCCTATGGGTCTAACCCATGTTGGAAAATCAACCAAGTTCCAAACTTGATATATGTACATCGAGTCCATCTCATATTTCATGGCTTCTTGCCATCTCTGCAAATCAATGTCTAACATAGCTTCGTTGTAGGTTGTAGGTTCATCGTCATCAGGAATATCTATCTCATTGTGTGTTTCAACAAGGATATTAAGTCTTTTAGGCGGACGATGAGTCCTAGTGGTCCTACGGAGTTGAGTTTCTGTGTTTCAGTGTTTGTTGCATTCTGATTGTGAGGTCTTTGTGTGTTGGACAATCCATCACCTTGAGAGCTTTCATGAATGTAATTTTCATATATTTCCTGAATGGAATGATGTACAACCATAGTGTTATCTTCCATTGGTTGTGTATGAGAGCCTTGCATTTCTGCACTATCTCTCACAACACTCCCACTGGCTGAATGACGTACTCTAAGCACCCAATATTCACTAGATACTTTCACTGAATCCTTGTTTATGTCATTCGACAAGGGTTCAATCTCTGTGTTATCTTGTGGTTCTTGAATTTTTTCAAGTTCTATCTCTGTGCAACTATGTTCCTTGAAGACATTCTTCTTCAAGAAAAGTTGCATTCCTGGAAACAATGACCTTGTGTTCTCCAGGAAGATAGAAGTAGTATCCCTTAGTTTCCTTTGGATACCCCACAAAATAATATTTCTCACCTTTAGATTCCAACTTGTTAGTAAGAATCTTCTTTACATATGCAGGGCACCCCCATGGTCGCATGTGTTTAAGTACTGGCTTCTTGCCGTTCCATATCTCATACAGAGTTTTCTCTACTGACTTTTAAGGAACTCTATTTAGAATATAAATTGAGCTTTGCAATGAATAGCCCCAAAGGTATGTCGATAGAGCTGAGAAACTCATCATGGATCTAACCATATCTAATAGGGTTCGATTTCTCCTTTCAGCAACACCATTCAACTGTGGCATTCCAGGAGGTGTCCATTATGATTGGACTCCATGAAGCTTCAAATAGTCCAGAAATTCTTTACTTAAGTATTCACCTCCTCGATCTGATCGAAGTGTCTTGATACTTATTTCAAGTTGCTTCTCTACTTCTGACTTGTACTCCTTGAATTTCTCAAAGGCTTCGGACTTATGTTTCATAAGATACACATGCCCAAACCTTGTGAAATCATCTGTAAAAGTGATGAAGTAACGGAAGCCTCCCTTAGCTTGAGTTGAAAATGGCCCACATACATCGGTATGGACCAACTCAAGTACCTCTTTGGCTCATACCCCTTTCCCAAAAAGTGGTTTGTTGGTCATCTTTCCTCTCAAGCAAGATTCACAGTTACCATAGGACTCTAAGTCAAATGGTTCCAGGTAGTCTAACTTTCTTAATCTTGCTATCCTTGATTCGTTGATGTGACCAAGTCTACAGTGCCATAAGTAGGTGTCTTAGCTTGTTTATTCTGCACATTAAAAACTTCACAACCACATTTAAAATATACAATCCATCCACAAGCGGAGCATTTCCACAAACAAAACCATTAAAAGATAGTACATAACTTCCATTGGCAATGAATGAGGAAAACCCCTCAATGTATAACATTGGGATAGAAATGATATTCCTCATTAATGAGGGAACAAAATAACAATTATTTAGTTTTAAACAAAAGACTGAAGGTAAATCTAGTCTATAAGTTCCCACGCGTTCAGCATCTACCCATGCTCCATTTCCAACGCGCAGGTCTACCTCCAAAGGTCCAACCTTTCTGCTGTTAATTAGGCCATGCGCATTACTACAAATGAGCGAGCCACAAGCGGTATCCAATACCCAGCAGTGGGAGTTACTTGTAGACATATTTATTTAAATGACAAACATACCTTGTCCATTAGAGGTAGAAACACCTAGTACTTTGCCTCCACTTGGAGCTGTGTTGTCCTTCTTTAGAACATGCGCCGGCATATGTCCCCTTTCATTCAGCTTACATTCGAAAGGGTCTCTCAACAGTTCATACTCCATTGTTTGAGACTGTTTTTCATAGAGACTCTTCAAGAGTTCTAGCATTTCGTTGGGGCCCCTGTTTTCATGTTGCCTTTGTAACTCCACAGTCATGGAAAAATATTATACATTTTGCCAATGTAGCATCGTTCAAATGTTTCTGATAAGCCACATTGTCAAACAGGGCATACTCATCAGAGTTTTTAGCACGGACTGTGGGGAATACTGTGTCCAACACATACTTAATTCTTTCTAGTCTTTACACCAATCGCAGATTTCTTAACCAATCAGGGTAATTTGATCCAGTCAACTTGTTTGTCTCGACCAACATTTTCAGTGATAGATTCGACATTTTATACGACTGAAGAAATAAAAAGACTTGAAATTAAACTCTAACATAATTTCTACTGAACACATTCGTTAACTAATTAGCATGGCCTTTATTTTAATTAGCTCCCACTATTTTAACATACTCTTCGACCCTATGGAAGAATACAGACTCATATCAAATATGATCATAATTGGCCATGATCCAGGTTCATGCTATCTCCGCATTTGCTGTGGCTGATAACTTCAACAGCACAACCTGGTAGGTCTCTAAACCAATTACAAATAATTCATAACTCATGTTTGACCGAATGTTCTAAACAATAAATATGTGTCCCTCGTCTTGTCCGACACTGTGGCGCCAAGACAACCTAGTAAGTCAACCCCGTTATGCGAGTGTAATTATGTATCTAATTGAGTTTTGCCTTATAGATCAAACATTGTGGTGTAAATACTCATGAAGGTTTATCTCCCACTTCTACCTTTAACATACATCTATGAAAGTGTTTGAGTCCTCGTAGACTTAGAGCAAATGCTGTGGCATAAATATTCATCTCGCCGAAAAGGATTTTGCACTACAATCATAAATAATGGACGACGCGTTCATTTCAAATGAGACTTGTATTAAAATTTTAGGGAATATTTTAATTCAAGATTTTAACCAAGATCAACACTTTTATGCCATATCCAACATGACATCTTAATATCATGCAAAATTAATGACACATATTGTTTGGGAACCGTCAACCCAATATGCATGATATAAGATGGTTTAATCAAATACTGGGCGCCGCACGTCCAAACAGTTATAGTGGATGATATTCTAGTAATTTAAATGACAAATAATTTGACATTTAGCACATAAACAGTATACTTACCAAATATATTGTATAATAATAATCATAGGTTAAACATTCCGAACAAAAAAAAAATTACCGTCGGGGCCGCAGCGCTAATCATTAGGGCCGCGGCGCCAGTGAGGCAGAAACCTAATTTCTGCTTCTGCAATGCATTAGAGTCGCGTCGCTCCACCATGGGGCCGCGACTCTTTCAAGGCAGAAACCTTCGGCTTGCATTAGGGTCGCAACGCTCCACCATGGGGCCGCGACACCTAATGTCCAGAAAGTCCGAAACTTAAAAAAATGAAGCATTATGGCCGCGGGGCTCCACCATGGAGTCACGCCGCCGCCTTGAAAACCCTAGCAAGAGTCGCGACGCCCTACTATAAGGTCGCAACGCCGATGTCCTGACAAACTTTTCTGTGTTGATTTTTCAAAACCGTTCAACCCCTAAATCCAATTTAGGGATCAATTCACATGTCCTTTATCATCACCCACCATTATCAATAATGCCCATATCGACCATCATCCGTTATTAGCCGTGCACTATGCAATGAGCCGGACAACGCACTTTTGGCTTAGTTCGAGTTAGAGCGGAATGACTTTCTCGAGTTAGTGTAGGAGATAATTTAAGGTGATATAAAAAGGTTAACATTCATTCAAGACATATAGGATTTTAAGAAACCTCGTTTTAATCAAATTTTATGTTTAACCCATATTATTACTTTATTCAATTTGTTATATAACTATTGAACCAGCTTGGGCTATGATACCACTGAAGGATTTGTTGGGTAGAAATCACATAAATAAGGCACAACGGAAGTTTAAAATTTTGTTTCTTACTTACCCCAACAATATTTCTGATATGGTTATACACACAGTATATCAGTAGGGTATACCAATACTTCCAAAGTATCCATGTGTCCATCACGAGTAGCCATTACTCGTAGCATGTGAGACATACTACATCCTACAAGGATGTGATGCAGACCACATATCGACTTATCATATATCATCGATATCCCATTCTCGATGATCATTAGTGGAAGCTATTTTAAGAGTTACGCTCTATCATGAATATATCACTCTATTAATGACAACGTAAGCTCAAGGGATGCATATTAATGAATAATTACAAATAATCAAATAATAATTCAATAATTGCAAATGCCAAAATATTAATCTTCATTAATAATAATATGAATGTGTATAAAGTACATTTGTCCTAATACAGATTGTCTCTAGGACATAAATATACTTTCAATCTCCCACTTGGCCTAGAGCCAATCTCCAACATATCTAATGCCCATGTTCTCAAAATCACCATTATGCTTGACTAAGCTTAATGGTTTAGTGAATGGTCAGCTAGATTATCGTCTGTGGAAACATAGTCTAATTTAATCTCTTCAGTCTCCACCATCTCCCTGAGTATGTGGTACTTCTTTGGTACATGCTTATTTTTGTTGGTTGATCTTGGTTCCTTAGCTTACGCAATCGCACCAGTGTTGTCACAATAAACCGTTATTGGACAAGTGGCACTTGGAATAACCCCTAGTTCCTTCAGGAACTCAGATATCGCGACCGCTTCTTTACCAACTTCCGATCCAGCAATGTACTCAGTTTCTGTTGTCGAATCAGCAGTTGTAACTTGTTTGGAACTTTTCCAGCTCACTGCTCCACTATTGAAAGAGCCTTTTCAACAAGTTGAGTGTTTATTAATGGTTCACCAAGCACTTGACATTCATTTGAGACGTCCATCTGCCAAATGACATAGTCATAATATCCAGCTATTGCAAGCAAATTAAAATGTCAAAAAGATTAAATTTAAAACCCTTAATTTTACTTGATGAAACTAAGGAATTCTGAATCATATTTTGGCTAGTTAAAAGATGATTATCATGTTTCTTGAGCTAGCAAAATATTGTCAATTATAGCTCTACCTTGTATGAAACCACTCTAATATTGAGGTTTGTTGTCATCAACATCTGTTTGGAAGCTAGCATCAGTGTACCCAGTAGCACATTGATTTTCTTCCCTACTATAGACTAAGAAGTAATCTTTAGTTCGTCTAAGATACTTAAGAATACTCTTCACTGCCTTCCAGTGTTCTTCCCCGGGATTCTGCTGGAACTTGCAAGTCATACTAAGTGCAAAGGCCACATCTGGCCTAGTACAGGTCATGGCATACATGATCGATCCTATAGCCAAAGCGTATGGGATCTTTTTCATGCGTTCAAGTTCTATAGAATTAGAAGGACTATCCTTCTTATATAACTTGATGCCTTATCTCATAGGTAGACCGTCTTTCTTAGAATTTTTCATAGAAAAACGTCTAAGCACTTTGTCTATGTAGACAGACTGTGATAGACCCAACAATTTGTTAGGTATATCTCTATAGATCCTAATCCCTAAATGTAGCAGGCTTCACCTAAATCCTTCATCATAAAGTTACTGAACAACCACTCTTTGACTGACTGCAGGAGAGTCTTATTATCTCCAATTATTAATATGTCATCTACATATATGATAATGAAGGCAATGCTCCCATCCTTGCATTTACTATAAACATATGGATCCTCTTAGCTTCTGACAAAATCAAATGACTTGATAGCCTTGTCAAAGCAAATGTTCCAACCCCTCGAGGTTTGCTTAAGCCAATAAATGGACTTTTGTAGCTTGCATACAACATTTGGTTTGGACACAATTGAAAAACCCTCAAGTTGTTTAATATACACCTCCTCAACTAGATTATCATTGAGGAAAGCAGTCTTGATGTCCATCTGCCAAATGTTCAGAATATAAATTGAGCTTTGCAATCCATAGCCCCAATGGTATGTCGGTAGAGCTGAGAAACTCATCATGGATCTAACCATATCTAATAGGGTTCGATTTCTCCTTTCAGCAACACCATTCAACTGTGGCATTCCAGGAGGTGTCCATTATGATTGGACTCCATGAAGCTTCAAATAATCCAGAAATTCTTTACTTAAATATTCGCCTCCTCGATCTGATCGAAGTGTCTTGATACTTGTTTCAAGTTGCTTCTCTACTTCTGACTTGTACTCCTTGAATTTCTCAAAGTCTTCGGACTTATGTTTCATAAGATACACATGCCCAAATCTTGTGAAATCATATGTAAAAGTGATGAAGTAAGGGAAGCCTCCCTTAGCTTGAGTTGAAAATGGCCCACATACATCAGTATGGACCAACTCAAGTACCTCTTTGGCTCGTACCCCTTTCCCAAAAAGTGGTTTGTTGGTCATTTTTCCTCTCAAGCAAGATTCACAGTTACCATAGGACACTAAGTCAAATAGTTTCAGGTAGTCTTACTTTCTTAATCTTGCTATCCTTGATTCGTTGATGTGACCAAGTCTACAGTGCCATAGGTTGGTGGGGTTTCTTGGATTATTTATCTTAGCTCGTTTATTCTACATATTGAAAATTTCATAGACTATAATTTAAAATATACAATCCATCCACAAGCGGAGAATTTCCACAAACAAAACCAATAAAAGACAGTACATAACTGCCATTGGAAATGAATGAGGAAAACCCCAAAATGTCTAACATTAAGATAGAAATGATATTCCTCGTTAATGAGAGAACAAAATAACAATTATTTAGTTCTAAACAAAAGCCTGAAGGTAAATCTAGCCTATAAGTTCCCACGCGTTTAGCATCTACTCGTGCTCCATTTCCAACGCGCAGGTCTACCTCCAAAGGTCCAACCTTTCTGTTGTTAATTAGGCACTGCGCATTACTACAAATGTACGAGCCACAAACGGTATCCAATACCCAGCAGTGGGAGTTACTTGTAGACATATTTATTTCAATGACAAACATACCTTGTCCAGTAGAGGTAGAAGCACCTAGTGCTTTGCCTCCTCTTGGAGCTGTGTAGTCCTTCTTTCGAACATGCGCCGGCATATGTCCCCTTTCGTTCAGCTTACATTCGAAAGGGTCTCTCAACAGTTCATACTCCATTATTTGAGATTGTTTTTCATAGAGACTCTTCAAGTGTTCTAGCATTTCGTTGGGGCTCATGTTTTCATGTTGCCTCTATAACTCCACAGTCATGGAAGACAACATTATACATTTTGCCAAGGTAGCATCGTTCAAATATTTCTGATAAGCCACCTTGTCAAACAAGGCATACTCATCAGAGTTTTCAGAATGGACTGTAGGGAATACTGTGTCCAACACATACTCAATTCTTTCTAGTCTTTACACCAATCGCAGATTTCTTAACCAATCAGGGTAATTTGATCCAGTCAACTTGTTTGTCTCGACCAACATTTTCAGTGATAGATTCGACATTTTATATGACTGAAGAAATAAAAAGACTTAAAATTAAACTCTAACATAATTTCTATTGAACACATTCGTTAACTAATTAGCATGACCTTTAGTTTAATTAGCTCCCACTATTTTAACATACTCTTCGACCCTATGGAAGAATACAGACTCATATCAAATTTGGCCATAATTGGCCATGATCCAGGTTCATGCTATCTCCGCATTTGCTGTGGCTGATAACTTCAACAGCACAACTTGGTAGGTCTCGAAACCAATTACAAATAATTTATAACTCATGTTTGACCGAATGTTCTAAACAATAAATATGTGTCCCTCGTCTTGTCCGACACTGTGTCGCCAAGATAGCCTAGCAAGTCAATCCCGTTATGCGAGTGCAATTATGTATCTAAGTGAGTTTTGCCTTATAGAGCAAACACTGTGGTGTAAATACTCATGAAGGTTTATCACCCACTTCAACATTTAACATGCATCTATGAAAGAGTCTGAGTCCTCGTAGACTTAGAGCAAATGCTGAGACTTGTATTAAATTTTTAGGGAACATTTTAATTCAGGGTTTTAACCAAGATCAACACTTTTACGCCATATCCACTATGACATCTTAATATCATGCAAAACCAATGACACATATAGTTTGGGAACCGTCAACCCAATATGCATGATATAAGATGGTTTAATCAAATACTGGGCGCCGCCTGCCCAGACAGTTATAGCGGGGGCTATTCTAGTAATTTAAACGACAAATTATTTGACATTTAGCACATAAACAGTATACTAATCAAATATATTGTATAATAATATTCATGGGTTAAACATTCCAAACAAAAAAAAATCGATCGTCGAAGCAGCGGCGCTAATCATTAGGGTCGCGGTTCCAGTGAGGCAGAAATTGAATTTCTGCTTCCGCAATGCATTAGAGTCGCGGCGCTACACCATGGGGCCGCAACGCTTTCAAGGCAGAAACATTCGGCTTGCATTAGGGCCACGACGCTCCACCATGGGGCCGCGACGCCTAATATCCAGAAAGTTCGGAACTTAAAAAAATGAAGCATTAGGGCCACGACGCCCTACTATAGGGTCGCGACACCGATGTCTTGACAAACGTTTCTGTGTTGATTTTTCAAAATCGTTCAACCCCTAAATCCAATTTAGAGATCAATTCACAGGTCCTTTATCATCACCCACCATTATCAATAACACCCATATCGACCATCATCTATTCTTACCCGTTCATAGTTGTGCACCGTGCAATGTGCCGGACAACGCACTTTTGGCTTAGTTCGAGTTAGAGCGGATTGACTTTCTCGAGTTAGCGAAGAAGATAATTTAAGGTGATATCAAAAGGTTAACATTCGTTCAAGACATATAGGATTTCAAGAAACCTCATTTTAATCCAATTTTATGTTTAACCCATATTATTAGTTTATTCAATTTGTTATATAACCATTGAACCAGCCTGGCTCTGATACCACTGAAGGATTTGTTGGGCACAAATCACATAAGTAAGGCACAACGGAAGTTTAAAATTTTGTTTCTTAGTTACCCCAACAATATTTCTGGTATGGTTATACAACAATTAAATTTGTAACATAAAGCATAAACTTACAAGTTTGAATATCTGGAATCTTTTTCTACTATAAGGTGCACACGTGGTTGCCCTTCCAATTGCAAGCTCCAAACTTCAATGTATTTCTCCTTCGGAAAGCTAGGAAATCCTGCAGAGGTTCAAGAGAGTATTTGATTCTAAGTCTCTAAGGCTTAAAATGATTTTCAAAAAATTTGTATGTGAATAATGAAGGGAATACATGTATTTATAGTTTGAAAATTAGATCAGAATCGGATTAGGGTTTGACCTTGGGCCTGGCCCAAAAATCGATGCAGAGGCGTCGCGGCCCTAGGGTATGGGTGCCGCGGCACTCGACGTGCACATGCACTATCTCAATTTATTTTCCATGCATTTTTAATTAAATCCAAAATCCAATTTTGACTTAATTAAAATAATCATTATTCATTTAAATATCTCGATTCCAAATCGAACATTTAATTACTCTCTCAATACATCCTTAGATCGAAACAGACATTCGACATAGTGTGACCCTACATGCCTTCTCATATCGATATTAATCAAATAACGATCTACGCGGAACTCCTAGACGGCGCCGGAAGACGAACTCAATATGTGAAGTACGTTTACGAGAATCCAGTAAACTTAACCTTTATGTAGTAAGATAAAATCCATTCATTCACGACACACCCAATCAAGCTTAGGATTTGTCAAGTGTCTATCCAAATGGCCTAATCATTGTATCTCATATATATTAGTTGACAACTAGACCATATTCTAAATACGTCTATTGCGTTGGCCAATGACTTAGTCAACTTAATATTACTGAGAATCCATAGTGTTCTCCCGAATATATATTCGAGGAATGAATCCTAATCTTGGCTCAACTACCACCTTTAATCCACATCGTAATGTACCCAATGCAACTCGTATCTCAACCTATAAGGCATTTGAGCTTAGGACGGGATCAAAGTACATTACTTTGTAGACAAGGCGCGTATTGACCTCAAGTCTAAGGACTTCTATCTCCCACACGCTGATCATACTTTAGACAAGTATAACAAACAATATAGCAGCAGAGTATACCAATACTTCCAAAGTATCCATGTGTCCATCACGAGTAGCCATTACTCTTAGCAGGTGAGACATACTACATCCTCCAAGGATGTGATGCAGACCATATGTCGACTTATCATATATCATCGATATCTCATTCTCGATGATCATTAGTCGAGGCTATTTTAAGAGTTACGCTCTATCATGAATATCTCACTCTATTAATGAAAACGTAAGCTCAATGGATGCATATTAATGAATAATTACAAACAATCAAATAATAATTCAATAATTACAAATGTCAAAATATTAATCTTCATTAATAATAATATGAATGTGTATAAAGTACATTTGTCCTAATACAGATTGTCTCTAGAACATAAATATACTTTCAATCTCCCACTTGGCCTAGAGCCAATCTCCAACATATCTAATTTCCATATTCTCAAAATTACCATTATGCTTGACTAAGCTTAATGGTTTAGTGAATGGTCAGCTAGATTATCGTCTGTGGGAACATAGTCTAATCTAATCTCTTCAGTCTCCTCCATCTCCCTGAGTATGAGGTACTTCTTTGGTACATGCTTGTTTCTGTTGGTTGATCTTGGTTCCTTATCTTGCGCAATCGCACCAGTGTTGTCACAATAAACCGTTATTGGACAAGTGGCACTTGGAACAACCCCTAGTTCCTTCAGGAACTCAGATATCGCGACCGTTACTTTACCAGCTTTCGATCCAGCAATGTACCCAGCTTCTGTTGTCGAATCAGCAGTTGTAACTTGTTTGGAACTTTTCAGCTCACTGCTCCACTATTGAAAATGAATGTGTATCCTGATTGAGATTTGTAGTCATCAACATCTGTCTGGAAGCTAGCATCAGTGTACCCATTAGCACCTAGATTTTCTTCCCCACCATAGACTAAGAAGTAATCTTTAGTTCGTCTAAGATACTTAAGAATACTCTTTACCGCCTTCCAGTGTTCTTCCCCGGGATTCTGCTGGAACTTGTAAGTCATACTAAGTGCAAAGGCCAGATCTGGCCTAGTACAGGTCATGGCATACATGATCGATCCTATAGCCGAAGCATATAAGATCTTTTTCATGCCTTCATGTTCTATAGAATTAGAAGGACTATCCTTCTTAGATAACTTGATGCCTTATCCCATAGGTAGACCACCTTTCTCGGAATTTTTCATAGAAAAACGTCTAAGAACTTTGTCTATGTAGACATACTGTGATAGCCCCAACAATCTGTTAGGTCTATCTCTATAGATCCTAATCCCCAAAATGTAGCAGGCTTCACCTAAATCCTTCATCATGAAGGTACTGGACAACCACTCTATGACTGACTGCAGGAGAGTCTTATTATCTTCCATTATTAATATGTCATCTACATATATGATAATGAAGGCAATACTCCCATCCTTGTGTTTACTATAAACATATGGATCCTCTTTGCTTCTGAATAAATCAAATGACTTGATAGCCTTGTCAAAGCAAATGTTTCAACTCCTTGAGGCTTGCTTAAGCCCATAAATGAACTTTTGTAGCTTGCATACAACATTTGGTTTGGACTCAATTGAAAAACCCTCAGGTTGTTTCATATACCCCTCCTCAACTAGATTATCATTGAGGAAATCAGTCTTGATATCCATCTGCCAAATGTCATAGTCATAATATGCAGCTACTGCAAGCAAAATCCGAATGGACTTAATCTTAGCAACAAGTGAAAAGGTTTCATCAAAATCGACCCAGGCCGTTGATTATAACCTTTAGCCACTAGTCTTTCTTTATAAGTTTGTACCTTGCCATATGCATCAATCTTCTTCTTGAAGACCTATTTGCATCCTATGGGTCTAACCCCTATTGGCAAATCAACCAAGTTCCAAACTTGATTTATGTACATCGAGTCCATCTCAGATTTTATGGCTTCTTGCCATCTCTGCAAATCAATGTCTAACATAGCTTTGTTGTAGATTGTAGGTTCATCGTTATCAGGAATATCTATCTCATTGTGTGTTTCAACAAGGAGATTTAGTCTTTCAGGCGGACGATGAGTCCTAGTGGTCCTACGGAGTTGAGTATTATGTGTTTTAGTATTTGTTGCATTCTGATTGTGAGGTCTTTGTGTGTTGGACAATCCATTACCTTGAGAGCTTTCAGGAATGTCATTTTCATGTATTTCCTAAATGGAATGATGTACAACCATTGTATCATCTTCCATTGGTTGTGTATGAGAGCCTTGCATTTCTGCACTATCTCTCACAACACTCCTACTGGCTGAATGGCATACTCTAAGCACCCAATCTTCACTAGATACTCCCACTGAATCCTTATTTAGGTCATTCGACAAGGGTTCAACTTCTGTGTTATCTTGTGGTTCTTGAATTTCTTCAAGTTCTATCTCTGTGCAGCTATGTTCCTTGTAGACATATTATTCTTCAAGAAAAGTTGCATTCCTGGAAACAATGACCTTGTGTTCTCCAGGAAGATAGAAGTAGTATCCCTTAGTTTCCTTTGGATACCTCACAAAATAATATTTCTCACTTTTAGATTCCAACTTGTCAGTAAACATCTTCTTTACATATGCAGGGCACCCCTAGGATCGCATGTGTTTAAGTGCTGGCTTCTTGCCGTTCCATATCTCATATGGAAATTTCTCTACTAACTTTGAAGGAACTCTGTTCAGAATATAAATTGAGCTTTGCAATGGATAGCCCCAAAGGTATGTTGGTAGAGCTGAGAAACTCATCATGGATCTAACCATTTCTAATAGAGTTCGATTTCTCCTTTCAGCAACACCATTCAATTGTGGCGTTCTAGGAGGTGTCCATTATGATTGGACTCCATGAAGCTTCAAATAATCCAAAAATTCTTTACTTACGTATTCACCTCCTCGATCTGATCGAAGTGTTTTGATACTTGTTTCAAGTTGCTTCACTACTTCTGACTTGTACTCCGTGAATTTCTCAAAGGATTCGGACTTATGTTTCATAAGATACACATGCCCAAACCTTGTGAAATCATTTGTAAAAGTGATGAAGTAAGGGAAGCCTCCCTTAGCTTGAGTTGAAAATGGCCCACATACATCAGTATGGACCAACTCAAGTACCTCTTTGGCTCGTACCCCTTTCCCAAAAATTGGTTTGTTAGTCATATTTCCTCTCAAACAAGATTCACAGTTACCATAGGACTCTAAGTCAAATGGTTCCAGGTAGTCTAACTTTCTTAATCTTGCTATCCTAGATTCATTGATGTGACCAAGTCTACAGTGCCATAAGTAGGTGGGGTTTCTTGGATTACTTATCTTAGCTCGTTCATTCTGCACATTGAAAATTTTATGACCACAGTTTAAAATATACAATCCATCCACATGCGGAGCATTTCCACAAACAAAACCATTAAAAGACAGTACATAACTATCATTGGCAATGAATGAGGAAAACCCCTCAATGTATAACATTGGGATAGAAATGATATTACTCGTTAATGAGGGAACAAAATAACAATTATTTAGTTCTAAATAAAAGCCTGAAGGTAAATCTAGTCTATAAGTTTTCACGCGTTCAGCATCTACTCGTGCTCTATTTCCAATGCGTCGGTCTACCTCCAAAGGTCCAACCTTTTTGTTGTTAATTAGGAGCTGCGCATTACTACAAATGTACGAGCCACAAGCGGTATCCAATACCCAACAGTGGGAGTTACTTGTAGACATATTTATTTCAATGACAAACATACCTTGTCCAGTAGAGGTAGAAGCACCTAGTGCTTTGCCTCCTCTTGGAGTTGTGTAGCCCTTCTTTAGAACATGCGCTGGCATATGTCCCCTTTCGTTCAGCTTACATTCGAAAGGGTCTTTCAACAGTTCATACTTCATTATTTGAGATTGTTTTTCATAGAGACTCTTCAAGTGTTCTAGCATTTCGTTGGGGCCCATGTTTTCATGTTACCTCTGTAACTCCACAGTCATGGAAGACAACATTATTCATTTTGCCAAGGTAGCATCGTTCAAATGTTTCTGATAAGCCACCTTGTCAAACAAGGCATACTCATCAGAGTTTTCAGCATGGACTGTGGGGAATACTGTGTCCAACACATACTCAATTCTTTCTTGTCTTAACACCAAACACAGATTTCTTAACTAGTCAGGGTAACTTGATCTAGTCAACTTATTTGTCTCGACCAACATTTTCAGTGATAGATTCGACATTTTATACGACTGAAGAAATAAAAAGACTTGAAATTAAACTCTAACATAATTTCTATTGAACACATTCGTTAACTAATTAGCATGGCCTTTAGTTTAATTAGCTCCCACTATTTTAACATACTCTTCGACCCTATGAAAGAATACGGACTCATATCAAATATGGTCATAATGGGCCATGATCCAGGTTCATGTTGTCTCCGCGTTTGCTGTGGCTGATAACTTCAACAGCACAACCTGGTAGGTCTCTAAACTAATTACAAACAATTCGTAACTCATGTTTGACCGAATGTTCTAAATAATCAATCTGCGTCCCTCGGCTTGTCCGACACTGTGGCGCTAAGATAGCCTAGCAAGTCAACCCCGTTATGCGAGTGCAATTATGTATCTAAGTGTGTTTTTCCTTATAGAGCAAACATTGTGGTGTAAATACTCATGAAGGTTTATCACCCACTTCTACATTTAACATGCATATATGAAAGAGTCTGAGTCCTCGTAGACTTAGAGCAAATGCTGTGGCATAAATACTCATCTCGCCGAAAAGGATTTTGCACTAAAATCAATTATAACGGACGACACGTTATTTCAAATGAGACTTGTATTAAAATTTTACGGAACATTTTAATTCAGGATTTTAACCAAGATCAACACTTTTACGCCATATCCACTATGACATCTTAATATCATGCAAAACCAATGACACATATAGTTTGGGAACCGTCAACCCAATATGCATGA
Organism: Anisodus acutangulus; assembly: GCA_029783415.1. Taxonomy (NCBI): domain Eukaryota; kingdom Viridiplantae; phylum Streptophyta; class Magnoliopsida; order Solanales; family Solanaceae; genus Anisodus; species Anisodus acutangulus. The sequence continues at coordinate 322,210 of CM056499.1, forward strand.
TATAAGATGGTTTAATCTAGGGCTGGCCAGTGGGCCGGGACGCCCCGACCCCGACCCGACACCTTCCCGAGCCCGCCCCGGTCCCGCCACGAACCCGCTAAAAAAATAAAAAAATAACGGGGGCGGGACTTGAACTCGGGACGGGACGATGTCTCGTCCCGCCAGACCTGAGCCCGCCCCAGGCCCGCTTGACCCGACCCCGACCCCAGCCCGACCCCGACTCCGCCCTTTTCCCCTATTTGCAAAAATGGTCATTGCACCAACGACCATTTTAGATTATGGTCGTTGGCCAACAACTATTTTAGGCCCCCCTCCCCCAACCCCCTACCCCTTAATATTTATTTTTAACCCATAAGTTATTATATTTACACTTTAACCCAATTTTCCAACTATAAATAACTCATTTTCTCTTCATCTTTCTCACAAATCTTCCTACAATCTCTCTAATTTCTCAATATATCTCTCTACAAGTCTACATTGTTTGCTAAATATTCAATTTTATTTATTCATTTGGGAATTGGGAGTGAAGTTGGCAACTACCTTGAGGATCTTCCATCGAGCAAAGTTTCAATTTTCAACCTCTCGATTACACGTCGACGTTACGTCGGCGTTTGGTACATTCGTTCCTTTATTAAATTATTATTGTCTATTTATTTTATTTAGCGCACTTAATTTTATTGTCTTTAATTATTAATTATCATAATTAAAATGGAAGGATTAAAAGGTATGTTTAAGGGTAAGGGTAAGGATGCTTCTTCTAGTAGGGGCAACCAGGGCAAGGGTACTTCTTCTAGTCATCTTATTCCTACACAGGATGATTTTGTTGATACTCAACATTTTCCTACAATACCATTAGATTTAGACCAGGAGCTATTTTCTGGAACTCAAGAAGACTTTAATTTAGACGATGATCTAGATGATATACCCACTAATGTTGATGACAACACACCCACTAGTGCACCTTCAACTGAAATACCTCATATTCCCCCTAGTATGAGACGAGGTCCAGCAAAACGACAATTAAAATCAGATGCATGGACATTTTTTGATAGGGACGTAGAGAATCAAGTAGCCATATGTAAAATTTATAAAAATGTTTTAAAATTTAAAACTGGAAAAGTTCACGGTGGGACGGGGGGTGGGGGTGGGGGGGTGGGGGTTAATTAGACACGTAGTAAGTGCTCATCCAGCTAGGTATGCCCAATACCAGGCTTCAAAACCGGGTGCGCAAACGCCCGCTCCATCGGGACAAGGTTCACATCACGTCTTGTCCCGGACCAAGTCTGAGATCAAATTAACCCTATGACGGGGGGAATTATAGGCTCTAAATACAATAAACATAGAGATAGGGAAGCAATATCAAAATTAGTTGCTGTGGAGGGTTTGCCTTTTTCATTTCCTTCATCTTCCGGTTTTATTCATTACATTAGAGATTTATATAATCCTGCTTTTAACGGTTTTCCTAGATCAAATGTTAAGAGAGATGTATTTAAATTCGCGCATGAATATCAACAATATTTACGTTTTTCATTATATCATTTTAATGGCAAAGTATCTATCACGTCTGATATAGGTCGTAGTACTAACGGTCATGATTATTTAACTGTAACTTGTCATTGGATAGATTATAAATGGTCTATGTAAAAATGTATTTTAGCGTATAGATATATAGATGATAGGCACACTGGTACTTTTATTGCAGAAAATATTTATCAAGTGTGCGATTATTACGGAATTACCGATAAAATTATGACTATTACATTAGATAACGCTTCTAATAACAATTACGCAATTACAATTTTAAAAAATAGTTTAACTCCATATTTTTCAGACCATTTTCATATAAAATGCGCATGCCATATATATAACTTAATTGTAAAGGATGGTCTATCACTTTTTGAAGACATTCTTAGTAAAATACAATTTGCTATAAACTTTATTTTTAAAAGTAATAAAGTACAACGTAGAAAAGAATATAAAAAAATTTGTTACGATTGTGGACTACCTTATAGAAAAATTTCACAAGAAGTATCCACTAGGTGAAATTCTTTATACGAGCAACTACTTGTTGCTTATGACTATAAATTACGTATAACTTTATTTTTTAACTCTCATAATAAAAATCCAGCTGATATGATTTTAGATAGTGATTGAGAAAAAATTTCTGAACTTATTGTATTTTTAGAGAAATTTTTTCAAGCAACAAAAGAATTTTCCGGTATATATTATCCTACTATTTCAACTATGTTATTTTATATAACTCTAATATTTTTATTACTTAGTGAATATATGGAAAAACCAGCTTATAAGGCGACTATTAAAAAATGTTTCTCAAAATAAAAAAATATTTTATTCCTATTCCCTCTATTTATATTATTGGTTATGTATTAAATCCTACTATTAAAATAGACGGTACTAAATCACTAATTGAAACTATTTACGATTGTATAGAAGTACTACCACCTCCAAGTCCCAAAAATCTAAATCACCCACCACCTATTGAACAAACTAAAGAAGAAGTGTTGTCTAGCCTAGAACACCAATGCAAAAATATATATAGATTTTATCAACAAGAAAATGCTAGTAACTTACCGGCTTCCATACCATCTTCTTCATCTTCAACACAACCTCACAAAAGACATGCTGTTTCTGCGGCTAGTATTGAAAGCCTCAGAAATAGAATGTGCGGCCGTACCTTTACTACTAACCAAATTAGCGAGTTGGATATTTTTGTTTTGCGTGGTTACATCAGTACCAAGAAGTTATCAATGAAGATGGACATGAAGACTTGCTGAAATCGGAGGGAATGAGAAGACCTTTCCGACACTTTCATTGATGGCTCGAGATGTTTTGAACATTCAAGCGTCATCAACTGCGTCTGAAAGCGCTTTTTCTGCAGGCAGATATCAAATAGGAGACCACAGACACTCATTAGCCGGAGACAACTTGGAAATTGCAGTATTATTCAGAGATTGGATACAAGCGGAGCGGAGAAGGTGCGGTCAACCGGAGATCAACGAAGAAGATGATGAAAACTACAACGAAATCTTAACCGAAGGTAGTGGAAGCGACGTGGATCAATTTGACCAACAAATACCAATTCCAACCGAAGAACCACATGAAATCATCAAACAATTAGAACAGGTTTTTTTGAGAATGTAATTTTTTTAATTGCAATTTTATTATGTAATTTGTAACTTTTGGACAACACCACAAAATTGCAATTTAGATTTTAGACAATTGTATTTGTATTACAAAAAAGTCATATGTCTATTAAATAATATAAGAGGCACAAAAACAGCCTTGGGATGTTTTTATTACACTATCTTGTTTTGTTTATTGAGTTTTTTTTATACATACGTTATTTAAAAAAGGAAAACTCCGCTTACCTCGCCCGAGCCCGACTCGACCCGACCCCGCCTCGCGAATTCGATAACGACGGGATCGGGATCGACGGATCGAGCAAGTCCCGCCAGACCCGACCCCGCTGCACTCGACCCTTCTCCGTCTCCGCCCGACCCCGCCAGACGAGCCCGCCCATCGCCACCCATAGTTTAATCAACATCTTTGGCGCCGCCGCCAGATTATAGCGGATGCTATTCTAGTAATTTAAATGACAAATAATTTGACATTTAGCACATAAACAGTATACTAATCAAATATATTGTATAATAATAATCATGGGTTAAATATTCCAAACAAAAAAAAATCCACCGTCGGAGCCGCGGCGCTAATCATTAGGGTCACGGTGCCAGTGAGGTAGAAACTGAATTTCATCTTCTGCAATGCATTAGAGTCGCGGCGCTCCACCATGGGGCCGCAGCGCTTTCAAGGCAGAAACCTTCGGCTTGCATTAGGGCCACGACGCTCCACCATGGGGCCGCAACGCCTAATGTCCAGAAAGTCCGGAACTTAAAAAAATGAAGCATTAGGGCCGCGACGCCGCCTTGAAAACCCTAGCAAGATCCGCGATGCCCTACTATAGGGTCGCAGCGCCGATGTCCTGACAAACGTTTCTATGTTGATTTTTCAAAATCGTTCAACCCCTAAATCCAATTTAGAGATCAATTCACAGGTCCTTTATCATCACCCACCATTATCAATAACGCACATATCGACCATCATCTGTTATTACCCGTTCATAGTTGTGCACCGTGCAATGTGCCGGACAACGCACTTTTGTCTTAGTTCGAGTTAGAGCAGAATGACTTCCTCGAGTTAGCGAAGAAGATAATTTAAGGTGATATTACGAGGTTAACATTCGTTCAAGACATATAGGATTTCAAGAAACCTCGTTTTAATCTAATTTTATGTTTAACCCGTATTATTACTTTATTTAATTTGTTATATAACCATCGAACCAGCCTGAGCTCTGATACCACTGAAGGATTTGTTGGGTACAAATCACATAAGTAAGGCACAACGGAAGTTTAAAATTTTATTTCTTAGTTACCCAATAATATTTCTGGTATGGTTATACAACAATTAACCTTGTAACATAAAGCATAAACTTACAAGTTTGAATATCTGGAATCTTTTTCTACTATAAGGTGCACACGTGGTTGCCCTTCCGATTGCAAGCTCCAAACTTCAATGTATTTCTCCTTCGAAAAGCTAGGAAATTATGCAGAGGTTCGAGAGAGTATTTGATTCTAAGTCTCTAAGGCTTAGAATGATTTTCAGAAAATTTGTATGTGAATAATGAAGGGAATGCTTGTATTTATAGTTGAAAATTATATCAAAATCGGATTAGGATTTAACCTTGGGCCTGGCCCAAAAAATGATGCAGAGGCGTCGCGGCCCTAGGGTATGGGCGCCGCGGCGCTCAACGTGCACATGCACTATCTCGATTTATTTTCCGTGCATTTTTAATTAAATCCAAAATCCAATTTTCACTTAATTAAAATAATCATTATTCATTTAAATATCTCAATTTCAAATCGAACATTTAATTACTCTCTCAATACATCCTTAGAACGAGATAGACAATCGACATAGTGTGACCCTACAGGCCTTCTCATATCAACATTAATCAAATTAAGGTCTACGCGGAACTCCTAGATCGCGCCGGAAGACGAACTCAATATGTGAAGTACGTTTACGTGAATCCAGTAAACTTAACCTTTATGTGGTAAGATAAAATCCTTTCATTCACAACACACCCGATCAAGCTTAGGATTTGTCAAGTGTCTATCCAAATGGCTTAATCATTGTATCTCATCTATATTTGTTGACAACTAGACTATATTCTAAATACGTCTATTGCGTTGGCCAACGACTTCGTCAACTTAATATTACTGAGAATCCATAGTGTTCTCCCGAATATACATTTGAGGAATGAATCCTAATCTTGGCTCAACTTCCACCTTTAATCCACATCGTAATGTACCCAATGCAAGCCTTATCTCAACCTATAACGCATTTGAGCTTAGGACGGGATCAAAGTACATTAATATGTAGACAAGGCGCGTATTGACCTCAAGGTTAAGGACTTCTATCTCCCACACGCTGATCATACTTTAGACAAGTATAACAAATAGTATATCAGCAGGGTATATCAATACTTCCAAAGTATCCATGTGTCCATCACGAGTAGCCATTACTCGTAGCAGGTGAGACATACTACATCCTCCAAGGATGTGATGCAGACCATATGTCGACTTATCATATATCATCGATATCCCATTCTCGATGATCATTAGTCGATGATATTTTAAGAGTTACGCTCTATCATGAATATCTCACTCTATTAATGACAACGTAAGCTCAAGGGATGCATATTATTGAATAATTACAAACAATCAAATAATAATTCAATAATTGAAAATGCTAAAATATTAATCTTCATTAATAATAATACGAATGTATATAAATTACATTTGTCTTAATACAGATTGTCTCTAGGACATAAATATACTTTCACTCTAGGCCAAAACACTTTTTTTCTTCGAAAAATCACTTCTTTAAAATTTGATGTGTTGGGCGTACAAGCAGAAGTGGCTTTTGAGTACAAGAAGAAATATTTTAAAATATATATATATGTTTTATTTTCTATTTAAATTAAATGAATATAACAAATTAAGTCTTTCATAACAAGTATTTAATTAATTTGATGCTCTAAAGTACTTTTTCAATAGATTGGCCAAACACAATTTGCTTATCAAATATTTAAAAAAATCTTTTAAAATGAATTTATTAAACACAAATCATTACTCTCAAAAAATATATTTTTTTAAATAAGCTATTTTAATAGAAATGCTTTTCAAAATAAGTAGTTTCTGGCAACTTGCCAAACGATCTCTAAGAGTCTTACACTTTCACACTAGGAAAGTTCCGAGATTTACACTAGGATACTAGTATAAGTTAAAAACAAGCATCTTGAACTCCTTTCAAGTTTAGGAGTTTCTATTTTATGATAAAATTTTCTTTGTCGATTCGAATTATACACAATTTTATTTTATACAAATCTTGTCTTTTTCGAATTATTTACGTAAAAACTTTAATAATTTGATTATTAAAGTAATATTAGAATTTTGAAGTCTAAGAAAACTGCGGAACTAGTATTTTTAGTATTTGAAGTCCATTATAAATATTCCACTTTGATATTTCATTTATATAGGATTTCGATCATTTAAATTTAAATCAGAGAAAAAGAAAATAGAGATTTTCAAGTACTTTCCATCCACGTCAAAACTCATATCCCTATAAAGAAGGAGTAATAACTATTAACTGGTGTAAAATATACACTTCTGATGTGAAGAATCATTAAAATTTTATTTCTCTTTTTATTTAGTTTTAGTATAAAATATTATCTCTAGATTTTGATGGCACATTAATAAAATTCTAATAGAGATAGAAAATTGTACATGTTTATAAAATAATTTCAACAATCGCCGGATGAAAAAAAGAAAATCTCCTTAGGATTGATTTTACTTGAGTGAAATTCTACATTCACTTTAGATAGATACTGCAACAGAACTCTCCCTACCATGGTCAAGGGCAGATCAAGTCGCTCTATTACGGAGTACTCTCAACACTAACCTGGCCATGCATATGTATACATTTCTTTTTGTAAAGTAGCAATTAACGTTATACATACGTGTATTCATATTTTGCTTACTGAGCGACACACATGTGCAACACATGCACACTAAAATTAGTGCAATAATAATAATCATAAAGAGTGTCATGACCCTAACTAATTAGGGGCACGTGAGAAGCACATGCTAACTCTAGTATAAGTGTACACAAGTGTTAAGTGAACGGGATTTTATTTTGTGAATATTCTGCATCTCCTTTTCCTCTTTTCTCTCCCCACCGTTCCCTCAACTATGTTCTTCCATGCTTCCCTCTTCTCTTCTCTTCTCTTCTCATTCCTCTGCTTTCTTCTTCTCTTTAACTATTTCTTTCCATTGAATTAGATAGTCGATTTAGGATTTGGTGTATTTGATTTTCAAACATGTACTTTATTGTGTAGATTCGTTTAATCAATAAAAAAATTTAATTTAGTTTCAAGTCTTGAATACATTACAAATGATATTAGAGCCTAATCCTGGCACCTTTGCGAGTTTGAAAAAGAACCTCGATTTATCAATTTGTTTAGACTTTGGAGCACATGTATCCTTGCATTGCTCTTCGTTACTAGCATCGTCTCCCTCAGAATCTACACAATATATATAAATATTGTAACAAAACAATGATGACGTACAAATAAAACATACCTTGAGAAGATGTTCGTTTGGTAACATCACTAGTCTCATATCCCTTACTCCATCCGTTCCATAATAAATGGTGTTTTAGATTTTTCATTTTATTTCAAAATAAGTGGTGTTTTAAAATTTTAAAAAAATTAATATTATTCTTCCAAAATTATCCTTATTTACCGTTGGAAATTTACTAAATGTGGAAATAAGTATATCTCATTAATTTATGACTCGAACAATTAGGCTCGCACGTCGGAAACGTCATTTCAACACACGTGTACACGTAGTGCCAAATATCGCAAATTTCATTAGTGAAATAGATATTGCTACGTATGTAATACGTTTGAGACATAGAATTATGGACGGTTATTGGCCAAATGACAAAGTATTCCACGTTGGTAAATGAAGGAAGAAGTGTACAAAGTGAAACGAGTCGGAAATCGTCGCGGAGCCGTGAAGGGCCGCGGTGCAATACCGTCGAGCCTCGGCGTCGGAGCGCCGCGGCACCACCCAGGCTGCGCCGCGACGCAAATTGGTTGGATAGTTACTGGAGCCGCGACGCTTCGGAGGTAGAATGCTGCGACGGGAAGTTGGAAAAATCTGACGTTTGGGCTAGTTTTGGAGCATTGATTCTCCATTACTTGCCACATGAATTCAGCCATTATTTGGCTGAACGTAATCCCTCAATTAAGTGCAATTACATGGCTATTGAAGGTCATTAGTTGGCTAGTTGAGGGATCTTCTCTTTACACTATAAATTGAGGTCTTTGGCTCAATTGAAAGACACTACACTTAACACTTAGAAAATACTCTAGAATTTTCAGAGTTCATATTCTTCCTCTCTAGCAATGTCACTATACTCAAAGTTCTTCAAGAGTAATACTTGAGTTTCCTTTGCTCACTTGTTAAAGTTGATGTTGTATCTTGAGAGACTATTGCTCAACACCGTAAAAGGAGATATACGGGGCAATCTTGTCTTAAAGAAAGAGTACCATCACTCGACTCAGCGAATCACTCAAGCAATCTGTTAAGTTCTTGATTTTCAGTTTATTGTAATAGTTAGTTTATCCTTTCTATTATTGTAATAGTTACTTACTTCCCGTTCCCTACAACAATTGTATCCCAACATTTACATAATAAAAAATCATTAAGTAGATTTTCTTTTCTAGACATTAATTAGGGGTAAGTTAGTAAAAAACTTATAATTTGGTAGAAGTGAATAATTCTTTAAGGGGTGTGCATAAGTTAAAAACATCACTTATTATGGAACGGAGGAAGTTGTATCTAAACTAGGTAAAGGAATATACATATTGATAATAAAACAAATATCTGCCCTTATTTGGTTACTGAAGTTCTTAACTTCAGTTTCAGTTTAACAGCATCAGTGGTTCTCCAACTTATAATTACTATGTTCAAATTTCTTCTGGTTTTGTTCTTTTAATTAATGATCACAAACCACTAATAACAAGGGAAAAGGCCAAAAACGCCCTTCAATTATGGGAAGTAGAACAAATATCATTTGGTCCCAAATATGTTTACTATAATACTGTAACTAGTTGTCCCAAATTTCTATCCTTTTCATTAATAACTCATTGTTCTCGAAAGATAGCGCGAACAGGTCCTCATACTTCTTATATTAAATAAATAAATTTGTTGTGCCTAATATTGTTAATTCTTTCCCTAAAACACACCATCTTTTCTAAGTTTTCCTGGTTTTGGTCAGTGTTTATAATTTTTGGGTATTTTTATACATGCATATGTGAATAAATTAAGCACCTTGCATTGCCTTTTTACCATACCAAATAATCTCAGCAGTGACTTCAGGCAATACAATAATAAAAAGTTGTAGTGTAATGTACATATATACTTGAAAGGGAAAATGTAACATATATATTGAAAGTCTATAACAAACTTTAGAATGATCACAAACCACTCTGAGGCTGAGGGGTGGGTTTCAATCCTTGTTGATTAGTTTGTTTGACTTGCAGTTTTCATTTTATGTCTCTTAATTCTCTCTCCCTTTCTTCTGAATCTGATCCTCCATTAACTTCCATATTCTTCAATCTGTTTTTAGATACCGAAAGAGAATGGGAAGAGTCATGCAAGAGAGAGGGGCTTTAGGCTTCTTTTTCTACTGGGGAAGTAGAGAGGAGTTATCAGGAGAGTGTTTGGATTAGTTTATTTTTAGTGTTTATTGGATTTTAAACACTTTTTTAGTTTTTGTGGTGTGTGCCAATGGAAAAAAGTGCTTAAAAGCACTTACTTTTGAAAGTATATTTATGTCATACAGACAATCTATATTAGGACAAATGTATTTTATACACATTCGTATTATTATTAATGGAGATTAATATTTTGGCATTTGTAATTATTGAATTATTATAATATTCTATAATATGCATCCCTAAAGGTTACATTGTTATTAATAATGTAAGATATTAATATTATAACGTAACTCTTAAAATAGGCTCGACTAATGATCATCAAGAATGGGATATCGATGATATGTGATAGGCCGACATGTGGTCTGCATCACCTCCTTAGATGATGTAGTATGTCTCACCTGCTAGGAATAATGGCTACTCGTGATGGACACATGGATACTTTGAAAGTATTGGTATACCCTGATGATATACTGTTTGTTATACATGTCTAAAGTATGATCAACATGTGGAAGATAGAAGTCCTTAGACTTGAGGTCAATACACACCTTGTCTACATAGTAATATACTTTGATCCTGTCCTAAGCTCAAATGCCTTATAGGTTGAGATACAACTTGTATTGGGTACAAGTCGTTGGCCAACACAATAGACATATCTAGAATATGGTCTTGTTGTCAACCAATATAGATGAAATATAATGATCAAGCCATTTGGATAGACACTTGACAAATCCTAAGCTTGATCGAGTGTATCGTGAATGAAAGGATTTTACCTTACCACATAGAGGTTAAGTTTACTAGATTCATGTAAACGTACTTCACATATTGAGTTCGTCTTGTGGCACCGTCTAGGATTTGATTAGTGTCGGTATGACAAGGCTTGTAGGGTCACACTATATCGATTGTCCTTTCGATCTAAGGATGTATTGAGAGAGTATTAAATATTCGATTTAGAATCGAGATATTTAAATGAATAATGATTGTTTTAATTAAGTCAAAATTGGATTTTGGATTTAATTAAGAATGTGCGGAAAATAAAATGAGACAGTGTAGGGCCACGTCAGCACCGCGACACCCACACCATAGGGCCGCGGTGCCATGACCTAATCTGTCTCGTATTTTGGGCCAGGCCCATTAGGGTTTGACCTAATTTTTCACCTATAAATTCAGACCTACACTTCATTATTCAAAACACTTGATTTTCATATCATTATTCTAAGTCTTAGAGACTCAGAATCAAAACACTCTCTCGAACCTCTGCCGAATTTCCTAGCTTTTCAAAGGAGGAATACATTGAAGCTTGGAGCTTGCAATCGAAAGGACATTCTCGTGCAAACCCACAGTTGATAAAGATTTAAGATATTGTAAACATGTAAGTACCATTCAAGTCTTATGTTTACAGTTTAAAATTATCATATAGTCAAACAGTTCTACGTTTGTTGGGTTTGAAACAAGTTTTCAATATTTGCGTATAACAATCCAATAAAAACCCTACATTGGTATCAGAGTCAGGGCTGTTTTTTATGATTATAAGTTAATTAGTTAATAATAATATGAGTTAGAATTTGTTTAAATCTGTAATTTATGTCGTTTAAAGCTTGAAAACCTAATATCTTAAAAGCACATCGTCTTTGTCTCCCAAACTATTAAACAATGATGTAATCGAGGAAGTCATTCCGATCTAACTCTTCTAAGTCAATGTGCGTAACCGGTTCATTGCGAACATAGTGCACTGAAGCGAAGAACGAGAAGGGATTGGATGATGATCGATGAAAGTGTTGTTTGATAGTGAAGGGTAACGAAGATGAATCTGCAAATCTGACCCTGAACCAGTTTTAGGATTTCAGAAATGCGGATTTTGTGCTTCTGAGACATAGGCGCCGCAACTCCATGATGGAACGACGCGGCACCGAGGCTCCAATTAAAAAAAAACCGGAATAGTGAATAGTAACCGAACACTGTTCCGGCGTTAAAAAATATATATATCTATATATAAAAAAATTTGGAGCAGTGAGCGATCTTGAACAACATTTGTTCGCGTGGCGATGGCGGCAATCAACATTCGTGAGCGATGTGATTTCCAAAATTGCAATTTAGCCCTTGGGGAAAATCTAAAATTTTTAGAAGTTTCTGGAATTGTAATCTGGACCCTGGAAAAGTTTTTAAAATCATCAGATTTGGTCCTTGGGGCAAATCTGTAAATTCCAGACAAGCAGATTTGGTCCCTTGGGCCAAATCTGTAATTAATTTAAAATTCTAAAAATTACAGACAGGTCCCTGAAATCTGAAAATATTTTCTAAAAATTAAAATAGGATTTTCTGAAATTAAAGGGGTGCAAAATTGAAATTTTAAATTATTGAGGCACTAAACTGTAAATTCTGAAAATTTGAAACTTACAGAAATATCTTGAAAATCAGTTTTTAAAATCAGAAAATGTTTAAGGGACTATTTGAATTAGTCTTAAATTTTAGAGTTTAGACAAGTTAACCCATGATTATTATTAATTGTATATTATTGAATAATATACGAACTATATGTCAAATGTTTAAATGCTTTCATTTAATAATTAGCATAGTGTTCGCTATAACTGTCTGGGCAGGTGGCGGCCAGTATTTGATTAAACCATCTTATATCATGCATATTGGGTTGACGGTTCCCAACTATATGTGTCATTAGTTTTGCATGATATTAAGATGTCATATTGGATATGGCGTAAAAGAGTTGATCTTGGTTAAAACCCTGAATTAAAATATTCCCCAAAATTTTAAATACAAGTCTAAATTAAAACGCATCGTCCATTATAATTATTAGAGTGCAAAATCCTTTTCGGCAATACGAGTATTTATGCCAAAGCATTTGCTCTATGTCTACGAGGACCCAAACTCTTTCATAGATGTGTTTTAAATGTAAAGGTAAATGATAAACTTTTATGGGTATTTAACCCAAAGTGTTTGCTCACAAAGACCAAATTTACTTAGATACATAAACACAGTCGTGTAATGGGATTGACTTGCTTAGATAAATTTTGGCGTCAAAGTGTCGGACTAATCCGCAAGATTAAATATAATATTTGATCAACCAAGAGTTGCAAATAAATTTTGCAATTGGTTTAGAACCTACCAAGATGTGTTATTGAAGTTATTAGCCAAAGCAAACACGGAGATAGCATAGGCTTGGATCTTGGCCCATTATGACCTCAATTAATATAGGTCTGTATTCTACCATGGGGTCATAGAAGTATGTTAAAATAATGGGAGCTAATTAAATAAAAGATCATGTTGATTAGCCTAAACGAATGTGTATAATAGGAAATAAATTTTGAGTTTAATTTCCAGTCTATCTAATTCTTCAGATTATCAAAGATATCGAGCTTATCATTGAAAATGTTGATTGAAATGAACAAACTTATTGGACCTAACTACCTTGACTGGCTAAGAAATTTGTGAATAAGGCTGAGATAAGAGAAATTAGAATTCGTGTTGGACACGGTGTTCCCAACAGTCCTTGCGACAGACTCTACTAAATATGCCTCTTTTGATAAGGATGCTTACCAAAAACACCTAGATGATGCCACTTCATCATAGTGCGTGATGTTGCTTCCATGTCTATGGAACTTCAGAGACAACATGAGAACATGGGTCCCAATGTGATGCTCGAACACTTGAAGAGTCTCTATTACTCACAATCCCAGACTATGGAATATGAGTTACTGATAGAACTTTTTAAGTGTAAGCTCAATGAAGGGGGCTAGGTCTCGCAGCATATGTTGAAGATGGTAGGGCTGATAGAGAGACTTGCTTCAATTGGAACGAAGCTTCAAAAGAATGTCGCTACCACCCTCATCCTGAACTCTATTATTCGTTCCTTTGAAAACTTCATAGTGAATTACAATATCAATGGAACAAAGGCGAGTCTGCCGGAGCTGCATAACATGCTCAAGACCTTTGAGTCTTTCACTTCCAAAGGCAAAGCTATGCTCATGGTGAGCTCTACTAGCCGACCCAAGCTGAAAGGTAAGGAATGAGATAAGAAGAAGGGCAAAGCAGTCGTTGTTCCATCAGCTATGAAGCCTAAGGTAGGTGTGAAGAAGAAGAAGGTGAATCCGGCTAAGGATGTATGCCTCAACTGCAACAAGAAGGGGCATTGGAAGAAAGACTGCACTACACCAAGAAGAGGAAAAGCACCAGGTGCTTCTACCTCTAGTGGACAAGGTATGTACGTCATTAAAATAAATATGTCTATAAATAACTCTCATTCCTGGGTATTGGATACCGCTTGTGGCTCACACATTTGTACCAATGTGTAGGGGCTAATTGGTAACAGGAAGGTTGTACCAAGAGAGGTGGACCTACGCGTTGGAAATGGAGCACGAATGGATGCTGAGCACGTAGGAACTTATAGATTAAATTTACCTTCTAGCTATTGTCTAGTGTTAAATGATTGTTACTATATACCCTCGTTAACGAGGAATATCATTTATATCCCTGTTTTTGACATGAAGGGTTTTTCCTTATATATTTATAATGGAAGTCAAGTATTGTCTTTTGATAATGTTATATATGGAACTGCTCCTCTTGTGGATGGATTATATACACTAAACTGTAGTCAAGAAATATTCAATGTACAAAACAAACGAGCTAAGATAAGTAATAGAAACTCTACCTACTTATGGCATTGCAGACTTGGTCATATCAACGAATCAAGGATAGCAAGGTTGAGGAAGTTAGACTACCTCAAACTATTTTACTTGGAGTCTTATGGTAACTGCGAATCTTTCTTGAGAGGAAAGATGACCAATAAGCCACTTTCTGGGAAAGGTGTACGATCCAATGAGGTGCTTGAGTTGGTCAATACTGATGTATGTGGGCCATTTTGGACTTAAGCTAAAGGAGGTTTCCCATACTTTATCACTTTTACTGACGACTTCACAAGGTATGGATATATGTATCTTATGAGACATAAATTCGAGGCTTTTGAGAAGTTCAAAGAGTACAAATCAGAAGTAGAGAAGTAACTTGCAACAAATATCAAGACCCTTCGATCGGATCGAGGAGGTGAATACTTGAGCAAGGATTTTCTAGATTACTTAAAGCTACATGGAGTCCAATCAGAGTGGACACCTCCTGGAACACCACAAATGAATGGTGTTGCCGAAAGGAGAAACCGAACCTTATTAGATATGGTTCGATCCATGATGAGCTTCTCAGCTCTACCGACATACCTTTGGGGACATGCTATACAAACCTCAATATATGTTCTGAACAGGGTTCCTTCCAAGTCAATAGAAAAAACATCATATGAGATATGGTATGGCAAGAAGTTAGCTCTTAAACATATGAGACCCTGGGGAGCCCTGCATATGTTAAGAAGATGTTCACTGACAAATTGGAATCCAAAAGTGAGAAATGTTACTTCGTGGGGTATCCAAAGGAAACTAAGGGATACTACTTCTATCTTCCTGGAGAACGTAAGGTCATTATTTCCAGGAACGCAACTTTCCTTGAAGAAGAATATGTCTACAAGGAACATAGTTGCACATAGAGAGAACTTGAAGAAATTCAAGAACCGCAAGATAACATAGATGTTGAATCCTTGCCGAATGACTAAGGCAAGAATTCAGTGGGAGTATTTGGCGAAGATTGGGTACTTCAAGTACTCCTTTCGGCCAGTGGGAGTGTTACGAGGAACAATACAGAAATGCAAGATCCTCCTACACATCCATTGGGAGTAGATGCAATGAATGCACCTCCTCCCATTCAGGAAATACATGAAAATGATATTCCTGAAAGCTCTTAAGTTAGTGGATTATCCAACACACAAGAACCCTCTCACAGTCAGACCATACCAAGAACTGAACTATAAAACAATCAACTCCATAGGTCCACTAAGACTCATCGTCCTCCTGAAAAACTAAATTTACATGTGGAAACACACAGTGATATAGATATTCATGATAAAGATGAGCCTACAACCTATAACGAAGCAATATTGGACGCTGATTCAAAGAGATGGAAAAAAGACATGCAATCCGAGATGGAATCTATCTATATCAATCAAGTGTGAAACTTGGTTGATTTGCCACCTGGGGTTAAACCCATAGGATGCAAATGGGTCTTCAAGAAGAAGATTGATGCATTTGGAAATGTACAGAATTATAAAGCAAGGTTGGTGGCTAAAGGTTATAATCAACGGCCTGGGTCGATTTTGATGAAATCTTTTCACCTGTTGCTAAGATTAAGTCCATTCAGATTTTGCTTGCAATAGCTGCATATTATGACTATGACATTTGGCAGATGGACGTCAAAACCGCTTTCCTCAATGGTAATCTAGTTGAGGAGGTGTATATGAAACAACCTGAGGGTTTTTCGCTTGAGTCCAAACCAAATGTTGTATGCAAGCTACAAAAGTTCATTTATGGGCTTAAGCAAGCCTCGAAGAGTTGGAACATTTGCTTTGACAAGGCTATCAAGTCATTTGATTTCGTCAGAAGCAAAGAGGATCCATGTGTTTATAGTAAACACAAGGAAGGGAGTATTGCCTTCATTATCATATATGTAGATGACATATTAATAATGGGAGATAATAAGACTCTCCTGGAGTCAGTCAAAGAGTGATTGTCCAGTACCTTCATGATGAAGGATTTAGGTGAAGCCTGCTACATTCTGGGAATTAGGATCTATAAAGATAGACCTAATAGATTGTTGGGGCTGTCACAGTCAGTCTACATAGACAAAGTGCTTAGATATTTTTCTATGGAAAATTCTAAGAAAGGCGGTCTACTTATGAGACAAGGCATCAAGTTATCTAAGAAGGACAATCCTTCTAATACTATAGAACTTGAACGCATGAATAGGATCTCATATGCTTCGGCTATAGGATCGATCATGTATGCCATGACCTGTACTAGGCTAGATGTGGCGTTTGCACTTAGTATGACTTGCAAGTTCTAGCAGAATCCTAGGGAAGAACACTGGAAAGCAGTCAAGAGTATTCTTAAGTATCTTAGACGAACTAAAAGATTACTTCTTAGTCTATAGTGGAGAAGAAAAGCTAGTTGCTACTGGGTACACTGATGCTAGCTTCCAGACGGATCTTGATGACTTAAAATCTTGTTCTGGGTACACGTTCATTTTAAATGGTGGAGCAGTGAGCTGGAAAAGTTCCAAACAAGCTACAACTGTTGATTCGACCACAGAAGCTGTCGCGATTTCTGAGTTTCTGGAGGAACTAAGGGTAGTTCCGAGTGCCAGTTGTACAATAACTATTTATTGTGACAACACTGGTGCGATTGCACAGGCTAAGGAACCAAGATCAACAACCAGAAACAAGCATGTACCAAGAAAGTACCACATACTCAAGGAGATGGTGGAGACTGAAGAGATTAGATTAGACTATGTTCCCACAGACGATAATCTAGCTGACCCTTTCACTTAACCATTAAGTTTAGTCAAGCATAATGGTCATTTTAAAAATATGGGCATTAGATATGTTGGAGATTGGCTCTAGGCCAAGTGGGAGAATGAAAGTATATTTATGTTCTAGAGACAATCTATATTAGGACAAATGTACTTTATACACATTCACATTATTATTAGTGGAGATTAATATTTTGGCATTTATAATTATTGAATTATTAGTTGATTGTTTATAATATTCTATAATATGCATCCCTAGTGGTTACATTGTTATTAATAATGTGAGATATTAATATTATAACGTAACTCTTAAAATAGGCTCGACTAATGATCATCAAGAATGGGATATCGATGATATGTGATAGGCCGACATGTGGTCTGCATCACCTCCTTAGATGATGTAGTATGTCTCATCTGCTAGGAGTAATGGCTACTCGTAATGGACACATAGATACTTTGGAAGTATTGGTATACCCTGCTGATATATTATTTATTATACATGTCTAAAGTATGATCAGCGTGTGGAAGATAGAAGTCTTTAGACTTGAGGTCAATACACACCTTGTCTACATAGTAATATACTTTGATCCTGTCCTAAGCTCAAATGCCTTATAGGTTGAGATACGACTTGTATTGGGTGCATTACGATGTAGATTAAAGGTGGTAGTTGAGCCAAGATAAGGATTCATTCCCCGAATGTATATTCGAGAGAGCACTCAGCTTCTCATTGATATTGGGTTGACTAAGTCGTTGGCCAACACAATAGACATATCTAGAATATGGTCTTGTTGTCAACCAATATAGATGAGATATAATGATCAAGCCATTTGGATAGACACTTGGCAAATCCTAAGCTTGATCGAGTGTATCGTGAATGAAAGGATTTTATCTTACCACATAGAGGTTGAGTTTACTGGATTCATGTAAAACGTATTTCATATATTGAGTTCGTCTTGCGGCGCCGTCTAGGAGTTCCGCGTAGACCTTAATTTGATTAGTGTCGATATGAGAAGGCATGTATGGTCACACTATATCGATTGTCCTTTCGATCTAAGGATGTATTGAGAGAGTATTAAATATTCGATTTAGAATCGAGATATTTAAATGAATAATGATTGTTTTAATTAATTCAAAATTGGATTTTGGATTTAATTAAGAATGTGCAGAAAATAAAATGAGACAGTGTAAGGCCACGTCAGCGCCGCGACGCCCACACCATAGGGCTGCGATGCCATGACCTAATTTGACTCGAATTTTGGGCCAGGCCCAAGGTCAAACCCTAATCCGGGTTGACCTAATTTTTCACCTATAAATTCATACCTACACTTCATTATTCAAAACACTTGATTTTCATTTCATTATTCTAAGTCTTAGAGACTCAGAATCAAAACACTCTCTCGAACCTCTGCCGAATTTTCTAGCTTTCCAAAGGAGGAATACATTGAAGCTTGGAGCTTGCAATCGAAAGGAAATTCGCGTGCGCACCCACAATTGATAAAGATTCCAGATATTGTAAATATGTAAGTACCATTCAAGTCTTATGTTTACAGTTTAAAATTATCCTATAGTCACACAGTTCTACGTTTGTTGGGTTTGAAACAAGTTTTCAATATCCGGTGCGTACAACAACCCAATAAAAACCCTACAACTTTTAGGCATGAAAAGTACAAAAATAAGCAAAAGTCAAAAGTTGTGTATTACAAACTTATGACTTTTGATTTTTAGCTTATAAATCACTTTTTAAAAGTCAATTCAAACATCTCCCGGGTAACTTTCAATTCTTTTAATCTATTTATTATTAATAGAAAAAAATAGGTTGTGACAAAATTGCCCTTTCTAATATGATCTTTTCTTAAAGAATATTTTTTGGATAAAAGAAATAATAAAACCTAAGAAAGAATCATAAATAAATAAAGCCAAAAAATTGTTATCTATCCATTCAAATCAACCAACACATAATAATTGAGATAGGGGATAAAGAAAGTTGAAGACATCAATGTTGAAATACTGAAAGAGATTGTAAAACCTAAGGAAGAAAAAAAAAACAAAGAAACACGCCACTACCCATTACACACAAACAATATAGGCCAGAACCAAAGATACTAAACTAATTAAATATTGCTTGTCCATATTAATTAAAATATTTGTTGTTCTCAAAGTTGTGATGATGATTGAAAGAAAAGATATATTTCTTTACTGCTTTTTCTGGCTAATTTTTATACATGCCAAGAGTCCATATTTTGATGAGGACTTTAAACATTTTGGGCAGTCTGTGAAGGGGTTTCCATGCCCAGTGATCTGATAGCGACCATCAAATTCATGAATGAAAGAAAATAATCCCTTCATTATTTTCATTAATGAAGAGCTATATATACATGATATACAATATCTAAATATAAAAAATAAATTTATCTTTTTCTAATAAAAGACTAATACTCAGTCCTAATATAATACTAATACCATAATTACACTTGTATAAGAATTCTACAAATATGATAATTTGTGTCATTAATTTTCGGTCCATGGTATACACGATTTTGACTGTGTATACCTTCTATCACACCCCCGCGGTCATGGGAGAATAGTGAAGATCTAAAACTTAGTACAACCTATCTGGTTTGGCTTTTACACTGCAAACTCTCCTCGTCCTATAGTGCAAAGCATAACATATCACTGATCTTAGGTATATGTATAAAAATGCAATGCAGTATGCACCTTAGATCATGTATGTGTTGTGGAACGCGCAATCCGATCCAATATATGTGTATAAAGTGCTCTAAGGTGGTATCTATGTGTCTCATAGACAGTCCATAGGACCCACTATCTTTAGGTTGGACTATGCGTTTCACCAGACCATCCATATTCAACCATAATTGTGCAACTATGCGTATCATAGTCTGTCCATAGGGCATATAATCTCTAAAGTATTGTGCGCCTATGCGTATCATAGTCCGTCTATAGGGCATGCAGCTCATGTATGTGCTAGGAACAAATATACAATGCAATGACCCTTATGCAAGTGATGATAACCATGCTCGTATGCCATGCATATAATCATACTTTGGGAATCTAGGTGTGAACAACCGACTGCGATAACACTGGCTCCTTGGCCTCTTTTGAAACTTAAAAACTTTTTTAGCTTTATTCATAGAATGACTCTTTGGTCGACTCGACGACTATACTTTGGAAAGATTCATTTCGAAGACTTGTGACACAAACGGTAATCAACAACGACGATCATAAGAAAATGAATAAACAATGAATAATTTTTAACATAAAACTTTGATGGACGGTAGAGTAGATTTCTCAACATTTTCTTTGAATACGATAATTCTTTGGATTTCATGTTGTTGAAAGAAAGGGATAGACTTACATACCTTGATCGCCGAAGTTACAATTGTCCTACAAGTCCACGCATTTCTTGCGGATGATTATCTATAACATATCAAGAGTCAATATTAATATTGAATCTAAATCCCATTAAACTTCGTTATCGACTTCCGTAATCAATTCAAGTTCTTATACTTCTTTACAATAGATGCTTATGTTAATTTAATCATATGGCTTAACCCAATTTACAATTTCCATAAATTTTGGCCAGATGTTCTTTGACAATTCCCATCATATATAGCTCCCTTAAGCTTCTTCTTATTTGACAAATCTTACGTACTTCAACTTTACAATCCTTCAAACCAAACTTTCCTTAATCTATGATATACACAATTAATTTCAATCTCCAATTCAATTTATATTTTGAGTAAAACAACCCCTCAATCCATATTATGAATTTTTTATGAATTTGCGAAGTTTTCATCATGTAAACATTTCCATAATTTATTCCACATCAACAATTAATCATAATTATAGATAGAAGGAGGATAATTCTTACCTCAACTCAACTAAACTTCCTAAAAATCATAGCTTCCCCAATTCCTAGGGTTTCGAAATCTGACTTGATGTGACGAAGACAATTCTTATGATTTCCATGAAATTAGTAGTGTAAACCTTGGTAATTTGCTTAGGAATTGTTCTTGGATGTTGTAGAATTCCTAGAGAGGATTTGAGAGGGTTAAAATCCCATGAGGATGATGAAAAATGAGAACAAAATTGTGAAACCCGACTTTAAACCTGAAAATTTCCACCGCTATACTTTGACAGTGGAGATTGACGGTCCGTCAATCTTTCCCATCAAATTTTCTGGAAGATTGACGACCCACTTTGGGTATTTGATAGTCCGTCCTTCTTCCCATCAAATTTCTAGTTTTTCAATTTTTGTTAAAACATACTTCCTTCGATCCATTTAACTTCCAAAACTCTAGTACCTTCATAATCAAGTTGTAAGCCTTCATTATGATACTGTAAGGTCGTATCTATTCTCGGCACTTCAATATCCACTTGATGGAACATGAAACTACGGGATGTAACAGCTCGACCTAAAGGTCTCATTTTATCTCCCCAGACCGTAGAACAACTCTCTTACCCTCTCAAAGGGTTTTTAACACATTGGAACCAAAATCAAAGGTGAAATATGAAAGATTGACTTAAGGAATCTTGTACAAAAAATGAGAATCAAAGGAAGAAAGAAGTGCTCGTATACCCGAGAGACTGCATGAGCGACGGCGTTAAGTAGACAAACCCTGAAGATGCCTCTCATTTAACCTTGTCTTTCTCACTGGCCAGCGGCTTCAGATAATTGAAGACCCCTACCGGCTGGAAAATGAGGTGGCATTCTTGGAGGATGGTAAGGGTAAATTTCCAGCGAGCTGAGGGATGACGTACTGGAGCCAAAAAAGTATTTACCAGCCCTAATCTATGGGAACCCCATGGACACTCGGGTCGGACTTCGGTGGTTGGACCCAGAGGACGCTCGAGCCGGACCCCTTGCTCGGACCTCGTGACATAGAAACCCGACTTTAGGAGGCTTGTGGAGGAAAAACCCACGATGAAGAAGGAATGCATGGAACAGGAACAGAACCCAGAGAGTTACCTCCAGCCTAACAGGGGAAAGGGAAAAATAAGTGGAAGAATTAATCTAATCTGCCAGCATCAACTCTCTGAAGAGGCCGGTAGTAGTAGCTTGTAGTTGGGCAGTCCTCCTGCAAATAAGCGCCAGAGTCAAATCCTCCTCCTACTGGCTAGCATCAGATGCCAAATCAATTGACACTTATAGAGTGATTGTAGCTGTCAGGATTGGCCCTTGACTATCTTGTTCTTGGGAATCCAACTTATTTCTCTTAACTGGGGGAGGAGAAGAAGAAAATATCCTTTTTGATCTGACTAGAGGAGTCGTCCTCAGGCTACGGCCCAGCTGGGACGCGATCTGAAACCATATGCAGGGCAACATTCGGGTTTTTGGAGACGTCTAGAATTATTTGGACCCATTCTGATAGGCCTTTCACCGGATTTGGTCTCCACACTGCGGTTGAGAATGAAGAAAAGACAAGGATCAACATCACACTCAAAATTAAAAAAAAAAACATCAGAGCACAACAGATCGTACAGGTAATTAACTTACGGTGGACATTCTATTATTCTGGGATAGTAGCCTCCGGCGGCTTGACCAAATCTGTGGTAGTAATAACGACATATCTTTCCATCTACCCTCAATAAGAGTCGTCATCAATTCTTGTGATTAAAGAATTTTGACCACGGCGAGATAATTGTATAACTCATTCCCTAAAAATCTTTCGGGAATAAAGGCGAATCAGATGGGAAAGGGTGAAGTCATC
Source organism: Anisodus acutangulus (assembly GCA_029783415.1). NCBI lineage: Eukaryota > Viridiplantae > Streptophyta > Magnoliopsida > Solanales > Solanaceae > Anisodus > Anisodus acutangulus. The sequence goes on from CM056499.1 coordinate 345,220, forward strand.
TCCAACTTGCGAAGAAAGGTATCAGAGACGCACCACCGTTATCTATACCACTGGCTCGACCTGTGCCAGTCATATGTTGTATTTTTTGCAAACGTCCAGGATCACGGAGTCAATTGATTCACTCACCCTTAGGGAAAAAGGGTAAGTGTAAATGAAGAAGTACCCCTGTTGGTAAGAGGTGATGTTTTCCCCTTCCTTAGGGATAATCACCTCTATGTTAGCCCAACCACAATCCATTTTCACTTGATTCCGGCTGTGGTTGCGGATGAAGTATTTATACATACTGGCCAGCCAGTCCCTTTCATGGTTGGGGTCAATAGAAGTAGCACGCCCACTAAGGTCTTTCCCGCCGGTCTAGTCCTTGGGAATGAACAAATTAGGGTGTTGAGCGACTGAAGATGATAAAATGGTCTATTTATTCGAGGCTTTACTGGACGGCGGCTAGTGAGTTCCGATTAGAACTTGATGAATAGAGACATCAAAGTCGCTATGGGTGGTATTTTCTGCCCGGGTGGAGGCTCCACTAGCGACGGAAGAGTCAGAAGTCATGGATGCAATTTATAGAGAAGGTTTACAAAGGCAATGAAGGGTTTTTTGGAAGCAAAGAGAGAAGATACGAGAAGTCGGAAGTTCAGAAGAAAGTGAATGAAATCTCGGTTATGTTACACTATATATGAGCATTGAGAAAAATGAAAAACTTTGCCTAAAGGAAAGAGAATTGTGTCATCATTATGGGTCCGATAATCAAGAGGAAGACTTGGTTATGGACACAACAAGCGTAAATCGGATTTCACAGGGGTGCTAGAGCATTTAATGCAAAAAGCGCATCCGGGGGGATCGACGTATCCAGAGGTTTAAGATGGCTTGGGGATACCCTATAGTTGTCCTCCACTCCCACCAACTCCTATCACACTCGTCAGTCTTGATAAGAGCATCACTGCGCGTGTGGATAAGGTAACTCCAGTAGGGTCACATCATCATAATTATTAGGGACAAGATGGTCTAGTATTGCCTTATATATGTAAAGATTAGGAATGAAGTAACGATATATGTTCTCCTATTCCTCACTTTGTAACCCTAACTCTATCTCTTTCAAACAAATATACTCAATATTTAAAATTTTTATTTACTATTTCGCTTGAATCTTAGCTTACCTACTTGTTTTATTAATTTTTATCTCATATATTTATCCTTATCATCTGTGATCGGACTCGTCAAGGAGTTTTTCGGATCAAATATGACTCACTTGTCTTTAAACCCTAAAATATAAATCTCTAACTGAGTTTATGGTTAGAACCGATTTCACCAGAAAACATATATGAACATAAGTCTTGTTTTCCACCACCAATGAAGGACAAAGTTCACTTGTAATAGATAACTCTATTCAAATTTTGTTTCTCTCCATTTCCCATTCACCTCAACTTAAACCCAAAATCATTTATAACTTAAACACTCCAACTTAAGGAGTGACCAAATAGTTGTGTCTTGTAAACACTCCTATCCACAAATCCAAATGTGTGCAACACACTTGCTAATGAGATGAAAAGTGAACAATTAGTTAACGACTCGTGAAATTTGAACAACATATAATAACAATTGTAATTTCTTCAACACCCCACCCCCCACGCAGAAGTCCCCTCCCATACATATCCTCTTATTCGTCCACTCATTTTTTCCCTAGAACATCTTATTCTCATGTGATCTTTTCTTCCGTTTTCAATGGCTATTTGTCCATTGTTATTTCATCATCTTCTTCATCATCTTTTCCAGATAATCATTATCTATTTCTCATTACCATATCTCTTTTTTGTTATGTCGTTGGGAAATAATGTCAGCAGCCAGAATATTTTTAGAGGCATTAGATAATTAAATAAGAACCTTCTATTAAAAAATTAATTTTCCGTCGAAGCATCCGTAGATGATGAAATTTTATTAAATGTAAATCCACAAGAAATTCAGATTATATTAAATTGAAAATATATTAGTCCAAATAAATATTGTGGACTAATATATTTGGATTAATTATTTAGGTCTAATAAATATGGATTTAATTAAAGTTCAACTTTGTTGCGCTAATCCATTGATTTGAGCTACAAATAATGAACCCACTTTGCGAAGCCCAAGATGTTATCTATCTTATTCCAGAAACCCAATTTAGTGCCATGTGTCAAATGATGTGGCACACCGAGTCAAACGGAGGAGCCAATAGGATCAGGCCACGTGTCAAAATGATGCAGTATGTCTAGTCAAATCAAAGGTCAATTGAAAATGTGTCGTGTGTACAAGTGATATGTTCTGACTAATCAAATATCGCCATGTCAACTTAAATCTGATTGGCCAAAAGGAGTATGTCTTTATCACAACTCCTCCATCCAACAACTATAAATTGGGGTCTCATAATTCAGAAAAGGACCAAGAATTCTAACAAGAAGCTAGAGAGAGCTTGTGGTCAAACGCCGAAGATTTCTCTAAGATAAACAAAAATTCAAGCACTTAAATATTTCTCTACAAGTTCTAGAGATCAAGATGAAGATTCGATATCAAGCTTCAATCCCTTGAATCCAAGTATAAGTCAAGATCAAGACCACCAGATCCAAGATCAAGCTTCAAGACCTTGAATTCAAGTACAAGTCAAGATCAAATCCATCAGATTCAAGATCAAGCTCAAAAGCCCTTGAATATATTATCGAAAAGATAAATCAGAGAATTCATAGAGATTGTAAACCTCATATTTGAAATCAAGTACTATGATTGTTGCGATATTTTTCTTGTCTTGATAATTATTTTCTGGACGCGAATTTGATTGTCTACACATTTTGGCATTCTGAACGGAACTAATTATGCCCTTCATCTCTTCTCTCAATTTATGGATACTTCAAGTCTCTTATTCGAGTTTGCAAGCCTACATCTCGACAGGCCTTGAAGCAGGAGCATTCATAGACATTGAAATTTTATGTGACTCTATATGACGAGTTCAATCCTTGTCTGTTAGGTTTTTTGAAGGCTACTCTACCCTAAACCCTAGCTCATGCTTATATAAAGGGACACATATTCCCTTGAAAAGACATCTCAAAAGTTCCATACACTCTCGGAATAATCACAAAGAGATCAAGATGTGGCCGGACTCTTCTTGATAATCAATACTTCAAGAAGATCCACAAAATTCTTTCATGGAGATATGAGGCCTACATCATCCTAGTTCGTGAAATACGCTACTAACGATCCCCGAATTATGGAACAAATTTAGGATAGGAGAATAAAAGGAATAAACAGAATTGTACCCAAAATATTTATAAATAAAATAAAATGTTTCTTCGTATTTTATTTTGTGGTTACAATTTATTTTCAGAACCAGAAATTTTGTTGTAAACAAATTGGCATGCCCAATGGGACAATCTCTACCGCTCATCTCAATTTTTCGATTATCAAAGTTCAATAACATCAAAATAGCCTCAAAGAAGATCAACTCCAAGTCAACTTCCTCTAAGGTTGTTGACTCCAAGTTCTCTGCTAAAGTGAAAAATATCCTTGGTGTTACCTTTGGAAGCTTTGGACCAATTATGTGGAGCAAAGCAAGCATGCTGGGACAACAAGCACTGCAAGGATCATCCGCATCAACTCCTGCCTTTGGATCTTCATCTTCAAAAGGAATGAGATTTTTTACCAATGCATCTGAATGAGGAAGTAGTGTTGCTGAAAAGATTAAGAAGACTATATCTCTACTTGATCTCTCTAGATTCAAGAACTCTTCCATGAAGGAATATGATGATACTTCAAGTAGCGGATCCTATCCACTCACACCACATGAAGTATGTTAATAAAAGATCAACTTATATGATAATCCTTACTCTTCTCCATCATCTGCGGTGGCCATGCAAGCGATGGTGATTGAAGCATCTACTATGGAAGAACAACTTGCAAGTTTGACGAAAGTAGTTGAAGGCATCCAAGTCCCAGCTGAAGGTATGATCCCTATTGATCAATTGAAGAACTTCATCATGGGGGCAATCAAAGAAAATTTTGTGTTGCCATCCAAATCTTCTCTCACAAAGCAAATATGCAGTGAAAGATGGAAGCTCTATTTTATGGATATTTCAAGTCTCATCTCTGAGTTTCGACAAGTCTACACTCCAACAAGCCTTGATGTAAGGTACATTTTTAGACATCGAAATCTTGTAGGACTCTACAAGACGATCTATTCCATCTTCAAACTCTAAATTTGTTAGGGTTTCTTGAAGGCTACTATTCCCTAAACTCTAACTCACACATGAATAAAGGGACACATATTCCCTTAAAAAGACATCTCGAAAATCTTACAAATTATGAGATATTCACAAAGAGATAAGGGTATGATAAACATTAATTATTGTCTTTATTAAAGCATAAGTGATCAAGTAGAGTGTTCTTCATCAAGATCAACTTGAAGTGCTGCTCCGACGTTCTTGGCGATCAAACACATTACAAAGAGGTCCAAATCATCCTATATTTGAGAAAATGCTACTAACGACCTTCGAATTATGAAGAAAATAAAAGAGAAGAATCAAGGGAATACAAAGATTTGTAGACACAATCTTGATATATAAAATCATTATTTTTTTGTTGCAATTTATTTTCAGAACTTGAAATTATGTTGCAACCACAGAATAATAATTTTATATATCAAGATTATGAGTACAAATTTGTGTATTCCCTTGTTTGTTCTCTCCTATTTTTCTCTGTAATTCGAGGGTCGTTAGTAGTGTATTTCTCAAACGTATGATGATTTGGACCTCTTTGAGATGTGCTTGATCGCCAAGAATGTCGGAGCAACACTTCGAGTTGATCTTGATAAAGAACACTCTACTTGATCACTTCGGTTTTAAGAAAGACAATATTTGATGTCTATCATGCCTTGATCTCTTTGTGAATATCCCATAATTTATGGGGTTTTCGAGATGCCTTTCAGGGAAAAATGTGTCCCTATATATAGGCGTGAGTTAGGGTTTAGAGTAGAGTAGCCTCGAAGAAACCCTAACAGATTTATAGTTTGAAGATGGAATAGACTCGTCTTGTAGAGTCCTACAAAATTTCGATGTCTACAAATGCCCCCTACTTCAAGGCTTGTCGGAGTGTAGACTTTCCGAAACTCAGAGACGAGACATGAAGTATCCATAAAAATGGAGCTTCCATCTTTCACTGTGGATTTGATTTATGAGAGAAGATTTGGATGACAACACAAATTTATCTTCGATTTCCCCAATGATGAAGTCCTTCAATTGATCAATAGGGATCATACCTTCAGCAGGGACTTGGATATCCTTGATCGTTGTTGCTTGCTTTATGGAGGACTATTCTTTCTCTTGAATTTCAGGAAGTTTGATAGGTGTTGGGCTTGATTCTCTTTCGTCCATGCTCTCCACCTTATTTTTCAACTTGGAAAGGTTAGCATGTTGTTCTTGCATGTTCTTTGATAGGCCTTCAACTACTTTCATCAAACTTGAAAGTTATTCTTCTATAGTGGAAGCTTCAATCACCATCACTTGTGTGGCCTCCGCAGATAATGGAGAATAGTACGGATTATCATATAAGTTGATATTTTATTGACGTACTTCATGTGGTATGACTAGATAGGATCCGCTTCTTGAAGTATCATCATATTCCTTCACGAAAGAGTTCTTAGATCCAGAGAGATCAAGTAGAGCTAGAGTCTACTTAATCTTTTCGGCAACGCTGCTTCCTCCTTCAGATGTATTGGTAGAGGATATCGTTCCTTTTGAGGATGAAGTCCAAAAGCAGGAGTTGATAAGGATTATCCTTGGAGTGCTTGTTGTCCCAGCATGCTTGATTTACTCCTCATAATTGGTCCAAAGCTTACAAAGGTAACACCGAAGATGCTTTTCACATTAGCAGAGACTTACATCCAGCAGCCTTAGAGGAAGTTGACTTGGAGTTGATCTTATTTGAGGCCATTTTGACGTTCTTGAACTTTGATGATCGAAAATTTGAGATGAGAGGTAGAGACTGTCCCATTGGGCGTGCCAATTTGTTTGCAACAAAATTTCAGGTTCTAAAAATAAATTGCAACTACAAAATAAAATATGAAGAAATATAATATTTTATTTATAAATATTGCGGGTACAATTCAAGCCGCGAAGCTCTTTAAATTTGAGCTAAATCTTTAAGTCACAAAGCTCATCAAATTATGAGCCAAATTCTCAAATCGCGAAGCTCCTCGAATTCGAGCTAAATCTTGAAAACGTGAAGCTCCTCGAATTCGAGCTAAATCTTCAAGACACAAAGCTCATCAAATTATGAACTAAATTTTTAAATCGCAAAGATCTTCAAATTTGAGCTAAACCATGAAATGTCAAGACTCCTCAAAATCGAGTAGAGTCTTCAAATCGCAAAGAACTTCAAATTCAAGCTAAATCTTCAAGTCGCAAAGCTTCTCAAGTTCGAGTTAAATCTTCAAATTGCAAAGATCCTCAAATTTTAGACAAATCTTCAAGTCGCGAAGCTCTTTAAATTTGAGCTAAAACTTCAAGTCACAAAGATCATCAAATTACGAGCCAAATTCTCAAATCGTGAAGCTCCTCAGTTCGAGCTAAATCTTGAAATCGCAAAGCTCTTCAATATGAGCCAAATTTTCAAGTCACAAAGCTCATCAAATTACGAGCTAAATTTTCAAATCGCAAAGCTCCTCAAATTCAAGTTAAATCTTCAAGTCACGAAGCACCTCAAGTTCGAGCTAAATCTTTAAATTGCAAAGTTCCTCAAATTTGAGACAAATCTTCAAGTTGAAAAGCTCTTTAAATTAGAGAAAAATCATCAAGTTAAAACGCTCCTTGATGTACGAGCATAAACTACGTGTTACTTCTGGCCCGCAAGAGTATAAACTGTGCACAGCCCAAAAGAAAAAATTTCCGCTAGATTGAAATTCTCGCAAGAGGCGGCTTAGGCAAAAGTTAGGACTCAAAAAAATGTCCGATAGGTTGAAATTCTCGCAAGAGGTGGCCTAGGAAAAAGTTAGGACTAAAAAAGAAAATCATTTTTCTGAACTACGGAATGATGTGATCCTCTTTACCGAGGTACGTAGGCAGATTATAATTTTATTCTAAGTTCAGTCTCAAGAGTAAAAAAATACATCACTCTATGTTTTGTTCGAGTGACGTATGATGTGATGAAATCCTTCTGACTAGGCACATGCTAATCATACATACAAGCATCCTTTCAATGAGATTTGAACCTTCGCCAAATTCTGATGGCTCGATAGGGGCAAATCTCCATGGAAAATGGGTTTCTCCAATGGGATGACTATAATCTCTTAACAAGTTGTTAAATTAGCAAATGGAAGCCTCAATTTCGTCGGTTTTCAAGTTAAAATCCTTAGATCACCAACTCTTCAAGATGAAGTCCAAAGCCACTACATCTGCAAGTTGAAGTCTTCCAATTTGTCAGTCGCAAGTTAAAATTCTCAAATTCGCCAGTTCTTCAAGTTGAAGCTTCAAATCCACCATGTCTTCAAGTTTTCAAGTTGGAATTTCAATGCCCATCACGTGGCAAGTTGAAGTCTTCATAGTTCACCAAGTGTAGTATTCAAGCTGAGGGTCTCTAAATTTCCAATCTTAAGGTGGACAATTTTCTCCCCTTTGCACCTTAAGTCAACTTTTTCACGGATTTATCCTTAAAATGATCTTTAAATTTTCAGTTTTAAGGTGGAAATTTTTTATCCCTTTGCACCTTAAGATGGCCTTTTGTAGATTTATCCTTAGAAGCATCTCTAAATTTTCAGTCTTAAGGTGGACATTTTGTCCCTTTGCACCTTAAGCTTTTTCATGGATTCGTCAATAAAAGGAGCCAAACATGTCAAATGCAAAGTGACAGAAGCAATGTTAATCTCTCGTACCCTAAGCTGATTGTTTCATGGATACGCCGTTGAATGTGGCTCAACTTGTCAGTCTCAAGGTGCCGGAGACAATGTTAATCTCTCGCACCCTAAGCTGATGGTTTCATGGATACGTCATTGAAGGTGGCCCAACTTGTCAGTCTCAAGGTGACAGAGGAAATTTTAATCTCTCGCACCCTAAGCTGATGGCTTCACTTATACGTCGTTGAATGTGGCTCAATTTATCAGTCTCAAGGCGACGAAGGCAATATTAATCTCTCGCACCCTAAGCTGATCGTTTCACGGATACGTCGTTGAATGTGGCTCAACTTGTCAGTCTCAAGTGACAGAGGCAATGTTAATCTCTTGCACCCTAAGCTGATAGTTTCATGGATACGTCATTGAAAGAGGCGCTCTACTTGTCAATCTCAAGGTGTCGGAGGAATGTTAATCTCTCGCACCCTAAGTTAATTATTTCATGGATGTGTCATCGAAAGTAGCCTAACTTGTCAGTCTTAAAGAGTCGTAGGCTATATTATTCTCTCGCACTTTAAGCTGATATCTCATGAACTTTATGTGTTTTTGGCCTGCAAGAAGAAAAAAGGGGAGAAGACACACACGAAAATAATAGAAGAACCTGAGACTATCCATGCTAAGAAATAGATTGAAGGAAGAGTAAGGAGAATTGAATTATTCTTCACATCGGGACCTCCTATTTATAGATATTATGAGTCGGCTAACTGTCCCCTTACTTTTTGAGTAGGATTCGAAAAGGCCTCGGACGTATCCTCGTTCCATTAGAAAAAATGACTCAGATGTTAAAGTTGAAGATAAATCAAGTTGCCTACCAGTAATAAAATTGTCTCGAATGCAATGGAAAAGGCGGTGAACAAGTATTGCTTTTTTCAGATGTTACTGCTGCAAGTTCTTGATATGCTATGATTGGCAGTAACCAAGCATATACTAAACAATTATATGACTTCATCAAGTTCCAGCTCATCTTCAGACAAATTCAGCCACTAAGCTTGGGTGCATGAGGTCTCTTTCTAGATACATGTTGCTTAACGTCTACTGTTATTTTTAAACAAAAAGAGAAGTAATTCAAGCCTAGTCTTGCAGAACTGATAATTCTATATTTTGTCAAGTCTTAAAGTAGGGCCATTTGTACATGACGAAATATTATTAAATGTAACTTCACAAAAAAAAATGAATTATATTAAATTGAAAATATATTAGTCCAAAATAAATATTGTTGACTAATATATTTGGATTAATTATTTAGGTCCAATAAATATGGATTTAATTAAAGTCCAATTTTGTTGGGCTAATCCATTGATTTGAGCTACAAATGATGAGCCCACTTTGCCAAGCCCAAGATATTATCCATCTTATTCTAGAAGCCCACTTAGGTGCCACATGTCAAATGATGTGGCACGCCGAGTCAAACAGAGGATTCAATAGGATCAGGTCACGTGTCAAAATGATGCAGCATGCCTAGTCAAATCAAAGGTCAATGAAAATGTGTCGTGTGTACAAGTGATATGTTCCAACCAATCAAATATCGTCATGTCAACTTAAATCTGATTGGCAGAAAGGAGTCTGTCCTTATCACAACTCCTCTATCCTACAACTATAATAGGGGTCTCATAATTCAGAAAAGGATCAAGAATTCCAACAAGAAGCCAGAGAGAGCTCGTGGATCGAACACCGAAGATTTCTCAACAAGCAACAAGAATTCAAGCGCTCAAATATTTCTCTACAAGTTCTAGAGATCAAGATGAAGATTCGAGATCAAGCTTCAAGCCCTTGAATCCAAATATAAGTCAAGATCAAGATCAAACTTCAAGCCCTTGAATTCAAGTACAAGTCAGAAATCAAAACCATCAGATTCAAGATCAAGCTCAAAAGCCCTTGAATGTATTATCGAAAAGACGAATCAGGGGATTCATAGAGATTGTAACACTCATTATTTGAAATCAAATACTATGATTGTTGCAATACTTTTTCTGTCTGGATTATTATTTTCTCGACGCAAATTTTATTGTCTTCAAATTCTTGACACGCTCTGTGAGACCAAGACTGCCCTTCATCTCTTCTCTCAATTTATGGATACTTCAACTCTTGTCTTTGAGTTTCGGAATCCTACACCTCGACAAGCCTTGAAGTAGGGGCATTTGTATACATCGAAATTTTATCGGACTCTATAAGGCAAGTTCAATCCAGGCCTGTTAGGGTTTCTTGAAGGCTACTCTATCCTAAACTCTAGCTCACCTTATATAAAGGGACACATATTCCCTTGAAAAGACATCTCAAAAGTTATATAAACTTATGGAATAATCACAAAGAGATCAAGATGTGACCGGACTCTTCTTGATAATCAAATACCTCAAGAAGATCCACAAAATCCTTTCATGAAGATAAATCCTAAGGAGGCCTACATCATCCTAGTTCGAGAAATACGATACTAACGACCCTCGAATTATGGAACAGATTTAAGAGAGGAGAATCAAGAGAATAAATAGAAATGTAACCGCAATATTTATAAATAAATTTTTTTATGTTTATTTATGTTTTATTTCTTGGTTGCAATTTATTTTTAGTACCTGAAAATGTTGTTGCAAACAACATCTTTTCGTGAAATTCAATTGTAGAAGTCAGTCAGAAATCAACCGGTGATCAAATTCTTCCTTGATTCATTTTGATATGGATTTCTATTTTTAAGATTTTTTAAATATCTATTGATGTGCCCGTTTTAATCTGAAGTAGTTTTTGATTTAGGTTTGACCATTTAAGCTCGAAATTCGAAGCTATTTTCTTGGGTTTTCTCTTTTGGTTGCAAAAATCAAGGAATATAAATGAAACCATTAGTAATGGGATGGTGTTACAACTGGAATAGATTGGAGCGACTACAAAAAAAATTCTATTAGTTTAAAGCCGGAATGGCCATTTTTTCGTGACAGCCATAGATGGACGTCGGTTAAGTTTATAAGTACATTTATATCTTTCTATAATACTATTCTCTATAATAACATTTCACTATAAAAATTCAATTTTTTTTTAATCAGACTTTGATATTATGTTACAACATCTTACTATAGAGTCAAAAAATATTTGGACACAACACTGTTATAAAGAAGTTTTATTGTAGTACTCTCCTAGTATAATTGAAACACATCTAATCATTTGAACTATATTTTTTAATACAGGATACCAAATGACTGCATAAAAATTATTTTTGAGATTTTAAAACTAAACTTCTTAAATTATATTAGATATATGTCTCCTATAACAATATCATTCTAGCCAAAAAGTGTCGGACAAATAATACCATTACAAAAAAAAGTTTGATTGTATTAGTAACAAATCTCGTTCACATCTTTTGAAATATTTTAGTACCGGATACCAAAGGATTGCATAAGACGTTACATTTTAGAGTTAAAAAAACTCTACTTCTCAAATTATATTTAGATATGTGAAATTTTCATTTTGAAATTGCTTTCAAAGAGTGGGAATAGATATTAAAACCTTTTAATTTGTCAATTTGAAATTGCTTAAAACATATATGAAAACATTTCAAATATGCACCAACATATTTTTTATTACTCAATCACAACAGTTATTTCGACTCAAATAAAGTTAAATAATTCTTTTAACCTTTATATTTACTGTATTTTTGTGCTTAAATAAATGACACAGAGATTGACCCCACAAGAAAAGAAGACACTGAGATTGACCCCAAAAAAAAATAACAAAAATGAATTCGCAAGGATTACAGTGTTCACTATTAAATAGACTAAATTAAGAGTGCAATTTACAAGGAAGTGATGGCGGTTGTTATTATACGAGGTAACACCTTCAGTATTACATCGTATAGAATACATTTGACAGTATAGTAAAAACGGTTCTTGAAATTTTTGTCATTACGAGATCATGGCCAAGCATTTTGAGGCCACATTATAAGCAAACAATGCTTGAATTCTCATAAAGGACTAAAATTCCATCATAATGAACTTTAATTCGGAAAAACTGACATGTCGAACTCCAATTTCTATTGATTAATGATTATTTGAGTATTATCATAGAAAAATGACTTAAAACTACATTGATAATGCATTGATATCCTTTATATACATGGATAGATGGTGAAAAGTGACACTAAACTCATGACCTTAATTACAACATATTCGTGTGGTCTGACCCTTACCCAAACACGCATATAACGAGAGCTTAGTGTATCGAGTCTTCCCTTTAGTTAAATGTATATTGATTCCTTTAAGTTTTGGGTTTTCATGTTAAAGAAATAATCCCTTTGATTATTTTCATTAATTGAAAAGTATATATACAAGTTACAAATAGGAGAATCTTATTCCTAAAATCTTATTCTACCATAATTCTAACTATACAATTATGGTAAGTGTATAAGACTAATTAAGGCAACATTTACACTACAATATTACATCAATATACATTCCTAATATACTACACAATATACACTGCACGTGATGGGCTGAACTTCCTAAATGGGCTGCTGAAGCCACTGCCGAGATGGGCTGTTCTGGGCTGTCGAGATGGGATGATCTGCTGTATATTCCAGTGATATACACTATGTATATCAAGTGTATATCACAGGTATAAACCTTGTTTAACACACCCCCGCAATCATAGCGGGAGGTTTTCGAACGCTGAGACTGTCCCTAAAATCTTCAAAAATGACAGAGGGAAGACCCTTTGTAAAGATGTCTGCAACTTGATATCTTGACGGGTCATGACAGATGCGTACCTGACCCCGAGCAACCTTTTCGCGGACAAAGTGAATGTCCATCTCGATATGCTTAGTGCGTTGGTGCTGAACCGGATTACCAGAAAGGTAAATGGCACTAATATTATCGCAATACACCAAGGTTGCCTTCTGAATAGGACAATGAAGCTCTAAAAGAAAATTACGTAACCAACATGATTCTGAGACCACATTGGCGACCCCTCGATATTCAGCCTCTCACTTGAGCGGGATAGAGTTGCCTAACGCTTCGCAGACCAGGAGACCAAGTTGTTGCCAAGGAACATACAATAGCCAGACGTCGACCGTCTGGTGTCTGGAGAACCACCCCAATCAACATCTGTGTATGAGACAAGTGTGGATGGTGAGGAAGGATATAAATGCAAACCATAGTTCAGTGTACCCTGAATTTACTGAATGATGCATTTGATTGCATTCATGTGCTCAATTCTGGGATCATGCATAAATAAACACACATGCTGGACGGCATACGTAATATCCGATCTCGTAAAAGTAAGATACGGAAGGGCCCCTGCAAGACTGTGATAGCGGGTTAGATCCTTGTATGGTGCGCCGGCCGCGGCACTAAGATTGGGCTTCGTATCAACTGGAGTGGAAGTGGACTTACAGGATGACATCCCATCCCTCTCGATGATCTCAGCTGCATACTTTCGTTGAGACAAAAACAAATCATCTGAATGACGCGTGACGACAATCCCCAAAAAGTAACTTAAGGGCCCTAAGTCTTTCATAGCAAACTCAGAGCTGAGCATGGTCATGATAGACTGGCGTAAGGCATCGGAAGAGGCCGTCAAAATGATATCATCCACATACAACAGAATGTAGGCCAAGGACGAACCATATCGGTAAATGAACAAGGAATTATCTGACCTGCTGTGAGTGAACCCAATTGTCGAAACATAGTCAGCAAACCTCGTATACCAAGCCCGTGGAGATTGCTTAAGCCCATATAAGGACTTCTTCAACAAACAGACATGATGAGGATGGTGGGAATCCCTGAACCCCAACGACTGATGCATATATATTGTTTCCTTGAGATCACCATGTAGGAAAGCATTCTTGACATCTAACTGATGAATAGGCCATGCCTTCGAAAGAGCTAAGCTAAGCACAGTGCGAATGGTAGCCGGCTTGACCACCGGACTAAACGTCTCCCCACAATCTATCCCAACCTGCTAAGTCTTACCATCACCCACAAGTCACGCCTTATGTCGAGCAAAGGACCCATCTGAATTCTCCTTATGAGCAAAAATCCACATAGACCTGATAATATTAATACCAGATGGACGGGGCACCAACTCACACGTATTATTATCAATAAGAGCATTATATTCATCAGTCATAGCAATTTTCCAATTCGGGTCGTTTAAGGCAGACACATGATTACGGGGCAAGGGGGATTTAGAGACATTAGAATGTAAATTAAAACGTCTTTTAGGTGTAAAAATATCCCGCTGACTACGAGTGACCGATCTATGACTCAAGGATGAATTGAGTGAATTTTCAAAATTTGCTGGGCTCGGGATGAACTGGCCAGCAGGTAATATGCCTGCTGGCCCAAATCGGCAAACTAGAGCAGCAACTAGACCAGTTTCAGAATTGGGCTGGACTGGCCCAATCGCTGGATCTGATCCAGTGACTGGAAATTGCGACGGAATAGCGGGGCCAGCGGACAGTGGGCCCGCTGGAGGATTTTGGGTGTGGGATATGTCTGAAAAATGGTGAGTAATATACGAGGATATACCATCATCCAAAAAATTATACGAACTAGGCTCGGGAGTATGAACTTTAGTAAATGAAAATTGAGTTTCATAAAAAATTATGGCGATTAATTATGATTTTCTTGGAGGATAAATCGAAGCATTTGTAACCACGATGATTAGATGGATAACCCAAAAATACACACGGAGTAGACCGGGCCTGAAGTTTATTAATTGTGGTGGATGAGAATAACGGATAACATAAGCACCCAAAAATCCGAAGATGAGAATAAGACGGATTTTTATTAAATAAAATTTGGAGGGGGAAAGAATATGTCAGACCTTTGGAAGGAATTATGGTAAAGAGATATGTCGCCATTTGAAGAGCATGATGCCAAAAATATGAGGGTACGGAAGCATGAATTAAGAGAGTGCGGACAATGTTATTTATGGAACGAATTTTACGTTCGACTTTCCCATTTTGTGAAGATGTATGAGGACATGAAAAATAAAAATTGATCCCATTATTAGCACAGAACTCCCGAAACACCCTATTGTCATACTCTTTTCCATTATCACACTGAATATTTTTTATTTCTCTTTCGAATTGTGTTCTAATGAATGCTCTAAATTTTATGAAGACGGAAAACACTTGAGATTTATTCGCAATTGGAAACGTCCACAAAAATTTAGAATAATCATCCAAAAAAAAGAACATAATACCGATGACCCAACGAACTTAGAACAGGAGATGCCCATAGTTTGCTATGAATAATATCAAATGACATTGAAGTATGAGAATTTGAGTCTACAAATGACAACTTAACAATTTTTCCTAATGAACAAGATTGACAAAGTGGAGTACGACTCATACCCTTACAAGAAATAAAACTATTTTGATCTAAAACAGATAAAATAGAGGATCCCGGATGACCAAGGCGAGCATGCCAAAAGGAAGGAGAAATAGCGGCAAAGGCTGATGGCAAGGCTTGACTTGATGAACTGCAACCGGGTGTGATAGGATAAAGATCTCCCCTACTATCACACCTCATGAGAGGACTCCCCGTCTTGATATCCTTCACAGAGAAACCAAAAGGATCAAATTCAACAGAAATGGAAATGTCAGTGGTGAATTTTCGGACAGACACTAAGTTTTTAATCAATTTGGGGGCATGCAAAGTATTTTTCAATATAAGGGGAGGATTGGGGGGAGATAAGGTTTTATGACCATAACCCTGAATTGGAATAGAGTTACCATTACCGATAATTATACCACGAGGGTTGCTCAAATTGGAATAAGATGAGTGAGTACCTGAATCGGATGTCATGTGGGTAGTGGCACCAGTGTCTATATACCAATACGGGTCTGGTTGAGTCAAACCCAGTGTGTGCATCGCGGCCTCGATATCTGTCTGAGTGGGGCCTGCTGCATGGTGAGCTTGCGGAGGACGGGGCCCAAGAATTTCAGAACTGGGCTGTCCTGGGCCGTAACTGCTGGAATTACTGGGCCAGTGGGTAGTGGGCCGTGACTGCTGATTGTTGGGCCTGAAAGTGGATTGTCCAGCCCACTGGATACCTGAAGCTGCTGGCCCACGGCCCATTGCCCCAGCCCTACTGCTATGGGCCCCACTGCTGGGACCAGTAAGGAGGAGGCCCACCGTTGACTGGACGGGGCCCACTACTGGCCTACTGACCACCGGAACCACCACCGGAACCGCCGCATTTGCCCCCGCGGTTTTTGTTATTATTTTTACGATTATTTTTGCCGCCACTATGAGTACGATTTTGGCCCGAATTATCAACAAAACCTGAAGAATTTGTGGAGGACGTCATTAGGATGACGGGGATTGCTCCGGTAGCCGTCTTTTTAGCTAAACCGGCTTCTTCCAAAGTAAGCATGGATCGGGCTTGATAAAAAATGAGAAGTGGGTTGCTTTGACGAAGGAGAGTCCCAACGCCATTATAGGCCTCAGAAAGACCGGCAACCAGTTGTAGAACCAGACGATTATTTGTCACAGGTGCGCCAACGTTACGGAGTTGGTCTGCCAACTCCTTGAGTTTCTTGCAATATGCAGATACGTTTGGAAATTCTACCATGCGAAGTAGAGATAATTCCTGCTCGAGTGTGACAACACGTGAATATTGGTTATCTTATAATATGTCACGCAATCTATTCCAGGTAGCCATAGCCGTGGTATCCGGTTCAATAATCATCTGTAAGAGGTCAACCAAAATAGTGGAATAAATTCACTGGAGAACGGTAGCATCAAGAGTAATCCATAACTGAGGATCCTCCGCGGGAATAGGTGCAGCGGGAGGAATTATGTGATTGATAATTTGATGGGAGATAGCTTGAATTTTAAACAATTCTGTCCACATCACATATTGGACATTTTCCATTTCAAGCACAATAGGGATGTTGTTCTTGACGTTAGAAACCATGAGGGCAAGATGAAAATTGTTCTTAGACATATTGAAAGAACAAAGAAGGAGGGGAAATTTTGGAATAGTAAGAGAGATTTTGAGAGCGAAAGACTAATTTTGGAAAAGAAAACCCGAGGGGGGGTGGTTTCGGCCGAGAAGGACACAAAATTTTGTTAGACCTAATCTCTTGATACCATTAAAGAATTAATTCCCTTGATTATTTTCATTAATTGAAAGGTATATATACAAGTTACAAATATGAGAATCATATTCCTATTCTATTCCTAAAACCTTATTCTACCATAATTCTAACTATACAATTATGGTAAGTGTATAAGACTAATTAAGGTAACATTTACACTACAATATTACATCAATATACATTCCTAATATACTACACAATATACACTGCCCGTGATGGGCTGAACTGCCTAGATGGGCTGCTGAAGCCACTGCCGAGATGGGCTGTTCTGGGCTGTCGAGATGGGCTGATCTGCTGTATATTCCCGTGATATACACTATGTATATCAAGTGTATATCACAGGTATAAATCTTGTTTAACATCATGTTTTTCATTTGGTAGTAATGTACTCTGTATACTAATTTCATAACCAGAATTAGAGTTCTAAATAAACACTACCTTTGTGATGGTACAATTTAGTGTCTAAAGAAGATCACATCTATTAAATATGATGTTAGGTGTATTTATACGCTTAACCGTCGTATTTTCCTATATTTTACCTTGTTTAAAGGATGAATTAAGCTAAATACACCTAACTAATCATTAGTCTTGCATTATGAACTAATGTGTGTGTTTGTTGCAAGTAGGAACTTTTGCGATGAAAACGTGGTGATTCATATGAAAATGGAAATTCCCTGTGAAATCGTCTAAGTTTCGTATGGATGTTGCACCAAGCTGAGCTCCAACCAAATCACAACATAGTCTTGTTTTGAGCTAAACTCAGCGAAGTGGTACGTTCAAAAGTAGAGCTTCAAGATTAGTGGCTAAGTGTAAAACGTACCATTAGCCAAGATGTGCTCAGGCCAAAGCATGGCAGTGTTGTGCCGTGTCCTTCGCTCAACACAGGGAGGTGTCCAAAATTGCATCATGTCCAAGATTTTTTCGAAGTGTTAAATGGACCAGTGCCTATGCCGAGCACAAGACAAAGTGGGGTGGAGGCTTGCTTTATACCTCGCTCAGCGAGGTGGTGGTTCCAAAAATGCAGAGTTTCAGTATTTTTCTAAGTATAATGTGGACTGTGTACCTCGCTGAGCATAGCTCAAAGCAAGGTCCCCTTATGCTTTCACTCTCGCTCGGCACAGAAGGTGGATCAAAATTTCACTTATGAAATTCTTAGACCCGTTTTTTATGGGCCTTGGATGGCTATTTCTTAATATTATAAATAGAACCCTTGGCCATTTTTTAAGGGGATTGGACATATTATTTCGTAGACAGCAAGGAGTAAGGCTTATCATCTTAAAGTTATTTCTTTTACCTTCGTTACTTCATCTTTTCTAGGATTGAACATGAATTGCTATTATTGTAATCCAATTGTGAGTAGCTAAACTCTATAATTTTGGGGTTGTGGTGTAACCATGAATGTTGACGTTTGACAAGTAATTAAATCTTAGTAGGTTATTCGTATGTGATTATTTTCTTCTGTTCATAATTGCTTGATTGCCTGCGCAACAGTCGAATTTTATTTACTATCTAATATCGTGCTTGGGAAAGACCATATTACATTATAGAAGAAGCAACGAGAGTGTGAACTGTTTATCCCTAAAGTAGGGCTAGGATTTGTGGCTACGATAGGAATATACATAGACACCGCATTCAATTAGATACCGTGGATTAATTGCATTATGAACAGGTCAATTCCATAGGAATATAAGCAGCGAACTGTTTTGAATCAGCGGGTAGTAATTTGGGAGAATGCTACATGATTAATAATCTAGTTAATTAGAAATCGTGAATAAATCTTCTCAGGTTAGTTACTTAGACGATCCAATAAGATTGGTGAAACAACCACGACACTGGAATATTATTTTGTCACTGATAAACTCAAAGCATTACAACCGTTCTAGCAAATTTCTAGCATAAATTGAGTAGTTATTTACTTTTCTATTTTACTTATATACAAACAAACATCCTCTTTTCACTTGCATACATTGGTAGTGATAGTGAACTCTCTTATAATCGTTGATCATAAGTATCTGTGGGATCGATATCCGACTTTATAAGTCTTTATGTTACTTGGCGTCCACATATACTTGCGTGTACGTTTGGGAGCAACAAGTTTTTTGCGTCGTTGCTGGGGACTTAGAAATTAACTGTTTTATTAGAATAATCTATTACTGCTCTAGTTATCCAAGTATTAACGTCTTAATATTTGGTGTTTTTTAACACAGGTAAAATAATAGAATGCGAAGGTCTTCCAGTCAAAACAACCTTGCAGACTTTCAACATGAACCTAAAAGGTTATCCACCAATATAGGAGGGAAGTTAACTTTCGGACAAATTAAGAAACAATTGTTGTGGTACCTAAAGTAATGGTAGCTAACGCACCACCAAGGACAGTTCTAGAGGTGGCAGTACGTCTAGTGGGTAATGTCACTTCAAGTATTATCAAACGGACTATCGAGGGGAAATTTGAGCTGAAGCATCCTATATACAGTTGATCCACTTCAGCAAAAAGTTCACTGGTCTTCCACACGAGGATCCTCAATGACACATTAGCACATTCTTGGAGATTGCAAACACTTATGTGACCACCAAGGTCACTGTTGATTATGAGGTTGAAACTATTCCTATTCTCTCTACTTAGGGACGCTAAAAAGTGGTTGGATGTAGAACCGGAAAATTCCATCACCACCTGGGATGATCTAGCGAGAAATTTTTTGACTAATTGTTTTCCATCTAGAAAGACATCGAGACTCAGGAGGGAAGTGATGTTCTTCAGGAAAAAACTTGGAAGTAGAGTATATCAGACATGAGAAAGGTTCAAAGAGTTGCTCAGAGATTGTCCTCTTCATCATCAAATGAATGAAGTGTTGGCACACATTTATTGAGAGTCTAATTCACTATGAAAAAAAGTTGCTAGATACTGCAGCTGGGGGGCCAACTCTTGATCTGAGCTATAATGAGTTATTCATCTAATTCAATAGGTTTTAGAGTGATTTCGAGTGGCATGGTGATCACAGGGAAAATATTGTCAATAAAACTCCGGGAGAACTCGAGTTAGACTTGTACACATGCGTAACAACACAGATTGAAGTTATGCACAAATAATTTAGGGACTTCGTAATAGGAAAGAATCAGTCACATGTGCAACTAGTGCATCAAGCTCAGGTTTTTTGTTACACCCCATAGTTTCGCGTCCTGCTGTGATGTCAATAGATATTGAAGTCCCAAGAAGATACGACCCTATGGAAGCAAAATAAAGGTTTACAAGTTGGTTATGAAGGTACCGGAGTGTTTGTGAGTTAAATGGATCTAAGGAAGTAAGTTTCGACAAAAATGGGAAATTGGGCAACTTGACGGTACAGATGACGGTCCGTCAAATAGTTTAACAGACCGTCAAACAATTTGACGGACCATTAAATACTTTGACGAACCGTAAAATATCCATATTGAGCCATCAATCTTCCATAAAATTTGACGGAAAAAATTGACAGACCATCGAAAGTTTGATGATCTATCGAGTGTACCATCAAATTTGGCGGTGGAGAAAATTTATCAGGTTTAAATATGGTTCCATGATTTTTACTTCATTTTCCTACATGATCAAATCCTAAACACCCCATAAATCCTCTCTAAGGATTCTATAACATTTAAGATCATTTATAAAGCATATTACATTGTATTAACATTACTAATTCCATGATTATCGTAGAAATCATCACCCCTATAGAGAGGCAATTTTGGAAACCCTAGAATTTGGGGCAGTTTGTTGTTTCATGAAGGTTTGGTTGCGTTGAGGTAAAATTTACCCTCCTTTATCTATATATCTGATTAATTAATGATTTGAGATAGGTTGTAAAAGGATTTACCTAGCCGATACCCGTAAACCTATGAAATTATGATAAGTTGAGTTGTGGGCTGATTTTATTGTAATTGTGAGTTTATATTGATTAACATATTGATTGTTGGTATCGTAAACCTAAGCAGGTATGTTTCGGAGAATCATGGAGTCAAATTACATAAATACCGCTTTGTTAACAAGTCTAAGAGTCCTTTGTGTTTAAAGTTATCAAGAAGATGCCTAAATGGATTTTCTTATTTGGTTATGGATTCGTTATTGATATCCACCCTTTGTTTGTTATAGATAATCATTCCCAAGGAATACGAAGGCTTATAGCATGATGTATCACTTCGTGGATAAGGTATGTAAGGCTATCTCTTCCTTCAAAAGCATGAAATCCAAAGAACCATCATTTTCAAAAAGAAACATAGCGAACTCCACTAAATTGTTTATCAAAGTCCTATCTAAGAAATGTTTATCGCTTATTCAGATTCTTATGATCTTCGTTGTTGGTTATTAAATATGTCATAAGTCTTCGAAAAAAGCATTCTAAAGAGATAATCGTCGAGTCAACTAAGAGACCTTCTAAGAGTTAAGTCAAGAAGTCTATGAGTTTCAAAAAGGGCCAACAAGCCATTATTATTATAGTCTGTTGTTCACACCTCGATTTACATTGATATTGGCATTGATATCATGCATACAATTATGATTATATAGAGGATCGAGTTGCACGCTCCGTAACAACTGCATCATATGGAGGATTAGGTTGCACATTCTGCAATGACTATATTATTTATAGGATCGGGTTTCACATTTCACAACAAGCACATATATTGGATCGGGTTGCACATTCTTTCACATACACATATGATGGATCGGGTTGCGCATTCCACAATACATATATAAACTAGAGTGCATATGACATTGCATATTCATACATATAATTAATATTAAGGACATGTTATACCTCACACTATAAGACGAGGATAGTTCATAGAGTAAAAGCCTATCCAGATAGGTGGTATTGAGTTTTAGAGTTTCATTATTCTTCCCATGTGGCTCTAGGTTGCTTATGCTTTCCTTTACATCTAATCACTTCATATTGATTATATGTTTTTCCTTACAGCTTACAGATTCATATTTCTATTCATGCTTTACATACTTACTATTTCACACTAACATCCCTTTTTGTCAGTGGCGCTGTGTGTTCATGCTGTAGGTTTTAATAGAGACTCTGCTTGGCCACTATAGTAGGAGTTATTGAGTTTAGCCGTCAGTAAGTAAACTTCATCTTTTGGGAGCTTCCTGATTATATATGTGGAGTCTTTTGCAGAGTTATGTACAGTATGGGTAGGTCGGGGCCTTGTTCCGGCCATATGTCAGTTTAGTCACTCGTAAAAGCTCACATACTTGTTTTGGTATGTTTAGGGTGGATGTGTAACCTTTCTAGCTAAGTTATCCTTTTTTAAACTATGTTGTGACCTTGTAGGTCCTATTTTATATATGTGTTGGGTTAATCCCTCTTATCCACTGTTGTTGTTGTGATATATTCTAGTATGGCCTTGTCGGTAAGAAATTTTACTTGTACAGAAGACTAGTGGTATATTCAGGATAGCAGGGCACTAGGTGCTGGCCATACCCTCTCCCCCAATTTGGGGTGTGACAAAATTAGTATCAGATCAGGTCAATCCTAGGTTGTCTGTGAGCTGTGTCTAGTAGAGTCTTATTTATAGGTGTGTTGTGCACCACACTTATAAATAATATGCTGCCAGGAATTTAGCGATGGTTATTGTTTTTTCACTTCCTAGATTATTTAGTTGAGCTGAGTTATATGGCTATGAGTCTACTTCGTGCTCTAATTCTTTTTCAATAATAATCATGCCAGTTACTATAAGAGCTACTGCTATTAATCGAGTTTGTGCTTATAGGGGTAAAGGTACCAGTAATGACCCAAACAAGTCGATTGGTTTAAAGCTCATGAGAGTCACACTCTCATGTATCACCAGTTCCACCCTTTCAGGAGTAGATGCAGTACCTCGAGCTCCTCAAGACACATTTTCTCTAGTTTCTCTGAATTTGGTTCCTCAAGTCTCTCCACCCGAATCTTTAGAACAAGGAGTGGAAAATGTCTTATAGTTATTGACTCTGATAGTAGCTAATAAGTAGCATCCAATAAGGACTTCTAAAGGATCTAGGTCTTTTGATGGTGTTGAAAGTTCTAGGACTTGAGAATTTCTCGGGTTGAGTCCGCTAGTATTCAGTGGAACTAATCCAAATGTGTATCCTCAAGACTTTATTGATTGGATTTTATGGGTATTGCAAGTGATGCATGCTTTGGAGACAGAGGCAGTGGAGTTAGCCTCTTTCAGGTTACGTGATATAGTTATTTTATGGTATAAGGCATGGGAGCATTCTCGAGGGCCAGATTTACCTCCAGCTATATGGGAGGAGTTTACAGAAGCCTTTTTGGACCATTACTTTCAATTAGAAGTACAAGATTCCAAAGTTGAATAATTCTTAAACCTCAAGCAGAAGGGCAGGAGTGTAAGGGAATATAGCCTGCAGTTCGACTCGTGAACTAGATATGCTCCAAATATTGTGGATACCATGAGAGCTAGAATTCATTGGTTTGTAGCAGGCTTGGATATGCAGATTGGAGAATGTACTGCAGTATCGCTGAATAGAGATATAGATATTGCTAGAATCCAAGCATATGCTCAGGGTATTGAAGATCGCAAGCGGCAACTTTTAGAGGATAAACAACAACAATAACATACCCAGTGAAATCCCACAACGTAGGATCTGGGAAAGGTAGAGTGTATGCAGACCTTACCTCCACCTTGGTGGGTAGAGCAACTATTTCTGGGAGACCCTCGACTCAAGACAAATCATAATCACAAGCAAAGCACAACAAGAAAAATGGTCAGACTTAGACAAGAAATTAAAGCAGTATGAACATCCTGATAACAAAATTGAATATGTCATGGTAGCACATTCTAAAAAAAGGAAGCAGTAGCTAACACAACTAAATAAGATAAACAAAGTATACTAAAGAACACATAGAAACGGAAAATCGAGCTTACAGTAATAACACTACAACTATCATTTTGTAAGCATAAGTAGGAATACGCTCGACTACCTACTACCCTTCTACCCTAATTTGTGTCCTCCACAACCCCCTATCTAAGGTCATGTCCTCAGTAAGTTGCACCTGCGCCATATCCTGTCTAATCACCTATCCTCAATACATCTTCGGTCTACCTCTACTCCTCCTAAACATGTCCATAGCCAACCTCTCATACCTCCGCACTGGGGCATCTGTGTCTCTCCTCTACAAATTCCCAAACCATCTCAACCTCGCTTCCCGCATCTTATCCTCTATCGAGACCACTCTTACTTTTTCCCGAATATCATTATTTCTAATCATATCTCTCTTTGTATGCCCACACATCCATCTCAACATCCTCATCTCCACAACTTTTATCTTTTGTATGTGCGAAGTCTTGACTGGATAACATTCTGCCCCATATAATATAGTCTGTCTAACTATAGAAAGAGAATTGACCAAGAGGGCTAGGTCAGCTGGGTCGTTCAGATAAACATCGAGTAGCTCTAGGAAATAATTTCCTAGACGTCCGCCTCATTTTGCTAATAGTGCTCCATCTCAGTTTCAAGGGCCTAGGTATGACGAGCGTACCCAGTTTGGGCTAGAGCAGAGTTCGAAAGCTTCAGGTTTTCAGAAGTAGAGGAGCTCGGGGTAGATGAGACCACTATTGCTGACTTATGGCCAGTGTGTGTCAAGGTGCCGATGTGTGTTATATGTGTGGTGAATCTGGTCATTTTATATGCCAATGTCAAAATAGGGGTAGAGATAATGCAGCTCAGGTGACGGGATCAACAACGACATCCTCATCAAGTGTACGTCTGCATAGTGGTGGACCCCAGACCTTAGTAGGTAGAGGCAGAGGCTGAGGAGGAGCCTATAGTTCTGGCGATGCTTAGAACCACATGTATGCTTTATTCGGTCTCCGGGATTTAGAGTCATCTGTAGATGTTGTTGCATGTATACTATCCATCTTCACCTATGATGTTTATGCATTGTAAGATCCGGGCTCCAATTTGTCCTATGTTACGCCATTTGTTGTGAGGAAATTTGGATTTGAACCAGAACTATTGTTTAATCCATACGAAGTGGCTGCACCAGTTTGTGATAGGATCGTAGAAAGAAAAATTTACAGGAATTGTACCGTAACATTTTGCAATTGCCCTAGTTCGACTGATTTAGCCGAGTTAACTATGGTAGAGTTGATATTATTATGGGCATAGATTAGTTGGCTTCTTGATATGCAAATGTTGATTGTCGGACAAAGATTGTCATGTTCAGTTTTCCAAGTGAGCCGACCTTTGAATGGAAAGGCAATGTCGCTACGCCTAAGGGCAAGTTTATTTCATACCTGAAGGCAAGAAAGATGATTTCCAAATGCTATATATATCATTTGGTTCGGGTCTGAGACGCAGATACAGAACCCCCAGGCCTTCAGTTTGTTCCAATAGTCAATGAATTTCCTGATGTATTACTAGATGAGCTTTCAAGTATCAATCAAGAGTGGGAAATTAAGTTCACTATTGATGTACTTCCAGATACACAAGCGATATATATCCCTGCTTATCGAATGGCTCTAGTCGAGATGCGGGAGTTGAATGACCAATTAAAGGATTTACTTGAAAAAGGTTTCATCAGAACTAGCACTTCGCCATGGGGGCACACCAGTATTGTTTGTTCGCAAGTAAGATAGTTCCCTAAGTATTGTATTGATTATAGGCAACTAAACAAAGTTACCATCAAGAACAAATATCCCCTTTCGAGAATCGATGATTTATTCGACCAGTTACAAGGCGCTAAGTATTTCTCAAAGATTGACTTAAGGTTTGGATACCACCAGTTGAGGGTAAAGGAGAAGGATATTCCACAGATAGCCTTTTGGACTAGTTACGATCATTTTGAGTTTTGAGTGATGTCTAAAAGACATCACTAATGTGCCAGCAGCCTTTATAGACCTAATAAATCAAGTCTTCAAGCCATTCTTGGATATCTTCATGATTGTGTTTATCTATGATATTTTTGTGTACTCGTGAACAGAGGCAGACCATACAGATCATCTCTGAGCGGTGTTACGGGCACTCCAAGATAGTAAGCTATATGCCCAATTTTCCAAATGCGAGTTTTGGTTAAACTCTGTTGCATTTTCGGGCAATATTATCTCATCAGAAGGTATTAAGGTGAACATTCAGAAGATTGAGGTCGTAAGGAATTGGTCAAGGCCTAAGACTCCTATCTAAGTACGTAGCTTTTTAGGTCTAGCAAGATATTATCGGAGATTTGTGGAAGGTTTTTCTTCTATCTCTGTACCTAAGACCAAGCTCACTCACTAGGCAACTAAGTTTCAGTGGACAGATGTGTGTGAGCGTAGTTTTGAAGAATTAAAAGATAGGTTGACATCCGCACCTGTCTTAGCTCTTCCCAAAGGTACCGATGGGTATGCGGTTTATTATGATACCTCCAAATTTGGCCTAGGTTGTGTTTTGATGCAACATGGGAAGGTTTAGCATACGCTTCAAGAAAATTAAGGAAGTATGAGGTAAATTAACTGACTCATGACCTCGAGTTGGAAGCGGTAGTCTTTGACTTGAAGATGTGGCGTCATTATTTATACAGAGTTCACATTGACATATTCATGGAACATAAGAGTCTACAGTATATATTTCGTCAGAAGGATTTGAATTTAAACCAAAGAAGGTGGTTGGAGTTATTAAAGGACTATGATATAGATATTTTATAGCATCCCAAAATGGCAAATGTCGTAGCTGATGCCTTAAGTCATAAGTCTATGGGAGGTTTAGATGGTTTTGAAGCTAACAAGCTGGAAATGACCAAAGAACTACATCGCTTAGATAGTTTAAATATGCGACTCTTGGATACAAATGATGGATGAGCAGTGGTGCAGAATACCGTAGAATCATCCTTAATAGTTGAGGTGAAGGCAAGATAGTTTGAGGACCCCCAGTTGGTCTGAATGAAAGATGGAATTTCTCTGCAGAATAAGCCGATAGTGGAACTTACGGGAGATGGAGTCCTTAGATATCAGGGTCAACTATGCATACCATATATAGGAGGGCTCTGAGAGAAAATTATGTCCGAAATCCACCAATTCAGATATTCCATTCATCCTAGATCAACGAAGATGTATCATGACCTTTGACAGGTTTATTGATGGAATGACATGAAAAAAGATATCATAGCATTTATGGCTCAATGCCTAAATCGTCAGCAAGTTAAGATCGAGCATCAAAAGCCAGGAGGTTTGTTACAGAATAGTGAAATCCCTACTTGGAAATGGAAAATGATTAATAGGGATTTTATCAATGGTTTTCCCCGTTCTTATCGGAACTTCGATTCCATTTGGGTTATCGCCGACAGACTTACAAAGTAAGCCTATTTCCTACTTGTTCGTACTACTTTTTTGGCGGAGGATTACACCAAGTTATATATTAAGGAAATAGTTCAATTGCATGGTTTTCCGGTCTCTATCATATTCGACAGAGGTGCTCCATTTACGACTCACTTTGGAAAGTTGTTTCAAAAAGGTCTAGGTACCCAAGTGAACCTTAGAACAACTTTTCACCTACAAACTGATGGGCAAGGTGAGCGCATAATCCAAACACTAGAGGACATGCTACGAGCTTGCATATTGAATTTCAAAGATAGCTGGGACAATCATTTATCCCTCATCGAGTTTGCTTATAATAATATCTATCATTCCAGTATCAAGATGGCCTTGTATGAGGCATTGTATCGGCGGAAGTGTAGATCCCCAGTTGGCTGGTTTCAAGTGGGCGAAGTTGAGTTATTAGGCCCTGATTTAATCCAACAAGCAGTAGAGAATGTGATGCTGATCCAAGATCGCTTATTTACTACCCAGAGCCGACAGAAATCATATTCAGATGTCCAATGCCGCGACTTAGAATTTGTAGTTGACGATTCATAGAGATTGCGGACACTAATGTGACCACCAAGGTCACTGCTGATTCTGTGAGGTTGACATTATTCCCATTCTCTCTACTCAGGGATGCTAAGAAGTGGTTGGATGCAGAACTAGTGAATTCCATCACCTCCTGGGATGATCTAGCGAGAAAATTTTTGATTAAGTTCTTTCCATCTGGAAATATAGCAAGACTCATGAGGGAAATTATGTCCTTCAGTCAGAAACCTGGAGAAGGAGTATATCAAGCATGGGAATGGTTCAAAGCATTACTCATATATTGTACTCATCATCATCCAATGAATGAAGTCTTTGCACACATTTATTGAGAGTCTGGATCACCATGAAAAAGTATTTCTAGATACTGCAGCTGGGGGGAAAGATCTTGATCTAAGATATAATGAGTTATTCATCTTATTGAACATGTTTCAGAGTTATTCATCTTATTGAACATGATTCAGAGTTATTCCGAGTAGAAGGGTGATCACAGGGAAAATGTTGTCAAGAAAACTCTGGGAGCACATATGTTAGACTTGTACATAGGAGTGACAGCACAGATTGAATCTATGCGCAAAGAATTCAGGGACTTCATAAGATGAAAAATCAATCACAGGTGCAACCAGTGCATCAAGATTAAGTTTGTTGTTACACCTTGTAGTTTTGCGTCCCGCCATGATGTTAATAGATATTGATGTCCCAAGAAGAGATACGACCCCCACAGAAGCATAATGAATGTTTACAGCTTGGTTATAAAGGTATCGGAGTATTTGTCAGTTAAACAGATCGAAGAAAGTACATTTCGACGAAATTGGGAAATTGGGCAACTTGACATGACAGATGACGGATCGTCAAATAATTTTAGGACCATCAAATACCTAGCCTGAGCCGTCAATTTTCCAAAAAAATTGACGAGGAAGATTGACGGACTGTCAGCTGTTTGACGGTCCATCGAGTGTACCATCAAATTACAACGGTGGAGAAAATTTATCAGGTTTAAATACGGGTTCCATGATTTATTCTTCATTTTCCTCCACGATCAGATTCTAAACACCCTCTAAATCCTCTATAAGGATTCTATAACATTCAAGATCATTTCCAAAGCATATTACGTTGGATTAACGTCACTAATTCTATGATTATCGTAGATATTATCACCCTCGTGGAGAGGCAATTTTGGAAACTCTAGAATTTGGGGAAACTTGTTGTTTCATGAAGTTTTGGTTGCGTTGAGATGAAATTTACCCTCCTTTATCTATATATGCGATTAATTTATAATTTGGGATAGGTTGTGAAAGTATTTTCATAGCCGAAACCCGTAAACCTGTGAAATAATGATAAGTTGAGTTGTGGGCTGATTTTGTTGTAATTATGAGTTCATATTGATTAAATTATTGATTATTCGTATCATAAACCTAAGCGAGTATATTTTGGAGAATTGTGTGGTCAAATTACATAAATATCCCTTTTTAAACAAGTCTAAGAATCCTTTGTGTTTAAGGTTATCGAGAAGATGCCTAAATGGAGTTTCTTATTTGGTTATGGATTCAATATTGATATCGATCCTTTGTTTGTTATAGATAATTATTCGTAAGGAATACAAGGGCTTATAGCATGATGTATCACTTCGTGGATAAGGTATGTAAGGCTATCCCTTCCTTTAAAAGCATGAAATCCAAAGAACCATCATTTTCAAAAAAAAACATAGCAAACTCCACTCTATTGTCTATCAAAGTCCTATGTTAAGAAATCTTTCTTATTCATATTCTTATGATCCTCATTGTCGGTTGTTGAATATGTCATAAGTCTTCGAACGGAAGCATTCTAAAGAGATAATCGTCGAGTCGACTAAGACTCGTTTTAAGAGTCAAGCCAAGAAGTCTATGAGTTTCAAAAAGGTCAATGAGCCGTTATTATTATAGTCCGTTGTTCACACCTCAATTTACATTGGTATTGACATGTTTTCATTAAAATTAATATCATGCATACAATCATGATTATATAGAGAATCAGTTTGCATGTTCCGCGATAACTACATCATATAGAGGATCAGGTTGCACGTTCTGCAATGAGTGTATTATATAGAGGATTGGGTTGCACGTTCCGCAATAAGCACATATATTGGATCGGGTTGTACGTTCCATAACATACACATATGATAGATCAGATTGCGCGGTCCACAACACATATATTTACTAGAGTTCATACTGCATTGCATATTCATACGTATAATTAATATTAAGGACATAATATACCTCACACTATAAGATGAGGATAGTTCATATAGTAAAAGCCTATCCAGACAAGCTGTATTAAGTTTTAGAGTTTCATTATTCGCCTCATGTGGCCCAGGTTGCTTATGATTTCCTTTACAGCTAATCAATTCATATGGCTTATATGTTTTTCCTTACAGCCTACAGATTCATATTTCTATTTATGCTTTACATACTCAATATATTATTTCATACTGACGTCCCATTTTACCGGTGGTGTTGTGTATTCATGTTGCAGGTTCTAATAGGCTCTATTAGGTCACCTTAGTAGGAGCTATCGAGTTAAGCCATCAGTAAGTAAGATTCATCTTTTCGGAGCTTCCTGGTTATATATATGGAGTATTTTGCGGAGTAATGTACATTATAGGTAGGTCGGGGCCCTGTCCTGGCCATATGTCAGTTTAGTCACTCGTAGAAGCTCACAGACTTGTTTTGGTATATTTAGTGTGGATGTGTAGCCTTTCCATCTAAGTTATCCTTTGTTAAACTATGTTGTGACCTTTTAGGTCCCATTTTATTTATATGTTGAGTTAATCCTTCTTATCTAGTGTTGTGATATATTCTAGTATGGCCTTGTACGCTGGAAATTTTACTTGTACAGAAGACTGGTCATCAGAGTCGTATGCTCGAGCTAGCAGGGCACCGGGTACCGGCCACACACCCCCTAGTTTAGGGTGTGATAGTTATTATGAGGTGTACGGTGAAGGGCATACTAGTGATATATGTTCGGCGAATTTGGAGTCTGTCTTTTTCATGGGAAATGCAGCCAAAGGCCAGGGTAATCCGAATGTATATAGCAACTCATATAATCATTCATGGAAAAATCACCCAAACTTCTCTTGGGTGGTAATCAAGGTAGCGGTAACCAAAAAAGGGCACAGGGGAAATACTGGTAGAATCAGACAAATCAGCCCATGCCATAAGCTCCTCAGAGTGGTATGAGTGATATGATCAAACAGATGATATGGGATATGCAGAAGACGGTGGCTGATAATAAAAATCTTAATCTAGCGATATGAAATTTAGAGAGGCAGATAGAAGGTACTCAGAATATGAGGCCACATAGGGGACTTCCAAGTGACACTGATCTTAACCCAAAACCGTGTAATGTTGTGTCTCTCTACAATGGGAGGCAACTGGAAGAATTGTCACCAAAGAAAGCAGCTCGGGTAGTGGTAGATGAAGAGACAGTCATGGAAGATAAGGTTATTGAGATAGAGAGGTAGCAAAGATGCTTGAGTCAAATCAACTACCACTAGTGGTTGCAAAACCACCACCTCCATTCCCTCAAAGGTTGGCTAAGCAAAAAGAAAAGGCTATATAAAAAAAAATTCTTGACTTACTTAAGCAGATGAGCATGAATATTTTATTGGTAGATATGCTTCAAGGGATTCCAAAATATGCTAAGTATATCAAGGACATCATTGCTAATAAGAGTTGTTTCACGGAGTATGCCATCGTTGCACTTATTGAGGAATGCACATCTCAAATTCAGAACAAACTACCAACAAAATTAAAGGATCCAAGGTGTTTCACGATTGAAATTACCATCGATAAACAGGTCATTGCAAGAGCACTATGCGATTTGGGTGCCAGTATTAATCTTATGCCGTCATCCATGTTCAGAAAGTTGGGGTAGGGAAATCCAAGACCAACCATTATAATGTTGCAGCTGGCGGATAGATCATTGGCTAGGCCTAAGAATTTATAGAAGATGTGCTAGTACAGGTTGGATCTCTCATTTTTCTAGCAGATTTTGTGATTCTTGATTTTGAGCCAGATCCGGCTGTTCCATTTATTTTGGGGCGTCCATTTTCGGAAATAGGAAAAGCATTGATTGATGTAGTGGCTGGGCAGTTAACTATGAGAGTACATGATAAAGTTGAGGTTTTTTATGTCTACAAGGCTTTCAAGTTACCTACAGTTTATGAAGAGCTTTGTGCTATCACAGTATTGTCAGAGGATGACGTTAGAGCAACCATTCCATCGATTGATCCATTGGATAGAGCTCTAATGGGGGATGATATTTTTGGAGATACCGAAGCATTTGAACTGGTGCACATTCTTGATCTGGATGGGATCTATGTTCGAGAAGGTGAGTTTGAACCACTTGATAGAGAGATTAGGCTTTCACCAAAACTATCGGTAGAAGAATCACCAAAGTTAGAGTTGAAACCTTTACCCCCATATCCGAAATATGCATACTTTGGTGAGGGTGAAACTTTTCCTGTTATTCTAGCAGCTGAGTTGAATGATGTAGAAATAGAGATGTCCTTAGCAATCATGAAAAATCGTAAGAGGGCATTGGGTTGGCAGATATCTAACATTCAGAGCATCAGCCCTGCATTCTGCATGCACAAGATACTTCTATAGAAGGAACATAATCCGAGTATATAACATCAACGAAGGTTAAATC
The DNA here is from genome assembly GCA_029783415.1 of Anisodus acutangulus. Lineage (NCBI taxonomy): Eukaryota > Viridiplantae > Streptophyta > Magnoliopsida > Solanales > Solanaceae > Anisodus > Anisodus acutangulus. The sequence continues at coordinate 377,754 of CM056499.1, forward strand.
CGATAATGAAGGAAGTTGTCAAGAAGGAGGTGATTAAGTGGTTAGATGCATGTATTGTCTACCCAATTTCTGACAGCAACTGGGTGAGCCCAATACAATGTTTCCCAAATAAATGATGGATGACAGTGGTGACAAATGATAAAAATGAGCTAATTTCAACGAGAACAATGACAGGTGGCGGATTTGCATGGATTATCACAAGCTGAATGACGCCACTAGGAAAGATCATTACCTGATTCCCTTTATTGATTAGATGTTGGACCGATTAGTCAGACAAGAGTTCTATTATTTTCGTGATAGGTACTCATGGTATAATCAGATAGTTATTTCCCCCGAAGATCAGGAGAAGACCATATTTACATGCACCTAGGATACGTATGCTTTCAAGAAAATGTCGTTATGCTTATGAAATGTACCTGCGACTTTTCCAAGGTGTATGATGGAAATATTTTTGAGATGGTGGAAGACTTCGTGGAAGTTTTTATGGATGACTTCTCTATGTTCGGCAACTCGTTCGAAGCGTGCCTGAAAAATCTTAATCGAGTCCTTTCTAGATGTGAAGAGACTAATTTAGTGTTGAACTTGGAGAAGTGTCACTTTATCGTCCGAGAGGGTATTTTCCTCGGGCATAAGGTTCCAAAAAGAGGTCTCAAAGTTGATCGTGCTAAGGTAGAGGTTATCAAGAAACTACCACCCCCTCTATCTGTAAGGGGGGTGTGCAACTTCCTTGGTCACACATTTTCTACTGAAGTTTTATTAAGGACTTCTACAAAATATCTAGTCCAATGTGTAAGTTGTTGGATAACGATGTGAAGTTCGTACTCAACGACATGTGCCTGAAAGAGTTTGAATAATTGAAGAAACGTTTGGTGACTGCACGAATCATGATAGCCCCGGATTGGAACTTCCCATTTGAATTGATGTGTAACGCTAGTGACATTGCAGTGGGGGTGTTCTACGCTATAGAAAGGAGAAGATTTTTCACTCCATCTATTATGCTAGCAAGACGTTGGACGCTACTCAAATGAAATACACGGGTCACTGAGAAAGAACTATTGGCTGTGGTGTATTCTTTTGATAAGTTTTTATCTTTCCTTGTGGAAATGCAGGTCACGGTGTATACAGATAATGCCACACCCAGGTACTTATTCAGCAAGAAAGACGCGAAACCTAGGCCGATTCGGCGAATTCTCTTGGTGCAAGAGTTTGACATAGAGATTAAAGATCGCAAGGGGATAGAAAATCAGGATGCAGATCACCTTTCATGTCTAGAAACCCATCACCATGTAATTGAAGATGGATAGATCTGAGAGGCATTTCCTGATGAAGCAACTTTTTGCTATTCTGGATGTTGAAGTGCCTTGGTATGTAGACATTCTGAGCCTGATAGTGAGTGAGATCTTCCCACTTGAAACGACCACTCAGCAACAGAGAAAGCTTTATCTTGACTCGAAATTCTACATTTGGTATGATCCATACTTGTTCAGGCAAGGTCACGATTAGCTGGTAAGAAGATGCATTTCGCAGAGTGAGGTACTTCAAGTATTGGAGAAATTCCATTCGTCCCTATATGAAGGACATTTTAGAGGTGATCGCACTGCTACGAATGTATTACAATCTGGTTTCTATTAACCGGCATTATTTAAGAATGCACATGCGTTTGCCAAAAGTTGTGACATATGTCAACAAATGGGTAGCATTTCGAAGAAAATTGAGATGCCTCTAAGCAACATCTTGGAGGTAGAAATATTTGATGTATGGATCAGTGATTTAATGGGGCATTTTCCACTATCGTATGACAATAAGTACATTTTATTTTAAGTAGATTACGTGTCCAAATGGGTGGAGGCAGTCCCTCTTCCTACCAATGATGCAAAAGTGGTGGTGCACTTTGTGAGAAAGAGCATATTTGCGAGATTCGCCCCTTCGAGGGCGATGATTAGTGATTGGGGTGCCCATTTTTGTAATCAGCTGATAAAGAACCTCCTGACAAAATATAGGGTGAAGCATAAGGTTTCTACTTTGTACCATCCGCAAATATGTGGACAAGTTGAAGTATCCAACAGAGAGGTGAAGCAAATTCTGGAGAAAATAGTGAATGTGAAGAGGAAAGATTGGGCAGTAAAGCTAGATAATTCCTTGTGGACGTACCATATAGCTTAAATGCCTAATGACACTTCTCCCTACAGGCTGATTTATGGAAGGCATGTCATCTACCTGTCGAGCTAGAACATAAAACGTATTGGGAAATTAAAAAGCTTAATCTTGATATGAGCTTGGTAGGTGAGAAGAGGTTGATGCAGCTCCACGAGCTAGATGAGTTCAGGTTGGGGGCGTACAAAAATGCCAAGTTGTACAAGGAGAATACTAAGAAATGGCACGATAAATATATTCAGCATCATGAGTTTGTGCCATGGTAGTAGGTACTCTTGTTCAACTCCAGGTTGAGGTTATTCCCTGGTAAGCTAAAGTCTCACTGGTCAGGACCTTTGATGGTGACGAAAAACACACCTCATGAAGCAGTAAAGATACAAGCATTGGATTGGGCACACACGTTCTTGGTGAATGGCCAACGTATCAAGCATTATTGGGGTGGCGTTATTGAAAAGGAGAAGGAACAGGTTTAGCCATGATTTATTATGGAAATATACCTAGACACCACATTATTGGGGTGTGCAACTTTCTTGGTCACGCAGGGTTCTACGAAAGATTTATTAAGGACTTTTCCAAAATATCTAATCCAATGTGTAAGTTGTTGGAGAAGGACGTGAAGTTTGTAGCAGTGACATGTGCGTGAAAGCGTTTGAAGGAAGGCAAAAAAATACTCCCATCACAAGTTCCGAGTAAGTATTATAGTTCTCTCCCATCACAAATTGCTGGTTCTATCTTATTAACAAGTATGCATCTTTTTATACTCTTTAGTTATTTGTTAATCTACTATTTACACGAAGATTGATTTTGAAATGTTACTATTCTACGAATCATACTGCTCGAGGATATTCTATTTGGTGTAGCATCTAACAAATAAAAAACGGTCTAGCGTTTGCATTTACAATTGAAATAAGTAAGGATTAAAACATTATAATGCATAATAATTTTAAGGATCAAGACTTTCAACAATTGAATTGTTACTTAATATGTAAATTTTCTTTAAATTATGACCTAATTATTTATCTAGTACTTTACTAATCATCTTTTCATTCAAATCATTTTCCAAACATTAATATAATAATTCAGTCTACTTTGGAGGTGTTTCCTAAACCATCACAAAACAAATATTGAACCAGCTAGGGTAAGGGGGAAATGCCTTTTAGATACTTGGAAATTACGTTGTCCACTAAGAAAATGTCCATCCTACAGTGGCAACCTCTCATTAACAAAACGGTTGCAAGAATCTCTTCTTAGACATCCAAACAACTCTCATATGCTGGAAGGATGCAATTAGTACAACCAGTCTTATTTGGAATTCAAGCTTTATAGGCACAACTGTTCCAAATCCCAACTAAGGTGATGAAAGTCATTGAAGCTTATTGTAGAAGTTACATATGGTTAGGGACAGATACTATAACAAAAAAGGCACTAGTCTCATGGGATAAATTCTGTACTCCTAAATGTGTAGGGGGTTTGAACCTGATCAACCTACATATATGGAACAAAGCTGCACTAGTCAAAAGGTATTGGAACTTGGCACATAAGCAGGATAAAATATGAATCAAATGAGTGCATGTCTACTATGTAAATACTCAGTAACTTGGAGGTATCACAATCCCTAAATAGGCAAGCTGGATGTTGAGAAAGATTTTGGAAGCTCAGTCCATTTGGAATGAATTGCACCATCCCCTCAAAGCTGACAGGAGCATAGTTAGACAGATCATTTTACAACATTTGGAGCATACAATAAGAGTGCCATGAAAGTGTTTGATGTTTAAAATGCTGCTAGACCTAAGGCTATGTTCACCTTATGGATTCATATTAAGGATAGGCTCTTAACTAAAGATAGATTATTGTCCTGAGGTATGAACATAGATCCTAAATGTCTCTTCTATAACGACTTTTCGGAAACTAGAGACAACTTGTTTGTCCATTTCCCCTTTGCCTGCTCTTTATGGACTAGACTATTCCTACGACTTAGGAGAGCTCAGCCAATACTTACAAACTAGGACAATCACTTAGAGTGGATTATTAAGAACAACAAGGGGAAATCATAAGCAGAACAAGTCGTTAGAATGGTTTATGCAGAAGGTGTACATGCTATATAGATGGAAGGGAATCAGCGACAGTTTAAACATGTAACTAGAACTGTGAAAGTGATAGAAAAGGAAGTGGACTTTACCTACAATATCATAGCAGCTCCTGGTATTAGAAGATTATTGCACCAGTGCCCTTTCTAGCCGATAGTTATCTCCTATAGTTTCTTTGGCCTTTATATTTGATCCGAGTAGCTCCACTTTCTCCATCACTGGAGATTGATAGCCTTCTTAGTGTTAGTCGGACAGAGCACAGAGCGCCTTCATTGATTCCCCCTTAGAAGGTTTGGTATTGAGTTTCTTATATTTGGACAGTGGGCTGAGTGATAGCCTGGTTGTGGTTTTATAATGTTTACTTTTGACAATTAATAAAGCTAAGTTAATTACCAAAAGATTGCATTTTTATAACAAATCCTTATTATCGTGTGCTAGTTTTCAATGATTGATACGGTATTAATGTACCAGGCATGTTTGTAGAAACTAGTGTGTGTGTGTGTCACAGTGCTGAATTCCCAAGTTCATTTGCTCTTGCCATAGCTGACGAAAGGCATATTGGTGAGGAAAAGGTAGTACTTTTTTCTCTTTTACGAAAATCTCAAGACATATATCCCTTATTTTATGTTTTGTCCCTTCCAAAAATAAATAAATTTCTAATTTTTTTAATAATTTAACTTCAATTGTTTATTTTACCTTAATGATAAGGTTTTATATACTCATAAATGATATACATGTTTAAGATAATACAAAAAAAAATTGTAGTTATACAAATGTTAATTATATCCAAGAGATTGTTTGCATAAGCTTATAAGCATTTTAAAACTTATTTATACATTTATTGAATATCAAATATATAAAAGTCGAAATCAACTAAAGTCTGAAGTTGATCACCCACGAGACCACAACTAAAGTGAACGAAAACTCTGTTATGAGATCATTGACTATGTGCAATCCATTCAGCGGCAAGTTAAGGTTTTTCCTATGGTTGATCATGACATTTGGTAAGATTGTGATACATTTTCCTTCTGATGTAACATGTAGTACCCATTTCCATCGTGCAAGATTGAACTCTTATATATTGCTCAATAATTTATTGAATTTATATATAGGATTTTATATGAAGAGATATCCCTGGGTTGTCAGAAAATTTAGTTGATTATGGTGGTCAGCAAATAAACTTTACAAGTGAGACATGGTTATATAGATATGTTCCTGATACTTGCTCATTCTCTTCAAGAGTATCAACTTGCCTTAGAATTCATGAAAGAAGAGACTCCAATCTCAATGATAATTTACATGTTAATTCAATATTAGAAATTTTAAGAAGCAATCAAAGTTATGAAGGTTTCTCAGTCTATTTTTTGAAGGCTAATCTTTTCATTTTTATGTTTTTTTTCATTGATTATAGAACTCCAAACTTAAGAAATGAGTTATCTTTCTTTATTTTATGTATTAAGACATCTCTTTGCACCATTTTGTAATCATGGTTACTAATTTAAAAAATTGTTGGTGACGGTTCGAATCTCCACATTGTAATTCCCTCTCCATTTTTCTTTCTCTACTTCTTTGTAATGAAAAAATGCAATTGGAAATGTTGCGGACATTAAAAAAAATTTGGGTGAAACCATCCGAACACTCGGAAAAATGAGCTAAAAGGGCTCTTGGAGAGTGGAATTAAGGATAAGGAATTTCCATTTTTTTTTCCTTTTTTATATGACTATTCAATTATGAAGAGATGTGGCTAAATTAGAATATTTAAAAACTCAAGGTAAAAAATCACCTACCTATGTTTTACCATTTTCAAACGCTTCTCTTCTATTCTCTTTTCTTTTCTCTATATTTCTCCTCCTTTGTTCGAAAATCGAAGGTAGGATCAATATTATTTTGTCGACCTTCAAGTTCCCTTTGAAGACATTTTAATTTCAAGGTAATCTTATTTTTTTTCTGCTTTCCTCGTCTTGAATCAGTGCAATATTATATAATATGGGCTATAGTTGTACATAAAATTAATATTTGAAGTTGATAGGTTTATATAGGTACTTGGATTGTGGTGGGTAGATGATTGATTGTTCTCACTTTTAAATTCTTTCTGCATTTAATTTTTTGTTAGATGAGAATTGAGTATTGTTAACTTCATAACACTATCTATTTGTGGCCTAGGTGTTTGATAAATGTCCTAAAAAATATTTTTTATTATACTTCTACTCGATACCCCCGTCAAAGTATCAATATGTTGCGAACTAATCGCGACAAAGATTGATAGTGTCATCCTGAGATATGTTTAAAGAAGTTTAACTAAGGAAATTAGTCAATTTTGCATCCGAGATGGTTCCTTCTGTGAATAAATTTATCCTTTACTGATATGTTTCCTGAAGATTTATCGTTGATTTGTAAACGACAACATTTGTATTAAACAACATGTTGTTGTTTACATATTGAGAAGGAACTTGAGTAGGTAGGGTGGATGAGGAGGTTGTGTGTATGAGGTACCATAACCCTTAACTGGAATGCGTTGTCCACTACCAACTGCAACATATTGAGGATGCTTTAACCGAAACAGTTTAGGAATAGTACCTGCAGACTGGGTGACGTGAGATGTGGAGCCTGAGTCCATGTACCAAGTATTGTCAGGCTGTTGCATAGAGAGGGTGTTGAACGCCTGACCCAACTCAGTGGGTGTCATGCCGGAGGAGGGCTGCGGGACCTGACCTTGCATGAAGTGGGCTCTTTGTGGCTGGGCGGGGCCTAACAAACCGGGTAAGAATACGGATTGTATGGGCTGCTTTGATCGAATGGACTTGGCGCCGTGACTGAATCGGGCGTCGCGGCTCAGTACTAGGCGTCGCTGGCCAGACGAGCTCGCCGAGGAGCCGCGGCCTAGTTGTTCTGCGATCTCTGTTGCTGTTGCTGCTGTTGGTTCTGTTGACCGCGACCATTGCCACGACCACGGCCTCCTCTACCGCCGCGGCTTTTTCCACCCTTGCCGTCGTGGCCCTGCCGCTGTTGGGAGTTGTCTGGTGGCGTCTGATCTTGGGGTTGCGTGTCGACAGCTAACACCTGATGGGCGTGCTCATCCTGCTTAGCACGACGGGTTTCTTCGAGCAACAATTGTGAGCGAGCTTTGTTAAAACTCGGTAGCGGATCTGCCTGTTGAATAATGGTGGCCAAAGTATCATATTCGCCCTTAGTAAGGCCAGAATTCATTTGTAGCACCATTTTATCGTCAGTGATAGGCGTTCCGATGTTGGAGAGTTGATCCGCTAGAAGTTTAAGCTGCTTGCAGTACTCAGAGACATTGGAGAAGTTTTCAAGACGTGTTTTGTTGAACTGTTCTTCCAAATACACGGCACGAGTGTGCTTGTTGTCCTGAAAATTTCCTCCAAACTATTCCACAAGTCAAGGGTTGTGGAGTCAGATTTCATGATAGTAAGGAGCAAATCCTGAGAGATACTACCATATATCCATTGTTTGACGCCGGCGTCGAGACGATGCCAGATAGAATCATCAACCTCCGTAGGGCGCGGAATCGTGTCATCAATATGGTCAAGCACGTTATAGAGACATGCATGATTGCGAAAAAGTTCAACCCAGGGATAATACTGATTGTTTTCTTGATTAAGAATAATGGGAATATGGTTCTTGATGTTGGAAACAGTAAGGGCGGGGTGAAACGGGGGTGATGACTTTGCGGTGGGATTTGTGGAGGTAGAGGCGTCAGAAAGTGTGGAAGAATCAGGGATAGCCATTTAGAGAAGAGAAGAAAGGAAGAACAAAACCCGAAAAACAAGAAGAAAATCCGGGAAGGCCGCGGCGTAGGAGAGGCAGCCGGCGGTTGTGGAAGAGAAATGTTTTTAGGGTTTTGTTTATTTGGCTCTTGATACCATGTTAGATGATATTAATCTCCATTGGGGAGTCCTTCATTAATATCAATGTATATATAGAGTACAATATTCATCCCTTATACAATAGGAATCCTAAGCCTATACAAAAGAGGAATACTAGTCTTATCATAATTATATTTACACAATATATGGAAATATTCTAATTATGGGTAGGGAATATATTATTTTCTATATTTACACGTTTACAGGTTCTATGTCTAAAAAACAACCTATTGTTGTTTATGAAAACATTTAATTTTGGGAAAACATTAATTTGTTGTATTAATTTTTTATATAAATCTATGGTTATTTATAAAGGAAATCTGAACCTGCAAGGTTTTATGTGTAAACAATCACATATTGTTTAAACAACTTGCAGTTATTTATAATTTAGAGAACAATATTTATTATTGTATTGTTGACGATTTTCAGATGTTTTATGTATGTAGATAAAATGATAGAAAAATCAACCAATTTATAAAAACAGGCCTAGAAAATAGGCTAGGACAACAAAAGAGGAGTCTACTCTAGCTATAGACGTAGATAGGCTTTCAACAACTCAGGTAACAGAAGAATAAAATCAAATAATAAATGAGGAAGTGATAGAGGAAGAAAGGGTCCTAGAAGGTCGTGAAAGATAAAAAGAAAATCAAATAATAGAAGAAGAAAATCAGTAGAGAGAGGAAGAAGAAGAAATGATCTCATCAGCTTGTTGTTCAACTAGAGAAGACGAAAGTGCAGAAGATGAGGCATCAACGGATCAAGAAGAAGAAAATGAAAGTAGTGAAGAAACAAATCATGTTGTGCTTTCCGAACAAAGAAGCAAAGAATTAAATGATCAGAATGTTGCCCCTTCAAGATCAAATATGTGTGTTTTTTAAACTACCATTAGTGAAGACAAAGAGTAGATGTTTCAGCATCCACTCAGTATTTTCATAAAACTGCTACCAGTTTAAACAACATATGTATGCTTAAACACCTACTAGTTGTTTACTGTAAGCAAACAATTGTTATTTAAGCATTGACAAGTTTTTATGGTAAACAAATATTAGATGTTTGTGACTTTTTTATGCTTTCTTTTAATTAATCAACTTTATAAATCATGTACAGTACAACTGATGTTTCTGATGGTGAGGTCTTCGAATGCATGAAGTCCATTGATCTTATAAAGTATCGCTCCAATTCGCAGGCATCGTCTACAATTCGCAGACCTCGTCGCAGGTGCTGGTCGAGGCAAGTTTATCCATTTGTTATATATATGCCCAAGTCCGACCCTTATCTCATTTTATTTCATTTTCGATCCAAAATCATTACAAACACTCGAAAACACTCTATATGATTTTTCCATCATCCAAGAACATTCCAACACAAGTTTGAAGAGAAATCTCCCTTAGATGATCCATAGTATCTTGGAAATCTCCTTAGTAGCAAGGTGAAGTTGAGAATCTTCTTGAGCTTGGAGAAAATCTTATGGGTCGGGTCATATTTGTTGTGTGAAGGTAATATTTTACTATCCTTTGATGGTTTCTAACTTCTTGTAAGCTTATTTCGTTGTATTTGTGAAGACAACTTGTGATAGTCAAGCTAAACTCCACGAAAGAGTTGTTATGATTCTTGAATTGTTCTTGGTTAAACTTTGAGATGTTCATGGCTAGAAGTTGAAGGGTGGGGTAATAGAGATTATGAAGTATGTAGTTGTGATCATATTGATGTGGTGAAAGTTGAGGAGGAGGAATAGGAAGTACGATTGCATTGTTTCATGTTTAGGTTGCTTGTAGAAGAGCATATAAATCAATGCATATAAGGTGTTCAACAAAATGTCTAAATGAACTTTCTTGCAAGATACGAATCCCTTATTGATACAAATCATTCATATAATGTAGAAAAACATTTGTAGAGCATACGAGGACTTGTAGAACTTCGATAGCTACGAGGACAAGGTATGTAAGTCTAACCCTTTCCATTAAAAGGCATGAATCCAACGTATATTGTTTTCCAAATAAATTGTCAAAATAATTATTCTAAATCATATCTTGGTTGCCCCTTGTCGGGAGCGTCTCTTCATAATGTTTTCATATTCTATATCACTTGGTTGTTGGTTATATATTTGATATTCATAGACCTCCAAAAAATAGCGTTCCAAAAAGATAATTGTCGAATCGACCAAGAGTCGTTCCAAACTAAAGTTAAGAATCCGAGTTACAAAAAGGGCCAAACGTGCCAATACTACTATTACAATACACTATTACACCACCGAGCTAATATCATGTGGGCAGTTGTACATGTACATATACATCATGGGCTATAATCAGAGGGATGACATTTATATATGTAGCCATACACACACCTCAGACTATCACCTGAGGGCAATACCTTATTTAAGCACCTCGGGCTATAAGCCGAGGGCAGATTATATAATAAAACACATGTATAGAAGCTTCAGTACAGTTGAGTGGCGCACATGTTATCTGAGTACCATGTTGCTTCTTATTCCCTGCTTTACAGCTTATGCTTTCATATTGTTATTCATCCTTTAGCTATTGGCTCACATGATCATAAGACTCGTTATTTTAGTTCCATTCAACTTTTGGATGACTCTATGAATAGTAGTTTCAACTCTTTTCTTTTAGAAAGAAGAAAGATATACGACCAGTTCAGATTTTCAACCAATGGATCATCACATGACAAGAGATATCTTGATAACATGAGTGTACTCTTAACAAGGGTCAAATAATAGTATGAATAGAGTGCCTCGTTCAAGTACTTCTTTTGGAAACCATTACGCATTTAAATTCATGCTAAGAAGGAAATAGGGTTAGCCATTACATATGACTCTACTGAGGTCATTTAAATGCGAACTAGTTCAAGTAGTACTCAAATGACTTATTAGTTACTCATGTGACAGAAACTGACGTTTATACTAATCAAGAGTTCTTACGTAGTCAAGGGAGGACTTAATACAATACGAATGAGATCACATAAGGGAAACAATTGTATACGAGTTAAATACTTGCATTTTTTTATCACATGAATCTTATAAAGAGGAGACAACAATTGACTCGAGGGACATAACAAAAACGTACACTTTACATTTCTAAGATTCCTTTTTGGTGCTTCATGTTCTAGCCCTTCTAAGGTCTCTATTTTCTCATGAGGGTTCATACATATCTAGATCCACATGACTCATCTTATAAGAACACATTACAACCAATAGAGACAACACAAATACCATCTTCCCAATTTTCATTACCTTGTGTTCTATACCCGTAATGGTCACATAGACATTGGTATTAGGATATCTTTCATCTTACGTAACGTTCTATAGTTCCATACCTATAGCTCGTAACCATCAAATGTCATAATTTAGCCATAAATATATAACTCCGCAACTAACATTTGAAAGTTGTAATACAATTTATCTTACATCATTCACCGTAGACAACGTTCTATAATCTTTTGGTCCTACTTTGTAGTCTATCAACATCATCCCGCTTAAAGGGTAACTTCGTTATCACTATAATCACTTTCCGAGCAGTAAGATTCTCATATCTCCATTTACTAGAAAATGTTCCAAGTAAGTCCTCTTCAGTTATATTACTGGCTTCTAGGACACACAACCACTATCCAACATGCAAAGCTCTCATTTCGTCACCAACTAATGGTCATCACGCTACGGAAATCCTTTGAAGGGTACCACTATGAATCACCCTAGTACTCTGGCAGGAACTCGGGTCTTGGATACTAATACCTTTATGAAACTCAACTCATCGGGGAAATACCAAATAGGACATCTATGAAGCTATTAAACACCTAAGTGGAGCAACTCTTATTAATTGTCACTATGCTATCGGAACTCTTACGAGGGAGTCGTTATGACTCATATAAACTTTTTGGATGAAATACAGCACTTCTAATAGACATGTGAAAGTCGTATTACCAAGGCGACATCAAATCTAAAGTACATGAAACTACCAAATACCTAAATAGAGCACCTCTAAAAGTTTGTTTTGGAATCGTACTCTATAGGCTACTAATATAATCCCATCTAAGGGGAAGCTCTATTCCCTTTATGACAACTCATAGCTTGACCTCGAGAAGTAATATGCTTGAGTAACAACTGATTTTGATCACACTATATCTCTTAGGAAACTCTTAAGGCTCAAAGCACAAATTACTACACTTGTAAGCTCTAAAGTTCATAGATCATATAGGAAGCAATTAATACATGGCGTGCCTTAATGGCGAGTCAAGGAATAGCCTCATGTACCTTTAAGTCGACCCTCCAACCGAGATGGAAAGAACATCCTCTTTCACAAGTCAAAACTACAACAAGAAACAACACTACTATTAACAAAGGGAAACATAACAACTAGCCGACAATGGAAACTCACTCCATACGACATTTTATGGCATCTAGATTTGCCTAACTCCCATCTATTCTTCATAACATAGTCTATAACATATGGACACAATTACTTCAATAGCTCCAGCCCCTTCATATAACAAGAACAACCTCACTTACCACACCACACAATTCGCAATTCAACAACATCAATTCAATCTTCAACTTACTAACTAGTGATAACCAAGTGATCTAAAACATCAACTAACTCATATACAACACTCTTGTGTTTCCTGCACCTATATCATTATAAGATTAGCCTCACAACACCATATAGCACCCAATAATTCATCGAGCAGCAAGTTCATCTATAATTAATCAGACATCATCTCCTTAGCCCCCTTTACTTCCTCAAGTTTGTAACAACATCAAAAATACACAAATACCATCAATCCACACATTCAGAATCTCAACATACAAACCATCCCCTAAACAATATGCTACAGTTATATTAACCATATTACTAATCAATCAAGGAGCGACAAGCTCCCGAGGCTATAATTTGATGGTGTACTTTACATCCGACCACCTTTTAACAACATATAAGCTCATTGCAAGGAACCAAACCCATCCTATCTCCATACCATCAAGAACAACCCCAAAATAACTTAAAACAGTTCCTTAAATACCAAAATAACAACTATAACTTGAAGTCACATCTTTCGATCACAATCCCATGAGTTCTAACCAAAACCACATCTAAAAATACACAAAATGAGCTCATAAAATCGGGATAAAAGTGAAACCTACTATAACAACCTACTTTGTCGTTATGAACTCTCTGTCTGAATTTCCTGTTGTAACTCTCTTCCACGCATTCGCCAATGTTGTTCTACTGAAAATCAAGAGTTAAGTAACTCCTACGGTTGTGAAAATATAGTGATTGAAGTTTTGTGTTGATAGGAATAGCCATTTCCACCTCAGCAAACTCGTGTCTGCCCAATCGGATTAAGGGAGTCCGCTCCAGCAAACGTGTGTCCCTCCTTCTCCAGAGTGCATCCACCCCAGTGGAATCGAATCCGCCGTAGCGAAAGCGTTGGCAGATCAGTATATATATTAATGACCTAATTTTGTCTCACTTTGCTAAATGATGTGGCCTCCAAATGAGAGCTGACCTAGGAGACTCCCTGCCCATCATTCATAAAAAGTCCTCCATGGAAGGTAAATCTTTCTTCTCTTATAATTTTCATCTTATAGTTATGGTGTTATGGGTCTATCTTGTAAGGTGAAGGAAAGAAGAAAGATCTCTTAAATGGTTAGAACTTCTATAATGATGTTTTTGTAATAAAATTGAATGGGTAAAAATGATTTCTACTAAATAATCTTTAATGTGAGAAAAGCGATCATGTGGTATGATTAATTTGTTTATATAAAACCTTTTCTGAAATTGGGGAAGAACCTAGGGTTGTAAATTGAGATTTCTTTGGTATTATGTAATTGAAGGACTAAATGAATTTGTTTTCCATATTAATTTCGAGTTTTCTCTAATAATCTAGTTTAGAAACTCTGAAGTTAATAAATAAGGAATTTTGACATCATGGGTCTGGAATAGAAGTTAAGTGCTTTATGTTTAAGTAGGGTTTCGAGTTCTTGTTTATGCTTGATTGTTATTAATATGTAGAACTTATGTGTTAGATTAAATTTTCTATGAAGAGTTCCAAAGAGTCAGACACGTGTATTGAGGATCGACTATTCATGGCTCTCGCTACTATTGAGGTAGGCTACAGTTTAACTATTCGAGACTCCGATAAAAGTACGTAATTAGTTAAAAATACTGAGGGGTATTGGGCGTGTTTGGGGGTCTCACTCAGCTGGTTGTGATGAACAGTTGAGTGGATACCGGTGTTGAACTACATTGGTGAGTTGGTTTGGGGGACTAGTCTCATGTTGGTTTCGACTGCTATTTATTTGGGTTTGTCGCCATATGTGGGCTTGTCGCTATGTTTGCTTACTCATCACACATACTTTCGATTGATATCTTGATTTGACTTAGATGCCTATGTGTTGTTGAACTCTTGAAACCATGTGTACATCATCTCTATACTTGATTGCATCTCATTATATCATGATATCTTACCTTGTGTTGTTATTGCATACATACACTCGTGGTTCTGCAACTTGATGTGAGAATGTTATGGATATGTTGTGGTCCAAGAAACCGAAAGGGTAAGAATAATATGAGATTATGGCACTTGAGATGATATTGATACGCGAGGAGTGGAGTTGCACGCCTACAACATCATTGAGACTCAACAGATGAGTCATGGGCTCTAGTAAGATTTGTGTGTGGAATTTCGGCTGGCCAGGAGCGGTATATAGACTTCGCGAGTCCCCCATGGGTGTATATATATCATAATTAAACCTTGACGTATTGTATACCAGGTTGAGAAAAGTACGTTGCATTCACATGCCATTTGCATTTGCACTCATATCATACATACATTTATATATGACATTTCATTGATGAATTGTGGTTGGTGATGTGATATATGTAGAACTTAGGTGAAACCCTGATTTACCTGTATAATTGAGTTTATGCTGATTTGCATGATTGGACTTGTGCTTGCGTGAGAGTTGATATCTTGGTTGAATACATGTAACTAGATAGATCATGTATGCTACTTTATTCTTAGTTAGTTATGTGGGCATCTATGATGGACTGAGTGGTTTCTTTTTATATGGCTGTTGTGGGGTTACATTTCATGAGTATGGTACTTATTGGTGATCATATTCGTATTGATTAAATTATGGGTGGTAATACATATGGGTGCCTGTGTCAGTTGATAAGAGCCTAGGAAATTGAACGAATGTCTTGCTCGTCTATTGATGGGAATTACGTTAAGTTTGAGGTTAGTGGAAATAGATGTAAACAACAGGATTGAATCTAGAAGAATTTTGCTTAAAAGACTAAGGTAGTAGGGCAAAATACTATGGTTTAACTTGTTTGTAGCGTCAACTAGTATAATAAGGTCTGGAAATGTTCTGGTACTATGTGTAAGTTTAGGGGACTTCTAGAATTTATTCATTATTTGTGCTTGAGTGTTCTTGATGTACTGGTGTTGGTAGTTATATGATTACACAACTTAGGGTGATTGTTGGCAAAATGAAACTAGAGTCTTCGGTGGGTAAATCTTATGTGTTCGTCGATCTCATGCGATAAGGGTGTCTTGATAATTATATGAAGCATAGTATATTTGGTATGACTTAGTAGGTTTATTAAATTGCTAGTGATAGATTATGTGGAGTCAACTTGGTATTTATGTCTAATTATGTATTTCCGTCATTGTCGACCTATGATGTCTACGGGGTTACGTTGTGTACTCATGCTACACTTGCTGGATCTTTTCTGGATGCAGGTATTCGATCTATTAGGTTGCAGATTGGAGCACGGGTAGCTGAGGCAGACTATCTTATCTAGTGGCCTTGGTTCCTATCTTATATAATTGCTCCTTCATTCGGACATTGTTGGATTTTCCGCATTTAGATATTGTATTTTAGAGTCCTTGTATAAGTTAGACCAGGTTCTGGGGATGAAAAGTGGTTGTACTAATTTTTTATTCTTATGATTTAATGAAATTCTTCAAGAATGTAACTTGATTTTCTTCCGCATTTATTTTAAACCCTTTTAAAAATTGGTTCGGGAAATTAGTTCGCCTACCGGGGGGATTGTATAGGTGCCACCACAATGTCTGTGATTTGGGTCGTGACAAAGTTTGTATTAGAGCTCTAGGTTCATCGGTCTAACGAATACAAGTATAGTGTGTAGTAGAGTCTCGCGAATTGGTATGATGACGTCCGTATCCATCCTCGAGAGGCTATGAATCATTTTTAGGAATTATTCCCTTCTTTCACTCCTATCGTGCCTACTCATTTATAGTATATACTTGGTTGATTCAAAGTGGTATCTAATTGATTCCAATTGGTATCTGGTTGTGTGTGGTAATTATGTCCGAAAGCTATCGCAAGGTTTTAAGCAACAAAATTTGAATTATGTTCTGCTTCAGGAGTTCCGCCCTAGCGAAGGCATTTCTGCACCTGTGAGCCTGCTCCAGGGAATGGTGGGCCGCAGGAGCGATTCCCTATTGTGTCACTAAATTCGCCCCGGCGAAGTACTGTCCATCATGGAGAACCCGCTCTTGCATAATATCTTCAGTCGTAGCGGAAATCTGTGCCATATTGAAATATGCCCCTGCGTAGATTCTTCTGCCAAGGCGAGTGTTACACCCCATAATTTTGCATTTTGTTGTGTTGTCATTGCATACCGAAGCCTCGAGAAGAGGTATGACCTTAGGACAGGATAGTGAAGGTGTACAACGTGTTTATGGAAGTACCAGAGTGTTTGGAAGTAAAATGAATCGAAGAAAATATGTTTCGACGAAATCAGAAAATTGTACAACTTGACAGGGAGTTTGACAGACCGTCAAAGTGCAAGAGGCAACCTCAAACGGTCTAAAATGTTTAGTTCTCAGGTTAGGATTGACGGTCCAGGTTGACGGACCGTTAAACATTTGACGGACTGTCAAACTGGTCGTCAATTTACGACGGTGTAGAATTTTTAACGGGTTTAAATTGGGTCTTCGACTTAGAACCCTCATTTTGCCCCAAATCAGTCCCAAAAACCTCTCATAAGCTCTCTCCATCATACCCCATCACCCCAATACGAAATCAAGTCCATAATCCATAAGAATTTTGTGACAAACCCCATGATTATCGTTGGAATTTCCATCTACTTGAGAAATTGATCTTTGAAGACTCTTAGAGCAGGAAACTCTACTGTTTTGGTGAGATTTCGATACGTAAAGGTGTCACGACACAAACAGGAGGGCCGCGACGGGCACCCGGACCTTACCCGTCGGGTACCACTAGCCATACATTTAACATCTACCCGTAATTATCCGTGGCCACAAGGGCCGTCACTCAGTACTCTGCTGACATATATATATATATATACGTAGAAACAGTAAACGAGGAACCCAACTGATATATATATACACCAAGGACGACAAGGCCATACAAGACTATTACACATAGGACACATGTCTACAAGCCTCTAAAGAGTATATGATATCAAAAGGTTGGGACAGGGCCTCGCTATACCCATATACACATGCAAAAATATACCGTACCAAAATAAGACCGACACTCCGAAACAAGGGGAGTTCTCCAAAATTCGTTGGGTCAACAACTACTAACGTGGATCGTCTCCTTATCTACGTGAACCTGCGTGTATGAAACGCAGTGTCCTCCGACAAAAGGAACGTCAGTACGACTGATGTACCGAGTATGTCAGGCATGATCAATAGTATAACATGGATATAACAATAAACTGAAATAGAAACAACCGACATAAACAACTAACCAGCAATAAATGCCTAAATGTCATGCACAATGCAGTATACATATACATTGGCCTCATCGGGAATCTTCCTTACCATAACAGCCTCTGTGGGCATCATATCATATAATGAATGCCTAAATGTCATGCATAATGCAAATGCGGTATACATATATATATATTGGCCACACAAGGGCATCAATATTGGCCTCTTCGGGCTCTTTCGTGATAGTCTAGACCAACTGCAGGTGGTGTGCGTATATAACGCCTTTCCTTTCCCTATAACCCCTACATATATATAATATTTACCATATAGTAGTGTGCATAGCACATGTGGGTCCAGTGTAATATATGAATATAATGCAAATAAAAATGCATGAATGACAATAAAACATCTTTGAAGTTATCGGGTGACATAATATCTTTGTACCTTCGGCTAACATTGGAAATATCAACATCTTTCTCACATACCTCAATAAGGATTTATGAACATATTTAGACATGATTTTAATATAGGAATCAATAACATGAATATTATTAACTACTAGGAGTAGAATAATTTATGAAACAATATCACAGTTATATTTCGTTACATGGAACATTCTAAAAGAAAGAAATAATTTTCCTTAACATACCTCAATAACAATGAAACCAGCCCCTTTTAATATTCACTGGCTGGAACGTTACTTTGAAATAATTTTGTAGGACGTTTTTGTTTCAGGAATGTTGCTGGCCGATCTGCTCTATCCACAAATTAAGAATGAATTGCTATCAACCTCACCTAGTGCACTAACTTGTCCTGTTTTATTTTTGGTCTTACTTTCTCTATTCACAATGAAATTCTTACTAACTGAAATGTTAAGGAGTTGCTACTGCTTCTTACGTTTTCAAACCAAACTGAAATGTACTGTTTTATTCTCATACAAAAGGGGTTGGAGGAGTAAATGATTCACGATGTACTCCCTCCCCCTATGTTAATATTAACTACCCCACGTTGCTTAACTCTTAACCTGCCACACTTAGCTAAAACACCTTAGTCATTAGGTGATTTCTTTGAAGACCACACGTGGAGATTCCCACTTACCATTGTCATGTCCCCCATTAAGATTATCAATCCCACAATTAATCAATTACACACAATTAATTTCTTGATCCCAATTCACTTAAATCTTGATGACTTATAAAACCTTCATATATTCAATATTATAATTTTGTGATATGACACTAGTTCATAACCTCTTTGGGGATATACAACTATTATTATCAATCCACATCGTCACACTTGTTACGTCCAAAATTATTTCGGGTCTGCATCCTTTTATATACTAATCTCTTTATTAGCATACGAAAATATAACATAAATTCCCCAAGGCTCGGGCCTACTTTCCTACGTTTAAGTGCTCAAACCATCGTCCAAAATTATGGGATATTACATCATTCCCCTCTTAGAAACATTCATCCTCGAATGTTGGGGTGACACATCTACTCCCCGTCACGTAACCAGAAAACACAACTATTTATTCACAGGGCCATATAATACCACATACATCATTACATCTACCTCAAACTTGTCATGGTTCTTAGGCATTAATTATAACACTTATGAAAATAGAACTCACCTTATGCTTCGATTGGAACCTCGGCGTTGGTCTGAAAGAGGTGTGGATATTTGTGCAGCATCTCTTCTTTTGCCTCCCATGTCATTTCTTTTAAGTTCTTATTTTGCCACAGAACTTTCATAGAAGCTACTTCTTTAGTCCTCAGCTTGCGGACTTGTCGATCTAGGATAGCAATAGGAACCTCTTCATATGATAGATTCTCCTTAATTGTTATATCATCAATCAACACAACTCGGGAAGGATCTCCAATACACGCTCTCAACACAGAAACATGGAAAATAGGATGAATAAACTCTAACTCCGAAGGAAAGTCCAATTCGTAGGCTACTTGACCGACTTTTCAAATTATACGATATGGCCCAATATACCTTGGACTGAGCTTTCCTTTCTTCCCGAATATCATTATACCCTTCATAGGCGAAATCTTCAAGAAGACCCAATCATCTATCTGAAACTCTAAGTCTCACCGTCGCATATCTGAATACGACTTCTGACGACTCTATGCGGTTAACATCCGTTCTTGGATAAGCTTCACTTTCTCTATGGCTTGTTGTACTAAGTCAGGCCCAAATAACTCTAATTCGCCTACCTCGAACCATCCGATAGGAGATCTACATCTCCATCCGTACAAAGCCTCGTATGGAGCCATTTTAATACTAGTATGATAATTGTTATTGTACACAAACTCAATAAGGGGTAAATGGTCATCCCAACTTCCCTTAAAGTCCAATACACAAGCTCGTAACATATCTTTGAGCATCTGAATCGTACGCTCGGCTTGCACGTCTATCTAAGGATGGAAAGATGTGCTAAGATTAACTTGGGTGCCTAAACGTTTCTGAAATGACTTCCAGAAGGTAGTTGTAAACTGAGCACCTCGGTCAGATATAATAGAAATAGGCACACCATGAAGGCGAACAATCTTCTTAACGTACAATTTCGCGTAGTCCTCGGGTGTGTAGGTAGTTTTGACTGGCAAGAAATGAGCTGATTTAGTCAGTCTGTCAATAATTACCCAAAGAGAATCAAACTTACGATAAGAGTGAGGTAAACCCATAATGAAATCCATATTAATCATTTCTCATTTCCACATTGGAATCTCAATATTCTGAGTCAAACCACCGGCCTTCTGGTTCTCTATTTTTACTTGCTGACAATTAGGACATTGAGCTACAAACTCCGGCACACTCTTTTTCATGTCGTTCCACCAATAGATACCCTTGAGATCATGATACATCTTGGTAGATCCAGCATGAATGGAATATCGTGAACAATGGACCTCTGCCGTAATTCTATCTCATAATCCTGCTATATTTGGGACACATAGACGGCCCTGGTGCCTGAGAATCCCATGTTCGTCAATCTCAAAGGTCGTGGTCTTCTTCTGTTGAATGCCTTCTGTGATTTTCTCAAACTGAGGTCTTCACATTGACGTTCCTTAACTTCCGATATGAGGGATGATTCTGAATCACAAAACCACCGTCCTCCGAATCTATTAGTCGGACTCCCAAACTAGCTAACTGATAGAGCTCTCTTACTAATTCCTTTCTCTCGACCTACGTCGGAATTGAGTTGACTATCGATTTACGCCTGAGCGCGTCTGCTACAATATTAGCTTTACCGGGATGATATAAGATGTCTACATCATAATCCTTCAATAATTTCGGCCATCTTCTTTATATCAAATTTAACTCTTTCTGCTTAAATATGTATTGCAGACTTTTATGATCCGTGAAAATGTCTACATGCACACCATACCAGTAGTGCCGGCAAATCTTCAGTGCATAGACTACTACGACCAACTCTAAATCGTGTGTCGGATAATTTTTCTCATGTTTCCTCAATTTTCTTAAGGCATAGGCAATCACTTTACCATGCTGCATTAACACACATCCTAAACCTGCTCTCGAGGCATCACAATACACTACGTAGCCTTCTAGACCCTCTGGGAGAGTATGGATTGGTGCCGATGTTAGTCTATCCTTTAACTCTTCGAAACTCCGCTCACAAGCATCGGACCACTGAAATTTTATGGCATTTTGTGTCAACTTTGTTAATGGTGCGGATATGGTAGAAAACCCTTCTACAAACCTCCTATAATAGTCGGCTAAGCCCAGAAAGATGCGAACCTCTGATGGAGTCGTGGATCTCGACCAATTCTTCACTGCTTCAATTTTTTGAGTGTCAACTCTTATACATTCGTCTGACATTACATGACTAAGAAAAGCCACTGAGTTCAACCAAAATTCACATTTGGAGAGCTTAGCATACAACTTGTGATCCCGGAGCGTCTGTAATACTATCCGTAAATGATCCACGTGCTCCTCTTCCGAGTGAGAATAAACCAGAATATTATCTATAAATACTATCACAAATACATCCACAAATGGGCGAAACACGATGTTCATTAGATCCATAAATGTTGTCGGTGCGTTTGTGAGTCCAAATGACATTACTAAGAACTCAAAGTGCCAATACCTTGTTCTAAAAGTCATCTTCGGAATGTCCTTCTCCTAAACCCTTAGCTGATGGTACCTCGACCTTAGGTCGATCCACAAGAGCATCAATATTGGCTTCTTCGGGCTCTTTCGTGATAGTATGTACCAGCTGCAGGTGGTGTGCGTATATAAAACATTCCCTTTACCTATATCCCCTATATATAAATATATATAATATTTACCATATAGTAGTGTGCATAGCACATGTGGGTCCAGTGTAATATATGAATATAATGCAAATAAAAATGCATGAATGACAATAAAACATCTTTGAAGTTATCGGGTGACATAATATCCTTGTACCTTCGGCTAACATTGGGAATATCAACATCTTTCTCACATACCTCAATAAGGATTTAGGAACATATTTAGACATGATTTTAATATAGGAATCAATAACATGAATATTATTAACTACTAGGAGTAGAATAATTTATGAAACAACATCACAGTTATATTTCGTTACATGGAACATTCTAAAAGAAAGAAATAATTTTCCTTAACATACCTCAATAACAATGAAACCAGCCCCTTTTAATATTCACTGGCTGGAACGTTGCTTTGAAATAATTTTGTAGGACGTTTTTGTTTCAGGAATGTTGCTGGCCGATCTGCTCTATCCACAAATTAAGAATGAATTGCTATCAACCTCACCTAGTGCACTAACTTGTCCTGTTTAATTTTTGGTCTTACTTTCTCTATTCACAATGAAATTCTTACTAACTGAAATGTTAAGGAGTTGTTACTGCTTCGTACGTTGTCAAACCAAACTGAAATGTACTATTTTATTCTCATACAAAAGGGATTGGAGAATGATTCACGATGTACTCCCTCCCCCTATGTTAATATTAACTACCCCACGTTTCTTAACTCTCAACCTGCCACACTTAGCTAAAACACCTTAGTCATTAGGTGATTTCTTTGAAGACCACACGTGGAGATTCCCACTTACCATTGTCCCCCATTAAGATTATCAATCCCATAATTAATCAATTACACACACAATTAATTTCTTGATCCAATTCACTTAAATCTTGATGACTTATAAAACCTTCATATATTCAATGTTATAATTTTGTGATATGACACTAGTCCATAACCTCTTGGGGATATACAACTATTATTATTAATCTCCATCGTCACACTTATTACGTCCAAAATTATTTCGGGGTTGCACCCTTTTATATACTAATCTTTTTATTAGCATACGAAAATATAACATAAATTTCCCAAGGCTCTCAGGTCTACTTATCCTACGTTTAGGTGCTCAAACCATTGTCCAAAATTACGGGATGTTACAAATGGTAAGTTTCGCCCATCTCTACTTATGATCATGAATCCATGATTTGGAGAAAGTTATGAAAGAATTTTCATAATCAAAACTTCACAACTTATGAAATCTTTGTGGTGAGAGTTGTTGGGCTATTTTACTTTAAGTATGAATGGAATTGGATAATTGTATTAATTATGTATGTTATGGATTAAGAATAACATGGTTTGAATGATTGTGAAATGGAATCACATAAGACTTATCGTATAAGAAAAGTATAAAGAATCATTTATGCTTAAAAATTGTCGAAGAACACCTACATGAGCTTTCTATGGGAAATTGTGTTTGGAGAACCACAAGATCAAACTACATAAGCATCCCTTGTAAAATACTCTAAGAACCTAAGGTGTTCGAAGTTGTCGATAAGATACCTACATGAATTTTCCAATGGAATTTGGATTCAATATTGATATCAACTTTTTTGTGGTATAAATGATCATTCATAAGGGGATCAAGGACTTGTAGAACGATTGTGGTGATGAGGACCAGGTATATTATGTCATACTCTTTTATTGTTTTGGCATGATCGACGAATAAGTGTAACCATAACGACGTCCCTTCAAATGGAACTATACTCTTAAGTTTAAAGCTTGTGATTACTTTTGTATCATATTGTTACGATTTATAACTCTTGTTGTTATATTTTAGAAGCATTTTTCCGACTTGATAGTCTCTTGAACCTTATATTTCCTTATGATCATTGATGACTGTCAGTTAGTAATACAAATACAGTTACATAACAATAATCAGAGGATAACGACATTGAGTCACTCCGATTGATTTCATAAGGACCATCAGAGTCTATCTTGCATTGTACTTATATATATATATATTTATTTTCTTACCGAGCCACGCTATAGTCGACCGGGTACAGCACGTAGATATGCACCCAGCTGTAGTTGGCTTTGATATTAACGAGTCCCATATATAGATCGGGTACGATTAAGTCCTCATCGAGGTCGGGTATGATAAATATGTATTATGATATGATTTCCCCA
Source organism: Anisodus acutangulus (assembly GCA_029783415.1). Lineage (NCBI taxonomy): Eukaryota > Viridiplantae > Streptophyta > Magnoliopsida > Solanales > Solanaceae > Anisodus > Anisodus acutangulus. The sequence goes on from CM056499.1 coordinate 402,061, forward strand.
CAGTGAGGTTGGATATTACATTTTATGACCCCATTGAGCTACTTGATTTTTATAGACATACATACATTTCCATGATAGTGATAGGTAGGCCCTTAGAGGCTTGTTATGAGTTTCAGGTTGACTTTTGTACCCTCATCTCTTATGATATGTCTTCTGTCTACATTGGTTACCTGCCTTACATATTCAGTATATCTTTCGTACTAATATCCCTTTCTGGGGAACTGCGTTTCATGCCCACATGTATAGATAGAGATGTAGATGATTTCCTCACAATAGGAATCGACTCAGCTGGAGGTCTTCACACTCCATTCTTCTAGAGTTGTATAGTAAGTTGATAGGTACAGTGGTTATGAATATGGATATAGTTAGTTATGGCGGGGCCCTGTCCCGACTAGTTGTTGTAGTATACTCCTTAGAGGCTTGTAGACAGTTGTCTGTGTGACAGTCGTGTGTGGCCTCCTCATCCTCTCTAGTAGATATTATGCTTATGTCGACCTTGTCGGCCTTGTTATATATGTATGTATGGTTTGCGCCTTTTCTGAGTGCAAGTGGCTATGTCCTTATTCAGTTGAGTATGTGTTAGAGGCCTTGTTGGGCCATGAGTTATTGTATATCTCTCAAGTATAAAGATCGGTATGCTCGAGCCTTAAGGATCTGGGTGCTGGACACACTCCCCAAGGTTGGGGTGTGACAGCGAGCCCGCCACAACAGATCTCATCTCCGCCCTAGCAGAATCACTGGGCAGAAACCAATGCATTTTGCCTCTATTTTGGAGATTCTACACATGTGCATTGATAAATATATACCACCACCAATAAAATTATAGCAAAACTAGCAAACAGATTTCAGATAGCCAAAATACTCAATATCCGATAATTTCTACCAAAAAAATGAGAAACTAACTACGAATATCCCAAAATCATCCAAGCATTCACCAAACCAAAGCAACAGAAAAAAAGGCAATTATGCCAAAACATATTATCCAACACATCCAATAAACACCAGAAAAAGAAATAAATTATTTGAAACAAGCCCAACACGAGCTAATCGCAAATACCAAGCATGGGCTCAATAATGTCTCATTGAGCCGACCACATCCTCACCTCCATCAATGCTATTATCATTCGCCATGTGTAGGAAGGAGAAATCCTCCTTATCGTGCTCATCCTCATGGGAAGGGGGTCCTTAAATTCCAAGTGTTTGAAAAACCCTTGATGCCTCTCCACACCTTCATGAGAAGATTTCCCTGGGATTTGTTCCTTTTCTTCTCCTTTTTGAATTTCATTTTGAGATTACCATGGTATGTGGCCAAACCCTTGTATGCTATCTCTAGTACACCAATCGAGGTCTGTAGGGACTTATATGAATCAAGAGATTCTTTCATCTTCTCGCGGGAGTAGTCAACAGGAGCACCCGAAGAATTAGCCTCGACAGAAGGCCTAGGAAGTCCAGCATCTAAGTCCCTAATCTCCTGCAACTGCGAACCTATAGCACCAAGTGGCTCCTGAGGCTGCGACTGTGAATGTGACTGCGAACCATCATTAGTACCCTCACCACTCACATTCAGGTCTACCCTCCTTCTTACTTTTCACTGGTATGCCCAACCCTTACACTTTTAGAGGATGGAATACCCCCTTAGGATCCTTCCAACCATTATCAGGCTTAAACATCCCACCCGCCTTTCGGCATAGCTCAGTAATCAGAGAAAGGAATTTCAGAGTTGACCCTCCCTTGTCCAAATAATCCTTTCACTCTTGAACGATATGATAACCCACATTCACCGGGAAACCATCAAGAATGTATGCTACCATAAGAGTGCGAACGTAAGCGCAATCGGACTTGTTGCTAGAAGATCTCACCTTCCTGAATGATACTCCAGCATGTTTGCATTTGTCGGGTGTGAAAGTCGGGAAGAAACTCTTCCACACCGGTAAAGTCTATGCCTCTTTCCTTTAGCAACTTTTTGTTTCTCAAATCCTCAAAGTAACTAATCTGGCAGTCTTGAGACATGAAACAGAACGTATCATAGTCACCCATAGGGATGTCAGTGGGGCGGATAAATACGGGTACCGCCCCGCACCCACTCCAGTTGGGTTGGGTATGAGGGATGATTTGGTGGGTGGTAGGGCGGGTATGGGTATCAAAAGTACTACCATCATGGGTAGTGGGGCGGGGTGGAATTCATATAAGACCTGGATCATACCCGCACCGCTCATACCCACACGGCCTAAATAATGGGCCTGCAAGGCTGCAACTTGTTTCCTTAGCCCATCTTGTGGAATCCCAAACATACAGAAAAAAGCTTCCCAGGAAAAACTCAAAAGCCAACCCTAAATCCCTAATTCAAAAAGCCAAACTCAAAAAAAGAAACTCCCTGTAGGTTGCGGCTGCCATGAATCCTTGATACCATCTTCATCTCTTTCTATTCAAGGTAAAACTCATCTTTATTTCTTCTTATTTTTTTCATTCTTTGTTAGGTCTTCACTTTTCAATTCTTATTAATTATTTTTCATTATTTTTAGATCCTACTTATTCAGTTCTTTGTATTATTCAAGTAAATCTCATCTCTCTTCTAAAGTTAAGGTATTTATTCTAGTATTTATTTCATTTTCAAATCTCACCATGGGAGATGAAAATTCCGGGACAAGACCTTCCGAAATGAAAAGTGGTTTTAAAGGTTCTTCCAGTGCAAATCTGGTTCCTTTAAAGGGTCCAAATGAAACAGAATTAGACCTAGACCCTTCTATTATACCTCTTACTAGTAGGAATACATCGGAAGTTTGGGAAAATTATAAAAGGAAGAAGGTTAATGGTGAAACGAAAGTCGAATGTAACTTTTTTGCTAAGCTTTTTGCAGGAGGGCCAAAAGCTGGCACATCTCATTTGAGAGATCACACTAAGTCTTGTCTCAAGAGAGTATGCCAAGATCTTTGACAAACTAGATTGTTTGGGTCACTCTCTAATCCCGCCAATAAGGGTGAAACACTATCATTGGCGCCATATGAGTTTCACCAAATGGATGGGAGACGAGATTTGGCAGAAATGATTATCCTCCATGAATACCCATTAAATATGGTTGAACATTACCGGTTTAGAGAACTTTGTAAGACATTGCAACCGGGTTTCAAAGTACCATGTCGTAACACGACTAGGAATGATATTATGAAAAGGTATGCTGCTGAGAAGGATTTAATGATTCAGTTATTGGACAAGGCCAAAAGTAAGATTGCTTTAACAACAGATATGTGGACTTCAAGTAATCAACGAAAAGGCTACACGGCAGTCACTGCTCACTTCATTAGTAATACATGGAAGCTACAAAGTCGTATTTTGAGGTATATACATGTTTCAAATGCGCCTATTTTCTATTTGAAATGTGGTATTTTTGTCTATAATATTCTATTGTGCTGAAATTTGCTGAAATGTGTTGTTTCGGGCTAGATATGTGTTGTTTTGTGCCCGATATCTGTTGTTTTGAGCCCGATATTTGTTGTTTTGAGCCTGATATTGTTGTTTTATTTTATAATGTGCTATTTTGTGCTGAAATTTGCTGAGATTTGCTATCTCGTGCCTGAAATGTGCTGAAATGTGTTGTTTCGGGCCAGATATGTGTTGTTTTGTGCCCGATATATGTTATTTTGAGCCTAATATTGTTGTTTTGAGCCTAAAATATTCTGTTTTGTGCCTTATATGTCATTTTTTTCTCTAGATTTTTATATGTGGAGGCACTTCATACAAAGGAAGTCTTAGCTGAAGCTTTATGTCAGTGTATTTACGATTGGAATCTTGATTGTTCTATCTCTTCCATCACTTTGGATAACTGCACAACAAATGATGTCGTAATGGAAATTTTGCGTGGTAAACTTTCTAATGATTCACTTATTTTGCGTGGAAAGTTTCTACACATGTGTTGTTGTGCTGAAGATTTGTGTCAGCGTATTTACGATTGGAATCTTGATTGTTCTATCTCTTCCATCACTTTGGATAACTGCACAACAAATGATGCCGTAATGGAAATTTTGCGTGGTAAACTTTCTAATGATTCACTTATTTTTCGTGGAAAGTTTCTACACATGTAGTGTTGTGCTCATATTTTAAATCTGATTGTCCAAGATGGTTTAAACATAATTGGTGAGGGCATTGAAAGGGTTAGAAATAGTGTGATTTTTTGGACAGCGTCTATTTTAAGAGTGACAAAATTTGAAAACATGGTTAGGACTCATGCTAAAAATTGCTCAAAGAAGCTTGTACTTGATTGCAAAACTCGTTGGAATTCAACTTATGAAATGCTTAAAGTTGCAATAATGTACAAGAATGTTTTCGATGTTTTAAGTGGTCGAGAGTCGGAAGTTTATAAGTGTGCACCGCTTAAAGAAGATTGGGAGAAAGCTGAAAGAATTTGTGAGAAGTTGGAGTTATTTAATGATGCCACTTATGACTTTTCCGCCACTAAATATCCTATTGCCAATGTTTATTTTTGCAACGTATGTGAAATTAAATGTGCATTGAATAACTGGATTACATCCTCTGATCCTTTGATAAAAAATATGCAACAAAAATGTTGGAAAAATATAACAAGTATTGGGGTGATGTGAATACTCTTCTAGCCGTGGCAACCGTATTAGATCCTCAATATAAGATACCACTTGTTTGCTATTACTACACGCAACTTTATGAGGACTATGAAGTTGATTTTGAGGTGGAGAAGGTGAAAGATATTTTGAAGGATTTGACGAGTGAATATTCGTTAAAGTATGGAAGGGTAAAGGAAAAGAACCAACTTTTAATTCCAAGCAACCACCATCTGGAAAAATTTAATGGAAAAGGAAGGATGAGTGGCTTTGCTAAATATTTGGAGGTGGAGGAGAATCAAGTTCAAGAAAAATCGGAGTTGGAGAAGTATTTTGAGACTCCCAATATACCTCTTGATGATGACTTTGATATCCTTGTTTGGTGGAAAACAATGGATCGACATTCCCTATTCTTCAAAGGATAGCAAGGGACATCCTAAGTATCCTCGTTTCTAGTGTTGCTTCTGAGTCAGTTTTTAGCACAGGTGGCCGTGTGTTGAGTACTCATCGTAATCGCCTTCTTCCATCAACCGTCGAGGCTTTAATATTTGCTCAAAACTGGATTTGGACTAATATTAAAGGTAAGTAGAAGTTTTATTTTAAATTCAATTCAACTTGTGTTCTTTATATAATGCATTATTTTAAATTTATCTTATCTCTTAATTTTAATTATTAGGTGATGGTGGGATTAAAAAAGTTGAGTATCAGCAAATTATTGACGAAATGGAGGAGGAAGAATGTATTACCAAAGATGAGGTATTAAGTGTTTTAAATAGTTCAACTTAATTAATCATTTGCTATATATCCGCCAAACAATGTTAAATTTTTAAATTTCTATGTTTTAAGTGAAGGAGGTTGATGTATGATAAGGATTGATTGAAAAAGCCATGGATACAAATGTTGAACTTCAGCAGCTGAAGAGTTGTATCAATCAATGTAGAATGTTTGTTTTTTTAGTTTCTTTAAAAAAAACTTGTGGGAGCTATTTTTTTAGTTGATTTGTTAAATGAACTTTGGTACGCTGTGGTATCAATCAGTGTAGAATATTTTAATCAAATGTTGAAGAGTTAACTTACTGATGCAGGATTTGAGCTTTGTTAATTTTATTGATACAGGTGGTGTAGAAGTGTAAAACATTGATTAGTTGAATATTTTAGGTGGGTAGGTGAGGCGGGTAGACTGGTATGAAGGTACCCAACGGGTGGTGAGGTGGGGGTAGGTGTAATCCTATACCCGCCAGGCGGGTACGTGTGGAGGAATTACTACCCGTGATGGGTGGTGGGGCGGGTGTGGGGGTGGGTTTTAGGTGGTGGGTACGGGTATGGGGTACCCTTATCCCCTCCCCCCCGCCCCACCCCGTGACATCCGTAGTCACTCATTGTCTCCTCATTGATAAGTCTATATTGTTGAGCAAGATTTTCTACATGATTTTGATCTGTTACACCTGCAAATATCAAAGCTATGTCAGTTAGGTGTTAGGAGTCTATGTGTCATGTTATTACGTGCCCAAAAATCCTAAGAAACTGATAAAATTCAACATGAGTAGGTATGTGCAAATCTACTATTTTAGCATAGTTGCTGTGCTGCTTCCGCTTTGGTGGAACAGCCTTCTGCTTGAGTGAATCTGCCCCAACGAGGCATGTTTCTGCTTTGGAAGAAATGTTGTGTTCCCCTCATTTCCGCTTCAGCGAGCCCCTATTATGCCTTAGCAGATCTGCTCTAGTGGAAAGGGCATCTGTTGGAGAAAGATTGTCATCCTAGGTAACGCAGCCGTAATTTTTAGAAAAATCCACTTGATTTCTGATGGAAACCTCACTCCCTTGGTGCATGTGTGTGTTTACATGAAGTGTATAACCTTATTTGATCCTATATGTGAGTCTACCAACATGACAATCCCTGCCCCAAGATTTTCAAGGTTTATGAAACTTCTACACCCACTACTATACTGATACCCTAGTTTATGGCTCAATAACGCATAATACGAAGTTCTGGGAACCTATCGAGGGAAGAACTTGAGTGATGAGAGTTGAGAGTGGGCTACAATGGCCTCGGGGTATGTGCTGCCATGGATGGGCTCCAGCAAGTCAAAAGAGAAGTGAGGCAGTGGTATAGAGGAGTAATGGATGAGAGTAAAGGGTGATTTTATGTGGGGTAGAGTTTATGGGAATGTTTTACAGGGTATTGGGAATATGGATAGTTGGAAATGGGTTTTGGAGTTTTGGGAGTTTAGGAAGTGGAAGGGAGTGGGGCCCAATCAATTTTAGGGGCAATGTTTTGAACTCTGTGCCTTCCGCCTTGGTAGAACCCTTATCCATCCCAGCGAGTCATCAAGAGCAGATGAATATGTCGCTCCAGTGAATCTTGTCTCTTCTCAATCGTTCGCTTCAGCGAACTAAGTTCGGCGGGCTTAGAAGCGCCTTGGTAAATGGATTGCTCACCGCAGTGGAGTCCCTTGATTTGAGTTACAAAGTGTACGATGTTATTCAAAAGAGATAATTCTCTTGGTGAGTCTGGTCCTATCTATTTGTATGATAATTTCCCCTCTCATACCTTATATAATTTGTATGAAACATCAGACCCTTATTATTATTCTCTGCAGTGCTTTCCTTGCCTAAGGGTAATTGTCATGATCCAAACCGGACGGCCGCAACGGGCACCCATATTCCACCCACCGGGTACCGCCATTCTTACCATGAACATCTAATCATAATTAATTACGAATTAAGTCGAAAAAATATTACGAACAACCAGGTAACCAACTTATATATATACATGTACCAAGGCCGATAAGGCCGAACAAGTCTACTACTCAAAGGACACCTGTCTACAAGCCTCTAAGGGTAGCAACATCAAAGGTCGGGACAAGGCCCCGCCATACCCATATAGACACGCAAAATTGTATCATACCAAAATCAGATCGACACCCCGAAAAGAGAGGAGTGCTTCCAAAATCCGTTGAAAATTGCAAACTATTCATGTGGGCTGCCGCCTTGCCTATGCGGACCTGCGGACATGAAACGCAGCGTCCCCCGATAAAAGAGACGTCAGTACGACTGATGTACTGATTGTGTCAAGCATAAATAACCGCATAACAGGAATATACTGACAACTGAAACATAAACAACTGACCAACAGGAACTGCCTCTGAGGGTCCTAATACACTTGCCTACATATTATGTACAATGCAGTGTCCATATTTATTGGCCTCATCGGGCAATTTCCTTACCATGACAGCCTGTGTGGGCATCATATCATGTAATGGTTAATTAACCTATGCATGATGCAAGTGCGGTATATATATATATATATATATATATATATGTTAGTGTTGCGGATCATGCAAACCGTACTAATATATGTTAGTATTGCGGATCGTGCAACCCGTCCCAATAAGCCATGCAAGCATCACATCACATCATATTGGCCTCTTCGGGCTCTTTTGTGATAGTTTGTACCGGCTGCAGGTGGTGTGCGTATATAACGCATTTCCATTTCCCCATATCCCCTACATATACAATATTTATCATATAGTAGTGTACATTGCACCAGTAGTCCAGGATAGTATATGAATGCAATGCAAGTGAAAATGCGTGAATGATAATAAAATACCCCGAGTGATATAATATTCTTGCACCTTTGGCTAACACTGTGAATATCAAGACATCTTCTGTATGCCTCAATAAGGACTTGGAAATATATTTAGACATGCTTTCAGCATAGGAATCAATAACATGAATATTCTTAACTACTAGGAGTAGAATAAATTATGGAGTAATATCACAATTATATTTTGTTACATAGAAATGCTAAAAGGAAGAAATAATTTGCCTTAACATACCTCGATTCCACTTAATTATCTGCATCAAGAGGGTTGCTATTGTTGCTAACACTGTCCGAAAGCATAACACTAGATTTCAAATTGAATCTGGATGGTTGTAACAAAATTGATATGGATGTTACGGACAGTGAACATGAACAAGTTTCCCCCTTTCTCTTGTACACGTTCTTCTTCCTTTCTTTCTTTCTTTTTTTTGTTACATCTTAAACTAGTAATGCATGTCTCTCATCCTAACGTTTTGCTACTTTAGGAAAAGGTAAGGTGTTAAGTTAGTAGATTAGATAACATTTCATTTCTTAGGTTAGTAATCTACTAACTTAACACGTGTAGTCTTAGTAGGACTCCTAACCCACTAATACTAATCACACGACACCCACCTATTCATATGCACAATTTCGTGGTCTTACATTCACGCCACGTATGGGTTATCTCAACTAACCCATTTATCCCACAATTGATTAATTACACACATAATTAATTTCTTGATTTCAATTCACTTAAATCTTAATAACTTTTAAAACATCCATATATTCAATGTCATAATTTGTAGTATGACACTCGTCCATAACCTCTTTGTGCATACACCAAAATTTATTTCCGCTCCCCGCCATCACATTTGTTACATCCAAAATTATTTCAGGGTTTAATCCTTTTATATACTAATCTCTTTATTAGCATAAATAAATATAACATAAATTTTCCCAACGCTCGGGTCTATTTACACATGCCTAGCGATTTTATAAATGTTTAGCGATTTAAATCGTAACCCGAAAGTATGGGATGTTATAGTAATTAATGAGTTTATGTAGACAGACAACGATGCAAATTCAATAGTACCGATTATGATTATTAATGGTGACATGCGGTAGTGTGATCAATGGCATAGTGCTATACTACGAATGATTGAAGTGAAGATTTTTTCGCACAAATATTCTTCCTTTAGTATGGTGTTATCATTGTTTCCAGTCAACCCATATAACTTGTCGGTATCAGTATTTAGAACCTAAGTTGAAGTGGGTAACGTAGGGTCTTGTGTTGTGTAATGATATTTCCTTCTACATTGCTTGAATTTGATATAGAACGCTTGAGGGACCTGATTCCGAGCCCTATTTATTGTACCCATCACTTTCCCATTATCTCAATTTGATGACGAATGTTTATTTAATTGGTATTTGATGTAACGACCTGTTTGGTCGTTATGAACTCTCAACTTAAATTTCCTGTTGTAACTCTCGTCAATTCATTTGCCAATGTCGTTCTAGTGAAAATCACGAGTTAAGTAACTCCTACAGTTCTAAAAATAGAGTGATTAAAGTTTTGTGTTGCTAGGGATAGCTATTTCTTCCTCAGTGAACTCGTGTCTGCCCCAGCAGACTAAGGGAGTCTACTCCAGCGAGCCTTTTTCTACCTCGGTGCTAAGTTGAGGTGTCACGTACCTCCGCCTCATCAGTTCCCTTCTTCACCACAACGTATCCACCACGGCGAAAGCACTAGCAGATCAGTCTATATATTAATGACCTAAATTTTTCTCACTTTCCTAAATGGTGTGGCCTCCAAATGTGAGTTGACCTAGGAGCCTCCCTACCAATCCTTCATAAAAAGTCCTCCATGGAAGGTAAATCCTTCTTCTTTTATAATTGTCATCTTATAGTTATGGTATTGTGGTATGTTAGGTAGATTTTAGTACTATTTTATAGTGTATTTTAGAGAGTCTTTTATTTGTCTTTTCGTTGTTTTGTACAGTATTATGCGTGTGTTGTGTGTTTTTAGGTTTTAAGCGATTCAGAAAGAAATAAGGCAAATTCAAAGGGAATAAGCGGTTATTAAGGATAAAAATGCATAACTGGTCACAAGAATGAGTCAGAGGAGCCGTGGGAAGCTCGGAAAGCAATTTCAACAAAGTCTGGACGAAAAAGGCTGAAGAGCCGCGGCTCAACAACCAGAAGAGCCACGGCGCCCCTCAGGCATTGAACAAATGATTTTCAGCATTGAATTAGCGCTGCGGTGCCAACGACGTCAGGGGCGCGAAAAATCTAAATTTAACAAGGGCAAAAAGGTCCATTTTAGGGGGGTTTCGTTATATATATATTGGGAGAAACGATTTTCTGAGAGGGAGAACACTTTGGAGGCAGGAAACAAGAGAACAAGAAGCCATTAGAGACATTTATTGTTCAAGTTCTTTTCCTTTTCTTTACTTATTCTGTTTATGTTGGATATTAAGTTAATTAGTTTTCTTAGCATGTCTAGAAGCTAATTACTTTATTAGGATTTTCTGTTGAATCACTTGAAACTCTATTATGATTTAATGCATTGTTAATGTTCTTCTTCATCTATTAAAATCTATTCAATTTGCGGTTATTGAATGAGAATTAATTGGCCCTTAGTTTTTATTATCTATATGAGTTCAAATCGAGACCTGAGAATGGAGATTTAAATATGCTATAGTTGATTAGACGTAGGTTTAATCTTGAATGAAAGTATCACGACTGCCTGTGTAGCGTTTTAGGTTATTGATCTTAATCCTCCTATGTGGTAGAACTTATCATAGAAATATAGAAAGTTCCCACTTAGGTTGAGTTTTTATATATCCTAACCGGAATATAGAACATCTCAGTTAACCTGCTATCTTAATAAGAAGAAGAATTGTTAGTCTTGCATTAATGAATGATAAAGTGGAAAGTTGAGGAGATTGGAAACCCTAATTCCTTCATTACTGAATTAAACTTCATGTGCTTTCATTTCTATTTTATTCTAGAAATTCATGTTAGTTTGTTAATTTTATAGTTAGAAATCATCACTTATATCCGTTAGCCAAACAGAAAGTAAAGATTAGTTAATTGGTACTTGATAAATCAGTCTCTGTGGATGATACTCGGTCTTACCAAAATTTATTATGAATTGTGATACGTACACTTGCGTAGCATCTAGACATAATGCAAACAAGTTTTTGGCTCCATTGCCGGGAACTGAAGTATTATCAATATCAAGTTAATTAATCTTATTTCTAATTTGGTTGTTCCCTGAACATTTATTTTTTTTATATGCGTGCAGTGTTTGTGATCACTTTTCAGGTAGCTTTGGTATATGCGAAGCAGAAGAGGAGCAGACAGCCTTGTTTCTCTGAATCCTGAGATTTAAAAAGCGTGCAGGCAGAACCGAAAGAAAAAAATAATTGTTGATTCAACCACTATGGGTAATCAACATAATGATGATGGGTTGAATAGAGGAGTGCCATAAATGGTGCAGGAGCAAGCCATAATCCCGCACCATCGAGATTTTGAATTCCAGCATGCGTTGTGTGATTTGGGGGCAAGTATCAACCTGATTCTCTTATCTGTGTTTCGTAGACATGGTTTGGGTGAAGCTAGGCCTACAACAGTTAACTTGCAGTTAGCATATTGACCAATCAAGCATCCATGGGGAATTATTGAGGATGTGTTAGTTAAAGTGGACAAATTCATTTTTCCTGCTGATTTTATTATCCTTGACATGGAGGAGGATGCTGATATGCCCATAATTCTTGGGATACCATTTTTAGCCACGGGGCAAGCACTTATAGATGTTTAGAAGGGTGAGTTGAGACTCCGAGTGCAGGGCGAAGAGGTGGTATTCAATGTATTCAAGTCGATATCGTATCCCATAGCAAGCGACGACTGTTTTTCCATTGATGTAATTGACCAAGCGGTTGCTGAGGAAAGCTTCAAGAGTATTAATGCTCTTGAAGTAGCATTCACACAACGCGAAGACAATGAGAGCAGGCCTTGAATTGAAACGCAAAGGAGGTTGAACGCAACTATGAAGGAGGTGATGAGAAAAGAGATTTTGAAATGAAGAAGAAATCTGCGTCCGACTAAATGACGTTAAACGACAGCGCTATTGGGAGGTAACCCAATATTTTAATTATGTTATTTTATTTTGTTTTGTTTATCTTGTTTTGAACAATCTCATTGTCTTGATGTTTCTTGCCAGGTGTGTTTATGTGAAGTGAATTGTGAGCCAGCGTTGGGATAAAAATGTGATGCGGGATGTTGAAATCAGCACCAAAAGTCAAAAAGCGCATGATTGAATTAGCATCGCGGCTTCCAACATTAGGGCTGCGGCCCCTGGAAGGCAGTGAGATATGGACTTTTATGTTGAATTAGCATCATTGCGCTCTAATATCTGAGCCACGACGTCTACGACATACGGGATCGCACCGCGACGTTGAGTGATTAGACTCGTGGCGCACATGCACATTCCAGGATAAAAACCAAAAACAAGAACCCTTTTGTCATTATCCCAAACCACAATTCACAAAAACCCTTCTCTTCTCTTCTCTTCTCCAACCCCAAAACCCTGAAAAACCTCCATTGAATCTCAAATTACAACCTTTTCGCTCCACAAAACCCTTCTCTTTCCTCAATTCTTCCATTAACTCAAAATCCACACTTCCCCCAAATCCCTTTTCCAAATCCTAAAATTTCAATCATTCAAGAAAGTGTTTCATAAGTTCTTCAAATCTTCAACACTTGAGACTCTTTCGCTATAAGTTAAGTATTGCATTCAAGTTTGGAAGAATTATTGTGTGTTCTTTTATGATTTTGGAGAAATTCTAAATTGGGAGGGTTGATTGTGTTCTTGTGAGGAAAAGTGTTATTGTGAAGTGGTTGAGTTGTAGTATTGATATTGTGAGTTTATTGAATATATTGTTGTGGGGTTGAATCGTTGTTGGAAGTGAAAAATTAAGGGGAAGTGCTGCCGGATATTTGAAAACTCCAAAGTTGCTAAACAAGGAATAATGGGTCCACGATGAGCTATTTCCATGGCATCCTCCTCTCGGGGCCCTGTGAATCTACCACCAAGGGCCGATTATGATAAGAAAATATTTGCCAATAAGGATGTCCAAGATAGGTATAACAAGTTGTGTACTCATTTCCTAGTACCGTAAAGGGGGATGGAATTCAAGACTACGCCATACGAAGATGAGGTATATGAATCCATCAGGGCCATGATTGTCGATAGAGGTTGGGGTGCATTTGTCAATCCTTATTTGGCAAAGAAAAATACTCAACTAGTCTATGAATTCTATGCCAACTACCCAAACAAACAAGATAACATTTATTTCATACGAGGGAGAAGAGTACCAGTTGGGGCGGAATCGATTAATGCCATCTGTGGGGTCACAAATTTGCTGGAGGAAGAAGAGGATGAAGATGACTTCACGGTTTGGAAGAATTCAAAAATTGACTGGGTTGAAGTGGATGAGATGGTAGGATATCCAGGGGCCCATTTCACATATACATATGACACCCCCAAATGCATGCTCTGCTGCCAATTCAACAAAGTTGCCAAAGCTTGGCTCTACTTTGTGAGTGCCCGCCTTATTCCATCCACACACTTCTCTGATAAACCAGTTGATCGCATCAAGCTGGTGTATGCTATCATGAAAGGATTTTCAGTAGATGTGGGTCGAGTTGTAAAAAATAGCATCAATTGGATATGCAGACTAAACATAACAGCAGCGTTGGGGTATGGATCGTTGATCACTGCATTATGTGTCGCACATGGAGTGCCTGGGAGCAGCAATGATATAAAAGGCAGAGTGCAGAATCCCCCAACCCGGACAATGGTCAATGCATATTCAGAACCTACACCTGGAGAAGGCAATCGCAACCGGCCAAAGCGCCAGCAGAGGGAGCAAGATAAAGAAGCCGGAGAGCGTGGACAGAGCAGTCATCCACCTTCTTTGGTGATTGAGGATGGCCACACCCAGAGGTTGGATCAACTTTTCCAACATAACCATTACATTATCAAGCAGAATCAGTATCTCATCCAACACCAGCAATATATAGACACTTACATGCAACAAAGACATGAGTATGAGGTTATGAGTGTTGACCAAATAAACTATTTCATGCATAACTAGACCATGGATGACGACAACACTGAGTCCTCTCTTGGATATCCTCCAATGTACCAGTCGTCTTCTCACCCACCATCATCGTCATCACCGTTTGAATCGCTAAGCTGCAGTTTTGGTATGTCTTCTTACTCTTGATTTACTTATCACATTGGGGACAATGTGTTGAATAAGTTTAGGGGGGAGTCTTACTGTTTTGTGTTAATAGTGTTAATTATTTGTGTTCAGTTGTTTGTTTATTGTTAGTGTCTTAGTTTTAGTGTCAGTGTTTGAGTGTCTTGTGTCAATGAATCAAGTTGATAATAATAGCACATGAGATTGAGTGTACACATGTGATAGAGTTTGATGAAATTGATAGCCATAAAATGCATAAATCTGTGTGCTTAAGTTAGATAGGTCTTGAGTTTCTTTTAATTATTAATAAGTATAAAAACTTAATCATGATTGGTGAATTTTGTACTCAAATATTGGTTTATGCATGATTGAATTTTAGTTTGAGAAAAGATGGTGAAAAGTTCTAGAACTTGCTTGATTGCTATTTGAGACGAAATCATAAATGATGCATGCTTAGGAAGATGATTTAGGCCATCTTTGGAACTACTGAGCCCTTCAAGCCAACCTTGACTAATGTAATCCCTAGTTACCCTTTTTGAGCCTTAAGTAACCCTCTTTTGATTGACACCTATTCTGAGCCTATATGAAACCCTTTACAAATATTTTTCCTCCCTTGAATTCCATGAGCATATAAGTATATGACTGGGGGATTGACACTTTGTAATTGGTATTTTAGATCAGGTGTTATCAATAGAAGAACAAAGGATCTTCTTTAAAAAAAATGGGAATATATTGCACTCTCTTGTACATACATTGAAAAACAAGTTTGGGTGTGTAGTTCGAAAAGAAAAGAAAAATTGGGTAAAGAAAGAATGGGAATTGCTTTTGGTTTATAACATGAATATTGAGTGTGGTAGATTGGTTTATATGCTTATGGTAATGTTGATCCTAAATGACATTTCATCTACCCGTGCCTAAGCCTATCGTCATAACCTATAAAAGTCCTACTGATTCTTGAGCATGTGTTGTCTAAATTAGTGGAGAATAACAAGTTAGCAAGCCTATAGAACTTTGGCTTGATGGACTGTTGGTGAGAATTCAATGTGCATAAACTGATATTGAAAACTTATTTAAGTCAATCATCATGGTTGAGTGGTCATATGCATTAATAACTTTAAGAAAATTTGAGGATTATCCGGGTTGAAATTCTAGATAGCAAATTAGTGGCTAGAATGTTACGGAAGATTTTATTGCATGTTGTTCATGATCTTTGAGACATAATCTATTGTAGTTGAATTGATTCATTTTTAGAGTTTGTGTGTTTTTCTTTTTTTTAGGGTGTCTAGAGTTCTTTACTCGAGGACGAGTAAAGTTTAAGTTTGGGGGTGTTTGTTAGGTAGATTTTAGTACTGTTTTATAGTGTGTTTTATTTGTCTTTTAGTTGTTTTGTGCAGTATTATGCGTGTGTTGTGTGTTTTCAGGTTTTAAGCGATTCAGAAAGGAATAAGGCTAATTCAAAGGAAATATGCGGTTATTGAGGATAAAAATGCATAACTGGTCACTAGAAATGAGTCAGAGAAGCCCTAGGAAGCTCGGAAAGCAATTTAAACGAAGTCCGGACGAAAAAGGCTGAAGAGCCGCGGCGTGACAGCGCCCCCCTCAGGCAGTGAACAAATGATTTTCAGCATCGAATTAGCGTCGCGGCGCTCTAATAGCTTAGTCGCGGCATCGACGACGTCAGGAGCGCGAAAAACCAAAATTTAACAAGGCAAAAAGGTCCATTTTAGGGTTTATTCGTTATATATATTGGGAGAAACGTTTTTCTGAGAGGGAGAACACTTTGGAGGCAGGAAACAAGAGAACAAGAAGCCATTAGAGACATCTATTGTTCAAGTTCTTTTCCTTTTCTTTACTTATTCAGTTTATGTTAGATATTAAGTTAATTAGTTTTCTTAGCATGTCTAGGAGCTAATTACTTTATTAGGGTTTTCCGTTGAATCACTTGAAACTCTATTATGATTTAATGCATTGTTAATGTTCTTCTTCATCTATTAAAATCTATTCAATTTGCGGTTATTGAATGAGAATTAATTCGCCCTTAGTTTTTATTAGCTATATGAGTTCAAATCGAGACTTGAGAAGGGAGATTTAAATATGCTATAGTTGATTAGACGTAGGTTTAATCTTGAATGAAAGTATCACGACTGCCTGTGTAGCGTTTTAGGTTATTGATCTTAATCCTCCTATGTGGTAGAACTTCTCATAGAAATATAGAAAGTTCCCACTTAGGTTGAGTTTTTATATATCCTAACCGGAATATAGAACATCTCAGTTAACCTGCTATCTTAATAAGAAGAAGAATCGTTAGTCTTGCATTAATGAATGATAAAGTGGAAAGTTGAGGAGATTGAATACCCTAATTCCTTCATTACTGAATTAAACTTCGTGTGTTTTCATTGCTATTTTATTCTAGAAATTCATGTTAGTTTGTTAATTCTTTAGTTAGAAATCATCACTTATGATGTTAGCCAGATAGAAACTAAAGATTAGTTAATTGGTACTTGATAAATCAGTCTCTGTGGACGATACTCGGTCTTACCAAAATTTATTACAAATTGCAATACGTACACTTGCGTAGCATCTAGAAATAAAGCAAACATGGTCTATCTTGTAAGGTGGAGTAAAGAAGAAAGAACCCTTAAATAGTTGGAACTTCTATAATGATGTTTTTTGTAATATAATTGAATGGGTAAAGAATGATTTTTTCTAAATAATCTTTAATGTGAGTAAAGCGATCATGTGGTATGATTAATTTTTCTATATAAAACCTTTTCTGAAATTGGGGAAGAACCTAGGGTTGTAAATTGGGATTTATTTGGTATTATGCAATTGAAGGACTAAATGAATTTATTTTCCAAATTAATTTCGGGTTTTGTATAATACTCTAGTTTATAACTCTTGAGATAATAAAGAAGGAATTTTTACATCGTGGATCCAGAATAAAAGTTAAGTTCTTTACGTTTAAATAGGGTTTTGGGCTCATGTATATGATTGGTTGTTACTAATATGTAGAATGTATGTGTTAGATTAAATTCACTACAATGAGTTATGAAGAGTCAGACATGCATATTGAGGATCAATCGTTTGTGGCTCCTACTCGGCATTGAGGTAGACGGCGATTTAGCTTTTAGAGACTCCGATAGAAGTACGTAATTAGCTATAAATACTGAGAGGTATTTGGTGTGATTGGGGGTCCCACTCAGTCGATTGTGATGAACGGTTGAGTGGGTGCCGGTGTTGAACTGCGTTAGTGGGTTGGTTTGGGGGACTAGCCTCGTGTTAGTTCCGACTGTTATTTATTTAGGCTTGTCATCATATGTGGGCTTGTCACAATGTTTGTTATTATTTGTTTACTCATCACACTTGTTTTCGATTAATATCCTGATTTGACTTGAATTTGCCTATCTGTTGTTGAACTCTTGAAAGCATGTGTACATCATCTCTATACTTGATTGCATCTCATTATATCATGATATCTTACCTTGTGTTGTCATTACATACATACACTCATGGTTCTGTGACTTGATGTGAGGGTGTTATGGATATGTTGTGGTCCAAGATATAGGAAAAGTAAGAGTAATATGAAATTATAGCACTTGAGATGATATTGATATGCAGGGAGTGGAGTTGTACGCCTGCAACATGATTGAGACTGGAAAGATGAGTCATGGACTCTAGTCAGATTCGTGTGTGGAACTCCGGCTGGATAGGAGCGGTATATGGACTTCACAAGTCCCCTATGGGTGTACGAATCATAATTAAACCTTGACGTACTATATACCAGGTTGACAAAAGTACCTTGTATTCCCATGTCATTTGCATTTGCATTCATATCATAAGTACATTTATATATGTCATTTCATTGATTAATTGTTGTTAGTGATGTGATATGTTTGGAACTTGGGTGAAACCCTTGTTTACCTGGATAATTGAGTTTATGCTGATTTTCATGATTGGACTTGTGCTTGCATGAGAGTTTATATCTTGGTTGAATACATGTAACTATATGGATCATGTATGCTACTTGATTCTTAGTTGGTTGTGTGGGCCTATATGATGGACTGAGTGGTTACTTTTCATATGATTATTATAGGGTTACATTTCATGAGTAGGGTACTTATTGTTGATCATAATCGCATTGATTAAATTAAGAGTGATAATACCTATGGATGCCTATGTTAGTTGATAAGATCTTAGGTCATAGAATGAATGTCTTGCTCATCTATTGATCGGGATTATGTTAAGTCTGAGGTTAGTCATAATAGCTATAAACAACGAGATTGTATTTGGAAGAATTATGCTTAAAAGACTAAGGTGGTAGGGTAAAGGATTGTGGTTAAACTTGTTTGTAGCGTCAACTGGTATAATATGGTCTGGCAATGTTCTAGTACTATTGAGTCTATGTGTGAGTTTAGGGGACTTCTAGAATTTATTCTTTATGTGTGCTTGAGTGTTCTTGATGTACTGGTGTTGGTAGTTATATGATTACACAACATAGGGTGATTGTTCACAAGATGAAACTAGAGTCTTAGGTGGTAAATCTTATATGTTCGTGGATCTCATCATAGTATATTCGGTATGACTTAATAAGTTTATTAAATTGCTAGTGATAGGTTATGTGGAGTCAACTTGGTATTTATGTCTGGTTATGTATTTCCGTCGTTGTCGGCCTATGATGTCTACGGGGGTACGTTGTGTACTCATGCTACACTTGCTGCATTTTTTCTGGATGCAGGTATTCGGTCTATTAGGTTGCAGATTGGAGCACGGGGAGCTGAGGTATACTATCTTATCCAGTGGCTTTGGTTCCTATCTTATGTAATTGTTCCTTCATTCGGACAGCGTTGGATTTTCCGCATTTAGATATTATATTTTAGAGTCCCTGTATAAGTCAGACCAGGTTCTGGGGATGAAAGGTTGTTGTGCATATTTATTATTCTTATGATTTAATGAAATTTTTCACGAATGTAACTTGATTTTCTTACGCATTTATTTTAAACCCTTTTAAAAGTTAGTTTGGGAAATTGGTTCGCCTACCAGGGCGATTGTGTATGTGATACCACGACGCCAAGAAATCATAAATAAGAAGGGTGTTTTTACTACATTACCCTATCTTTCATCAATTAATTGCACTATAATCAATATTGGTTACTTTAAAAAATAATTAATGTTAAGGGCAAAATAGGAAAAAATTAATTGTATCTTATTTTTAGAAAATGGCCAAGTAATTTGGGAAGGATATTTTTAGTAATGTGGCCAAGTAATATGGGACGGAGGGAGTAAAACTTAACTTGAAATAAAACAATTACTCCCTCCATGTCAATTTAAGTATTTTAATTTGACTGAGCACAAACTTTAAAGAATAAAAAGAGACTTTTGGATCTTGTAGTCCTAAATTAAAGATGTATCTAATGTATTAAAATGTCCTTGAATCTTGTGGTTTTAAACTTATCATTGTCAACTTACTAAATATAGAAAGCGACACTCTTTGTATGACAAATCAAAAAGGAAAGTAAGACACTAAAATTGAAATAAATGGGGTAATACTTTCTTGATTATATAAACATTACTTATTTTGAACAAAAATAAAAAGATAAAAACACCGCTTAATATGGAGCCAAAGAAAAACTACATTGGGATTTGATAATAACAAAACATGTACTCCATATGTCTCAATTTATATGACACACTTTCCTTTTTAGTCATTCCCAAAAAGAATGACACATTTCCTTATTTGACAATAATTTAACTTTAAATTTTATCTTTTATGCTTAACGAAATGATCTATAACCACATAAATATCTTTGGCTTATTTTAGACCAAGATTCAAAAATATTATTTTATTTCTTAAACTTTATATCCAGTCAAATTATATCATATAAATTAAAATGGAGGGAGTAGTAGAATTTTAATTTGAATCTGCGCTTAAGTCAAGTAACTAGACAAAAGTTTGAAAAGCAAACCATTAACTTGTTCAACATTTAAAAGTCTCTAATGTATCCGCCCAGGTTACAGTAACCAATAAGTAATTAAAACACAACAAAACAAATCAGAAAAAGAAAGAAGAAAAGACTAAAATCAGCGTGAAACAAATGAAAATAGAACACCAAAAACATATACTTCCTCAGTTTTAATTTATGTGAACGGTAGAATAGTGTAAATCTCATTGATGGAGTTTTCTTATTAATGTAATATATATAGAGTATACAATAGTAGTTCTAATGAAATTAGGATCTCTATTTTACATTAATTACACTAAATATTAATTATAGAATATATATGAAATATATTCACTATCACACTCCCTCAGTCAGAACCGGAGGAGGCCGAACGCTGAGACTGAATCTGAAGTCAAAGAATAGTTGTCGAGGAAGCCCTTTTGTGAATATATTTGCTTACTGATAGGAAGAAGGAACATGCAACACCCTAACGTGACCCATTGCAACCTTCTCACGTACAAAGTGAATATCCATCTCAATATGCTTGGTTCGCTGATGCTGAACCGGGTTATGAGACAAGTAGACAGCGGATATGTTATCACAGTAAACCAAATATGCCTTACGTATGGGACAATAAAGATCAAGAAGGAGATTTTGGAGCCAACATAGCTCGGCAACAACGTTCGCAATACCTCAATATTCTGCTTATGCACTCGAACGGGAAAGCCTGCCTGCCCAAAAATACACAATAGTTGTACGTAGATCGACGAGTGTCTGGACAGCCTGCCCAATCTGCGTCTGTGTAGCAGAGAAATCTAGTCGGTGCAGTGATATAAATAAAGTACATAGCCAAGAGTGCCCTTAACATACCGAATGGTACGCTTAAGAGTTGTAAAGTAAGGATCCCTAGGAGCGTGCATGAACAAGCACACCTGATGAACCGCATATGCAATATATGGTCGAGTGAAGGTGAGATATTGAAGAGCACCTGGGAGACTCCTATAAAGAGAGGGATCGCTGACCGGATTCCCGTCATTCGCACTGAGTTTGGACTTAGAGTCGACGGGAGTGGGCATGATCTTGCAATTTGCCATTTTAGCTCTGTAGAAGATCTTCTCTGCATACTTACGATGACATAATAACATGGCATGTGCGGATCTGGTCACTGATATCTCCAAAAAATAACTCAACTTACCCAAGTCAGTCATAGAAAATTCAGACTTAAGTAGAGTAATAATCTCGTGCTTCAGGCCATCTGAAGAAGCTGTCATAACAATATCATCCACATATAACAGAAGGTAAGTTGTGTCAGTACCTCGATGAAAAATGAATAATGAATGATCACTCTTGCTGCACATGAAGCCGATCTGTATGATGTAAGTGGCAAATCGCTCATATCAAGCCCTGAGGGATTGTTTCAACCTATATAGCGACTTAAAAAGATGACAAGCATGCTGAGGAGTCTCCGGATGCATAAATCATGGCGGTTGATACATATAAATAATTTCTTTCAAATCTCCATGTAAGAAAGAATTCTTCACATCAAGTTGGTGAATATGTCAATTATTCCCCATAGTGATGCTCAAAACCGTGCGGATGGTAGATGGCTTAACCAATGGACTGAAAGTCTCACCACAATTAACACCCTCTTGTTGCCCTATGCCATTTGCCATAAGTCTGGCCTTGTGACGTTCAAGGTTACCATTATCTCTGAACTTATGATGAAATAGTCACATACAACGAATTACATTCACCCCCTCAGGTCGCAGAACAAAATCCCAAATGCGCTGTAAAGTAAGCGTATTAAACTCCTCACGCATGGCCACATTCCAATTCGTGTCAAGTTTGGATAAGGTTGGATTTTTAGGTAGCGGGGAGATGGTTTGAGTGGATAAATTAAAGTGGAACTTTGGTTTGAAAATCCCGTGATGTGCACGAGTTTCCATACGGTGGTTGGGACTGGATTAGGTGTAGGGGCGGTAGGTAGGGATTGCGGGTTGGGCTGGTTAGTGGCATGACTAGTCCATGAGGAATTAAGCTGGGTAGTTTCATCATTGGGCTGTGCAGTGTGGGAGGGCTGGGTAGTGGATGTATTGGGCTAAGCCATTGCGGTAATGGGCGACGGAGGCAAGGTGTGTCAGACCGGGTGTAGTTGGTGGGGCTGACGAGTTGGGTGATGTGGTAGTGGGGTCCATAGCTGGGGCAGTGGGTCATGGGTTTGTATTTGGCATATATAGTGCATTTTGAAGTAGAAGGGATGTGTCCGAGTCATCGAGGAAACCGTAATCAGTGACTCAAAAATTTTAGATGTTGGCAAACGGAAAGACGTTCCAGCACACGTGACATGGCGGCGAATTCCTTCGAAAATTATGAATCATATTGTTAAAGGTGCGGCGAATTCCTTCGACTTTACCATTTTGAGGAGACATATGGGGGCAGGAGAAATGAAAAATCATGTCATTAGCCACACAAAAGTTATAAAAATATGAGTTATCGAACTCACGGCCATTATCACATTGAAATGTTTTGATGTCTTTTTCAAATTGTGTTTTAACAAAAGTATGAAATTCAAGGGATTTGGAGAAAACATGAGACTTAAGTTTGAGCGGATACACCCAAAAAAGTGAAAAAAATCATCCAGTAATACCAAATAATATTTATGACCTAGGTTACTAGATATATGTGATGTCCATAAATTCGCATGAATAATATCAAAAGAATAGAAAGTAATACTTAAAGAAGATGTAAACGGAAGTCTAACATGTTTTCCTAGATGACAAGAGGAGCAGTTATGGGAAAGTTTTCCTTTATTACATTGAATTAAATTATTGTTGCTAAGAAAATAAAATACATGAGCTATTGGATGACCAAGTCTACTATGACACGTTGATGAAGAGATTGCAGCTACACTGGTGGGTGGAGTGAAACGGGCAGCGGATATGGATAGGAAGGGATAGAGGTCCCCCGCACTATTGCATCTCATAAGAAGTTTTCTCGTACGTAGGTACTTCACAGAAAAAATCAAACGGGTCAAAGTCAATAGATACAGAATTATCAGTGGTAAATTTTTTAACAGATATTAGGTTCTTAATAATGTTAGGGGCATATAGGACGTGTTTAAAGGAGTAATAGGAATGCGGTGGTGGAGTTAGTGTGTGGCCAAACCTTTGAATTGGAATGCGATGACCATTTTCGATCATAATAGATTGAGGAGTATTTAAATTGCGCAGTTGAAGAAGATTACTAGAATTATTGGTGAGGTGAGATGTGACACATGTATCCATATACCATGCATCGTCGGGCTGCTGAATATTTAAAGTACCGAAAGCCTAACCCAAATTTGTTGGAACTAGTCTTATCATCGACTGTTGGGCCTATGTGAAATGGGCCTGAGGAACTATGCCTGCTTGGCGAGCCATGGGATGGGCTCCCATGATACTGGGCCTCTGCTGAGTCCACTGATGATGTGGGGCTGCTGGAAAGCTGCTGGTGGGTGACGCTCAGTTACTGTATAGTGGTCAGGGCAGTGGGTCGGCCCACTGTTGCAGTTGCTAGGCCTATTGTAGATTGCTTGAATTGTTGACATGATTCCCACGGCCTCTACCTTTTCCTCATTGGCCACCCCCGCTGCCCTTGCATCTGCCGCCACCACGGTTGTTTTGCGGTGGGTGGTGGTCGGAGTACGGTGGATAATCGGTGGGTGCAACGGTAATGGCGTCAACTACCAAGGCCTTGGGATTGTGTTCATCCTGTTTTGCTCATCTTTTCTTCTCTAACAACAACTAGGACCGGGCTTTGTTGTAGCTCGATAGGGGATCGGATTGTTCGATCATCGTAGCAAGGGTGTCGTAATCACCTTTCGGCAAACCATTAATCAATTGCAAAACCATATTTGTGTCTTAAATTAGATTGCCCACATTATATAATTGGTCAGCAAGAAATTTTAGACATTTGCAGTAGTCGGTCGTATTTGCAAAGTTTTCAAGACGGGGTGTTGAATTGCTCCTCAAGATACACGGCATGTGTATGTTTGTTGTCTTGAAAAATCTCCTCCAAACATGTCCATAACTCGTGGGTGGTGGCCCCGATCTTCATAATAGTATAAAGTGAGTCCTTGGATATAGTCCCATATATCCACTGCTTGACGATGGTGTCAAGTCGCCTCCATGTCATGTCGTCGATCTTGTGAGGGCGGGGATAGGTGGTATCAATGTGGTCAAGCACGTTATAAGCATATGCATAAATATGAAAGTGTTCAACCCATGACGCATATTGTCCATCCTCCTAATCAAGAATCAATAGTATGAAGTTCTTGATATTGGTTATGGCGAAAGCCGGATGAAAAGCGGTGGGGGTGGAAGAGGGAGGAGGATTTGTGACGTCAGTTGTTGAGGAAGCGGAAGCGGGAGAATCCATTAGGGTAGCCAAAAATTGTTGGAAGAAAATTGAGTGTGGGGATGTAGTTGTATAAAAATGGTATACAGGTCTGCTTGGGTGATATATGTTTTGGGTTGGTTGTATAACGCATGTATACCTGACGTATAGGGGCGAGAAAAGGGGAATAAGGAGGTTGGGTGCTGTGTATATCTCGGTATATCAATGATAAACATGTTTGTTATTGAGAAGAGGTTGTATATCACGGAGAAGCAGGGTATACGGGCTGTATAGCACGAAGGAACAGTGGTATGCGGGGCTGTATACGGCCGATTTTCTACCGGAAGAAGGAGGCGGAGAAGAAGGGTACGGCGGCCACACTAGGGTTTATGGTAGGGAGGGATTTTTGGCTCTGATACCATGTAGATTAGTGCAAATCTCCTTGATGTAGTTCTCTTATTAATGTAATATATATATATATATATATATATATATATATATATATACAATTGTAGTCCTAATGAAATTAGGATCTCTATTTTACATTAATTACACTAAATATTAATTACATAATATATGGTGAATATCTATGGAATATATTCACTATCTATTACATTAATTACACTAAATATTAATTACAGAATATATGATGAATATATATGGAATATATTCACTATCATGAACCTTTTCGGAGTATGAAGGTCAAACTTTATAACTTTGACCTTAAATTTTGATATAGATTTTTCAAGTTTATAAAAATAAAATTTATATAGTTAGAAACTACATTAAAAGTACTATAGGTCGTGATAATTTATAATTTTAAAAAGTGTAAGCAAAACGTGGTCAAAGAACCACCTCGTAGACTCCCCAAATAGTAAATGATTCACGTGGAAATCGATGGAGTATTAGATTTGAAGTTTAATGTTAGGATAGGTTATAGGTATATATGCAATAGCCAATTGTTCATCCGAGCCTCGAACTCTTTGTATAGAATTAGGATTCTATGATGCCCTTTCAGGTTTGGATTCAATCAATAATCAAGAGATTATATAAAGGCTATATAGTTTGCCCTCAATAGGATATTCTTTCTCCTTCATTATTTTCTCATGTTCACATTACAACCATGCTTGAATTAAAGATGCATTAGACTCACTCTTTCGGGTATTAAGTTACTGGAAATGAAATAAAAAAGTACAAAGACGAATTATATTCCGGTGGACCTATGTTTTGTGGATTTTTGGGGTGAATGATTATAACTTTAAATACTTTTTTTTAAGTTAATCATTGTTAAGGCAAGATTCGTATAAGACAGTTATACGAATTATAATATGACATGTGATGTACGATGCTGAGTCAAATCCAGGTCAGCTTAAGGCGCTGCCGGTAGGATACGAGCAGTATCGGGAGCGTCATGTGCACAGATGGTACCGGTAATTCAGAAGGTTAGGAGGACCGCTTGAATTATAACGGATGACAATTACTGAACCAGTTGTACGCCTTCTAGCAGAGTCATAAAGGCATTTATGGAGATAATAATTGCCTAATTATTACAACATTTATTCTCATGTATTGATGAGAACATATTTCATGGGTTGTGTACCCGTGTAGCTCATGTATAAATATGACACATAACTCCATTGTAAGAGGATCATATTAAAGCTATTACAATACACGTATTCTTTTTCTCTCGATTATTGTGCTTTCATACAAGTGCGGTGATTTTGCCAAGAAGCTACCACAAGGATCAGGCTAATCATTACCTTTACTTGTCTTATTATTCTTTATTTACAATATATTCTATCTAGATTTATTCTCAAATCAGTCACTTGAGATCCACATGTCCTTGACCACGTATATAAAAGTATATTATTTTATGGGTAAATAGTTTGACGCACACCGTAGGGCCTGGACAATTGTGGTGTCACAAGTGACCCCTCTCTAATAATCTAATTTTCTTTGCAAGTCTTGTTTTTTGTTCAAAATAAGCAGATGACAGAAGTTTTCTTTTGCAGGGTTATGTACAGTTTGGGTAGGTTGGATCCCTGTCCCAGCCATATGTCAGTTCAGTTACTCATAGAGGCTCACAGACTTATTTTGGTAACTATAATGTTTGTGTGTAGCCTTACCAGCTAAGTTATCTTTTGTTAAACCATGTTGTTACCTTGTCAGTCCGGTTGTGTATATATGTTGGGTAAATCCCTCTTATCCAGTGTCGTTATTGTGGTATATTCCAGTACGGCCTTGTCGGCCAAAAATTTTACTTGTACAAAAGACTAGTCATCAGAGTGGTATGCTTAGGACAACAGGGCACCAGGTGTGGGCCACACCCCATAGTTTGGAGTATGACAAAAATCATCCTCAATGTTAATGAGACTTAGGATTCCCCGGGGGTACAAATGGATAATACCACCCTAGAAAACTCGATGGTAGTAAAGAAGGAAAAGGTGGTCAATGGTGAATGGGGTATTGGCATTATCTGTCAGCATTTGTATGCAGTAAACTAATCTCCAAATATATGGAGCAACTTGCCCTAAGAAGACTCTATATCATTGACAAATGTCTTCGATGATTTGTGGGATAGAAAGCTTGAAGCCAATAGTAAAAGGACATGTGTATGTCATGGAAAACCCTTCAACATGATGGTGTACTCAGTCAACTGGATCGATTGTTCTAATGATTGTATCAGAAGAGAAGTTACAATCTTTCACAATATTGGGGAGGATCTTAGCAGTAATCACATATTCAATTTCTTCAACATGTTCAAAGTTGCTCTGAACACAAAGGTCTCCAGAGAAATCAAAGTTAGAAGAAAGAATCTTTGCAGCAACGGAGTGCAAATCAATCTCTTGAATCTTCGGAGAAATATATTATTTGCTAGGATGACGGGTTGGAGGATCGTCATTGTTATCCGGAGAACGAGAAAGAGAGATTTTGTATACGACATTATGGAAATAAAATTTTAAGGAAGAAGGAATGTTTATGAAGACTGTAGATTTGAAGAAGATTATAGTTTCCTTTTATGTGGGTTCTTGCCTCCTATTTATTGTATGAGAATATAACGTTTAGAAGTGAAAAGACATGCATCATCATTGTTATACTTCACGTCGATCAGAGCGTTCAGTTGTCGTCATTTTAGAAGCATTGAATGGATGTGACGTTTGACATGTATTGTATCATTATGTTTCAATTTTTTTGTCGAAGTGTGTGGTTCGCTCGGTTCGGTGTTCTAACCCGCTTCCTAGGTGCCAAGAATTGCGTTTGAAAAGTGCGAAGACTATCTGTATAGGGTAAAATACTTATAAGACAGTTGTACGAATTATAATGTGATACGTGGTGTACGATGTTGAGTCAAAATCAGGTCAGCCTAAGGCGTTGTCTGTAGGATACGAGCAATACTGGAAGCATCATGTGCATAGGTGGTACCAGTAATTCAGAAGGTTAGGAGGACCGCTTGAATTATAACAGACGACTTTTACTGAACCGGTCTTACACGTCCCTATAACCCAATAGGCAGGCGAGTCATCAGAGCAGCTGTAGAATGGAGATTGCAATTTTATTTTTTATATCAAAGGGGTGGCATGTGAAACCAACAATCCCATATTGTGGAATAAGAGCAGTGGAACTTACGGAAATAGGTTTTGAGGAAGGAACTGATTGAACTAAGAAACTGAATTAATGGATGAGAAGGAATAATAAGTCAATCTTGGTCGAATTCAAAAGCGGTTAAAACTGCTTATAATAAAGGGATGAGGTTCGGTTGACCCGTAATGGGTTCAATATATATGGCACGCTATCGACAACATAAAATCCTCGACAAGACTTTAAATGTGTGGATTTATTGATCTATGAGTGACATCACTAAGGTACTCAGGTGGTCGGCAACTCGAATGTTTAACAGGATAGTACGAATCCGCTCTTTGACTTAGTTAAGGAAGAATTGATTCTCTTTGCGTTTCACTGGGCACTAGAAACGTCAGGTCAATCTTAGAGTCTCTCTCTGAGTCTAGCTATCGCATAGGGGCTCGCTACGCTGCGTGAGCAACCCAATTGTGCCTTACATGTGCTCCATAGGCCGCACGTAATCGTTCTTCCTAACGAGCCCTGTCATTCTCTTCTATTTATCGATTCAAGGTCCTGCCATGGTGCTGCTGCAAATTCTAGTGTGCAACCTGATGGTATAGTATCTAAGTTGCATGCAGCTGATACTGTTAAAATTGTGGACCCCACCTCCAGAAAAAGCTGGAAGAAAGGTTGCCTACTTCTAATAAAGGCAGGTAAGAAAGAGAGGTGAGCTGATAAGTCCTTCTCACTCCATATATACTGAGTTAGCTCGGGAGATATGGAAAAAAAAACAAAGTAAAGTCAGACTCAAAAGCAAGCAAGAAGGGTTCCTCGGAAGAGGCCATGTCACCCAGGTCATCCAGATAAGGAATGAGATCTCGAAGTCAACCGCCCAGTACGACCTATTCCCGAGATCAATTTGCCTGGGGAGGAGAGGCCTCAGAGGGGGTCCTCCTTACAGAACATTCCTCAAAGAAGGGACTGAGAAGATATTCCAATGGGAACCCGAAAGTAAACTGGCACCTTCAACAAACGTCTGCCCGGCTTTCAGGTCACTTGCGAAGGGAACAAAGCTTAGGGCTCAAAGAAGCGCCTTTCAGTTGGGGTCCGCCCTAGGGGTTAAGTTAGACCGCTTGGGTTTTTTTCGTCTATTGAAGGTAGTCTACCGCCTTTATAGTCAAGGGGTTAGTATCAACACCTTTGCAGCCTCCGCTGGAAAGCCAGAATTAGCTCAAGTGAAGGGGAAACTTTACGATAATGTTTTTCATAGACGTTCACTTGCATCACATCATCTTCAACCAAGCTCCACCCGAGAAGCCCATGGGATCCGCTCTACAAATACCATTAAATCCCAGTTTCCGAGATATCACATCAGCCCTATCACCACTAATCCTATCCATTGTTCTAACACTTATCAAAAGGAAGTTTAGCACTCTACGGTGCTCTTGAACTTGATTTTGCAGTTGCCCCATTTCGACAGCAATTGCAGAAAGCCTGTTTGTAGCATCCATAGTCATACGTGCTAGTACTAATTGGTTTACTGCATTCATGAAATCACTTGCCTCTATAGTGGTCCTTTACCTTTCTAAAAGAGAAGATAAGTAGTCGCAGCAGTAGAAGGAGCCCTAAACCCTGAGGATCAACTACAACGCGCCTTACTGGAAGAAGAACTCCAGCTTATCAAAAAAGAATTGCTCATCAAACTCGTACTACCACGGAGTCACAAAAGACAGAATGTCTATGATTCAAATAATATATGGATAGACACACGACCAATAGATGTAATAGACTTAGGAAGTCAAGATGCTACCACTATTTTCAAATATGAATTATTGAGGAATAATGATGAATCAGTCAGTCAGTCCACTACTGAAGAGAAAAAGATAATAACTTTATACAATAATTAGCTCCCTCATTCTCTTATTATGCCGGCAGGCCTGGGCAAACGAGGTAGGGTTAGATTAGATGGAGGAGGACTGTGAACGTATGTCCCATGAAGCGCCAGGGAACCATGCATTCCTCCCGGGCAGGGCTCTCACGTGTCTGGGATCCGATCAGATCTACCAGCGACCGGTTTATGAAAAAAGGAGTTAAGCAATGGCCAGGAGATTGATAAAAGAACATGGTCGTCTTTCTTGAGGAGCGAGAAAAGAGAGGAAATGGACTATCTGGTTTGGCCACTACATTTTATAAAAAAGGTAGAGATGAATCCCCAAAAGCAGAGAGATCATAAGGAAGTAGGCTCCTAGATAGGACATTCCTGCGAGCTTAAGCTCAACCAGCCATTGATAATCACTACTTTTTTGGTTCCCAATCGGGATGGAGATTCCGGTCTGGTACTCTTCTCTTTGGCAATAAACAATCAAAGTTAAACTTTTATGAAGACGAGCATATGATGTGACTTAAACCACACCCTCACTTCACATCTTCTGACAATGGTTAGAATGGCAGCGAGTACTCTTCTAGCCTCTCTTCTTCTCTCAGCTATCCTTCTAGCCAGCTGCTTTACCTTCAAACCATCGGGTTTGCAGCTAGTATTGATAGTTCCTTGTCCTCAAGCTCGTCAGGAAGGAACGAGCAGAATACTTTTGAAGCAAGTTAGTGGGATTCGAACCCATGATACAATCTTCTTATATGTCGATTTAGCAAACCAATGCCTTAAGCCACTCAACCATACCTCCAAGTTGTTGATCGAAATGGAATTGGATGTGCCGGGTTTGGTGGGCAGATGAAATGCGTTAACTTAGAGAGTTGTGATGAATGACAGAAAGAACGGAGCTGAGCTTCTACCAAAAGAGATGATTTACCTTACTTGTGATAGAACGAGATTCGACCGGGCGTATTACTTTCCAACCTTCTCTTCACTTTTCTTCTCTTAAGAAATTTTGAGTTGGATGAATGCTTCCTAAGGGTGGATTTTAGTGAGCGGGAGAGGGGGGAATTTGTATTTACATTCGTATCTACTGTGATAAGAAAGCGCTCTTAGTTCAGTTCGGTAGAACGTGAGTCTCCAAAACCTGATGTTGTAGGTTCAAATCCTACAGAGCGTGATTTTTTTCTTCTTAGATCGAATTAAAATGAAATAGATTCATTCAACCAGATCAATATCCATTTCTCAATATATCTATTTATCGATAGAAAGATATAGATCTCTATATAGATCTATCTCCATATCTAAATATGGAAGAACTGATACTTAAAGGGCGTAACCAACGAAAGCTTCTCACCATGTCCCCGACATTGTTCTCCGGCGATGTCCCTTGGCCAAAAGGAGCCACCATTCTCTTTCTTAAACGAAGGTATTCACACTTGGATGGCGGTTCAAGATCAGCCATTCGCTTCCTTAATCCATGTCCATACTAAAAGAGCTAAATCGGATGGTGACTAGATTCATTCCGTAGCACGGGATTCTATAACAGCAAAAATGTTGACCCCTACTACCGGTCCCGCATTTTCATCTAAGAAAGAAATAGAGTCTCAACCTAAAGCCCTAAAGTCTCATCCCACGGGCACATCTTGACTATGAAAAGCAGAGAGATAGATCACGCCACCCGACTTAGCGAATCACTTCCAGGCGGGCATTAAATATATCTTGTGCCAGTGGCTCTTGTGTGCTTCATTTATGTTGGTGGCATACCGTATTGTGCGGAACACTCACAAAAGTCGAGGCCTTCCGCTATGTTAGACCCTCCCCCAGAAGTACAATGGTGGGTCCCTTCGGAAGTGGGTAATCTCCGTTTGACTTGAAAGGAGCCTTGTTCAGCAGGTGCGCAACAAGTATTCTTTCACAAGTTTGACGAAAGTCGTACCTCCCAGCCCCATTAGCTACTTGTACTAAAAACTAGGGCGCTATACGAAAGTTCGTGCCTGCTTATCCCGGCTACAATAACTATCGAACAACGTTTGAACAATGGCGCTCATATATCCCTAGGCGTGGGTCTGTACTTTCCCCTATTAGAGAAGGGCGGGATTTGGAACCCTGGTAATAATTGCCTAATTATTACAACATTTATTCTCTTGTATTAATGAGAGCATATTTCATGGGTTATGTATCCGTGTAGCTCGTGTATAAATAGAATACATAACTCCATTATCAAAGGATCAAATTAAAGCTATTACAATATACTTATTTTTTTTCTCGGTTATTGTATTTTCATACAAGTGCGGTGACTTTGCCTAGAAGCTACCACAAGGCTCAGGATAATCATTACATTTACTTGTTTTATTATTATTTATTTACGGTATATTCTATCTAGTTTTATTCTCAAATCAGTCACTTGAAATTCACATTTTCTTGACTACCTATACAAATTCAAGTATACCGTTTTACGGGTAAACAATCACACATGTAACGTCATTATTGGTGCGTGACATACATTTGTTGGCAACAAGTAGGTAAGCATGGAAGAGGTGTGTAAAATATATACTCCATATATGAGAGACATGTTTAATGTATACTAAAAGGTTTTCGTAAAGTAAGGTGTGTCCAAACCAAAATTTGTGAACCAGCTGAAAGACAATATATATATATATATATAAGCCTGTATAAAAATAAAAATAGAAATATATGTAAGTGTTAAAAAAATCCACATACCTACAGAAATAACCAAAATTTAAAAACAAAAAGAGTAGGGACAGTGGAATCAGTGAAGTTGGAATTTTTATAATACTCTCACTCGTACATTTGCTGCTTTAAAATACACAGAACTTAACTCGTGATGCTGCTACGAATCATAAAACGTAGCCCCCCCCCCCCCCCCGAAATTCCACTTTTATATGTTGTCAACTTGTCATGCAACCCCCTCCCCCTCCCCCTCCCCCCTCCCCCAAAGAATAATAATTCTTTCATTTCAAATTATTTATTATTTTTTGTTTATACACCTTTTAAAGAATATTAATTAATTTGACCTATTTTATTTTTATTTTTATTTAAATTATATTATTTATTAAATATTTACTCTATTTATTATCTTCATTAATGATAAAAGATAAATGAAAAAAATAATAATTTTTAAATAATAAATAATTTAAAATAAATATTTTTAATAACCACAATAAATAATTTGATACGGAGAGAGCAGATACACCCCAACTAAGGGGATAGAATTATATAGTCACATCTATAGGTACCTAAATTCAAATCTTTCACATGTATCCAGGTGGTTCAGTAAGAGAGCACTTGTCATTTGCCAATTTCTAAATTTAAAGCACTGATTTTCTTTTCTAACCTTCTTGGTTTTCATTCAATGCAAAGTAGCCATGCCAGACCTTTGTGATCTGCAAATCCATGTCAATGGCCAACAAACATTCTTCCTGCATGAGGTAATCTTTCTTTTTCTATTCAAGAAGAAGCAATCCCATTTTGATAAGTATTTGTTTTTTCTCCTGTTTTGCAGATAGTATTTTCAAGATTCTGTGGGAAGTTGAGGAAGATAATAAAGGAAGAGAAGAGGAGAAGTCAGATAAGGAAATCAGGAATAGTGATTGATGATTTCCCAGGTGGGGCTGAAGGTTTTGAATTGGTTTCAAGATTCTGTTACAACAATGGCATCATCACAATCACTGCCTCAAATGTGTCACTCCTCCATTGCTGTGCAGTGTCTCTTGGGATGACTGACAAAGTCTCTTCTTGCAATCTCTTGCATCAAACTGAGACATTTCTTGAAGGATTGTTTAATTGGTCGTGGCATGATATTCTAACATCCCTCAAAGCTTGTGAATCTTTCTTCTCATTTGCAGATTCTTGTGGACTAATTCAGAAGTTCATGAATTCACTTCTTGCAAAGATTGCTCAGAATTCTGATGTCTTTGCTTCATCCTCTTCATCTTCCTCTTCTCCGGATACGCGAACGCGAACCCCTTCTTTTACTTCATCAAACAAATCAGCTTGGTGGTTTGAGGATATGACCATTTTATCACCAAGTACAATAGAGCAGTTTCTCAAGACTTTAGGGTCTTTTGGGAGTGACAACAACAACTTAGTCCTCACTAGATTTCTACTTCATTACTTGAAAACAGCAGCACATTGCAAAGGTAATACTAACAACAATCTGATGAGTTCAAGATCAGAGTGCACTGGTCTAGCAGATACAGCAGTTCATGGAGTAGTTTTGATGGGAAAGACATCATTTTCTTGCAGAAGCCTATTTTGGGTATTGAGAATAGTTTCTGGATTTGGGCTTAGCAGAGAGTGTAGGGCTGAATTGGAGAAATTAATGGGGGGATTGCTTGATCAAGCAACCTTGGATGATCTGCTAATATGTGGGCATAATGGTGGTGCTTATGATGTTAATATTGTGCTGAGATTGATTAGATTGTTTGTTCATCGTGACTCCAAAATTGTATGTATACCAAGAATGATCAAAGTTGGAAGGTTGATAGATAAGTACTTGAGAGAGATAGCACCTGACCAAAGCCTAAAAATCTCAAAGTTCCTTGGGATAGCAGAGAGCCTACCAGATTATGCAAGGGATAGCTTTGATGGGGTCTACAGAGCCATTGATATCTATCTTGAGGTGATTTCTCTCTTTGCACTTGTTGGGTTCCATTAATGATCAAAAACATGTTGAACTATCACTTTTTCAAGAGTTTCAACCCCAACTATACCTCGAAACTGACTAGGGGAACTATTAGTTGTTCCTTTTCCTGCATGAACTATCAATTAGATGTGTTTAATTACCTAGATGGTTGATAGTTCAGATAGAAAAAGAGAAAACTGATAATTGGGATGTGAAACTCACGAAAAAATGATAGTTGATCAGTGTATTTTTTACCATTATATCTAAATACAACTACACTTTTAAGTTTTGGATGCCTTTTTAGACAAGAGCTAAAGAATATGGGATAAGACAAAAACTAGGTTTTCCCAACAAGGGAATTGTTTTCAACTTTGGGTGGAATTGTTTAAATGTTGAGGGGGAAAAGGTACAATTTTGAACTTACAAGTAGAAGACAATCAAACTTTGCATTATTGAACAGAATCCCCCCACAAAGTACTAGTGGAATTTTGACCTTTAGCTAAATTGCCTTAGTACATTTTCTCTGTATTACTGAATAGGTATTGCTGCATTTCCTGGTAGTTTCAGCTGTCATCTGGAAGGAAAATTTTCCGTGAAACTCAGACTATAGTACTGAACTACTAGTTGTCATTTTCTGAAGAAGGTTATACCTAACTTTTTTTTGGTGAGTAAAAAGGGGAGGTTAGGCAGGGTACTAAATTGACATAGTCTAGAAAAGAAAGCACCAATGTTGTTGAAATTATTGCTACTCTTTCAGCATTATTTATAGTTGCTTGTGTTGTTGGAGTTATGCTTCATTAGATAAAACGATGAAAGAGCATCTAAGGAGGCATGCATAATTTTGGATTTGAGAAGACATAAATAGAAGTATTGTAAATGGAAGGAAGACTTGAAGTGGTAGGGTCACTGAAGGTTGTTATAGGAACTTGTGAATTCATTCATTAGACCTGATGAGTTTAAGTTGTGGACCTATCTATCTAGGTAGGGCCAAGAAGACCTAATATTCTATGCTCTGTCACCAATATCATTCTTCAATAGCTATTAAGTGAAGTCATTGGGAGATCTTTAGAAGAAATCATGTAGGTAGTTCTAATGGGATTTTCCCTTGTCATTACCACTCTCCCTTTGTCTTAATTATCTCCTCTTAAATGAGTCCGATGGATGCTTCTTCATGTCTTGGGTGAATATAATTAAGAAACTTTTAGCAGGGAGCTCTACGCGAGGTGAATCGAAAATAGTCGGGATGATTATAATTAGTGACGGGGCTAAAGGTATTGAACTAGGTTCAATTGATCCCCCTCATGAGATAGTAATGCTATGCAAGTATGGTATGTACTATGTAGTGGCAAATGTGATTCAAAAATTGTTTTAACAGAAAATATCTGAGAGCGTTTCATTTACCCGTGACTATCCAAATATAGTCAAACATGGGCTATATGACAAGACTGACACTACAACTCATTAATGCTCACTTATTTACAGTTTTTTATATGTTGGTTGCAATTAAAAATAACATAGTGTCATGCACATTTTATTTAATAATTGCAGTCTCATCCGGCTCTTCCATTAGAAGAAAGATCAAGACTATGCAGATGTCTCAACTATGACAAGCTAAGCCTTGAAGCATGCAAAGACCTAGCCAAAAACCCCAGAATCCCACCAAGAATTGCAGTTCAGGCACTTGCTTCTCAGGGTTCAAGTCTCCCGGCGGAGAATTATGTGAAGGAAAAAGATGCAAAAAAGAAAACGAGCATCAGTAAAAATATTCATCATCAAATGGTTTTGTACAAGAAAAATAAAAGTCATGACAGCTCTAGTGCAAGTGATCATCATCATGACAAGAGCTTAGATGAAGAAGATGCAGAGAGTGAGCATATGAGATTAAATCTGCAAAGAATGCAATGGAAAGTTGTGGAATTGGAGAAAGTTTGTAGGGAGATGAAAGGCCAAATGTCAAGAATTGTCAAAACTGGGGCAATGGTTCCCCCTCCTCACACTAGAGCTTTACCTAGGCTTTGTTGAGTTCAATTCCCAACTCAATATGCGAAACAAATTAGAAAGAGAATGGCATATATTGATAATTCATATATATGTGGGTTTTCTTTTTTCCATTTGTATGTTGTAAAAGCACGTATTGTCAATTTCATATTTCAAATTATGTAGCTGTAAAGTTTTCTATGCAAGCCAATTCCAGGTTTTCAATTTCTGTAACTGTTTTATGACTTAAAATTATTCCATAGAAAATGTGGCCAAAATTTTTAAATTTTATATTTTTGAAAAAGTTTAGATAACAAAGTGAAATCTGATGTATAACGTATATGATATAAGTATTGAAAATATAAAGAGTACACTGTAAATTTATATTCTATGTTAATGTATACTTTTCTACAAGATGCGTGTATGCTAAAGTATGGTCAAATTATATTATCTCCAATTTGCATTGTTGTTTAAGGTTTGTTGTCATGTGCACCGAAGTTCACATGAATGTGCACAAATGATATTCTATAGCATTAGAATAAGAAGAAGATCTTTTAATTTGATGCTTAATAGTTTACTTAAAATTAAATATATGAAAATAATTTAGCTGGTGTGACAACTGATTTAATGTCAAAGACAAATTCGATCCATTTGTTCACTTGTGACTAGACAACTTGTGAATATAAAGTCGCTTAAGATACAAAAAGAAAATGCCCTAGTAATCATGTGAACAATGATGCCAAATTTTGGCAAAGGAAGAATCAATAATGAAGCCAAAACCATTCGGTCCGTGATTGGCACAACCAACTAATTTACACGTTCAAAAAAGCAACAGAGAAATTTTAATGAAAATATTTTCCATTGATAATTAAATGACTGAATAATGACGTATTAGAAGATGATTAATTGAAACGAGAAACGATAAGAGAAGGGCCGGCTCAATGAAAAATGATGCCTAAAGTCGAATTGTAATAAAATGAATTTCACATTTTTAGGTCTGTTTGAAAAACACTATGTAATTTTCAAGCTGTGAAATCACGCTTAACTACGTCCTTAAATAGAAAATTAAGCGATTGTTGTAAATATAAATTGGATATAAAAGTCCGAACCCAATACAAGAGAATAAAAACCTGTACAAACAATCTTTGTTATGACATACTATTTTATCAAACAATTTTCCCGAATAAAAGAGCATGAGTTTAAATAATTATAACTAAGAACAACTTAAAGTAACCAAAGCACTAGAATATTTGTAGAAAAACTAGGATAATAATTTTTCCAATTACGCATGAATCATTGATACACTCTCTAATTTTATTTAATTATATTAGGCCAATCACGAAACCTATTATTATCATTAGTATTTTTTAAAAATTAGCAATAATTTCTTGAAACACTCTCTAACATATCCTAAGTGAATAACTTAGCAACTCATCTGGAATGCAACAAAGGTCGAAGATTCTTTGTTGACACCTTCAAAATCTGCCCCTTAGATCCCTATGTAGGTTGAAAGTGTTATTTAACTGACTCTAATCTAGAAATCCTCCTAGAACTGAGCATTGTCATGATAGACTGGTGTAATGCATCGGAAGAGGCAGTCAAGATAATATCATCCACATATAATAGTGTATAAGCCAAGAAAGAACCACGACGATATATGAACAAGGAATTATTCGACATGCTGTGAGTGAACCCAATAGTCGAAACATAGTCGGCAAATCTCGTATACCAGGCCCGTGAAGACTGCTTAAGCCCATATAAGGACTTTTTCAACAAACAGACATGATGAGGATATTGGGAATCCCTAAACCACAAGGGTTGATGCATATAGACTGTTTCTTTGAGATCATCATGTAAGAAAGCATTCTTCACATCTAACTGATGAATGGACCATGCTTTCGAAAGAGTCAAGCTGAGCACAGTGCGAATGGTAGACGGCTTGACCATCGGACTAAACGTCTCTCCACAATTCATACCAACCTGTTGAGTCTTACCATCACCTACAAGTCGTGTCTTATGTCTTGCAAAGGAACCGTCTGAATTGTCCTTATGAGCAAAAATCCACATAGACCTAATAATATTAATACCAGATGGACGGGGCACCAACTCCCACGTCTTATTATCAATAAGAACATTATATTCATCGGTCATAGCAATTTTCCAATTCGGATCATTTAATGCAGACACAAGATTATGGGGTAAGAGTGATTTAAGAGCATTAGAATGTAAATTAAAATGTCTTTTTGGTTTAAAAATACCCCGTTGACTACGAGTGACTGGTCTATGACTCGGGAAAGAATTGGGCGGATTTTGAGAATTTTCTGGACTCGGGACGGGTGGCGGCTGACGATGGGCTCTTGGCCCAACTTCGATAGCAGCTTGATGGCGGATGCAGGAACTGGACCAGTTCCAGTATTGGGATGGACTGGCCCAATTGCTGAAACTGGCCCAGTGACGAAACTGGGCATAGAGGGCTGCGATAGACCAGTGGGACCAGCAGGCAGTGGGCCCGCTGGAGGATTTGGGGTGCGGGATATGTCCGAAAAATGGTGAATAATATACGGGGATATATCATCATCCAAAAAATTATACGAACTGGGCACGGGATTACTAACCTTAGAAAACGGAAACTGAGATTCATAAAAAATTACATGGCGACTAATGATAATTTTATTAGAGGATAAATCAAAATATTTGTAACCACAATGATTAGACGGAAACCCCAAAAACACACACGGAGTAGACTGGGCCTGAAGTTTGTTAATTGTGGTGGACGGAAATAACGGATAACATAAGCACCCAAAGATCCTAAGATGTGAATACGAAGGAACCCTATTATATGAAATTTGAAGGGGGAGGAATATGTCAAACCTTTGGAAGGAAGAATATTTAGGAGATATGTAGCCATTTGTAGAGCATGATGCGAAAAAGACGGGGGTACAGAAGCATGAATCAAT
Organism: Anisodus acutangulus; assembly: GCA_029783415.1. NCBI lineage: Eukaryota > Viridiplantae > Streptophyta > Magnoliopsida > Solanales > Solanaceae > Anisodus > Anisodus acutangulus. The sequence continues at coordinate 441,809 of CM056499.1, forward strand.
AAAGTGCGGACAATGTTATTAATGGTACGAATTTTGCATTCGGCTTTCCCATTTTGTGAAGACGTATGAGGGCAAGAAAAATGAAAATTGATCCCATTAGTTGCACAAAATTTTTGAAATACCCGTTGTCATATTCTCTGCCATTATCACATTGAATATTTTTTATTTCTCGTTCGAATTGGGTTCTAATAAAAGCTCTAAATTTTAAAAAAATGGAAAAAACTTGAGATTTTTTCGCTATCGAAAAATCCATAAAAATTTAGAATAATCATCCAAAAAGAGAACATAATACCGATGACCCAAAGAACTAAGAACATGAGATGTCCATAAGTCGCCATGAATAATATCAAATGGCATTAAAGTATGAGAATTAGAGTCTACAAACGGCAACCTAACAATTTTTCCTAAAGAACAAGAATGACAATTTGGAGTACTACGCATACCCTTACATGAAATAAAATTATTTCTCTAAGGAAGACAAAATAGACGACTCTGGATGACCAAGACGAGCATGCCACAAGGAAGGAGCAAGGGCTGCAAACGCTGACGGCAAGGCTTGACTCGATAGACCAGAACTTAGCGTGATAGAATAAAGATCTCCCCTACTATCACACCTCATGGAAGGACTCCACGTCTTTAAATCCTTCACAGAGAAACCAAATGGATCAAATTCAATAGAAACGAAATTGTCAGTGGTGAATTTACGGACAGACACTAAGTTTTTAATCAATTTGGGGGCAAGTAAGGTATTTTTCAAGATAAGGGGTGGATTGGGGGAGACAAAGTTTGATGACCATAACCACGAATTGGAATAGAATTATCATTACCAACAATTATGCCACGAGGGTTGCTCAAATTGGATTAAGACGAGAGCGTACTTGAATTGGATGTCATGTGGGTAGTGGCATCGGTGTCCATATACCAATTTAGGTCCGGAGGATTTAAACCAAGCGTGTGCATTGCGGCTTCGATATCGGTAGAAATGGGGGCCACTGCGTGATGGGTCTACGGGGGCCGAGGCCTAAGTACCCCTGCTTGCTGCCTCAGCCCAGAGAAATTACTGAAAGTGAGCCAGGTCGTGTTGGGCCTCGACTGCTGCTGGGTAGGCCACTGCCAGTGAGGTTGAAAACTGTTTGGCCCAAACTGTGATTGTGGGGGCCACTGCCACTGCATAGGGGCCCACTACGGGGCCCAAAACTTCTTTTGTTGCTGATCGCTGCGAGGGCCACCACCGCCACCACCACTAGTCCGGCTGCGCCATTGTTGCCGTCGCGATTCTTGCCATTATTTTTCTTATTTCCTCTCTTTTTGTTGCCACCGTTGTTGCGGTTTTGGCCCGAGTTATTGGAACCGGTAGGATGAATAGTGGACTCGGTCATCATAACCACGGGACTAGCACTGGTAGTCACCTTTTTAGCCATGTCTGCTTCTTCGAGTGTAAGCATAGAACAAGCATGATAAAATTGTGGAAGATGATTACTTTAACGAAGAAGTGTGCCAACACCACTATAGGCCTCGGAGAGGCCTGAAACCATTTGGAGGACCAAACGATCATTCGAAATCGGTGCGCCAACGTTGCGGAGTTGTTCTGCCAATTCCTTCAATCTTTTGCAATAAGCCGAAACGTCAGGAAAATCTTCCATATTGACGTGGGAGAAATCCTGCTCAAGAGTAAAGACTCTAGAATTTTGATTATCTTGGAATATATCATGAAGTCTATCCCAAGTCGCATGCGCTGTAGCGTCGGGTTCAATAATCGTTTGCAAAAGGTCGGTAGAAATTGTGGAATATATCCACTGAAGGACGGTGGCATCAAAAGTCGTCCACAACTTTGGATCATCCTCGCATCGTGGCACCTCCTTATCCTCAGGAGCCACGAGAATTATGTGATGGATGGCTTGATGCGTGCATGCGTGAATTTTGAACAGTTCGGCCCACATCGCATATTGGACGTTTTCTATTTCAAGAACAAGAGAGATGTTATTCTTGATGTTAGAAACTGTAAGGGCAGGATGAAACGTGTTTCGTGATGTAGACATATTTATAGAACAATAATTGATTGAGGGATTTGGAAAAAAATTTTGGGAAGAGAGGATAGTCCGCCGACACGAATTCCGAGGAGAATGGGCTCGGAAAACGAGACAGTGGGACGGAAATTAGGAGGGATTTTGAGAGAGGATTTTAAGACCTAGACTTCTGATACCATGAAAGAAATAATCCCTTGATTATTTTCATTAATTGAAAGCGTATATATACAATTTACATAATTCCATAATAGAAGAATCTTATTCCTATTCTACTTCTAAAACCTTATTCTACTTGGATACCAACTATACAATTATGGTAAGTGTACAACACTAATTACACTAAAATATTACATTACATAATTGTACAAAGTAAAGGAGAAGGAGACTGCCCATGGGAGGAGACTGCCCACGGGTGGGCAAGGCAATTATCGAGATCCGAGATATACATAATATACCTAAATATACACATGTATATTGTGTATATTATGTATATCTAACCGTGAATGATTGATGGTCTGTCAACTAATTCTCAATCAAATTACAGTTAAACAGGCGTGAATAATCAAACTTTAATTTTTAAAAATAATGAAATCAAATCAAAGTAAAAATAATGGTTCTATCAAAATCATTGAAACTCAGTGTCATAAATAACAACTCAAAATTTATACTGAAAGAAATAATCTCTTGATTATTTTCATTAATTGAAAGGCTATATATACAAGTTACATATTTCCATAATAGAAAAATCTTATTCCTATTCTATTCCTAAAACCTTATTCTATACATTTATGGTAATACAGTAATTATGGTAATATACTACTAATTATATTACAACATTATCTAAACTAGGATAATAAATATTTACCATAAATTACATTGACTAAACAACCAATTCCGAGAGTCCTAATAGGAGCAAATCCGAGACCCAATATACACAATATACACATGTATATTGTGTATATTTAACACACCCCCGCAATTATAGCGGGCGGTCTTCGAACGCTGAGATTGTCCCTAAAATCTTCAAAAAGGACCGAGGGAAGACCCTTTGTAAAGATGTCTGCAATCTGATATCTTAACGGGACATGACAGACGCGTGCCTGACCCAAAACAACCTTTTTATGGACAAAGTGAATGTCCATCTCGATATGTTTAGTGCGTTGGTGCTGAACCGGATTAGCAGAAAGGTAAATTGCACTAATATTATCGCAATAAATCAAGGTTGCCTTTGAATTGGACAATGAAGCTCTAAAAGCAAATTACGTAACCAACATGATTCTGAGACCACATTGGCTACCCCTCGATATTCAGCCTCGGCACTTGAGCGGGATAGAGTCGCCTGACGCTTCGCAGACTAGGAGACCAAGTTGTTGCCAAGGAACATACAGTAGCCAGACGTAGACTGTCTGGTGTCTGGACACCCATTCAATCAGCATCTGTGTATGAGACAAGTATGGATGTCGATGAAGGATACAAATGCAAACCATAGTCCAGTATACCCTGAATATACCGAATGATGCATTTCAGTGCATTCATGTGCTCAATTCTGGGATCATGCATGAATAAACACACTTGATTGACAGCTTACGTAATATCCGGTCTGGTAAAGGTAAGATACTGAAGGGCCTCTGCAAGACTGCGATAGCAAGTCGGATCCTCGTAAGAGACGTCGTCCTCGGCACCAAGCTTGGGCTTAGTATCAACTGGAGTGGAAGTGGACTTACAGGATGACATCCCAGCCCTTTCGTTAATCTTGGCTGCATATTTCCGTTGTGACAAGAACAACCCATCGGAATGACGATTGACAGCAATCCCCAAAAAATAACTCAAGGGCCGCAAGTCTTTCATAGCAAACTCAGAGTTGAGCATGGTCATGATAGACTAGCATAAGACATCGGAAGAGGCAGTCAAAATGATATCATCCACATATAACAGAATGTAGGCCAAGGACGAACCACAACGGTAGATGAATAAGAAATTGTCTGACCTGCTGTGAGTGAACCTAATAGTCGAAACATAGTCAACAAATCTTGTATACTAGGCTCGTGGAGACTGCTTAAGCCCATATAAGGACTTCTTCAATAGACAGACATGATGAGGATGGTTGGGATCCTTGAATCCCAACGGCTAATGCATATAGACTGTTTCTTTGAGATCACCATGTAGGAAAGTATTTTTGACATCCAACTGATGAATAGGCCATTCCTTCGAAAGAGCCAAGCTAAGCACAATGTGAATGGTAGCCGGCTTGACCACTGGGCTAAACGTGTCCCCACAATCTATACCAACCTGCTAAGTCTTACCATCACCCACAAGTCGCGCCTTATGTCGAGCAAATGAACCATCTGAATTCTCTTTATGAGCAAAAATCCACATAGACCTGATAACATTAATACCATATGGACGGGGCACCAACTCCCACGTCTTATTATCAATAAGAGCATTATATTCATCAGTCATAGCAATTTTCCAATTTGGGTCGTTTAAAGCAGACACAGGATTATGGGGCAATGGGGATTTAGAGACATTAGAATGTAAATTAAAATGTCTTTTAGGTGTAACAATACTCTGCTGACTACGAGTGACCAGTCTATGACTCGAGGAAGAATTGAGTAGATTTCAGGAATTTCTTTGGCCGATGCCGGTGGCGAAACCACCGGACCAGTTCGGTATTGGCGGATGGCCCAAATCTGGCCAGCCCGATGACAAAAGCGGGGCGAAGAGGACTGTGATGGGCCAGTGGGACTGCGGCGATGGACCATTGGAGAATTTTGGGTGCGGGAGATGTCCGAAAAATGCTGAATAATATACGGGGATATTTGTTCATCCAAAAAATTATACGAACTAAGCACGGGAGAATGACTTTTAGCAAATGGAAATTGGGATTCATCAAAAATTACATTGCGATTAATGATGATTTTATTGGAGGATAAATCAAAGCATTTGTAGCCACGATGATTAGATGGAAAACCCAAAATCACACTCGGAGTCGACCGGGCCTGAAGTTTGTTAATTGTGGTAGACGGGAATAACGGATAACACAAACACCCAAAAACTTAAAGATGTGACTATGAAGGAATTTTATTATATAAAATCTGAAGAGGGGAAGAATATGTCAAACCTTTGAAAGGAGTTATGTTAAGTAGATATATAGTCATTTGAAGAGCATGATGCAAAAATTTTGGGGTACAGAAGCATGAATTAATAGAGTGCGGATAATGTTATTTATGGAACGAATTTTACGTTCGGCTTTCCCATTTTGTGAAGATGTATGGGGACAGGAGAAACGAAAATTTATCCCATTAGTAGCACAGAATTTCCGAAACACCCTATTGTCGTACTCTTTTCCATTATCACACTGAATATTTTTGATTTCACGGTCGAATTGGGTTCTGATGAATGCTCTAAATTTTAGGAAGATGGAAAAAACTTGAGATTTCTTCGTTATTGGAAACGTCCATAAAAATTTAAAATAATCATCCAAAAGAGAACATAATACCGATGACCCATAGAACTAGGAACATGAGACATCCATAAGTCGCTATGAATAATATCAAATGGCATTAAAGTATGAGATTTTGAGTCTACAAACGACAACTTAACAATTTTTCCTAAAGAACAAGATTGACAAATTGGAGTACGACTCGTACCCTTACATGAAATAAAACTATTTTTATCTAAAGCTCATAAAATAAAGGACCCCGGATGACCAAGACGAGCATGCCACAAGGAATGAGAGATGGCTGCAAAAGATGATGGAAGGGCTTGACTCGATGGACTGGGACTGGGTGTGATAGGATAAAGATCTCCCATACTATCATACCTCATGAGAGGACTCCCGTTTTGAAATCCTTCACAGAGAAACCAAATGGATCAAATTCAATAGAAAATGAATTGTCAGTGGTGAATTTACGGACATAGACTAAGTTTTTAATCAATTTGGGGCGTGTAGGGTATTTTTCAAGATAAGAGGGGGATGAGGGGGAGATAATGTTTTATGACCATAACCACGAATTGGAACAGAATTGCCATTACCACCACTTATACCGTGAGGGTTGCTCAAATTGGAATAAGATGAGAGAGTACCTGAATCGGATGTCATGTGGGTAGTGGCACCAATGTCCATATACCAATTTGGGTCCGGTTGAGTCAAACCTAGTGTGTGCATCGCGGCCTCGATATCGATCTGAGTGGGGCCTACTGCGTGATGGGCTTGCGAGGGCGAGGCCCAAGCACCCCTACTTGCGGTCTCGGCCCAGACTGTTGCTAGCCGTAACTGGACCAGGCCGAATTGGGCGTGGACTGCTGCTGGGCTAGCCACTGCCGCTGGGAGGTAAACTGGCTGGGCCCAGACTGCTGTTGTGGGGCCCACTGCCACTGCATAGGGGCCCACTGTGGGCCCCAAAACTGTTGTTGCTGACCACCACGAGGACCCCCACCGCCACCACTATTCTGCCGGCTGTCGCCGTTGTTGCCGCCACGGTTTTTGCCATTTTTCTTATTTTCACCCTTTTTGCCGCCACCGTTATTGCGATTTTGGCCCGAGTTGTTGGAACTGGTAGGATATACCGTGGACTCGGTCATCATGACTACGGGACTAGTACTGGTAGCCGCTCGTTTCGCTATGTCTGCTTCTTCTAGTGTAAACATAGAATGAGCCTGATAAAATTGCGGAAGCGGATTGCTTTGCCGAAGAAGCGTTCCCATACCACTATAGGCCTCGGAGAGGCCGGAAACCATTTGGAGGACCAAACGATCATTCGAAACCGGCGCACCAACGTTGCGAAATTGGTCCGCCAATTCCTTTAATCTTTTGCAATAAGCCGAAATATTAGGAAAATCTTCTATAGTGACGTGGGAGAAATCCTGCTCAAGGGTAACGGCTCTAGAATTTTGATTATCTTGGAATATATCACGCAATCTATCCCAAGTCACCTGTGTTGTAGCGTCAGGTTCAATAATTGTTTACAAAAGGTCGGTAGATATAGTGGAATATATCCACTGAAGAACGGTAGCATCAATAGTCGTCCACAACCTAGGATCATCCTCGCGTTTTGGCACCTCCGTATCCGCAGGAGCCGCGGGGATTATGTGATGGATGACTTGATGCGATCATGCGTGAATTTTGAACAGTTCAGCCCACGTCGCATAGTGGACGTTTTCTATTTCAAGAACGAGAGAGATGTTATTCTTGATGTTAGAAACTGTAAGGGCAGGATGAAACATGTTTCGGGATGTAGACATATTGATAGAACAATATATGATTGAGGGATTATGGAGAAAATTTTTGGAAGAAGGAGGTTCTCGTCGGCACGAAACCCGAGAGCAAGGTCTTGGATTTTGGCTAGGGATTTCGACGAAAAAAGTGGTGAGTTTGGGAGAGAAAAATAAACCTAGACTCTTGATACCATGAAAGAAATAATCTCTTGATTATTTTCATTAATTGAAAGACTCTATATACAAGTTACATATTTCCATAATAGGAGAATAATATTTCTATTCTATTCCTAAAACCTTACTCTATACATTTACGGTAATACACTAATTACGGTAATACACTACTAATTATATTACAACATTACTTAAACTAAGATACTAAATATTTACCATAAATTACATTGACTAAACAACCAATTCCGAGAGTCCTAATATGAGCAAATCCGAGACCCAATATACACAATAGATATATTGTGTGTATATTGTATATATTTAACACATACGAAAATAATGAAAAGCTACAAAATAATGAAAGATCAAAGAAAGGCTAGTCTTTAAATCCTCGTGTCTCCCAGCTCTAGCTTCCTCTAGATCATGGTAGGTCAAAAGTCATTTTGAAATTGTATTTTACATGTATTTATGCAGTGTCCAATATAAAACGGCTTTGCATGGGCCAACAATATGTCTGGCACGCACAATGCAGAGTACGTCGTGCCAAGACGTTATTTTCGGAACCTTGATTTCTGCGAGCTATGAGCCAAAATTGTAAACTTTGACAATTTGGAATTAGTCTACAGCTAAGCCAATACATGCCGGGAAATGAAGAAGAAAGAAGAGGATATTTTGCGGTAGCTTTTCTCTAATATTTGCGGGTAACCAATGCAAAAGGAATGCGACAATATTTATAGGAGCGAATGACAACACTTACTAATTAACTGCACCTCATCAACTAACTATAGTTAACTACTAACAACTTAACCACTATTACACAATAAATATCTAATAGCCCTTTGACAGCTACGCTCCAGTTGGATCGCTAAGCCACAAGTGTACGCACTGCACGAGCTGGTCAAGCTTTATGCAGCAGAAAGCTAGAGTGAAATGGATCAAACTTGGAGATGCTATCACCAGGTATTTCTCTACAGTAATGAAGGAGAAAAGGCAGCAGGAAAAAATGTTGAATTGACAGGACAAGTCCCAAACCGAAGGGCCACGAGGGGCACCCGGATCCCACCCGCTGGGTACCGTCATTCGTATATTTAACATCAAATCACAATTGAATAAGGACTAAACCAAAAAACATTATAGAAAATCTCAATCAGAAATCTAATTTTCATATAGACATACACATACAAAGGCCGACAAGGCCACACATGACAACTAACCACATGACACCTGTCTACAAGCATCTAAATAATACATAACATCACAAGGACGGGACAGGACACCGCCATACCCATATGCGTATGCAAAAATATTGTACCACGACCAGACTGCAACTCTAAAATAAATAGAGTGCTCCAATATCAGCTGAACCAGCAACCTACTAGCGTGAACCGTCACCCTCTTTAACTGAACATGCGGGCATGAAACGCAGCGTCCCCCGACAAAAGGGATGTCAGTACGACTGATGTACTGAGTATGTCAGACATGAACAATAGTAATACAGGGATATAACAACAACTGAAACAGAAATAACTAACCAGCAATAAATTCCTCTGAGGGCCCTAATACATATGCCTAAATGTTATGCACAATGCAATTTCCATATACATCAGCCTCATCGGGCATCTTCCTTACCATAACAGCCTCTGTGGGCATCATTTCATGTCGGGCTCTGTGGGCATAATATCATGTAATGATTAATGAATGTATGCATAATGCAAATGCGGTATACTAATGTCCACACAGGAATCCTCCCATAACCGCCTCTGTGGGCATCATGTTATATCACCACACAAGGGCATCACATCATCACATCATATTGGCCTCTTCGGGCTCTTTCGTGATAGTCTGTACCAGCTGCATGTGGTATACGTATATAACGCCTTTCCCTTTTTCCAGTCTCGTACATATATATATATATATATATATATATATATATATAATACTACCATTTAGTAGTGTGCATAGCACCAGTGGTCCAGGGTAATATATCAATACAATGCAAATGAAAATGCACGAATCATAATAAAATATCCTGAACGACATAATTTTCTTGTACCTTCGGTTAACGCCGTAAATATTAACATCTTTTTCGTATGCCTTAATAAGGACTTAGGAACATATTTAGACATGCTTTTAGCATATGAATCAATAACATGAATATTTTTCTAACTACTAAAAGTAGAATAAATTATGGAGCAATATCACGGTTTCATTTTGTTACGTGGAACATGCCAAAAGAAAGAAATAATTTGTCTTAACATACCTCGATTCCACCTTCAAATAACTACAACGAGTCAATCCTTCCAACAGACATCTAACCTTGGGCGATTTCCTAGATAACAATAATCTCCCGAGTTCCACACAACCCTAAGAATGCTAATCTCCAATTCTGAACTTAAAGGTTTGTGTCGAGTGGCTCATTAGTTTGGAAATTATGGTAAAAGTTTATAACTTGTAGCTAATTATGGTAAGCTTTAAAGGTAGTTGCTACTTCACTAGTCTTAAAAAGGAAAATGAGAGAAATGAGAAAACTACTCGTGCGGCTGGAGAATGACTTTGGAGATTTGAACTAATGTTCTCATAATTGAAATCTCAAAAGTCATAATATTTTTTTTAATCTAATGACAAGGCTTTGGTTGCAGCATATCCATAAAAGTGATGAGTTGATGCATTTTTGCACTTTCACATCAATTCTCCAACATGATAAAACTCCATCAATTACCACGTTAACTTGTCTTAATAACGTATCCACTTAATGTTCTACTTAGCTTAGTCACTTTAGGTAGCCTTAGTCATTAGGTAGCTAACACGTAGGGATTCCCACTAAATATTGTCCCCATTAAAAATTAATCGATCCCATAATTAATCAATCACACACATAATTAATTTCGTGATCTCAATTCACTTAAATCTTAATAACTTATAAGACCTTCATGTACTCATTGTCATAATTTTGTAGTACGACACTAGCCATAACCTCTTTGTGCACATACCAAATTTATTTCCGAGCCCCGTCGTCACACTTGTTGTGTCCAAAATTATTTCGGGGTCTAATTCTTTTATATTCTAGTCTCTTTATTAGCATACGTAAACGTGAATTTTTCCAATGCTCGGGTCTATTTACACACGCTTAGCGATTCTACATACGCCTAGCGATTTAGACCGTGACCCGAAAGTACGGGATGTTACAGCAATGCTACTACCTCTATGAAAAATAAATAAAGAATTATCACACTTGATTCATACAAACCCAATATGTAAAATATACTGTGCAAAGCGATCATACCACGATCGAGGGGCCTGTTTCAAGCCATAAAGTGACTTACGGAGACGACATACATAGTGAGGGGCGACTGGATGGACAAAACCAGGTGGCTGATGCATATAAACCGTTTCTTTCAAATCCCCATATAGAAATGCATTTTCACATCAAACTGATGAATATGTCAGTGCTTACCTATAGCAATACTCAGGACTGTGCGAATGGTGGCCGATTTAACAACTGGACTGAATGTCTCACCACAATCTATACCCTCCTACTTATTAGTGTCATTAGACACAAGTCGTGTCTTGTACCTCTCTAGATCACTATTGTCTCGGTATTTATGACGAAAAAAATCCACATGCACCGAATCACATTCACCCCCTACGGTCTAGAAACCAAATCCCAAGTGTGTTGTTTCGTTAAAGCATTAAATTCCTCACCCATGGGTGCATTCCAATTGGGGTCTACTTTGGCTAATTTTGGGTTTTGGGAAATTGAGGATATGATTTGTGCGGATAGATTAAATTGGGTTTTGGGTTTGAAAATCCCGTGTTGGGCATAGATTTCCATGGGATAGGTAGAGGCAGGTGCAGGTCGGAAGATGTGGGTTGGTGTCGGTTCCGTTGATCTGGTGGTTGGAACAATGGCTGGGGTTTGTGTGGTCGACAGAACTCTAGATCTGGGTGATTCGATTCTGGGAGGTGGTACGATCTGGTGGGTTGGGGCTACGGGTTGTCGGAGCCGGTGATAGGGAGTGATGAGGGTCGATGGGGTTCTGGGTGTGGGTACTGTTGGGTGGTTGGGTAACTAGTGTGGTGGTGGTGGTGGTGACGGGGACCCGAGGGTTGGATGGAGAGACGGCGACGGGTGGCTGCGAAACTTGAGATGACGGAGACGCAAGCCAGTGGGTGGCTGGTATGGTGACCTGACGGAACTGTGGGATAATAGGCTGACTGCCGGTGATGGAGGTGGCAGTTGATGAAATTAGAGATGGAACTGGAAGACTCGAGGCGGAGATGCCGCCGGAACTAACAACAGTCGGTGTCAGAGGCGGTGAAGGTACAAAGATGGGGGGCCGATTGTCGGCGGTAGTGGCAATCAGCGGTGATGTGGCAGTGGGTGGCGGATTTGATTTGGTGGTGTCTGATTGGCACAGTTCTCTGAGGATTACGGGGGAGATGTCGGACTTGTCAAGGAAGGTATAGTCCGATTTTCAAAATTTTTGAATGTTCGAAAACGGGAATGTGGACTCGTCAAACGTGACGTGGCGTGAGACGTGAATTGTACGAGTGGATAAGGCATAACACATATAACCCCTATGATTAGAAGGAATACCTATGAATACACACGGGGTGGTACGAGGTGCTAATATATGATGGGCAGTGGAGGCAAGGTTCGGGTAGCACAGGCAACCAAAAATTCTAAGGTGGTCATATGAGGAGATCCGACGGTAGAGAATTTCGGTGGGGATTTTGTTGTGAAGAGTACTGGTAGGTAAAATATTAATGATATATTCTACCATTTTGACTGCATAGACCCAGAACGATGAGGGGATAGAGGCATGAAAAAGAAAGGTACGAACCATGTTGTTGATAGTACGGATGATTCATTTGGCTTTTCTGTTTTGGGGTGAGGTGTGGGGACAGGAGAAACGGAAGACATGCCATTATTGGTGCAAAAATTATGAAACGCGAAATTATTAAACTCACGACCGTTATCACAGTGGAATGATTTTATGGATTTTTCAAATTGTGTTTTGATAAAGTTATGAAAATCAAGAAACTTGGTATAGACTTCAGACTTGAACTTTAGAGGTTAAATTCATATAAAGTGTGAAAAGTCATCTAACAACACAAGATAAAATTTATGACCCAGTGAACTAACAACAGGAGATGTCCATAAATCTGCATAAATAATATCAAATGGAGAGAACGTAACACTTAAAGAAGACTGAAAAGGAAGACGAGAGTGTTTGCCTAGAGGGCAAGACAAACATTGTTGGGCAGGTTTCCCACTAGAACAACGAATTAAATTATTGGTCCGAAGAAAATTAAAAACAGGGGCTCCGGGATGTCCAAGTCTATTGTGCTAAGTTGAAAGAGAGATTGTTGCTAATGTTGTGGGAGGAGTGACTTGAGCAGTTAGAGATGTGGGAGGGGTGACACTAGCAGCGGACGTGGATATGAAAGGATAGAGGTGCCCTTCACTATTGCATCTCGTTAGGAGTTTTCCGGTACGTAGGTCCGTTACAGAAAACTCAAACGGGTCAAAATTACTTGACACAGAATTATTTGTGGCAAATTTTTTAACGGAGATTAGGTTCTTGATAATATTTGGGGCATAGAGGACGTTATTTAGGAAGAAGTGGGGATGCGGTGGTGGGGTTAATGTGTGACCAAACCATTGAATTTGAATGCGATGACCGCTTCCAACCATTATCGATTGTAGAGTATTTAAACTCCGTAATTGAGAAAGATTATCCGAATTGTTGGTGAGGTGAGACGTGACGTCTGTATTCATATACCACGCATTATCGGGTTGTCGTGGAGTCAATGCCACGAAAATCGAGCCCAAATTGAATTGAAAGAGTTCTGGAGTGGATTGGTAAGCTACCAAAAATTGGATCCAAAATTAATCTTCAGAATTGACCGATGTGAGAGAAGTCATTATAATGAATTATTTTTGATAATGAGAAAACAAAAAAGAGAACAAGAAACAATTCGTGAATTGTAGTTGCTTTTCACAAGAAAACAAGGAGCAGCTCTTGGTTACTGCTTTTCACTTGTCCTTTTGCAGAGGGCAAAGAGGAGTGGTTTATTCGAAAGGAAAAAAATCAATCCACTGTTGACTGCCTTGGGAAACGGTACAGCCGCAGCACGCGCAGACAGGCCTGCCTGGAGAAGCAGTGAGGGGACCGATCTGCGGCACAGGTCTCGGGAACAGAAGGAAAAATAAAAGGGAGGAAAAAGAAATAAAATTCGTAGAGCCCGAAAGGGCTGCGACGGCGGAGAAATAAAGTAAGGATTTAGATTCTGGATAGATTGTATTAATTTTTTTTGAATTTTTTTTTATTCATATAAATATATATATAAGTGTATAATATTAAATTCTTTTATATTAAAAATTTTAATATTATTATAATTATATAATATAAAATATGATAAATATGTAACATAGTACAACATTAATTACACGTGGTAATAATATGTAATTGTAGAGCATCAAAAAGAGTTAGATCATTTTACAAAAGCTGCATTATTAGAGGTTGAAGAAATAGCAGGAGCTAGGATAGCAAATTGGGATAGTTGAGTTTTTGATATGAACAATAAGCTGAGTTGTAGAACTGTAATTATTCACTTGGTGTGATTACTAGAAAGATTAATTACCAAAAGATAAAATTTTTAGACAAAATAATGACACATATGCCCCTGCGCTTTCAGATTACACACTTTGCTCCCCTGTATAGCTCCAAGAGACCTACATGGCAAGGGAAAATGGTACCTTTTCCAGCTTTGAATGAACAATTGAAGTCGTTGCTCTTGTTGAAATGCTACAAAGGATGGAAGTTGAAGCATCTCAAACAGATCAATTGTGTCATCATCACTTGTGGTTTCTCACATCACACTTCCTTTTTCAGCAGACTACTCTGCCTTTGCTTATATCTTCCTTCATTCCCATCTTCTTATGCTTCTTCTCTCTTCAATCACATCAATAACCGAACTATACATACATGGAACATCATGTTCAAAGGCTTTTCTAATACTTCACACCCTCAAAACTCCATTAGTTTCTATATGCAAATGCGCCAACATGGTGTTTTTCCTAATAAACATACCTTTCCTTTGCTTCTAAGAGCCAAGAATGAAAACCCTCATCTACTTTTACCTCAAATAGTTAAGTTTGGATACATTTCTGACCTGTTTGTGCAGAATTCTTTGGTTTCTGGTTTTGCCAGCAGTGGGTATGCGGACCTTGCACACCAAGTGTTTGATGAAATTACACATAAGGATGTGCTTTCTTATACTGCTTTGATTAATGGTTATTCCAGGAATGCTCTGCCAGTTAAAGCTTTGGAACTTTTTCTGGAGATGAGACAAGCAAAAGTTAAGGTGGATGAAGTGGCTGTTGTTGCAGCTCTTTCGCCTGCTGGAACATTGAGATGTGTTTGGTTTGGGAGGTGTCTTCATGCTTTCTATGTGGAGGCTGGGAGGGTTTCTAGGGATGTTTACATTGGTAGTGCTCTTGTTGATATGTATGCTAAATGTGGATTTTGGGATGATGCCTTGAAAGTTTTTGAAGACATGCCTTACAAGAATCTTGTTTCTTGGAGTGCTATGATTGCTGGTTGTGTACACTGCAATAGATTTAGGGAAGCACTCTGTGTTTTCGAAGAGATGCTGTCCGGAAAGTTTGTGCCCAATCAAGTAACATTGACAAGCGTTCTCAGTGCATCTACTAAGCTTGGGGCATTGGAGCGGGGCAGATGGATTGCTAATTATATAAAAGAACACAACATAAAGTTTAATACAGCACTTGGCACTGCTTTGATAGATATGTATGCAAAGTGTGGGTGCATCGAAGAGGCATTGTTGGTTTTCAAGAAGTTGCCAAATAAAGATGTTTATGTATGGACTGCTATGATCAATGGCTTGGCAACACATGGTGATGCTGAAAAGTCCTTGGCCTTCTTCTTAGAAATGTTGAGAAATGGTTTAAGGCCCAATGAAGTAACCTTTATTGGCATTCTCAGTGCTTGTTCTTATGGAGGACTCGTCGATGAAGGATGGCGTCTGTTCTCATTAATGGACCAAGTTTATGGTGTAAAACCTAATTTAGATCATTATGGCTGTATGGTTGATCTTCTGGGCCGGGCAGGGTATCTGGAAGAAGCTTGTAGATTGATTCAAGACATGCCAATGAAACCTACTCCTAGCATATGGGGTGCTCTCTTTGGTTCTTGCATGATTCACAAGGCTTATGAATTAGGTGAATGCATAGGAATACATTTAATCGACATACAGCCTTATCACAGTGGCAGATATACACTCATGGCGAACTTGTATTCTACTTGTAAAAATTGGGAAGGGGTAGCTCAAGTTAGGAAAATGATGAAAGAGATGGGTGTGGAAAAGACCCGGGGGTGTAGTTGGATCGAATTGAACGGGGAAGTGCATGAGTTTATTGCCTTTGATGGTTCACATCCTAAGTCTGAATATGTTTACACCATTTTGAATAACCTAGTCAGTCAACTACAGCACATTGCCATTTCTCCATGTGCTGACTCTTTAGTTCTTGAGAGTAGCTGAAAGTAACCAGAGTTTAGGTATGATGAACTTCCAATACAGCCTTAGTTAATCTGACTTTATTTGCATTATGCTTGTTGTGAATATTGGTTTCAACTTGAAGATTAAGTGTTAAGAAAGAAAAGCTCTGAGATCTGGTTGTTTGTTGCTTGTTTGTATATATCACCTAATTTGTCTATTCCATGCTACTTTTTCAATGCTCTCATCTCAAACTTCAAGATTTGATGCTCTCATTGTGAGTTAGTACATTCTGTTTTCAGATAACTAGATGCTCTAGAGATGTCTAACTCAACATTTACTTTATTTTGTGCTGATTTCTTTCCCCTGATTATTCTCCCAACTAAAAATCGTAAACAGAATTTCTATATTGCCCTTACAGGTTCAGTTGGACATGCATGTAAATATTATATTAACAACAACAATAGACCTTTGTGGTCCGGCCCTTTACTAGACCTCGCGCATAACATGAGTTTAGTGCATTGGGCTGCCCTTCAACAACATTAAATAAAGAAAAATAAAATGAAATAAGATAGATGAAAAAGAACAACAGTAACTTAGCTATAGATCTTTTCCCCGAGTATATTTTGAATTTTCACCCCTGAAGCTACTTTCAAGGTGGAATGTTTTTGCTGAGAGAACTAGAGCCATGGCAAATCAAAGTGTCCGTTCACTTACAAATTACAAGTTGCTGTTACATATAGCTAGTTTTGGAATAATTTGAGGATGGCATCACCATTTTGGTGTCTCTCGACTAACTCTGACATGGTCTCTTTATGTGCTTCCATTGTATATGCATAATAGTGGTTCCTAAAAGATCCCTTTTTGTTTGATAGGATTCCAAGTCTTCAATTGAGCTGATCTTACCAGGTTTTATACTCACACATGCCTTGTTTTTATTCCTCCTGAAGTTTAATCGCCTTCTAATTTTTCTCAACTCAGGCCCATTAGTTTGCGTAACTATTCTAACAGGACTATATCCAAAATCCTATCAACACACATACTGATTAGTGAGAATGTTTTATTAGCTCTCGAGATAGTTCATGGAATCAAAGAAAAAGAATATTGGAGGTAATGTTGTACGAAGCTTCTCGTTATGTCCCTAGCATATAAAAAAGTATCTTGGATTTTCTTGATTACTGTTCTCAAGGGGTTTGGATTCTGTGTATTTTTTGTTGACCTTACTTTAATTTTTAACAGGACCAGGAAAAGATTTTTTTTCATTCTTTAAGGATGCTCAGGCAGGGCTATCTCCCCTGCACTTTTCATCTTAGTTCATCTCCCTGCACTACGAAGATAGTGAATGTTTTTGTTTTACAATGCAGTGGAAAGGACCACAAGTAAATCATCTGTGCTATGCAAATGATGTGATTGTCATCATCTCTCGACAAAAAAGATACACTTGGAAAAAAGGTATGCCAACTAGGTATGACAAAAAGGATAACACGAGTTGGATATTTATTACAAGTTACTTCCACTAGTAATAAAATATAGTACACTGACGAATGAAAACTATCACCAAGAAGATTATAATCCAAATGTCCAACTAGTGTTATCCTTGTAGGAAAGCAAAATATACAATATTGTTTGACAATTCAAGGGTTAGGACATATAAAGTTTCGAAAAGTTAAAAAATAAACGATGTTCTAGATCATGTCAAGGTCTAGCACGAACAACCAGTAATGATTTCACTGCTTTCATCTGCCTCTTGTTCATTTGCTTAACCTACCAAAGGTGATGATAAATGATTCAGCAAAATAGTCAACACAAATACGAGATAGTAGCATGAAGCTCTCACCTTTCTAATTTTTTTTTGGTAATTAAAAATTTGTATGGGAGATTACTATGTGTTGAAACTCAAAAATAATTCAAGTGTTTAGCTGAATTCAGTGACAGCCGAACTGTTCCAGAGCCGAATTTACTCCTAGCCCTCGACTACAAGATCTTCATCGGATACTGAGGCATCTTAGCCGAGTTGTCAGTTAGAGGTACGATTGGTACCCACTCAGATGCAGACGCCTCAACGACCAAGTCCAAAGGTTTCCAGACCCCTAGAAGCGATAACGACCAACAACAGCTAAAAGAAAGGGCTATTATCCGAGCAAGAGGAGTAGAGGGCGAGAAAATCGGCACCACCTCCCCCATAGTCGGCCACTAAACTTAGTGGGTTACTTGATGGCTGACATGGGGGAATCACGTTGTACAATTTCTTTTCCTTTTTTGTACTATAAATAGGATCATTCTTTGTATATACGAACACACACAATCAATCAAACAACTCAAATTTTTATCCTTTACTTTATTTATCATTTACTTTACTGTACTCAGCTGCATTCATATTTCTTACCACTTAGTTTACTCATACCACCGTCCTAATGTTTTCTGGAGTAGTTGGAGAATCCATTGCCGGAAATTAGAGTTTCGTTTCTGGCCCAAATCGCTTAAGTTAAGGAATCAATTTGCCTTCCGATTTCGTCAGTTGATAAAACGGTCGAGAACAGAATTTGGGGCGAGAACAATTGGCTTGCCCAGTGGGACTATATGTGAATTAATAGCGAAGTTTGATTCTCCAGGTCAAGATCATTCTTACCGTATGCGCCTAAGGTCCGGTAAGAAAATGAACCCCAAGTCTAGTCCACATCCTAAACAAAATCCTCCCAGAAGGAACAACGAACCATCATCCTCCTCGGGTATGCCTAAATCTGTTGATACCCCTCCATTTCCTCCATCAACCCAAGTTGTGGAAGAATCTAGCCAATCTGAAGGTCCAACCATAATGACCACGTCTTTTATTAGACAACAGATCGACTTGAACATCCACGATATTATGTACCAAGTTTCTAAACAGTTGACTGACATTGTGAAGTCGATGGTACATAATGAGGTTCAACAAGCGAGGGAAATGGAAACTAATCGAATGCACCTAGGAGAATGTTCGGCTAGTTCTGTCATCCCTCTGACGAGTGGTGTTGTTCAGCATGAGACCGTGACTCCCGGTATTGTTCCTCAGCCGCATGTGCATCAGCTAGTGCCTACTCAGGTGCAACCGATAGCACATCGTACCTAGGAACACAAGCTCAATCGCTTGGCAACCAGCACACTGCATGGTCGCCACCGAGCCTTGGGGAGCAAAATGTGCCACTTGACCAAGCGAGTCTACAGTATGGGCAGATCAACATGGCTCGGAGACCAGTTCAGGCTCCCTGACACTTTGGATTGCCGTACGTTTCTACGAACGACCCTACGATGCAGGCGAACAATGTTGGCCAGCCGATGGCCCCTTGTTATGACTTAGCTCGGCTATTTGGTGACACTGTTTACAGTGTAATACCATTCCAGCAGTCATTGCCAGTACCCAATCCATACCCTCCAGAAAGCGTAAACTTTCTAAGAACGGCCGACGTCCGAGGAGAGCATCCATGGAATACTGTTCCACCTTATCCTCAGGCTCTGTTAGCCGTTCCAGGAGCTCAGGTTGCAGGCTTTGATGGCCATACCCAACAACAACAATGGGGCATTACCCCACCTATTGGTAATGGCCAACAGACCACCTACAACCTTCAAAACCCTATCCAACAAAGTGCAGAATGGAGGCCGCTAGTACAGAACGCCTACCAACCGAAGAGTCGAGAATTGGCAGGGGACGTCATAACTGATAAACTTGGAAATTGTTGTTAATACCATGCGGAGGTACTTCGGCATCCAATGAAAACCTTTGGACATGCCTATTTATAAGACGCCTTACCCCGATTGGGTATATCGGATAGCACCTTTGCCGAGGGGCTTCAAAACACCAGAGTTTGCCATCTTCTCTGGTGACGACGACAAATCCACTATCAAGCACATCGGTAGAATTAAAGAAACTAGGACTAGCAATAAAGAGACTAAAAGATTATGAAAAGATAAAAGAAGAGGCTGACTTAGCAGTGATAAGTTCTAATTTAGACGATGTTATAAGATTATACAGAGTATTGATAGATCTCAACACTGAATTAATTAGAATAAACCAGGAAATAACATATCGGAAAGAAGACCTACGAATGACTATAGAACACTATGGATGAAAATAGACTCATAGAATAACAAAATAAGTTAAGAGAACTTACAATAATAGCAGAAAAACCTCTTACATATAATAGAGATATAAACCAACATATAGTAAGTTGCAGAATAAGTATGAGTCTAATAAATGAAAAAGATAAACGTTTACAAGAAAGCTCAAATCAAATATATGAACAGGGAGAAACTATTAGAGAATTAAAAAATAAAATAGCATTAAAAGACGAAGAGTTGAGACAGAAAGAAGAAGAAAATATGAAACTTCTAGAAAATAAATTAAGAGAAATAATTAGAAAAGATAATGAATTAAAAGATCTAAATGACATTATAGAAGAACAATATAAATACATCAACCTATTAAAATATGGATAAAGGAAAATAAATAGTAGAAGACTCTAAAGAAACATATTATTAGATGAATACATATGAAGGAGGATCAACACAAACATTAAGTTTTAAACCAGAAACATATCAGAAGATACAAGATGAAAAAGAGGAATTATCTATAAAGAAAATATTTAAAACAAAATGATTTGAAAGAAATAAAGAAATAAGGTACATAGCATACAAGCATTAAAATATAATAGATACAATGAGTGTAAATGGAAGAACGAAAATAAACTTGATAACAGATGAAGTAATAAAAAGAGAGTTATCAAAACTATCTACTAGGGAAACTAAAAAATATAGGAACATATACTTTGGAGGAGTATAATTTACTATAAAAACATACTTTCATAAAAACGTAGATACACCTATACAAATATACATATTAGATGATAGGATATTAGGAAATCTACAAGATGCTTTAATATCAGTAGTAAAAGGAAATTTAATATATCAGAAATTAAAATTTACGGTACAACCAGACTTTAGTATATCATTAAAGATGAACACATAGACTTAGCCTTTAACACTATATTATAAACTAGATGGAATAACAATGCCACCAGGAAGTAAAGTCATAAGTATTGAAACAAAAATGATATATGTCATAACCGGAAACCACCATGTAAAGAAACAACATGAAATAAATATATTAGTACCAAGAATGTACCAAAAATATTAGAACAAATAGAACATAAAGAAAATTCCAAAATAACTATACCAGAAGAAATATATATGGATTTTAATACAAGAACTCTTACACCATCCAAAAGACTAATACCAAAAATAGAAGGATCTAGTTTAAGTATTACGAGAGAACCAACAATATCACGATAAACTAGTGTCATACAACCTAGAATATTAGATTTAATAAATATAAACACAAATAGATTAAAAATTAAAGTAATAATATTTAAAGATATAATAACGACAGATTGCATAGCTGAAATAAATACCGGAGCTATTAAAAGTTTTATACATATAAGTAAAATTGATGAAAATCATTGTGATTTAATAGACCCACAAACTTATAATTATCCTGAAAATGAAAGAGAAATAATAATTACTAAAAGTATAAACTTAAGATTCAAAATCCAAGATTAGAATACAAGATAAATATAGGAGTAATAAAATATGACAGTTTCAATGAACTGCTTTTAGGAAGTGATTTTTTAACCATGATAAATTTTAAGATAAATAATAATAGAATTGAAATAAATGACCAAGGAAAAACCAGATTCGTAAATAAAGTATGAATATACAAAGAGAGATAATAGAGAAAAATAGAAATTAAGATCAATAAGAACAAATTTATCAGAAGAAATATTCTCACAACTAAAATACTAAATATATAAGGCAAAAGAAATAAAACTAGAAGAAAAGATAAAACAGTTAGAACAACAATATGAAGGTCAAAAACGGGCGCGACAGTATGACGACTCCGCTGGGGAAAGGAAAGATTCTTAACCATAGCAAATTCAGGTTAATTATTATTGCGCTTTATTTTGCTTCTTATTTGATCTACTGCTTCAAATTGTTTCCTTTTTGAAATTTTGTATGTTTAACTGCTTTAATTGCTACGTTATTTCATTGCTTTCCTTAAATTGGCATTCCGCTCATATTTCTTTCACTTCGGAAAATTGACACTATCACACATTACACGCGAGGTGTGTTTTACGCATCCGCAAATTCTTTCAAATTACCAAATTTTAGGAGAGTTGACATATGCGCGGAGTGTCCGGACCATCCGGTGGCCGCGTGGCCTTCTCACTCGAGTAGTCCACTCGGGAACCTTGAGTCTACTCAGCCAAATCTTAGAAAATTTAGGATAGAGCTATACCACCCTTAATCTTAAGTCATGCATACATACACCTTAGGTGAGTCGATACTCGGCATCGACTCCACAATTAAGAAATCCACCAAATTGTCGATGGGTCTCACGACCCAACGACCCATCAACATATTATGTGTAGCGTGATAATGATAGATGAATCCAAGCCTAAACATGACATGCCGAAATTGAAAAATGTACATTCATTGTCTTCATTTCCGACAAAAGCATTGCAGTTTAACAACTTGGATTAATCTGTCATAATGACGCATATTTGGCGTTTAGGCTCACCTCTGGCATAGGAGAAGCCCCATGCATGTTAGGACGCACATTTAATTTTAGCACAATCTGTTTGCTATTTTTCTGCTTTTCACTCTGTACATATTAATTAATGCAATAATTACCTGCTTCAATTCTGAACATATCATGTCATGTCGCTTGCAACTCTCGTCATGAACATTTGCCCTTTGCACTTTTGGGCTATTGCACTACAATCAACTTCTACTGGGGCAACGCCATATCTTTTGGTCCTCAGGACGAAAATTGTGTCACCGCCCAAGGATAAAGCATTCTTGAACATCAAGACTCAGACCTTGTGAAGCAAGCCAATCAGGGGAGCCCTTGACTATACTGTCATATTCCCACATTTTATTATTATTCTTTCAGTGACTTTCCTCCTTTCACCAATTTCTCTTATTTTTGCAGGAAGACCGTCCTCGAAAATAGTCGGGGGCAGTCGTTCTAAAACATAATCCATGGAGGTACTATAGGAAAGAACAAATCAAAGAGTTTTCACAAAGATGACTGAGAGATATTTTGATTGGAAGAAGTCAGTCAACACCAGATTCAACGATGCATCACTCTGAGTTTGTCTATACTTTTTTTTTACATATTTGCATATTCAATTGATATGCTTAATTTTCGTTACATAATTCCTTTATATCATACATTTGTACAACATATCCTCACGAACTACGAGTGTCTGATTCTTACCATACAGTGTGATACGTAGGTAGCCCTTCTCGGGTTCGACACCATAAAATATAAATCTTGTCCTTGCAGAATGCTACCCAATGAAAATGGAACGAACCTGCCAAAGAAACGCACTTCTCTGTCCACCTTATAAATGGACATATCTGGCTTACCCATCTTTTCATTCATCCTGTCGTAGACAGTCATTTTTTTTATTACATTAATCCTATTGTGGACAATCATTTTTTCATTGTATTCATCCTATCGTGGACAGTCATTTTACTTTGCATTCGTCCCATAGTGGACAATCATATGTTTTATACAGTTTTTACTCTTACTATCCTATCGTGGGTGAATTCTTTTTCAAGCATACATTTTTATAACCTATCTGAACGAACTACACACACCTGATTATCGTCAAAGATGAGATACGTAGGCAGCCCTACTTGGGTTCGATACTCTTTATTAAAAAAAAACATTTTTTTGTATCATTGGTTGACTTGGTTGATACCAACACAATTAGGAGTGTGCTTAGGAAAGAACAAGTGGAGAAGTCTGACTTCGTGGTAAACTATAGATTCTTTGGTACCTCTCATTCACGCCTGTGGTGACACTTGAAAATTTGCTTTGCATGCTTCCAAGATAGGAACAAAACCAACCTCATCGTTTCATGTGCATTATGTGGTGAGTTTTTAGAATAAGTTCAATTGCATTGCATTGTGATCTAGAACTTGACTCGAATGTTTGTTGAGGCGAAATCATGAGTAAACACTTGGTATAGGAAAGGATCGTAGGCTTTCTTTGATCCGTTTGAGCCTTTCCAGCGTACCAAATAACATTATCTGTAGTACTTCCCCTTTGAGCCTAAAGCCTATTTTTTTTAACAACCACATCTTATGCCTATACCCTTTCTGAGTGCGTACACGCACTATCCCTTTCTTGGCCCGACCTCCTTGAGCGCATCAGAAATGTGCAAATTGCTAAAAAAGATCCGAGTTGAAGTTGCAATGTGCCCAAAAGAGGAAAAGAAAACAAAATAAAAGGACGACTTCACACAAAGAAGAAGTCAAAAAGGCCCGACAATATGAACAAAAAAAAAGGAAATAACTCCGAAAAAGGGGAAAAAGCTCCAAACGAAAAATTAAAAAAAAGTCTGCACAAAACAAAGCGGAGGCAAAAAGAAGCAAATCGGCATCAAGGCACACAAGGGCGGACATATTCCAACGCTCAAGGAAGGATTAGTCACTTCTTACCCAAATGATATCCTTTCCTTTCCCAAGCCTACATTACAAACCCATAACAAGCCCTACATGATCATATACAGAGGGTTCTCACATTAGTGGATACTTACATGACGGCCAAGCCTATGGTATCACAATTAAATTTATTGAACATCTTTTTTAGGGTGAGTACTTCTCTAGACGTCCCAAAGTTCAAAAAACTGAAATACATATGAGAAATAGACTTTCTTTCTGTGAGGGCATTTGAAACATGAGGATGCATATATGTCAAAACCTTGGTTTGAAGCAAGTGTCGATACTCAGGTATGTCTGAGGTAGCATATGAAGTTGTAGGAATTACCCTGAAGTCAGTCTCGGTTAGACAGAAAGCAATAACGGGAGCCCCTAAGCACAATACTAATTGTTGGTACCAATTAAAGTCAAGATGCGATTCTGTCTTTTTCATATTTTTCAAAAAAAAATAATATGAAAAACCTTGCAAAATATGTTGCATCATTTTTTTTCAAACTCTAGTCACTCTCTTTTACCAAAAAATATTCTAAAAACTTACATCCCTCTTTTGACATGCATTACGTTATGACCTGATTCCCTTAGCGGGATACGTAGGCGGCCACTTCGGCTTCGGTTCCATTTTTGGAAAACTTCACAATCGCCATTTTGCTTGCAACGAACTACGTTACGACCTGATTTTCCTTGTCGGAATACGTAGGCGACCTATATCGGCTTCGGTCACACCATTGGAAATTCTCTTTCATTATCTTGCACACAACGCAATAGGCTCACATGATCGCCTTAATAGGACAAGCAAGCTGCCCGCACAAATTCGGTTTTGTCCAGTTGGAAGTTCAGCATCTTTATACATACCAGAAACTGGGGTAAATTTTAAGGGTTCACTGCAAGAATATGCCAATGGACTTGGAAAAATGCCAGACAACTATGTCTTCAATCCAAACCAGTCTGAACTTGCGAGCGTCAAGAGCCAAAGCTACAAAGTCAACGCGAATCAACCGCCCCTCCCCCCAAACTCACAAATTTCTTTGAGTGCAGGTCTTCAGGTTGACAAAGGCAAGTAAGCCGCAACATAAGTGTTTAATTCGGCAAAGACGTCGCATCACATTTTCGTCTGTGCAAGGACAACATTTCAATTCACATTCCACAAGAGTTTGAATCGGCAGAAGATTCAACACAACGTGGAACCATATTACAGCAAACTGATGGCACATACGTCATTTACATCGTTTACCTCATTACAACGACAGCAACACGCCCATACAACGACGTCATCAACAACACGCCCATACAATGGCGTCATCAGCAACACGCCTATGCAACAATATCATCTGCACAACACGTCTACATAATGACGTCTTCAACACACAACGTCTATGCAACGACGTCATTTCAACCTTAGGGTCACACTTTTCATCACGTCTAAGCAACGACGTTATTTCATTCCGTCTATGAAACGACGACATCTGCATCACATCTAAGCAACGACGTCATTTCACATTTTATTTATGCAATGACGACATCTACATCACGTCTAAGCAACGACGTCATTATATTTCATCTATGCAATGACGACATCTGCATCACGTCTAAGCAATGATGTCATTTTTCATTTCGTCTGAGCAACAACAATATCTTTGCATCACGTCAATACAACAACGTCATTTCAGGCTCCCACCTTCCAATGCGGGTATTTTAATTTCAGTCAGGTGCCCACCTCCTAATGCAGGTATTTTAATTTCAGTCAGGCGCCAACCTCCTATTGCCGATATTTTAATTTCAGTCAGGCGCCCACCTCCTAATGCGAGTATTTTAATTTCAGTCAGGCGCCCACCTCCTAATACGGGTATTTCAATTTCAGTCAGGCGCCCACCTCATAATGCGGGTATTTTAATTCCAGTCAGGCGCCCACCTCATAATGCGAGTATTTTAATTCCAGTCAGGCGCACACATCCTAATGCAGGTATTTTAATTTCAGTCAGTCGCCCACCTCCTAATGCGGGTATTTTTAATTTCAGTCAGGCGCCCACCTCCTAATGCGGGTATTTCAATTTCAGTAAGGCACCCACCTTATAATGCAGGTATTTTCAATTTCAGTCATGCGCCAACCTTATAATGCGAGTATTTCAATTTCAGTTAGGCACCCACCTTATAATGCGGGTATTTCAATTTCAGTCAGGCACCCACCTCATAATGCGGGTATTTTCAATTTCAGTCATGCGCCCACCTTATAATGCGGGTATTTCAATTTCAGTCATGCACCCACCTCATAATGCGGGTATTTCAATTTCAGTCAGGCACCCACCTCATAATGCGGGAATTTCAATTTCAGTCAGGCACCCACCTCATAATGCGGGTATTTAATTTCAGTCAGGCGCTGACCTCATAATGTTGGTATTTATTTTCAGTCAGGCGCCCACCTCATAATGCGAGAATTTTAATTTCAGTCAGGCGCCCACCTCATAATGCGGGTATTTTAATTTCAGTCAGGCGCCCACCTCATAATGCGGGTATTTTAATTTATGTCAGGCACCCACCTCCTAATACGGGTATTTTAATTTCTGTCAGGCGCCCATTTTCTAGTGCGGGTATTTTAATTTCAATCACGCCTATGCAACGATGCCATCTGCATAACATCTAAGCAACGACGCCATCTGCATAACGTCTAAGCAACGATGTCATCTCATTACGCCTGTGCAACAGTGTCATCTCATTACGCCTGTGCAACGGCGTCATCTACATTGGGGAAGTACTTCGAACGTCGTTCGCCCTTCCCCTAGTATTTCACCACATCTGAAACCAGTGTCATCATAGCTCGACACTGGCAATATTTCTTGAATCTCCACCAATTTTTACAATTTCTTCTCCCTCAGGATTCTATTTCTTCCCATGCATCTCTAATCTTCCCTCGAGTCCCGATGATCAGGACAAAATTGGCTACTCAGTCAACTTCTTTGGCCGAAAACTCCTTCATCGTCTCTGGCCAAAGAGGGGCATCTGTTGACACCCAATTTTGTCCCATCTTTTCTGTTTTTATTTGTAATTTATATATTTTTGACACCTCAAAACAATTTTAATATATATATATATATATATATATATATATATATATATATATATATATATATATATATATTATTTGTATTTTTTACTGTCATTTGCATTTTAATATCACAAGCGTATTTTATCATAATATTATATGTTATTTTATTTTCGCAAAACGACATTGCATTTTTTATTTTTTATTTAAGCATCAAGCATTTTGCAAATATTATATTTTTATCATATTGTCATCTTTACAATTTATAATTTTTGGAAAGCTTTTTTTTATATATATATATAATAAAACCCCTTTTTATATTTTTAAACCCATAACCCATTTCAACCCTTTTTATATCTTAACCCAAACCCATTTTCCCCAAAACAAAACCCCATTTTCGGACCAACCCCCAACTCGCCCCAGGCCCAATCGGTCGGCCCATTCGACCAACCCCTTTATCTCTTAAAACCAAAAAACCCCAAAAACAAACCCAAAAACTTTTCTCTCCCCTACCAAAAACACCCTTTCGGTCGACATGCCCCATACCCTACACCCCCGAAACTCGCCGGTCACCTACATTCCTACCCCCAGGCGTCGTACCCACACCTGACACCACCAGTCGCCGACACCGTCGCCTGACACCACTAACCTACCCCATCACCTCACCGACCCATATCCCCTCAAATCCGCCCCAAAATCGTCACTTTATTTTTGAATTTCAAACTCAATCGAAAAGGGGTATGGGGTGAACGTTGGGGGGAAACCTTCTATAAATACCCCCCTTTTGTTCACTGTTTGGGGGGTCGGTTTTGTGGATTTTTGTCCGAAAAAGAGGGAGTTTTTGGTCGGAGTTTAGGTCAGATTTTGGGTGGATTTTTGCCCTTTTTTCACTGTTTCGGGTCGGAGTTTTTGGTCGGTTTTGGTGGAATTTTGAGGTCTGAAAATCGAGCATTAAGTTTTGAAACCCGAAATCTTCTTAAGAGTTTTTGTTCTTCTTTGCGTTTGTTCTTCATCTCGAAGAGTCCGAAATATAATCCGAAAATCTGCTGTTGTTGTTGTTCTTCACTATTTTCGGGTTTTCGATTTAGGTCACTGTTCGAGTCGGGTCAACCCGGTTTGGGTAAGATTTCCTGATTTATATGTTTGATATTTTGTTGTTGGTTATCTGAAATTTGGAAAGAAATCGATTCGGGTTGAAACATCCGATTCGGGTTGTGTCACTGATCCGGGTCGGGTCGACCCAGTTTGAGTAAATTTCCACATTTTGTGTTTATATCTTGTTGTTGGTTATCTGAAAATAAAAAATAAAAACTTTGATTCCGGGTCACCACTGTTTCGGGTTGCATTTCTCGGGTCGGGTCGACCCAAAATCTGGATAATCTATCTGGGCCTGTTTTTCAGATCTGGGTCGATTACCTAATTTTCTTTACTATTTTGTCAAAATTTGGGTCGGATTATTGTTCCGGGTCGGGTCTTTCTAAGGACAGTTTGTCGCTGCAATATTTGGCCCAGATTTTGTTGAATGTTGAGTTATTTTAAGTCGAGTTTTACTTCATTTTTGTGTTGATCTTTTGCTGCATATTTTACCATTATGTTGTTGTATATTGAGTTGAGTTATTGCATTTTAGATGATGCATTTGATTGAAAACAGATGTTATTTGTGGGTTGAATTCCGTAACACTTTGGTACTACATGATAGCAGTAACACATGCTACATCTGTTACTGTTTTTGTGATGCCATTTATGATTATTGTTTGATGCTACTGGTTGCTATTGTTTGACATCGTATTCTGGCAAAACCATTGATACCGTATTCTGGCCAATCCATTGAGCACGGTCGATGTTCATAATTGCTGTATTTCTGAGCTTAATTGTTGCCGATTTCTTTGCTAAAATTTGTTGCATTTTGGGCATTTTGGCGCTCAGAGTAGTGTATTTTTTGGCTGCTATGCCTGGCTGATTGTTGCTTCATTTAGGACTATTTGATGCTGTATTTTTAGCACAGTTGCTGCTGGTTTTATGGCCAAATTACTAGTGCATTTTTTGACACTTTTGATGTTTATCACTGCTGTATTTTAGCATAGTTGTTGCTGGTTTCTTGGCTTAGAAACTGATGTTTTAAGACTTTTTAGGACAACTGCAATATTTCTGAAATTTGCTGATTTGAACAAATACTGCATTTAGGCCAATGAAATTGAATTTGAGGCCTCCACAGTTGAAAAGATGGAAAATAAAACTTTTGGGCAAGGATGAAACTTAAACATTTTTCCATCCGAGAGACCAACATGTTTGGTAGGCATGACAACTAAAATGACCAACGAGTCATATGTTTGCAGCCATGACGTGATTAGAATGATCTTTTCAAAATTTAAGTCTGAGCCCTCCGTAATCGAAACATTTACTGTTTTGGATACAGATCCGAAGTTATTTATATTCAATTGTTTCTAATCGTTTATTCTTAACAGCTTGCAAGGAATACAGTTAAAGAAGACAAGATATCTCTCGGAGTTTATTTATTTTGTTGTTGTTTTTATTTTCTTTAATTCAACTTTATTTCATTCTGTATTGTAATATTATTGTACTCCTGAAGTTATTAAAATATTTAGAATAGGTAGACTTATAATTAATTAATAGGGTAATCTAAAACTGGAAATCCATTGCTAGTTTATTTGTTTATAGGCTCGGTTAGTTTTTAAAATCAAAAATTGCTAGTTTATCTATTTTTAGGTCCGTTGCCCATAAAAATCACCTTGCATACATTTTTATCAATTTTCATACAAATGCATACTTTTTTTCAGCTTGACAAGTATATTAATGCCATACAAATGCATACTTGTAAAAATTCATCATTTTATTAACTTCTTGCAACATTATTTTTTATACTTGTAAAAATATGCATTTTTCTTAGCATAATAATTAACCCGAGTTTGATCGGATAACCGCAAGTTAGCGGATCTTAAAGGATGCCTAATCCCTTCCCTTTAGGATAATAAAGAACTCTTACCTAGAATCTCATTAGTTTCGCAGACCATAAAATTGGAGTTATTTTGCAGCATTTAGTTAACATTCAGGTGCCCTAATTCACCTTAGATCAATTAGGTAGTGACTCCTCAACAAAGTATTTTTAACCAATCCATAAGGAATCGACCCATCGCATCGCAAAGCCTGAAGGTCAAAACGGGCGCGACACTATTTACTTTATGACTTTTGTAACAATAATGTACCAACTTTTGGACTTTTTAAACATGTCAATAATGAAAGGCAAATGAGGTTATTTATATAAGGAGCCTCATTGTAACTTCTGAAATCATCTTTTGAAATACAACAGCTTCAAATTTTTGAAATACTCTCTCTAATGTCTAGCTAAACCCCCTTCTAGTCTATAACCAATATCAAGATTAATATCATAATACCAGAGAATAGATACTTTGAAAGCTTATACTTAAGAACCATACTAGTCCATGAAACACCATCTCGTAAAAGAAAATTTAAGAAAGAGTCTGTCGAGCAACTCCCAGCACCTAGGCCATTTATCCCGTCACCAGTAAGGAAAAAAGGGAGGCAAAGCCAGGGTGGGTTGAGTATCTCCGGTGATCTTAAAATTCTGCTAAGAGGTGTGTTTTTAGACTATGTATTTCTAATTATAATCTTGATAAATATACGTCTCTGCAATTATGATGTTAAATATTGATAAAAGGTTGTAGACTTTTATTTAAAAATGAATTTTGAATTGATAATACATGCTTCTGTACTACATGCCTATTATTTGATAAACCTACATATGAATATGTTAATATGCCATCTGTATTCCTACCCTCTTCAGGGTTACAAGATGATGAAAATATCCGCCGTGAAAATAGTATATCACAAGTTGCAGTTATTCCCTCTCTCTAACGGAAAAAATCTTCGCATGGTACTCCTCTTTGGCTCCTGATTCCGTACAGAACTGGGCTGACATGGAGGGTTGCTTCCATGATAGGTTCTATTGGCCCCAACCTCAGGTTACCGTGACTGATCAAATGAATCTCAAGCAGAAGGTCGATGAATCGACTGCCGATTTTATCGAGAGATTCAGAAAGAAGGTTGGAAATGCACCGTACACTTCCCCGAGTCTAAGTGTGCCCACATGATAATCAACAACATGCACCCTCAGTTAAAGAAGAAGTTGGTGAGACAATCCTGCTCTGACCTGAGCCAGTTAGCCGAAAAGGCTAGCCAAATAGAGCAGTACGTCCAGGAGAAGGAATGGAGAAGAGCCAGTTGAAATCGAGGCTCCCACTTGGTATCCATCATTGAAGCGGATAAATCCCACTCAGAGTCAGCCAACTACGCGGTAGATGCAATAGTGGCCAAGATTGTTAAGGATAAGATTTACTCTTGCCCAACCTTGAAATTCGTAAAAGGCAAGGAGACGAGTTCATCCGATGACAGGGTCGGTTACTCGTTTGACATCACAAAGGCAGATTAGATCTTTGATCATCTGCTCAAAGATAAGCAGATTCGGCTGCTTGATGGTCATAGGATTCCACCTGCCGAGGAACTCAAAGATAAGAAATACTGCAAGTGGCATAATTCATACAGTCACTCTACTTCTAATTGTGTGATCTTCAGAAAGGCAATCCAAAAGGGCATAAAAAGGGGGAGGTTCAAGCTAGCCGACAAAGGTATGGATGAAATGTCCATTGATACCGACCCCTTTCCTGCGGTACCAATATCTATGATATCTTTTCCTAAGCCCGATGAATCAAGGGACACCAAAGGGAGACAACCGATGAAAAGGGTATGGGTCCCAAATAAACCTACCGAAGGGGAGAAGGCCACAAGGACGTCTGTGTTCAACCGGTTAGGCAGCCTACATGACATTCGTGATGACAGACAGGCATCTAAGAGCATTTTTCATGGCTGCCCTAAATACTCGAAGGACGTTGAATGAGAACTTCAGGAACAAACTATGAGGTTCAGAAGGGTCCCTATCGGCGCCAGGCATGGGCCTGGGGGGCAAGTACGGATGCCAACCAATCGGCAGCCGAGCATGCCTCGAATAGATGAAGAACCACTCCCTAAACCCAAACAGAGGATGGTTGAGTTTAACGTAAACAAGGGTGTTTTGTCCTTACGTATCACGATGAGAAATGAAGACCAGACAAGACCCTGGAGAATGATCAAACCAGCCGCCAACACAGAAGAAGGGAAGTGGTTTGTCAATCAGGCTCTAGGAAAGAAAGAGGTACCACCAAGAGTCGCATCCAGGACTTAGAAAAGAAGGATGCAACGTGCCAAGGCCTTGCATAATATGCAACAGATATTGCATCTAATTTCCAACACCAAAGCAGCCGAAAATCACGAGATTCCTGAGTCTTCCGTAGCCGAGGCTATCAGGCGGGCATCTGAATCAATTGTTTCAGGGGAAATGTCGCTTAAAGGAAAGACATCGGGTCAACCAGAGATGGATGAACAACCTACCGACAACCCAACGGAGGAACCCTAACAAGAGAATGTGGCCCCGGATGAACCTCTAACTGAGGCAATCCCACAGATCATGCAGAGGATCCACAGCCGATCTCCATTTGTCTTCAAGAAATGGAAGTTATGAGCTTCTGGTTAGCCAAAGTGGATGAAGGAGGGGACTCCATCCTCGATTTATTTATCCATGACCTGGTTGATGAGATGTGGGCAGACATTGAAATGGTCAGCCTAATTCCATATAAGTTCTTGCCACCTACTCCGCGCTGGATAGCCTAGAAGGTGATGTTTGCGTAGAAGACGCAGAATGGGCAATAGACGATACCCCGGTTAGGGACACTTTGAGCACCGTATTTGGTGCACTTACAGAAGATATGGTTAAACACCTCAAACCCCTTTACGTCAAGGCTTACATTAACGGTAAAATTATTAGTCGGGTGTTTGTCGACAATGGGGCTATGCTGAATGTGATTTCACTGCTTACCTTGAAGGATCTTAACAAAACAAAGGAGGATCTCATCCCAACTAACATTAAAATGGCTAGCTTTATGGGAGAAGCCTCTGAAGCTTTGGGGATTCTAGTAGCAGAAATCACTATAGGTCCTAAGACGGTCAAGTCTACTTTCTTTGTAATAGATGGCAAGTCGTCCTACACCATTATGCTGGGAAGGGACTAGATTCACACCAATCGATGCCTTCCTTCTACCATGCATCAAAAGCTCATCTTTTGGGAATGAGACAAGATAGAAATCGTCCCAGCGGATGATAACCCGTTCCGACCAGGGGTTCAGAACATAGAGGCTGTCATCTATTCACCCTATGTGTCTCCTATAGCCGTCACAGAGCAGTATGAAGAAGGATCTTGGGAATCCTGTAATCTTACCTCGCGAGGGTTTAAAATAAAATAATTAGCCGAACCATGGCTTACCTTGGAGGATTTAAATGGTTGAGGAAACCCAAATCATACGTGACCTGTGGCATCGGCTGACCGCCCTGAGTTATGAGGCAAGGATAACCGAGGCATCATAGATGGGGAACCACGACAACGAACCAACGCTTGCAGCCGATGAAGTTGAGCTGCCGATGGAACTTGAATCGCCCATAAGAAGGGCTATTCCTAGTTTTGAGTCTTAGGATCCTTTGGAAGATATCAACTTGGGAACTGAAGAAGTCCCCCGGCTAACACATATTAGTGGTTTGCTGAAGGAAGAAGACAAACAAGGCATAACGACCCTTCTACTGCAGTATAAAGACTGTTTCGCATGGGATTATCATGAGATGCCTCGGCGGGCATGAACTTTGGTATAACATAGATTGCCAATCAAAAAGGGTTTCTAACCCCAAAAATAGTCACCCAGAAGGTATCACCCTCAACTGATGCTAGGGATGGCAATTGGTTGGGGTGGGTGCGGGTACCCCCTCCCCTACACCCACACCCGTACCCGCCAGAAAATTTTATACCCGCCACTTACAAATGTAGACAAAATTCAGATATTATTTTATCTATATAAGCTAAAGTTTTTTAACTTTTTCAATTAAACTCCACAAACCGAAT
This sequence comes from Anisodus acutangulus, assembly GCA_029783415.1. Lineage (NCBI taxonomy): Eukaryota > Viridiplantae > Streptophyta > Magnoliopsida > Solanales > Solanaceae > Anisodus > Anisodus acutangulus. The sequence goes on from CM056499.1 coordinate 476,343, forward strand.
AGGTAAAACTTAACAAATGCACAAAAATTGACCTTACCAAGACAACCCCGAAGCACAAAGCAAAGACAATAATATTTTCCAATATTTCCCAATCAACATCTCCTTTAAAAAAAAGGCAGAGACGTCGAGAATGAGAAAAGGAGGAGAGACGGCGTGAAGGACTGAAGAGACGTAGGGTTTTGAGTTTTGTTGGAGAATGAGAGACTTGTCGTGACTTATGGGCTGAAGGCATGACTTGTGGGCTGCTAATATTTTGGGCTTGGGGCGGGTAGGCGGGCGGGTAGGCGGGTGGGTAGGCGGTATGCCTGCAAATCCACCACCTACCCGCCTACCCATGACGGGTACATTTTCAATACCCATACCCGCCTACTACCCACCAAAGTTATACCCATACCCGCCTCAACTAGAGCGGGTGCGGTGCGAAATTCGCAAAATTATACCCACCTGCCATCCCTAGCTGATGCCTCAAATCAAAGCTGAGATCGAACGACTGCCTGAAATCATGCTAGTCGACTCAGCAGCCGCTAATGGTGTATTGACCTTCATGGATGGATACTCTGCTATAATCATATATCGATAGCCAAGGACGACATTCACAAAACCGCCTTCAGATGTCCCGGAGCTTTGGGCATTTACTAGTGGGTAGTTATGTCGTTTGGTCTGAAGAATGCCGGTGCCACTTATCAAAGGGCAATGAACACCATCTTCCATGACTTGATCGACAATACTATAGAGGTTTACATCGATGATGTAGTAGTGAAGTCTAAGGACTTCAAGGATCATTTAGCCGATCTTGAACAAGCATTAAAAAGAATGAAAATTCATAATCTCAAAATGAATCCAGCTAAGTGCATGTTCGGAGTATCGACTGGCAACTTCCTTGGCTTTTTGGTACATAAGAAAGGCATCGAGATAGATCGTAACAAATCTAATGCAATAATGGGATCCGCATCACCAGAGCCATATAAAGATAAGTCAAGAAGAGAGATGCCCAGCTGACATCCCTCCCCAAAACGGCTAACGCCGCATAAATTTCTAGCTCTTTTACAATTGCATAAGAGCCCGCACAGACAAAGTATCGGCTAAAACAAAAAAACAAAAAAGCATGATGCTCGGCATCATCAACCAGAGAGGCAATATTCGACGGTTGTTGGTTATAAACTGGTCGTAGCCTGAAGAGGTCTTTGAGACTTTGACGCCTAAATCGGTAACATCTATATTGCTTAGAACAGGCGCTTCGGCTTTCTGAATCAGAAGGCCAAGTATCGCCGTCACATCAAGCAGTATGAGGGTTATCATTCCCCAAGGGAAAATAAAGGCATTTGCCGCGGTTGACCAGTAACCAAGAAAGCCATATATAAGACTGATGTTGCAGGGGAAGTCAAACTCCGATAGCACAATGACGTCGTGGAGACCAGTGCGCTTCCATTCGGCTTCTTTGGCCGATTTTACTCGGTCCAACCAAGCAGAATAGTTGGTAATCTTGGTCGGCCAGGTGCGCAGACTAGGCGGACAACGATCGCCGGTGAACCAGTCACAAGTAATTAGAAGGTCATAGTTCGTCGGGCTTAGATGATGAGAAAGAATGAGGACACCTTGTTCAGATGAACCAAAAGGGGCAATAACCAGTTGCCCATCTATGAAGGCAAAAGTGGGGGTTAGGTCACCAGCAGACAAACCGGTGCTATTCGATCGCAGAGTAGAGAAGAAGATGAAAGACATGGTTTTTCTTTTTCTGATGAAGAAATAGGGTTTTCTGAAGAAGTCATACAATTTAACGTTTGAGAAGTCATACAATTTAACGTTGGTAAATTGGTGTTCAAGATATACAGCTCTAGAAAGTTTGTTAGCTTGAAAAATATTTTATAAACGTTCCCACGCCTGTTGAGCCGTAGAGTTCGGCTCTAAAATGGTATGCTTTTATCATTGGTGATAGTTCCATAAATCCATTGAAGGACTATAGCATCTAAACAGGACCATAACTTTTTGTCTACCGTAGTGGTGTCCGATGATGACTCAGAGGTATGATATGGTCTATTACCTCATATGCGTGACAATGAATTTTGAACAATTCCGCCCAAGAGGTGTATTGCCCTTTTTCAATCTCAAGTATTATGGAAATAAATATTTTGACGTTGTTTACGGCCAGAGCTGGATAAAAATTTTGTTTTTCGGTCATAATTTTCCACTAAGAATCAAAACAAGAGAACGAGATAAAAATTGTTTTTGTGTTTTGGTGGTAAAGGACCCTAAGTATAGGCTAGTTAGGAGAGAGGAAGAAATTGGTAGCCGAGGGAGGGTAGTGGTTTAGGTTTAGATTTAGTGGTTTTAGGTGTAGGATTTTGTGAGAGAACCTACTGCAGCTGAGAATAAGAGGGGAAACATTGGAAGAAGGAAAAAAATATTTCGGCTAAGGAGAGGAGGCCGAATGGGAGGTAGGTTTTAGGGAAAAAATTAATTGGCTCTAGATACCATGTAGGAAATTGATTCCTTGAGTGATTTCATTACAATGGTAAAATATATATATAAATGTATAGTGCTAGTCTTAAAGAAAATTTGTCTAATTAACCTAAAATATAAGATACTGAAAGAAATAATCTCCTTGATTATTTTCATTAATTGAATAGATATATATACAAGATACAAAATAGGAGAATCATATTCCTATTCTATTCCTAAAACCTTATTCTACCATAATTCTAAATCTATAATTATGGTGGTGTATATTCCTAATTATGGTAACAAAATACATTACAATATACTACACATATATTTTCCAAATATACAATATTCTTAATCTACCAAATCATCCACAAAACCGAGCCCACTAATGGCCATAAATCGTGGCACTTATTATGGAAATATACACTTGTTTATTGTGTGTATATTGCCATATTTAACACACCCCGCAGTCATAGCGGGCGGTCTTCGAACGCTGAGACTGTCCCTAAAATCTTCAAAGAGTACCGAGGGAAGACCCTTTGTAAAGATGTCTGCAACTTGATATCTTGATGGAACGTGACATACGCATACCTGCCCCCGAGCAACCTTTTCATGGACAAAGTGAATGTCCATTTAGATATGTTTTGTGCGTTGGTGCTGAACCGGGTTACCTGAGAGGTAGATGGCACTAACATTATCACAATATACTAAGGTCACCTTCTGAATGGGGAAATGAAGTTCTAACAGCAAATTACGTAACCAACACGATTCTGAGACCACATTAGCTACCCCTCGATATTCTGCCTCTACACTTGGGCGGGATAGAGTCGCCTGACGCTTTGCAGACCAGGAGACCAAGTTGTTGCCAAGGAACATACAATATCCTGACGTGGGCTGCGGTGTCCGGACAACCACCCCAATCCGCATCTGTGTATGAGACAAGTGTGGATGTAGAAGAAGGATACAAGTGCAACCCATAGTCCAGTGTCCCCTGAATATACCGAATGATGCGTTTGATTGCATTCATGTGCTCAACTCTGGGATCATGCATGAATAAACACACCTGCTGAACAGCATACGTAATATCCGGTCTGGTAAATGTAAGTTACTAGAGTGCCTCTGCAAGACTGCGATAGCGGGTCGGATCCTCGTATGGTGCACCTGCCGCGGCACTAAGCTTGGGTTTTGCATCAACTGGAGTAGAAGTGGACTTACATGATGACATCCCAGCCCTCTCGATGATCTTAGCAGCATACTTCCGTTGAGACAAAAATAAGCCACCTGAATGACGCTTGACGGCAATCCCCAAAAAATAACTCAAGGGCCCTAAGTCTTTCATAGCTAACTCAGAACTGAGCATGGCCATGATAGACTGGCGCAAGGCATCGGAATAGGCAGTTAAGATGATATCATCCACATACAACAAAATGTAGGCCAATGACGAACCACGGCGGTAGATGAACAAGGAATTATCTGACCTGCTGTGAGTGAACCCAATAGTCGAAACAAAGTCAGCAAATCGTGTATACCAGGCCCGTGGAGACTGCTTAAGCCCATATAATGACTTCTTCATCAAACAGACATGATGAGGGCGGTTGGGATCCCTGAAACCCAACGGCTGATGCATATAGACTGTTTCCTTGAGATCACCATGTAGGAAAGCATTCTTGACATCCAACTGATGAATTGGCCAAGTCTTTGAAAGAGCCCAGCTAAGCACAGTGAGAATGGTAGCCGGTTTGACCACCGGACTAAACATCTCACCACAATCAATTCCAACCTGCTGAGTCTTACCATCACCCACAAGTCGCTCCTTATGTCGAGCAAATGACCCATCTGAATTCTCCTTATGAGCAAAAATCCACATAGACCTGATAACATTAATACCATATGGACGGGGCACCAACTCCCACATCTTATTATCAATAAGAGCAGTATATTCATCAGTCATAGCAATTTTCCAATTAGGGTCATTTAATGCGGACACAGGATTGCGGGGCAAGGGGGATATAGAGACATCAGAATGTAAATTAAAATGTATTTTAGGTGTAAATATGCCCCGCTGACTACGAGTGACCGGTCTATGACTAAAGGAGGAAGTGAGGGAATTTTAGGAATTTTCTGGGGTCGGGACAGACGCCTGCTGGCCCAAATCGGTAAACTGTGGTGTCTTCTGGATCAGTTCCAGAATTGGGGTGGACAGGCCCAATTGCTGGGATTGATCCAGAAACTGGAACTGCTGCATCTGGTGGAACTGTGGGACCAGCGGGCAGTGGGCCTGTTGGAGGATTTTGGGTGCGGGATATGTCTGAAAAATTCCGAATAATATACGGGGATATTTGGTCATCCAAAAAATTATACGACCTAGGCTCGGGAGTATGCACTTTGGTAAAAGGAAATTGGGTTTCATAAAAAATGACATGGTGATTAATTATGATTTTCTTGGAGGATAAATCAAAACACTTATAACCAAGATGATTCAACGGATAACCTAAAAATACACACGGGGTAGACCGAGCCTGAAGTTTTTTAATTGTGGTGGATGTGAATAACGGATAACACAAGTACCCAAAAATTCGAAGATGAGAATAAGAAGGGTTCTTATTATATAGGATTTTGAGGGGGGAAGAATATGTCAGACCTTTAGAAGGAATTATGTTAAGAAGATATGTGGTCATTTGTAGAGCATGATGCCAAAAATATGAAGGTATGGAGGAATGAATTAAGAGAGTTCGGACAATGTTATTTATGAAACGGATTTTGCGTTCGGCTTTCCCATTTTGTGAAGATGTATGAGGACAAGAAGAACAAAAATTTATCCCATTATTAGCACAAAATTCCCGAAACTCCCTATTGTCATACTCTTTCCCATTATTACGTTGAATATTTTTTATTTCTCTTTCGAATTGAGTACGAATGAATGCTCTAAATTTGATGAAGACAGAAAACACTTGTGATTTATTCGCAATTGGAAACGTCCACAAAAATCTAGAATAATCATCTAAAAAGAGAACATAATATCGATGACCCAATGAACTAAGAACATGAGACGTCCATAAGTCGCTATGAATAATATCAAATGGCATTGAAGTATGAGAATTGGAGTCTACAAATGGCAGCTTAACAATTTTCCCTAATGAACAAGACTGACAAAGTGGAGTACGACTCGTACCCTTACAGGAAATAAAGCTATTTTTATTTAAAACTGATAAAATAGAAGATCCCGGATGACCCAGACGAGCATGCCACATGGAAGGAGAGATGGCTGCAAAGGCTGATGGCAAGGCTTGACTCGATGGACTGAAATCAGGCATGATAGGATACAGATCCCCCCTACTATCACACCTCATGAGATGACTCCCCGTCTTGAAATCCTTCATAGAGAAACCAAAAGGATCAAATTCAACTGAAACCGAATTATCAGATGTGAACTTTCGAACAGACACTAAATTTTTAATCAATTTAGGAGCGTGTAAAGTATTTTTCAAGAGAAGGGGTGGATTGGGGGGAGACAATGTTTTCTGACCATACCCTAGAATTGAAATAGAACTGTCTTTACCAATAATTATCCCTCGAGGGGTGCTCAAATTAGAATAAGATGAGAGAGTATCTAATTCGGAAGTCATGTGAGTAGTTGCCCCGGTGTCCATGTACCAATTTAGGTCCAGTTGAGTCAACCCCAACGTGTGCATCGCGGCCTCGATATCAGTCTGAGTGGGGCCTGCTGCATGATGGGCTTGCGGAGGTCGGGGCCCAAGAACTCCTGTCCGTGATGGTGCTGGGCCGTAGCCGCTGAAGTTGCTGTTGTTGGGCCACTGACCAGTGGGCCGCCACTGCTGGGTGTTGGGCCTGGACTGTTGGCCAGCCCACTGGCCGCTGGAATTCACTGCGTGATTGTAAGGGCTGCTGGCCCACGGCCCACTGCCCCAGCCCCACTGCCATGGGCCCCACTGCCCCAGCCCCACTGCCATGGGCCCCACTGCCATGGGCCCCACTGCTGGGCCTAGGGGGGGTGGTGGCCACTGTTCACTGGATGGGACCCACCGCCAGCTTGTTGACCACCGGAACCGCCACTAGAACCGCCGCGTTTGCCCCTGCGGTTTTTGTTATTATTTTTGCGATTATTCTTGCCGCCACCATTATTATGGTTTTGGCCCAAATTATTCACAAAACATGAAGCATTAGGAGAGGACGCCACCATGACGACGGGGCTTGCTCCGGTAGCAGCCTTTTTAGCCAAACCCGCTTCTTCCAAAGTAAGCATGGAACGGGCTTGATAGAAGTCAGGAAGAGGGTTGCTTTGGCGAAGAAGAGTTCCAACCCCATTATAGGCCTCCGAAAGATCGAAAACCAACTGTAGAACCAGACGATTATTTGTTATTGGTGCGCCAACATTACGGAGTTGATCCGCCAACTCCTTTAGTTTCTTGCAATATGCAGAAACGTTCGGAAATTCGTCCATTCGAATGAGAGAGAATTCCTGCTCGAGTGTGACGACACGTGAATGTTGGTTATCTTGGAATATGTCACGCAATCTATTCCATGCATCCATATCCGTGGTATCCGGCTCAATAATCGTCTGTAGAAGGTCCACCGAAATAGTGGCGTAGATCCACCGGAGAACGGTAGCATCAAGTGTAATCCATAACTCAGGATCCTCCGCAAGAAGGGGTCTAGCGGGAGGAATGATGTGATGAAGAACTTGATAAGAGATAGCGTGAATTTTAAAACAACTCCGCCCACGTCGCATATTGAACGTTTTCCATCTCAAGGACAATAGGGATACAACTCTTGATATTGGAAACTGTGAGGGCAGGGTGATAATTGTTCTTAGACATATTGAAAGAACAAAGAAGGAGGGGAAATTTAAGAGAGCTTTTTGAGAGCGGAAGACGAAATTTGGGAGAGAAACCCGAGGGGGGGGGGTTCTCGGCCAAGAAGGTCCAAAATATTTAGGGAGAGAAATTTTTTTGTAAAACCTAGTCTCTTGATACCATGAAAGAAATAATCCCCTTGATTATTTTTATTAATTGAATAGGTATATATACAAGATATAAAATAGGAGAATCATATTCCTATTCTATTCCTAAAACCTTATTCTACTGAATGCACAACGCGACACGATCATGCTGAATGCACAACACAAAAATATTTAAGTGAGAATATAAAACCTTTTTTATTTTTAATTGTAAGAATTAATAACTAAAGTTATGCAAAGAAAATATAAAAGATAAAGAAGTTGGAGGTTTTGTTTTTAAGAATGAATAACTAAAGCTATGCAAAGAAAATATAAAAAGCTAAATAAGGGGAGGGTATTTTCTTGTAAACAAATAGTAAGTTCTTAGAAATTATGTAATGCATGTTATTCTTAATATTGTAGGGATTTTGTTGGGTTGTTGTACGCAACAGATATTGAAAACTTGTTTCAAACCCAACAAACGTAGAACTGTTTGACTATAGGGTAATTTAAAATCGTAAACATAAGACTTGAATGGTACGTACATGTTTACAATATCTGGAATCATTATCAACTATGGGTGCGCACGCGAATGCCCTTTCGATTGCAAGCTCCAAGCTTCAATGTATTCCTCCTTTGGAAAGCTAGAAAATCCGGCAGAGGTTCGAGAGAGTGTTTTGATTCTGAGTCTCTAAGACTTAGAATAATGATATGAAAATCAAGTGTCACGAATAATGAAGTGTAGGTCTGTATTTATAGGTGAAAATTTAGGTCAAAATGGATTAGGGTTTGACCTTGGGCCTGACCCAAAAATTCGAGACAAATTAGGTCATGGCGCCGCGGCCCTATGGTGTGGGCGTCGCGGCGCTGACGTCCCTACACTGTCTCATTTTATTTTCCGCACATTCTTAATTAAATCCAAAATCCAATTTTGACTTAATTAAAACAATCATTATTCATTTAAATAACTCGATTCTAAATCGAATATTTAATACTCTCTCAATACATCCTTAGATCGAAAAGATAATCGACATAGTATGACCCTACAGGCCTTCACATATAAACATTAATCAAATTAAGGTCTACGCGGAACTCCTAGATGGCGTCGCAAGACGAACTCAATATATGAAGTACGCTTACACGAATCCAGTAAACTTAACCTCTATGTGGTAAGATAAAATTCTTTCATTCACGACACCCGATAAAGCTTAGGATTTGTCAAGTGTCTATCCAAATGGCTTAATCATTGTATCTCATCTATATTAGTTGACAACTAGACCATATTCTAAATATGTCTATTACGTTGGCCAACGACTTAGTCAACCTAATATCACTGAGACCCTGAGTGTTCTCTCAAATATACATTCGAGGAATGAATCATAATCTTGGCTCAACTACCATCTTTAATCCACATCGTAATGTACCCAATACAAACTGTATCTCAACCTATAAGGCATTTGATCTTAGGACATGATCAAAGTATATTTCTCTGTAGACAAGGTGTGCATTGACCTCAAGTCTAAGGACTTCTATCTCCCACACGCTGATCATACTTTAGACAAGTATAACAAATAATATATTAGCAGTGTATAACAATACTTTCAAAGTATTCATGTGTCCATCATAAGTAGCCATTAAACATAGCAGGTGAGACATACTACATCCTCTAAGAATGTGATGCAAACCACATGTTGACTTATCACATATCATCGATATCCCATTCTCGATGATCATTAGTCGAGGCTATTTTAAGAGTTACGTTATAATATCAATAACTCACATTATTAATAACAATGTAACCTCTAGGGATGCATATTATAGAATATTATAAGCAATCAACTAATAATTTAATAATTGCAGATGCCAAAATATTAATCTCCATTAATAATAATACGAACGTGTATAAAGTACATTTGTCCTAATACGGATTGTCTCTAGGACATACATATACTTTCAATCTCCCACTTGGCCTATAGCCAATCTCCAACATATCTAATGTCCATATTCTCAAAATGATCATTATGCTTGACTAAGCTTAATGGTTTAGTGAATGGGTCAGCTAGATTATCGTTTGTGGGAACATAGTCTAATCTAATCTCTTCAGTCTCCGCCATCTCCCTGAGTATGTGGTACTTCCTTGGTACATGCCTGTTTTTGTTTGTTGATCTTGGTTCCTTAGCTTGTGCAATCACACCAGTGTTGTCACAATAAATAGTTATTGGACAACTGGCACTCGGAACTACCCTTAGTTCCTTCAGGAACTCAGCAATCACGACAGCTTCTTTACGAGCTTTCGATCCAGCAATGTACTCACCTTCTGTTGTCGAATCAGCAGTTGTAGCTTGTTTGAAACTTTTCCAGCTCACTGCTCCACCATTGAAAATGAACATGTACCCAGAGTGAGATTTGAAGTCATCAAGATCCGTCTGGAAGCTAGCATCAGTGTACCTAGTAACAACTAGCTTTTCTTCCTCACCATAGACTAAGAAGTAATCTTTAGTTCGTCTAAGATACTTAAGAATACTCTTGACTGCTTTCCAGTGTTCTTCCCCAGGATTCTGCTGGAATTTGCAAGTTATACTAAGTGCAAATGCCACATCTGGCCTAGTACATGTCATGTCATACATGATCGATCATATAGCTGAAGCATATGAGATCTTCTTCATGCGTTCAAGTTCTATAGCATTAGAAAGACTGTCCTTTTTAGATAACTTGATGCCTTGTTCCATAGTGAGACCGCATTTCTTGGAATTTTCCATAGAAAAACGTCTAAGCACTTTGTCTATGTAGACTGAATGTGATAACCCCAACAATCTATTAGGTCTATCTCTATAGATCCTAATTCCCATAATGTAGCAGGCTTTACCTAAATCCTTCATCATGAAGGTGCTGGACAACCACTCTTTGACTGACTGCAGGAGAGTCTTATTGTCTCCCATTATCAATATGTCATCTACATATATAATAATGAAGGAAATACTCTCATCCTTGCATTTACTATAAACACAGGGATCCTCTTTGCTTCTGACGAAATCAAATGACTTGATAGCCTTGTCAAAGCAAATGTTCCAACTCCCCGAGGCTTGCTTAAGTCCATAAATGGACTTATGTAGCTTGCATACAACATTTGGTTTGGACTCAAATAAAAAACCCTCAGGGTGTTTCATATACACTTTCTCAACTAGATTACCATGAGGAAAGCGGTTTTGACGTCCATCTGCCAAATGTCATAGTCATAATATGCAGCTATTGCAAGAATAATCCAAATGGACTTAATCTTAGCAACGGGTGAAAAGGTTTCATGATAATCGACCCAGGCCGTTTATTATAACCTTTAGCTACCAACCTTGCTTTATAACTCTGTACATTGCCAAATGCATCGATCTTTTTCTTGAAGACCCATTTGCATCCTATGGGTTTAACCCCATCTGGCAAATCAATCAAGTTCCACACTTGATTGATGTACATAGATTCCATCTAGGATTTTATGGCTTCTTGTCATCTCTTCGAATCAATGTCCAACATTGCTTAGCTATAGGTTGTAGGCTCATTGTTATAGGGAATATCTATCTCATTGTGTGTTTCCACAATTAGATTTAGTTTTTCAGGAGGACGATGAGTCCTAGTAGACCTACAGAGTTGATTGTTTTGCAGTTCAGTGCTTGGTATGTTCTGACTGTGAGATGGTTCTTATGTGTTGGATAATCCACTAACTTGAAAGCTTTCAGGAATATCATTTTCATGTATTTCCTGAATGGGAGGAGGTGCAACCATTGCATCTACTCCCAAAGGCTGTGCAGGAGGATCTTGGATTTCTGCATTGTTTCTCGAAACACTCCCACTGACCGACGGGCGTACTTGAAGTACCCAATCTTCTCCAAATACTCCCACTGAATTCTTGCCTTTGTCATTTGGCAAGGATTGAACCTCTATGTTATCTCACGGTTCTTGAATTACTTCAAGTTCTATCTCTGTGCAACTATGTTTCTTGTAGACATATTCTTCTTCAAGGAAAGTTGTATTCCTGAAAACAATGTCCTTACATATTCTTCTTCAAGTTCTGTCACTGAGCATCTTATTAACATATGCAGGGCACCCCCAAGGTCTCATATGTTTAAGAGCTGGCTTCTTTCCACACCATATCTCATAGGGTATCTTTTCTACTGACTTGGAATGAACCCTGTTCAGAACATATATTGAGGTTTGTATATCATGTCCCTAAAGTTATGTCGGTAGAGCTGAGAAGCTCATCATGGATCAAACCATATCCAATAAAGTTTGGTTTCTCCTTTCGGCAGCACCATGCATATGTGGTCTTCCAGGAGGTGTCCGCTCTGATTGGACTCCATGTAGCTCTAAGTAATCTAGAAAATCCTTGCTCAAGTATTCACCTCCTCGATCCGATCGAAGGGTCTTGATACTTGTTGCAAGTTGCTTCTCTACTTCCGACTTGTACTATTTGAACTTCTCAAAAGCCTCAGATTTTTGTCTCATAAGATACACATATACATACCTTGTGAAGTCGTCAATAAAAGTGATGAAGTATGGGAAACCTCCTTTAGCTTGAGTCAAAAATGGCCCACATACATCAGTATAGACCAACTCAAGCACCTCCTTGGCTCCCACACCTTTCCCAGAAAGTGGCTTATTGGTCATATTTCCTCTCAAGCAAGATTCGCAGTTACCATAAGACTCCAAGTCAAATGGTTCGAGGTAGTCTAATTTTCTCAACCTTCCTATCCTTGATTCGTTGATATGACCAAGTCTGTAATGCCATAGGTAGGTAGAGTTTTTATTACTTATCTTAGCTCGTTTATTTTGTATATTGAATATTTCTCGACTACAGTTTAGTGTATATAATTCATCCACAAGAGGAGCAGTTCCATATATAACATTATCAAAAGACAGTACTTGACTGCCATTATAAATATATGAGGAAAAACCCTCCATGTCCAAAATAGGGATAGAAATGATATTCCTCGTTAACGAGGGTACATAGTAATAATCATTTAACACTAGACAATATCCAGAAACCAAATTTAATCTATAAGTTCCTACGCGCTCAGCATCCACTCATGCTCCATTTTCAACGCGTAGGTCCACCTCTCTTGGTCCAACATTCCTGCTATCAGTTAACCCCTGCACCTTGGTACAAATGTGTGAGCCACAAGCGGTATCCAATACCCAGGAATGAGAGTTATTTATAGACATATTTATTCCAATGACGTACATACCTTGTCCACCAGAGGTAGAAGCACCTGGTGCTTTTCCTCCTCCTAGTGCAGTGCAGTCCTTCTTCCAATGCCCCTTCTTATTGCAGTTGAGGCATACATCCTTAGCCGGATTCACCTTATTCTTCTTCACACCTCCCTTAGGCTTCATAACTGAGGGTGCAACGACCGCTTTACCCTTCTTCTTCTGCCATTCCTTACCTTTCGGCTTGGGTCCGCCAGTAGAGCTCACCAAGAGCACATCTTTGCCTTTGGAAATGGAAGACTCAAAGGTCTTGAGTATGTTGTGCAGCTCCAACAGACTCGCCTTCGTTCCATTCATATTGTAATTCACTATGAAGTTTTCAAAGGAACGAAGGAGAGAGTTCAGGATGAGGGTGGTAGCGACATTCTTTGGCAGCTTCGTTCTAAAGGAAGCAAGTCTCTCTATCAGCCCTATCATCTTCAACACATGCTGCGAGACCTGGCCCCCTTTATTGAGCTTACACTTAGAAAGTTCTATCAGTAACTTATATTCCATAGTCTGGGAATGTGAGTCATAGAGACTCTTCAAGTGTTCGAGCATCTCATTGGGACCCATGTTCTCATGTTGTCTCTGAAGTTCCATAGACATGGAAGACAACATCACACACTGTGCTGAAGTGGCATTATCTCGGTGTTTTTGGTAAGCATCCTTATCAAAAGAGGCATATTCAGCAGAGTTTGTCGCAGGGACTGTTGGGAACACCGTGTTCAACACGTATTCTAATTTCTCTTGTCTCAGCACTATTCACAAATTTCTTAGCCAGTCAAGGTAGTTAGGTCCAGTAAGTTTGTTCATTTCAATCAACATTTTCAATGATAAGCTCGACATCATTGATAATTTGAAGAATTAGATAGACTGGAAATCAAACTCAAAATTTATTTCCTATTATACACATTCGTTTAGGCTAATCAACATGATCTTTTTTTTAATTAGCTCCCACTATTTTAACATACTTCTATGACCACATGGTAGAATACAGATCTATATTAATTAAGGTCATAATGGGCCAAGATCCAAGCCTATGCTATCTCCGCGTTTGCTTTGGCTGATAACTTTAATAACACATCTTGGTAAGTTCTAAACCAATTGCAAAAATTATTTGCAACTCTTAGTTGATCAAATATTATATTTAATCTTGCGTCCTTAGATTAGTCCGACACTTTGGCGTCAAGATTTGTCTAAGCAAGTCAACCCCATTACACGACTGCGTTTATGTATCTAAGTAAATTTGGCCTTTGTGAGCAAACACTTTGGTGTAAATACCCACAAAAGTTTATCGTTTACCTTTACATTTAAAACAAATCTATGAAAAAGTCTGGGTCTTCGTAGACTTAGAGCAAATGCTTTGGCATTAATACTCATATCGCCAAAAAGGATTTTGTACTCTAACAATTATAATGGACGATGCGTTTTAATTTAGACTTGTATTTAAAATTCAGGGGAATATTTTAATTCAGGGTTTTAATCAAGATCAACTCTTTTACGCCATATCCATTATGACATCTTAATATCATACAAAACTAATGACACATATAGTTGGAAACCGTCAACCCAATATGCATGATATAAGATGATTTAATCAAATACTGGATGCCGCCTATCCAGACAGTTATAGAGGACAATTAAATGAAAGCATTTAAACACTTAGCATATAGTTTGTATATTATTCAATAATATACAATTAATAATAATCATGGGTTAACGTGTCTAAACTCTAAAATTTAAGTCTAATCCAAACAGTCCCTTAAACATTTTCTGATTTTAAAAACTGATTTTCAGGTTATTTCTGTAAGTTCCAGATTTTTAGAATTTACAGTTTCGTCCCTCAAATATTTAAAATTTCAATTTTGACCCCCTTTAAATTCAGAAAATCCAATTTTAATTTTCAGAAAATATTTTCAGATTTCAGGGACTAGTCTGTAATTTCCAGAATTTTAAATTAATTACAGATTTATTCCAAGGGACCAAATCTGCTTTTCTGAAATTTATAGATTTGCCCCGAGGACCAAATCTGATAATTGTAAAAACTTTTCCAGGGACCAAATTGTAATTCCAGAAATTTCTAAAAATTTTAGATTTACCCCAAGGGCTATATTGCAATTTCGAAATCACATCGCCACGAATAAAGTGACAACGCCATCGTAATCGACGGATAGTGTTCGATTATTGTTCATCGTTAGAAAAAATATATTTTTTAAAAAAAAATTGGAGCCTGCCGGAACAGTGATTGTCGTCACTGTTCACGCCGAAACAGTGTTCGGTTACTGCTCACTATTTTGAAATATATATATATAATTGGAGCCCCGGTGCCGTGACAAACCCTAGGTGGCGCCGCGGCGCTCCATTGTGGAGTTGCGGCGCCTCCGTCTCAGAAGCACCAAATCCGCATTTCCGAAACCCTATAACTGGTTCAGGGTCAGATTTGCAGATTCATCTTCATTACCCTTCACTATCAAACAATGCGTTCATCGACCATCATCCAATCCCTTCTCGTTCTTCGCTTCAGTGCACCATGTTCTCAATGAACCGATTACGCACATTGACTTAGAAGAGTTAGATCGGAAGAATTTCATCGATTACATCATTGTTTAATAGTTTGGGAAACAAGGATGATGTGCTTTTAAGATATTAGGTTTTTAAACTTTAAACGACATAAATTTCACATTTAAATAAATTCTAACCCATATTATTATTAACTAATTACCTTATAATCATATAAACCAACCCTGGCTCTGATACCACTGTAGATATTTTGTTGGGTTGTTGTACGTAGTGGATATTGAAAACTTATTTCAAACCTAACCCAACAAACGTAGAACTGTTTAATTATAGGGTAATTTAAAACCGTAAACATAAGACTTGAATGGTACGTACATGTTTACAATATCTGGAATATTTATCAACTGTGGGTGCGCACGCGAGTGCCCTTTCGATTTCAAGCTCCAAGCTTCAATGTATTCCTCCTTTGGAAATCTAGGAAATCCGGCAAAAGTTCGAGAGAGTGTTTTGATTCTGAGTCTCTAAGACTTAGAATAATGATATGAAAATTAAGTGTCATGAATAATGAAGTGTAGGTCTGTATTTATAAGTGAAAATATAAGTCAAACCGGATTAGGGTTTGACCTTGGGTCTGGCCTAAAATTCAAGACAAATTAGGTCATGACGCCGCGGACCTATGGTGTGGGCGCCGCGGAGCTGACGCGGCCCTACACTGTCTCGTTTTATTTTCCGTACATTCTTAATTAAATTCAAAATCTAATTTTTACTTAATTAAAAAAGTCATTATTCTTTAAAGTATCTCGATTCTAAATCGAATATTTAATACTCTCTCAATACATCCTTAGATCGAAAAGACAATCGACATAGTGGTGACCCTACATGCCTTTACATATAAACATTAATCAAATTAAGGTCCACGCGGAACTCCTAGGCGGCGCTGCAAGACGAACTCAATATGTGAAGTACGTTTACACGAATCCAGTAAACTTAACCTCTATGTGGTAAGATAAAATCATTTCATTCACGACACACCCGATTAAGCTTAGGATTTGTCAAGTGTCTATCCAAATGGCTTAATCATTGTATCTCATCTATTTTAGTTGACAACTAGACCATATTCTAAATATGTCTATTGCGTTGGCCAACGACTTAGTCAACCTAATATCACTGAGAATCTGAGTGTTCTCTCGAATATACATTCGAGGAATGAATCATAATCTTGGCTCAACTACCACCTTTAATCCACATCGTAATGTACCCAATACAAGATGTATCTCAACCTATAAGGCATTTGATCTTAGGACATGATCAAAGTATATTTCTCTGTAGACAAGGTGTGCATTGACCTCAAGTCTAAGGACTTCTATCTCCCACACGCTGATCATACTTTAGACAAGTATAACAAATAATATATCAGCAGTGTATAACAATACTTTCAAAGTTTCCATGTGTCCATCATAAGTAACCATTAAACGTAGCAGGTGAGACATACTACATCCTCTAAGGATGTGATGCAGACCACGTGTCGACTTATCACATATCATCGATATCCTATTCTCGATGATCATTACTCGAGGCTATTTTAAGAGTTATATTATAATATTAATATCTCACATTATTAATAACAACGTAACCTCTAGGGATGCATATTATAGAATATTATAAACAATCAACTAATAATTCAATAATTGCAGATGTCAAACTATTAATCTCCATTAATAATAATACGAACGTGTATAAAGTACATTTGTCCTAATACAGATTGTCTCTAGGACATACATATACTTTCAAATATAACATACCAAACAGTCAATAAAAAATAATCCTAGTATAACTAATCTCAGTATAACTAATCCCACCATAACTTGGCTTCAAACCAACCGACCCCTTTAACTTCCCTGTTTGAAGCATGAATGTTGTTTGGTAAGTTAAAATGCGGTTGGTTCATTTGGACACTTAACTGTAGTCCTGTCCACCGGGTTGGGGACCCTCCCAGCCCGACCCGAAAAAACCAGGGCCAGGGTCAGCTTATAGCTGACCCGCGAGCCACTCGACCCGAAAAAGCGGGGACCCGATCAGGGTCAAGGTCGGTCCAATGTCAGAAAATTTTACCCGTCTGACCCGGCCTGGCCCGACCCCGACCCGCATATTTTTTTAATATAATTTATATTATTTTTCCTTCATTAATATTTATTTTGTACTTATATATATTTTTGTCATTAATAAGTGATATAATGCATGTTTTTATATATATATATATGTATTGCTCTAATCTACATTGAGCTCGACATAAATTAAGATAAAAACGGTAGCTGATTATTAATTATAAATTTATATTATTAGTCGTTCTGTTAATATCACGGAAGCATAATGTATGGAGAGAAAGTAGTTGTAAATTGGTGAAACTTTAAATGGTCATAACTCTGCGCTCGGATGTCCGTTTTACCCGATGCTTTTTGATTTTGGATATTTTTTCGAGACGGGGCGGCCCAAACTATCGTAAGGCAGTTTGGCGCAGCCAATTTTTAGAAAAACGTCCGTTTTCCCAATCAATTTGTGTTTTCCCCCAAATCGATTTCTAATTTTCCTTTTTCTTTAGTCAAGATCTCACGATATACAACACATTTCAACGTCGAAATTCCGTGGTAATGTAGGAGTGAATGCCAATTTCAATTTTGGAAATTCAATTTTTTTAAAAAAATAAAAAAATCCTCGACCCGGCCCGACCCGACCCTGTTCCGCCAAAAAAATTCGACGGGTCAGGGCCGACCCGTGACCCGTAGGGTCCCCGAAGGGTCAGGGCCAGGGTCAGATTATTTTAAAAAATATAGGGTCAGGATCGGGCAAGCAGGGGAAAAAAAGCCACCCGACCCGGCCCTGACCCGGCCCTGACCCGGTCCGACCCGACCTTTGAACAGGTCTACTTAACTTTTTGGATTACATTAATTTCAATTCATTTACACTTCTCATTATCTAGTCTTATTGTTTATTTTCAATTATTAAGATCAAGGTTATTCTAATCCTTTTCTTTCTGTTTTTCATGAACACACTTTAGAGAATTCGGATATTAACTGACAAACTCTATTCCGGTCCAAAATGGACCGTGCCACACATTTGCTTGTCCTATGTTTGGTTCAGGTGTCTGCATCGAGCGATAAATTGGTCTGCCAGTTCCTGAACGGGAACCCCATTTTATTATGTTTAATCTCCATGTTATGTATTTGTATTCACGAACACTTTCTAAAAAAGTTTGTGTGTGTTTGATAGTAGACTTTTAGTTAGCTTTACATGGTTACATTAAGGGGATAGAATTCACGTCCGGTCGTTAACTCCTCGCGCCGCTGCCGCCGTTTCTAGGAACAACCGACGCCTCTACCTACGTAGTGTAGTCTCGATCTCACATTCAACATAGCATTCGGACTCATGTGCCTTCCAGAACCAGGGGTATTCGAGCGTGCTGCGTACAATATTAGAGTTATTTTATGCCAATACTTAATTTTACTAGTGTTTAATTCAAAGACTAGAATAAAGAGTCTGAATTTTCCAAATAACAACCAAAACTGTTTTGCCATAGTTGTATTTTTGTTATTCTTCAAATAAATGTGGTTTACCAAGTTTAGTCTTTGCAACTCCTTAAAATGGACTAATTAATTCATTGCTTTGCAGAATTTTGAAAACATTTTGACTAAAGAGGAGGTTCTTAAACAGAAGCCAAAAATCAAAACCAAAGTGGCAGCCCAGCCACGTTTAATAGTTGTTGGCTTAAATACAAAATAATTTTGGGATAAGATCCCCTATACCCCATGAAACCAAAATATTTACCCGCCTCTAACCCTCTTATTTTTCATACCCCTAAACATATTACCCGATATACCCCCAACCCATAACCCATCGTTCAACCCAAAAACAACATGAAGTTCCTGCAAAACGTGAACCAAAAACTGAGCATCTTCAAAAACAGAGCAGCTTCAACAAATCCAAAGTCACAAACCCGAAATATTGGAGAGTCAAACAACTCTTTCTTTGACTACAGTTTTCTCCGACTTTTTTCATATATTGTTAATTATTAATTATACAGATTTATAGTACTTTTTATATAGTTTTCAAATATTTAATTTTGTTATAAAATACTCGAAGAGTCTTATGTTTAAAATTAAGTGAAAGAAAAAACTGTTTAACTCCCAAAACTAGTCAACCTTCAAACAAATTCGGATGTAGGGAGTAGTCAAGTTTCTTGAACTTCAAACAAAGTGAAATATGTATTCGTAAAAAATCAAAATGTTCTAACTTATTTTGGTACTATTTTTCCATTTCGTTTGACAAATAAAATATCTTAATATATATTATATATATTTTATATATAATTTTAAGTATTAATTATGTTCAATCTAGTACTTATTTTAAATTGTCGAATTAAAGTTATTTACAGTTTAATTTTTTTAATTAGCCAGCATTTGCAAAATAAGTATCTTATTTTGTTAAGTCAAGAAGTTTAATTAGTTAATTGAATAATTAATTTATCTCAAATTGATTTCGAATTAGTTGCTTATTGAGTTTCGGCTATAATTTACATGAGAAAGGCTATTTTGTGAACTTGAATTTGACCTCTTTTTTTTTTGGGGAAGTTTCATAGATACTACTAGTAAATGAGTTTAGAATTTCATAAATTTACAACCAAATGCACACCATATTGGAACCGGATTCGATGGCTCAACAAACATGAAAGTGTTTGCAAAATATTTTTCAAGATAACAAGATTTTTCGTGCGGTCTATCTCGAAAATCAATTCACCGATGTCAAGTTGGATGATTTTCCAAACATCTCCGCATATTGTCAAGAGTTAAAAATACTTGCCGATCAACTTTCAAACGTTGGTGTACCGGTGACGAATCAAATGTTAGTTCTCCAATTAATTGAGGGTTTGAGTGAACAATATGATGGTGTTGCTACGTTCATTGAACAAAGTAACCCGTTGCCACCATTTTATGACGCTCGTTCGAGATTGATTCTTGAAGAAACCCGGAAGATACTGTTGGACATTATAGATCAAATCAGGCTCCGTGTAGGGTCTCATGCACTGCCATAAGTCACTATAGCGGGCTGGCATAGTGACACATCTAGCGTCTCCGGCACACGGGCTTCTTATGATTTCTTTAGGCCTCACAGTTCTAAAGTGCCTGGGCACGAGAAGTTTGGAACGCGTGTATTCAGCCTAAACATGTTTTCACTCTTTAGTTGTGTACTAACGCAAAGCTCCGTACGAAGGACAATGTGCATTATATGGACATCGACAGATCGTGCGCATTATGCAGTCGTGTAGATGAAACTAACATTTACCTATTCTTTAGTTGCACCACTAGTGCATATATTTGGTTGCAGGTTAAGCGATGGTTGGGCATCACAAGGGCCATGTCTACGATCGACAGTGCATTCAAGTTCATCAGGAAGAAAGGTCGTAGCTCAGGATGGCAGGCCAAGGCAAAGCACATAACATTGCCTAACACCATTTATCACATATAGGCTGAACACAATAAGGTCATTTTTTATTATGCAAGACTTGATAAGGAGGCTCTTATATACAGAATTAAAACCAATGTTTATAGAGTCTTGTTTATGCTTTTTCCTCATGTACTTTCTCGTTATGAGTCCTTATCTTGTGGCAATTATACCATTAGAAATATTAACGCTCAAGCACTTTTCTTACTTGCCATAGGTTTGTCCCATTGGGTTTACCATGGCAAGGTTTTAACGAGGTCTGCGGCTGCAACCCCATGTATTACGCATAAGGGAATTGCCACTTGCTAGGCTTTATTTCTCTTGAGACTTTATGTTTTGGCGCCGAAGCATACATCACTCGCAATACTCACAATATCAGATCAATAAAGTCTTGGGGGACTGCATTTGGATCAGCCCTAGTGAATCTTGGCGGACTCAACCCGAGGAATTCTCGAGTCCTAGAACTCCCAATACCATCAAAATACCCAGTGCCTGTAGAAGCCCTTATTTGACGTTGTTAGGTAGCTACTATCTGTGCTAATAATTGTACGACACTTTCCACTTCTTGTTCAGAAGACTCGGGGTGGAGGAACTAGAGGAACCAGATTATGTGAAACTGGAGGAACTATGTCTCTAATTTCCTCCCGAGGGGGTGGAACTGGTGATACATGAGAGTGTGACTCTCTCTGAGCTTTAGTTCTATTAATTTGGCCGAGCGGGGAAATACTGGTACTTTTACCCCTATCAGCACCGACTCGATTACTAGCATTGGCTTTTATAGTAACTGGCATGACTAGAAAAGGAATTAGAGCACGAATTAGGCTCGGAATGATGTAACTCAAATCTATAGCACGATCTAGAAAGTTAAGGAACAACAACCATCCTTAAATACATGGCAGCCTCCTATTTATAAGTGTGGTGCACAACACACCCATAAATAAGACTCTACTAAATACGGCTCACAAACTCCCTAGCATTGACTTGCTCTGATACCAAGTTTGTCACACTCCAAACTAGGAAGTGTGCCGGCACACGGTGCCCTACTGGCCCGAGCATACCACTCTGATGACTAGTCTTCTGTATGAGTAGAACTTCCGGCCGACATGGCCATATTGAAATATATACCAACAACAACACTAAACACGAGGGATTAACCTAACATATATACACAACAGGACCAACAAGGCTATACATCAACATTATACATACCAAAACAAGTTTGTGAACCTCTACGAGTAACTAAACTGACATATGGCCGGGACAAGGCCCTGACTTACCTATACTATAGATAACCCAACAAAACATACTCCATATCGGACCAGGAAGCTCCGAGAAAGATGAAGCTTACTTACTATCGGTTGAACTCAACAACTCCTACTGTGGTGGCCTAGCAGAGTCTCTATCAGAACCTATGGCATGAACACACAGCTCCCCCGGCAAAAGAGACATTAGTACAAATAAAATGTATTAGTGTGTAAAACATGAATAATAATATGAATCTGTAAGCTATAAAGAAAGGCCTAAGAGTAACATAAAGTAATAAGCTGTAGATGAAAGCATAAGCAACCTGGATGCCATATGAGACGAATAATGAAACTCTGAAACTCAAATACAACCTATATGGATAGGCCTTGAATGTATAAACTAGCCTCGTCTTATAGTGCGAGGTGTGTAAATGTTACTACCCTCAGGTATACTCTAAGGTGTATTTATAGATATACAATGCAATGTACACACATGCTCCGGGTGGAATACCTTTATGCCTTGATAGTGATGACCCATGAGGGATCCGCGAAGTCCACGTACCCGCTGCGGCACACAGTTCGATCCAATATATATGTATGTGTTGCGGACTGCGCAACCCGGTCTAATATATGTATATGTTGCGAAATGTGCAACCGGTCCAAATGTATGATCATGATTGTATAAATAATATCAAATGCCAATGAAATATATATCAACACCAATGGGAATCAGTGGTATGGACAACATACTGTGATAACAATGGCCCTTTGACCTCTTTTTAAATTTATAAACTTTTTGACTTTGCCTTGACACAACTCTTGGTCGACTCGGAATGATTATGAGAATAAGAATAATCAATGAATACTTCTCGACAAGATATTTCAATATACAATAGAACGAAGCTCTTGACATTTCTTTTCGAAAATGATAACTTTTTGGATTTCATGCTTTTGAAAGAAATGAATAGCCTTACATACCTTGTTCACGAAGCTACAAGTTGTTCGATAAGCCCTCGTATCCCTTACGGATGATTATCTATAACAAATAAAGGATTGTTATTATAACCGAATCCATATTCAATAGAGAAACTTCATTTAGGCATCTTATCGATAACCTTAAACATAAAGGGTTCTTAGAATCTTTAACAAAGGGTACTTATGTAATTTGATCTCACGATCCTCCGAAATATTCTTTATTAGTTTGACAATACAAACAATAAATTTACTAATCAATATCAACTCATAATTCAAGCAAAACAACCCACAACTCATATCACCATGATTTCATAGCTTTACGGGTTTCGATTATGAAAATCCTTTCACAACTTACTCCAAATCATCCATAAATCACAAACATAGATAGAGGAGGATAAATCTTACCTCGATGTATCAAAACCCTCTAAAAACAGCAAGTTACCCCTATATCAAGGGTTTTCAAAATCGCTTCACTACGGGGAATATGATTTCTACGATTACCGCAGGGATTATCACGTTAATCTTGCGTGATTTGCCTTTGGATTGATCTTGGGTGTTATGGAATACTTAGAGAGGATTTAGGAGGAACTTAAGGTCTGATTTGGGTGGAAATGAGCTCCAATTTTGACTTAACCCGTTATAAACCCGACTAAAATATTCCACCGCCGCAACTTGACGGTCCGTCAAACCACCACTAAGATCTCAAAATGAAGGACATTTGACGGTTCAAGTTGGCACTTTGACGGTCTGGCAATCTCTTTGATGGTTCGTCAATCTCTTTGACGGTCTGTAAACACTGCCGTCAAATTGTCCAACTTTCCGGTTTCGTCGAAACGTATTTCCTTTTATCCGTTTAACTTCCATATACTCCAAAACTTCCATAAACAAGTTATAAACATTTATTACCACTCTATAAGGTCTTACCTCTTTTCGAAACATCAGTATCACTTAACTACACGACGAAACGCGAAACTACAGGGTGTAACGCCCTTCTCCCCTTAGGAACATTCATTCACAAATGTTAAAGATATTTTTAACTTTTGAGGGTTCAAATAAAATTCAGTAGAGTTTCCTTTGTAAACAGGACTGTCCGAAACCTGGTAAACATCCCAAACATATATCCAATGTCACGCAGGGCAACATAATAACAAAATAACATCAACCAGGCCTCACACGACC
This sequence comes from Anisodus acutangulus, assembly GCA_029783415.1. NCBI lineage: Eukaryota > Viridiplantae > Streptophyta > Magnoliopsida > Solanales > Solanaceae > Anisodus > Anisodus acutangulus. The sequence continues at coordinate 500,391 of CM056499.1, forward strand.
GTCTGTATATATAAAAATCAAAGAGAGTTAACTATAACTCACATTTACTGTCCTCTGTCATCTTTTGAGTTGCACCTGTCATATTTGCCCCAACATTAATACCTTAACAAGATATAAGATTGTCAAATATGATAGAAATAAGAGAATTATATCGCATGAGTATCGGTATAAACCTGAAGACTTAAATAAGTAAGGATATCTGGATTTTATGTCTTCTTCGGCCTCCAGAGTCATCTCTTTAGTATTATTATTCCTTTATAGAACTTAACAGAGGCAACTTCTTTAGTTCTCATGTTTCCAACTTAGCGATCTAAAATAGCTATCGGAGTCTCTTCATAGGTTAAATTCTCGATGATATGTACATCCTCTACGGGAGTAATACAGGAGGAATCTCCTATGCACATACACAACATCGAAACATGGAATACAAGGTGAACTGCTTCCATTTCTGAGGATAATTTAAGCTCATAAGTCACTCGGCCTATCCTGCGGATAATCTTATATGGCCCAACGTATTTGGGGCTAAGTTTCCCTTTCTTGCCAAATCTTATTACTCCTTTCATAGGAGAAACCTTTAGAAATACCCAATCATCAACTGCGAATTCCAAATCGCGGCGTCGAACATCTGAGTAAGATTTTTATCGACTCTGGGCAGTCAATAAGCGTTCTTGAATTAGCTTTACTTTCTCCACTATCTGCTGGATCAAATCGGGACCTAGTAACCCGACATTACCCACTTCAAACCAGCCAATTGAGAATATACACTTTCATTCATACAATGCCTCATACGGGGCCATCTTGATGCGAAAATTATAGTTGTTGTTGTAAGCGAACTCAATGAGGGAAAAATGATCATCCTTGTTATATTTGAAGTCTAATACACAAGCATGTAGCATGTCCTTGATTGTTTGAGTTGTGCGCTCGGCCTGACCGTCGGTCTATGGATGGAAAACTGTGCTAATGTTCACTTGGGTTCCTAAACCTCTCTAAAATGACCTCCAGAAATGAGCTGTAAACTGAGCACATCTGTCAGATATAATAGAGATCGGAACACCATGTAACCAAACTATTTCGTTAATATATAGCTTGACGTAATCCTCCGCCAAGAAAGTAGTACGAACATGTAAAAAATGGGCCAATTTCGTAAGCTTGTCGACGATCACCTAGATGGAATCAAACTTCTGATAAGAACGGGTAAACCAGTGGTAAAATCCATATTAATCATTTCCCACATCCAAGTAGGGATTTCAATATACTGAAGCAAGCCTCCAGGCTTCTAATGCTCGATCTTAACTTGCTGACAATTCGGGCATTGAGCTACAAATACTGTGATATCTTTCTTCATATCATTCCACCAGTAAACTTGTCGAAGGTCATGAAACATCTTTGTCAATCCCAGATGAATGGAATTTCTAGATTGGTGGATTTCAACTATAATTTTCTCTTGAAGCCCTCCTACATGTGGTAAACATAGTTGACCTTGATATCTAAGGACACCGTCTCTTGTAAGTTCTAATATTGGCTTCTTCTGTAGGGGAATCCCTTCTTTCATTCGGACCAACTCAGGATCATCAAATTGTCTTGACTTCACCTCAGTTATAAAGGATGATTCTACGGTATTCTGTACTACAGCTCCTCCGTCATCCGTATCCAAAAGTCGCACATTTAAACTGGCTAAGCGATGTATTTATTTGGTTATCTCCAGCTTATTAGCTTCAATACCATCCAAACTCCCCATAGACTTACGACTTAAGGCATCAGCTACGACATTCGTCTAACCGGGGTTATATAAAATGCCAACATCATAGTCTTTTAATAACTCCAACCATCTCATTTGCCTTAAATTTAGTTTCTTATAACGAAATATTTATTGTACTCTTGTGGTCCATGAATATGTCAACATGGACTCCATATAAATAATGATGCCACATCTTCAGGGCAAAGATTACTGCTACCAACTCAAGATCGTGAGTCAGATAGTTTACCTCGTGCTTCCTTAACTGCCTCGAAGCGTATGTTATAACCTTTTCATGCTGCATCAGAACACACATTAGGACGAATCTGGAGGCATCACAATAGACCTCATACCCATCGATACCTTTGGGAAGAGCTAATACAGGTGCGGATGTCAACCTGACCTTCAATTCTTGAAAAATATGCTCACACGCATCTGATCATTGAAACTTAGCTGTCTTGTTAGTGAGCTTGGTCATAGGTGCAGAGATAGAAGAAAAACCTTTCATGAATCTCAGATAATGTCCTGCTAATCTCAAGAAGCTACGTACTTCGGTAGGGGTTGTAGGCCTCGGCCAACTCTTTACAGCCTCAATCTTCTGAGTATCCACCTAATACTTCCTGAGGATACAATATGACCTAGAAAAGCTACAGAGTTTAACCAGAACTCGCGTTTAGAAAATTTGGCATATTGCTTACGGTCTTAGAGCATCTGTAATACCACTTAGAGATAATCTGCATGGTCTGCCTCAGTCCGTGAGTACACCAACATATCGTCAATAAATACGATCACGAAGATATCCAAGAATGACTTGAAGAATCAATTCATTAAATCCATAAAGGCTGTTGGCGCGTTAGTGAGTCCAAAATACATCATCTGAAACTCAAAATGGCCATACATGGTCCCAAAGGCTGTCTTCGGAGTATCTTTCTCCTTTACCCTCAACTGGTGGTATCTCGACCTTAAGTCAATCTTTGAGAAATACTTAGCATCTTGTAACTGATCGAATAAATCATCGATTCTCAAAAGCGGATACTTATTCATGATAGTAACCTTATTCAATTGTCTATAATCGATGCATATCCTTAAGGAACCATCCTTCTTGCGAACACATAGTACTAACGCGCCCCATGGCGAAGTGTTAGGTCTAATAAAACTTTTTCCAATAAATCTTTCAACTGCTCCTTCAACTCCCTCAGCTCAACAAGAGCCATTCGATAAGGAGGGATAAATATCGGTTGCGTATCTGGAAGACGTCAATAGTGAACTTAATCTCCCTCTATGGAGGAATATCTGGGAGCTCATTCGTAAATACATCGGGAAACTCATTAACTACCAGGACATACTGAAGGGTTGGTGGTTATGTATCTGTGTCCCTAATCCAAACCAAATGATATATATAGCCCTGGAAAATCATCTTTTTTGGCCTTCGGGTAGGAAATAAACCTGCCTTTAGGCGTAGCTGCATTACCTTTCCATTTAAGGGTCGGCTCGCCTGGAAACCTAAACTTGACAATCTTTGTCCGACAATCGACATTTGCATAGCAAGAAGCCAACCAATCCATGCCCATAATAATGTCAAACTCAACCACAGGTAACTCAGCTAAATCAACCAAAGTAGGGCGATTACAAACTGTTACGATACAATTCCTATAAATTGATCTTACTACAATTGTCTCACCAACCGGTGTAGCCACTTCATATGGCTTAGACAACAGTTCTAGCTCAAACCCAAATTTGCTCGCAACAAAGGGCGTAACATAGGACAAATTGAAGCTCGTATCTAACAATGCATAAACATCATAGGTGAAGACATATAGTATACTTGTAACAACATCTAGACATGACTCTAAATCCTGGCCACCGGATAAAGCATAGATATGGTTCTGAGAAACGCCTGAACTAAAGGCTCTTTATCTACCTCTGTCTCTACCTGCTGAGGTTTGTAGCCCACCACTATGCGAACGTACACTCGATGAAGATGCTGCTATCGATCCCATCGGCTGAACTGCATCACCTCTACCTTTACTCGAACACTGGCATATATAGTGGTCAGATTCACCAATCCTATAAAATATATCAGCACCCTAACGACACCATCCCGGATGTATCCTACCACACTAACCACAAAGCGATAGTGGTGGTCCCATTTGGATCGAATTACCTTGCTCTTGAAAACCTGAAGCTCTCGAACTCTGCCCTGGCCCAAATTGAGTATGTCTGTCATACCTAGGCTCCTGGAACTATGATGGAGAACTATTAACAAACTGAGGCGGACATCTAGAAAATTGCTGCCTAGATCTACCAATGCTTCTCCGAACGACCAGACTGACCTAGCTCTCTTAGTCAAATCCCTCTCTGCACTTTTATTCTCTCGAAGTTGTCGCTTGCGGTCCTCAATGCCTTGAGCACATGTCAGTATTCTAGCAATATACATATCTCTGTTCAGCGAGGTTGTAGTACATTCTCCAATCAGGTGGATCCAAGCCTGCCACAAATTGATAAATTCAAGCTCTCATCGTATCCACGATATTTAGAGCACATCTAGAGAGAGAATCAAACTGCAGACTATATTCCCTTACACTTTTGGCATTTTCCTTGAGGTTTAAAAATTGCTCCACTTTAGCATCTCGTACTTCCAATGGAAAATAGTAATCCAAAAAGGCTTCTGAAAACTCATCCCACACAACTAGAGGTGCATCTGGTCCTCGAGACCTCTCCCAGGCCTCATACAATAGAACAACCACATTACGTAACCTAAAAGAAGTCAACTCTACTGCCTTTGTATCCGAAGCATACATCACTCGCAATACTCACAACATCAGATCAATAAAGTCTTTGGGGTCTGTATTTGGATCAACCCTAATGAATACATGCAGACTCAACCCGAGGAATTCTTGAGTCCTAGAACTCCCAATACCATCAAAAGATATAGTGCCTGTAAAAGCCCTTATTTGACGTTGTTAGACAACTACTATCTGTGCTAATAAATATACGACACTTTTCACTCCTTGTTCAGAAGACTCGGGTGGAGGAACTTGAGGAACCAGATTCTGTGAAACTGGAGGAACTGTGTTCTAAGGAGTTGGAGGCGTTGCACTTCCTCTAATCTCCTCCTGAGGGGGTGGAACTGGTGATACATGAGAGTATGACTCTCTCTGAGCTTTAGTTATATTAATTTGGTCCGACGGGGCAATACTGGTACCTTCACCCCTATTAGCACTTCATTGATTACTAGCACTAGCTATTATAGTAACTGGCAAGACTGAAAAAGGAAATAGAGCATGAATTAGACTTCTAACTATGTAACTCGGCTCTACTGCACGATCTAGGAAGTTAAGGAACAACAACTATCCCTAAATGCTTGGCAGCCTCCTATTTATAAGTGTGGTGCACAACACACCCATAAACAAAACTATACTAGACACGACTCACAAACTCCCTAGGACTGACCTGCTATGATATCAAGTTTGTCACACCCCAAACTAGGGGGTGAGGCCAGCACCTAGTGCCCTACTGGCCCAAGCGTACCACTCTGATGACCAGTCTTTTGTATGAGTAGAACTTCCGGCCGACAAGGCCGTACTGGAATATATACCAACAACAACACTAAACAAGAGGGATTAACCTAACATATATACACAACATGACCGACAAGGTCACAACATGGTTCAACAAAAGATAAATTAGCAGACAAGGCTATACATCAACATTGTACATACCAAAACAAGTTTGTGAGCCTCTACGAGTAACTAAACTGACATATGGACAGGACAAGGCCCCAACTTATCCATACTATAAATGACCCTGCAAAACATACTCCATATCTGACCAGGAAGCTCCGGGAAAGATGAAGCTTACTTATTGACGGTTGAACTCAACAGCTCCTACTGTGGTGGCCTAGCAGAGTCTATCAGAACCTGCGGCATGAACACACAACTGCCCCGCCAAAAGGGATGTTATTACGAATAACATGTACCATATAAAACATGAATAATAATATTAATCTGTAAGCTATAAAGAAGGGCATAACAACAACATGAAGTAATAAGATGTAGATGAAAGCATAAGCAACCTGGATGGCATATGAGACGAATAATAAAACTCTGAAACTCAAATACAACCTATATGGATAGGCCTTTACTGTATAAACTACCCTCGTCTTATAGTGCGAGGTGTGTAACATGTTACTACCCTCATGTATACTCTAATGTGTATGTATAAATATGTAATGCAATGTACACACACGCTCCGGGTGGAACACCTATATGCCTCGGTAGTCATGACCCATGGAGGACCCGCAAAGTCCATGTACCCGCTGCGGCACATAGCCCGATCCAATTATATGTATGTGTTGTGAACCGCGTAACTCTGTCCAATATATATATATGTTGCGGAACGTGCAATCCGGTCCAAATGTATGATCATAATTGTATAAATGATATCAAATGCCAATGAAAAAAATCAACACCAATGGGAATCGGTGTGGACAGCATATTGTGATAACAATGGCTCGTTGGCCTCTTTTGAAACTCATAAACTCTTTGACTTTGCCTTGACACGACTCTTGGTCGACTCGACGATTAACTATTTAAACTACTTCTTTTCGAAGACTTATGATAAGATAAACCAGTAACCAACAACAATGATTATGAGAATAAGAATAATCAATGAATACTTCTCGACAAGATATTTCAATATACAATAGAACGAAGCTCTTGACATTTCTTTTCGAAAATGATAACTTTTTGGATTTCATGCTTTTGAAAGAAATGAATAGCCTTACATACCTTGTTCACGAAGCTACAAGTTGTTCGATAAGCCCTCGTATCCCTTACGGATGATTATCTATAACAAATAAAGGGTTGTTATTATAAACGAATCCATATTCAATAGAGAAACTTCATTTAGGCATCTTATCGATAACCTTAAACATAAAGGGTTCTTAGAATCTTTAACAAAGGGTACTTATGTAATTTGATCTCACGATCCTCCGAAATATTCTTTATTAGTTTGACAATACAAACAATAAATTTACTAATCAATATCAACTCATAATTCAAGCAAAACAACCCACAACTCATATCACCATGATTTCATAGCTTTACGGGTTTCGATTATGAAAATCCTTTCACAACTTACTCCAAATCATCCATAAATCACAAACATAGATAGAGGAGGATAAATCTTACCTCGATGTATCAAAACCCTCTAAAAACAGCAAGTTACCCCTATATCAAGGGTTTCCAAAATCGCTTCACTACGGGGAATATGATTTCTACGATTACCGCAGGGATTATCACGTTAATCTTGCGTGATTTGCCTTTGGATTGATCTTGGGTGTTATGGAATCCTTAGAGAGGATTTAGGAGGAACTCAGGGTCTGATTTGGGTGGAAATGAGCTCCAATTTTGACTTAACCCGTTATAAACCCAACTAAAATATTCCACCGCCGCAACTTGACGGTCTGATTGATGGTCCGTCAAACCACCACTAAGATCTCAAAATGAAGGACATTTGACGGTTCAAGTTGGCACTTTGATGGTCCGTCAATCTCTTTGACGACCTGTCAAATTGCCCAACTTTCCAGTTTCATCGAAACGTATTTCCTTTGATCAGTTTTACTTCCATATACTCCGGAACTTTCATAAACAAGTTATAAAACTGTATTACCCTTCTATAAGGTCATACCTTTTCCCGGGACATTGGTATCACTCAAAGACACGACTGAACACGAAATTACAGGGTGTAACACACACTTAACCCAGAATTACGGAATGTTACACTATCCCCCGCTCATGATCATTCATTCTCGAATGAAGGTCATGGCTTAAGATTTTTTACTAAACCTCAAAATTTCAGAATTCCTATAGTTCTTTAGCAAAGTGAGTTCTCCCTAAGGACAACATATGACTAACCACACAACGATTAGATCATTCAAGCCTAAACACAAGAGTGAGGGATTTATACTTCTGATCTATACTTTCTCAGGAATTAAGTAATCGAAAGATTTAATAACAACTAGATAGTAACTACACTCTTCTTGTTCATTTGGTGAGTCTTAAGATACGAAATAAGTCTACCTAAAGGTTTAACAATATCATTCCTCCACTGTATAACGAGTTCATCAGGAAATTCAAGTCTAACTGTTCTGATTGCAAATCCAGAGTTTCATAACACTTGAAATCCAGTCTATCCCCATAATCACGTCAAAGTTCACCTTTTTTTAATTTAAACAAACCAACAATAGTCTCACGACTCTTAACTACACTACACAATCTCTATAGATCCTAAAAGTAATAACAGAGATGCTAGCATGGGTATTCACAGAAAATGGTTCTAATAATTGTTCAGGTTCCACACTAAAATCAAGGACAAGCATGAAGTCGCAGAAAAAATATTTGAATTCATATCTATCCACGAATATGCATCAAGAGAATAAATACTGAGAATACCTATCTCAAAAGAGCAACGACCACACCTTACAATCACCATCAAACACCTACTACAGAATTCCAAACGACTTTGTATCATCCATAGACTTATAAAGCATCACAAATGTGTACCTTATAGCACCATTGTTCAATATGTAAGAAACTAAAACACGAGTTAAAGTAATCACCATGAGGCACGAGTAATGAACACATCAGAACAATCCTAAAGGAAGTTCAAGCTCTATAGCACAATCTAGAATGAAGAAGAATGAGAAACACCTAGAATGTCCTGGTAGTCATTCGATCATGCAGGTGATCAGGTTGCACAAAGAAGACTCCACTAGACACAAATCCACAGACATGACAACTCCTAGGACACATCTAAACCTAAGCTCTAATACAAAGTTTGTCACGTCCCAAAACTCACCCTGGACGCAACAGGCATCCGATGCTAAGCACCTTATAAAAACAATAAATGTCAAATCTCTTTTCATAATCTTTCAGTATTTTTCTAAAACAAATTGTTTAAGGCTAACATATATCATGCTCATTCTAATAAAAATCAGCGAAAGTTTAATATAAATAGTTAGTCATAAATGTAACAAACCTCAATAAGTCATATGAGACTTTAACAACTACCCACAATTTGATAACTATTTATGGAGCTTCTGAGATAAACAAATGAACGTCTAACTTCAGGACGCAGCCCAGAAACTAAAGCAGTAAACTAGATAGATAGGGTATCCCACGAACAAGGATGTGGACTCACCAATAAGTCTTAAAAGCAGCAAGTTCTCCTACTTCATACTCGTATCTTGAACCTGATCTTCTTCGTTACCTAACATACCATTAAAAACAACAATCGTATGCCTGAGTACTGGGTACTCAGTGAGTGTCTCCAAGACAATGTTTAATATAACAAAATAATATAAGAAGAACCGGTTAGATCGTGTCAATTAAAGCAATTTGAAGTTCAGAGACGGAATAAATCATCAACTTAATAAATCCATTAAAGGGAATCATTTAAGAAGAAATAAATCAACTTCAAATCATTATGTCATTTATCACATTAAGTTTTTTCAATCATGAACTCAGAATCATCAATAAGCCACTCATAGGCAACCAACAGATCAACACATGCCAACTCAGGAGCGAACAACCTGTGTATCTATTATCCCATGGAGGCTAATCATCCTCCGGACTAGCACATCAATAGAGACATCGGGGCTATTCTCCCACGGAGCCTAATCATCCTCTGAACTAGTACAATAATAGATACACCAGGGATATTTTCTCATGAAGGCTAATCGTCCTCTGGACTAATACATCAATAGATGCACTGGGGCTATTTTCACACGGAGGCTAATCCTCCTCTGGACTAGCACAATAATAGATGCAACGGGCTACACACCTCGGAGGTTAATCGTCCTCTAGACTGTCACATCAATGCTCAAAGCGATACGTTAGGATCCATAACTGCTAATCATCCTCTAGACTAGCACAACTTGCCCATACAGGCCCAAAACACAAACAAATATAAGTCATGGCATATTAGCCGAATCACAAATCATGGCATGGAAGCCGATTAGTTCATTATGAATTATGTTCATCATCTCATTAGTAAGGGTACATCAAGTAATTAATAGGTATAGAAACAATCAAGTCATTAGATAAGTTTCAACTTCATCAAAGCACGTTCATAGGGCAAAACACACGAAATATCCAAGCTTTTGAAATCAAGTTAAAACGTCCCTTACAGGGGTAAATCATGTTCAAAGCTCGTAGCTTTATAAATCAGTTTCAACAATCCTTTGATAGAAACAAATTACGAATACATTTATATAGTATGATACACCTAAGGTTCCATGAGGGCTTATCCCTCACGCACATGAAACATTTCCAAAGAAACCATTTTTAAAGGTTGAAAAAGTATGTTCGAAAAGAGACATACAGATCATCTTTATAGTCAAAAGAATTTTAAAAAGAGACATATAAATCATCTTTATAGTAAAAAAAAAATTAAAAAGAGTTACAAATCATCTTTTTAGCCAAAAGGATTTTTAAAAGAGATAGGCTTCAAAAGAAGGTTTTCAAAAGAGACATACCTCAATTCCCGCTAAAATGCTACGAAACGAGTTTTTCGAGGTTCAACAATCACTCTCACGATGAGTTCCCAACGATTCTTTTCTTCAATCGTTCTTGAATCAAATTCTCACAATCTATGCAATAGATGAGTATTCTAGTGTTAATCCTTATTAGATTTTGGTAATAATCATGACGTTAGAGTAAGAACTTACATTAGAGGTTTAGAGAAGGCTCTAGGGTGTTTTCTCTCTAAAGGCTTAGAATGAAGTGGGGTAGGTTTTAAGAAGTTTGAGATATATAAAATTCGGGTAAAATCATGACAGGTGAAATTGGCCTGGCGCCCCGCGCCCACGTTCAAGGGTGGTGCCCCGCACCATGTCTGGCGCCCCACACCCACCTTCAAGGGCCACGCCCCACGCCCCGCGCCAGGCTTAATCTTGATTGCGCCGACAATGTTCAGTAAAATAGGCATAACTCCTCGCACAAAGCTCCAATTGAGATAGTACATATATGGCTGAAAAGGTATTTCAAAGACCTACAACTTTCAGTTATGAGTTTTCACGAATTCACAATGCAACGACCCGAAAACTGGACATAAGTGAAACGTGCTTCAGACTTAGACGAATTTAAAAGCTCATACGAACTTCACCATTTGGTTTGACTTCAAAATGACTATCTTTCACCCGTATTCATCCCGAAATGATTCATATAGCTAAAATATGACATGTCAACACTCATTTAATTCATTCGCATCTAACCCTAATTAACGAAATGTTACAGGTAGGGCGGGTAAATAGTTTACTTTGGGCTAGGCATAACCAAAAATATTTGGAAAAGGGATAGGCTCTCGTAAATAGTTTGGGTTGGGTGGGAATTTCGTGTGGTTTTTCCAATATTTTTTTTGAGAAAAGGACATAACTAGTCATTCGGGTGAAATTATTGACACCGGATGACCCAGAAATCTTAAAAGTCATTTGTTAGCTTTTTCAAAATAATTCTATTTTATTGCCATTTTTCAACCAATTTCAACATATGTATAGAAATTGTATCATTATTGTATAGAATATGTATCTCTGCTATATATGTATACAAAATGTATCATACATATAAAATTTGTATCATTATTGTATAGAATATGTATCCCTAAATTATTAATATAGAAAATATATCATTGTTGTATAATTAATATATTATCAACGTATACTAACTAATTATACACATATTATACAATTATTATATATGTTTTGAAAATATTTTTTAAAGGAACACTTGCATAATTAGTATGTGAATTAAAAGATCCTAAAATGCTCACATTGAGTTGTGAATTCGGATTAGTGAGACTAGCTTTTTAAAATATAAAGAAAATAACGTTATTCTTAAGCTACTTAGGTCCATTTGATGAAAACTGGAAACTATGGCGGCTTGCTTATTCCGATCGAACATCCATAGCGCCTTAGGGTAACTTTTTTTTATCTACAACTCCAAATTCCTATTTAAATATTCAACAACTCCGCCTAAAATTGCCTGTGATCCGATCCGACAAGATTACTTTCATTGTTACACAGTTCATATCGTCGGTGGCAGCTAGGGAAAAATGAGAGAGAGTGTAGAGTGAAATTTTAGAGGAGAAAAAGTAAAAGAGAGGAAGATGAAAAAGTTAGCTTTTCTCCCTAAATAGTAAAACTGAGAAGACACTTCAAAGGAAACTACACAATACCACAAGCTTTAACCTCACAGTTAACAACAACCACAATTTCCTTTAGAAAACCCCCCAAAAAAAGAATCTAAGGAAAAATGAATATTGAGTGTATATTGAAATAAATATCAGAACTTTTTTGAGAGCTATGGGAGGGAGAAAGAATCTTTGTTGTATTAATGTTATGTCACACACTGCGTTTTTGTATTTTTTTTTTCTGGGGAAAAGGCTTTATGGTTTGAGTAGTTGAAGTGGCGTTGTTTTGTTTCTGTGTTTTTTTTCCTCACAGCTGACAATGGTATTTGCTCACTTCTTAGATGACGAAGAAAACGGTGGGGAGTGTGCAACAAACATTAATTACTTAAAAATATTATGACAAAGACAAAAGATTTAATTGTTTGTTAAAGGGAGGAGTGTGTGTATCCTATAGGAGGATGATGTTTAAATTTTAGGAAAAAATTGAAGCAATTTAGCAGCAAAACAACATACATCAACCATATATATCTAAATTGTAACGTCCTAACTGCAACAAAGGTTGGTTGAGGATCGAAGAGTAAAGGGCGGAGGCACTGAGGCTCAAAAGGAAGAAGACAAGAGAAAAGGGTTAATGAGACAAAATGGGCTAAAAATTGTCTTTATTTTAGACTTGAAGGCTATTTCGATTCATTTACTTAAAAGTTGATCTTTTTGAGCTTTTTTTTTTAATTGATGGTCACACCATGTCCTTTTCCCTAAATTGTTTTGGGAAGAGGTCCAAATTATTTAAGTACTCTATGGCCCAAATGTTTTTAAAAGGGCAATTCACACTGTGATCTTTAATTTTTCCCCCTCAAATTTCAGGTCTTTAATTTTTTCTCTTCCACGCTTTAAGTAATAAAGAAGAGATCGAAAATATCATTGATATCAGGAAAAAATCGCATCCTGAATTCGAACTCTAGTAAAGTAAAAAAAATTACAAGGCAAGGTTGCACAGAAACTATGCCCATTCAGGGCAAAGTTACATAGAAATTATGTTTTGTCCGACATAGTCTGTAGAAATTAAGTTATCTTACAACATTATGCCCTAAGACATAGTTTCTATGTAACTGCATAGAAACTTTGCCCTATCCGGCATGATCTCTATGTAATTGCATAGAAACTATGCCTTATCCGACATGTTTCTATGTAACTGCATAGAAATTATGCCTTGTCCGGCATAGTTATGTAGAAATTAAATCAACGTTGCCTCAAATAAGCATAGTTTCTATGAAATCTTGTCTTGCGAAATTATTTATTTATTTTACTCTATCGGAGTTTGAACCCAGAATCTCTAGTTTCACCGACCAACGAATAAGGGTACTTTGGCCCATAAATTTTCATTAAATGGAAAGTAGGGACAAAACTTAAAGACCAGTCATTTGAGGGGCAAAAATTAAACCCCAATCCACATCGAAAAAAAATGTTTTAAAAAGATAGGCAATGTGTTTTTGAAATCTGCAGGTTTTAAGCTTATTTTTAAGGGAAAACTACATAATTTCCCAAAGATAAAATATTTACTCGAGCATGCTTATTTACTTTGATGCGCACCCAAAGTTACCTGTATTGGCCACCCAGTTCATTGCATAAAAAAGGACAATCAAGAATGTAATCATTGTTGGTCACTTACAATTTGTATTAAGGCGATTAAATTCTTCAAGGAGACATAGAATTTTGTAGGGGTGGCCAGTGGGCCGGGCTCGGGTCTGGCGGGGTCGAGGTCGGGGCGGGACGGAAAAAGGGGTCGGGGTCGGGTCTGGCGGGGCTTGCTCCAGTCCCGTCCCGATCCCGATCCCGTCGGTATCGGGTCGGGGCGGGGTTGGATCGGGGCGGGGTCGGGCTCGGGGCGGGATCCGGCGGGTTTTTTTTTTTTTTTAAATAACATATGTATAAAAAAAACTCAATAAACAAAACAATATAGTGTAATAAAAACATCTCAAGACTGTTTTTATGCCTCTTATATTATTTAATAGACATATGATTTTTTTGTAATACAAATACAATTGTCTAAAATCTAAATTGCAACTTTGTGGTGTTGTCCAAAAGTTGCAAATTACATAATAAAATTGCAATTAAAAAAATTACATTCTCAAAAAAACCTATTCTAATTGCTTTATGATTTCCTGTGGTTCTTCGATTGGAATTGGTATTTGTTGGTCAAATTGATCCACGTCGCTTCCACTACCTTCGGTTAAGATTTCGTTGTAGTTTTCATCTTCTTCTTCGTTGATCTCCGGTTGACCGCACCTTCTCCACTCCGCTCGTATCCAATCTCTGAATAATACTGCAATTTTCAAGCTGTCTCCGGCTAATGAGTGTCTGTGGTCTCCTATTTGATATCTGCCGGCAGAAAAAGCGCTTTCAGACGCAGTTGATGACGCTTGAATGTTCAAAACATCTCAGGCCATCAATGAAAGTGTCGGAAAGGTCTTCTCATTCCCCCTTCAGTGTTTCAGCAAGTCTTCATGTCCATCTTCATTGATAACTTCTTGATACGGTACAGAACCCTGCAAAATAAAAATATCCAACTCGCTAATTTGGTTAGTAGTAGAGGTACGACCGCACATTTTATTTCTGAGGCTTTCAATACTAGCCGCAGAACAGCATGTCTTTTGTGAGGTTGTGTTGAAGATGAAGAAGATGATATGGAAGCCGGTAAGTTACTAGCATTTTCTTGTTGATAAAATCTATATATTTTTTTGCATTGGTGTTCTACGCTAGACAACACTTCTTCTTTAGTTTGACTTTGTTCAATAGGTGGTGGGTGATTTCAATTTTTGAGACTTGGAGGTAGTAGTACTTCTATACAATCGTAAATAGTTTCAATTAGTGATTTAGTACCGTCTATTTTAATAGTAGGATTTAATACAGAACCAATAATATAAATAGTGGGAATAGGAATAAATTTTTTTTATTATTTTGACAAACATTTTTTTAATAACTGTCTTATAAGCTGATTTTTCCATATATTCACTAAGTAATAAAAATATTAGAGTTATATAAAACAACATAGTTGAAATAGAAGGATAATATATACCGGAAAATTCTTTTGTTGCTTGAAAAAATTTCTCTAAAAATACAATAAGTTCAAATTTTTTTACTCAATCACTATCTAAGGCTAGGCTTGTGGCAAATGGTACTATTCAGTCCGGTTGTTAAACCGGCAACTATTCGTACATTCCTGAGCATTACTATGGGTAAGCATTGGCTGATTCATCAGCTTGATGTCAAAAATTCCTTTCTACATGGAGATTTAAAGGAAACTGTTTACATGCACCAACCACCTGGTTTTGTTCATCCAGCCACCCCTCAGTATGTATGACGTCTCCGTAAGCCATTGTATGGTCTGAAACAGGCCCCTAGAGCGTAGCATGATCGCTTTGCACAATACATTATGCAAATTGGGTTTACATGCAGCAAGTGTGATAATTCTCTATTTATTTTCCATAGAGGCAAGAACATTGCTTATTTGTTGTTATATGTGGATGACATTGTTCTTACTGCATCTTCTGATGTGTTGAAAAATGAAATCATTACACTGCTCAAAATCGAATTTACTATGACTGACTTGGGGAAGTTGAGTTATTTTTTGGGGATATCAGTGACTATGTCTGCAACAGTATGTTTCTTTGCCAGCGTAAGTATGCAGAGGAGATTGTGTACATGGCTAATTGCAAAATCATGTCCACTCCGGTTGACTCTAAATCGATGCTTAGTGCAGTTGATGGTGATCCAGTGGCAGATCCCACTCTTTGTAGGAGCCTAGCAGGTGCACTTCAGTATCTTACTTTCACCGGGCCAGATATTGCTTATGTTGTTCAGCAGGTATGATTATTTATACATGCACCTAGGGAGCCTCATTTACTGCTCTTAAACGTATCATTCGATATGTTAAGGGCACACTTGATTATGGATTACACTTATACCCCTCAGCACCAACCAAGTTGTTATCATATACGGATACTGATTGGGCAGGCTGTCCGGACACGCGACGCTCCACCTCCGGCTACTGCGTGTTTTTGGAGGATAATCTCATTTCTTGATCTGCCAAGCGGCAAGCCACATTATCTCGTTCGAGTGTAGAAGTAGAGTATAGAGGCGTTGAAAATGTTGTTGCTGAGATCTGTTGGCTTTGAAACCTTCTTTTGGAGCTTCAGTGTCCTTTGCGTCAGGCGTCTTTGATTTACTGTGATAACATATCCGCCATATATTTATCTCATAATCCGGTTCAGCATCAGCGAACCAAGCACATTGAGATGGATATACACTTTGTTTGTGAGAAGGTTGCTCTCGATCACGTTAAGGTATTGCATGTGCCTTCTTCCTATCAATATGCAGATATCTTCACGAAAGGTCTTCCAAGATAGTTATTCCTGGACTTCAGATCCAGTCTCAGCGTCCGGCCTCCTCCCGCTCCGACTGAGGGGGTGTATTAACGTGTACAGTCGCAATCCGACCATAATTAGAATATATCTAATATATTGTGTAATATTTAGTGATGTATAATTATGGTAGATATAGGATCCTTATTGTATTAGAATTCCTCCACATTGTACATTATATATATTTGTATTAATAAGAAAGCCTCCCTAAGGGGAGATTAATACAATCCTACAGCCGACACTATGAAGACCCTACGCAGAGTGTGGAACGCTGATCCGACAAGATTACTTTCATTGTTACCCAGTTCATATCGTCAGTGGCGGCTAGGGAAAAATGAGTGTAGAGTGAAATTCTAGAGGAGAAAAAGTGAAAAAGAGGAAGATGAAAAAAGTTAGCTTTTGAGATATGTGAGCGGTTAGGTCGACATGGGGTTGGAAGGGGCTGGTAAACCCCCCCCCCCCGGGGGAGTAGGGGGAATTTTTTTATAATGTTAAGGTTATTTAGTGGAGGGTATTTTGGAAATTTCGAGCTTGTATTATGTTCGCCCTAGTTTTCGCTATATATTCTGGGGCGCCGTTTTTCTTTGTATGTGAGCAAGAGAAAATTGTAAACACAAACTCTCTATTCGATTATAGTGAAATTTGCAGCGACAAACTCCCTATTCGCTATATATTCTGGGGTGCCGTTTTTCTTTGTATTACCGTTTTCTGATTAGTTCGGGTTTGGGACTCAAATCCTAACAACTTAGTCTACCCATATATCCCCCTAGACTTTTGAGATATGTTTTCAGACAGTTTACTGTGATCATCATATTGTTGGTCCAGTTACACTATCCCAATTTAGACAAGCTTATATGAGTAAATTTGATTAGGAAATAAAAGAGATTCAATGGATTAACATACAGAAATTAATTCGAGATATATTCAAAATAATAGGAGAGACGAGATTTATTCAATAACAATAACATACACAGTGTAATCCCACAAGTTGGGTCTGGGGAGCGTAGAATGTACGTAGACCTTGCCCCTACCATGGAAGGTAGAGAGGTCGTGTCCGATAGAGACGAGATTTGTTCAAAGCAAAAAATTAATGTGAAATAATTTCAATTTATTTAGATTGAATTCGTGAAGACAAGAAAATTTCCACATTAGGAAAGGGGTAGAATGATTGGGGATGCATAAAAATGGAAAGTGCATCAATCAAATTTGGACATAGACTTATTGTTTGTTAGTGCCCAGCAAATAGATAGATTTCAAATCTAAACTAGTGGAAACCGTACTTAGGGTGGATAGACACTCTGCCCTTAGAAAATATGGGAAAGCTTTGAGTGCAACAGACATGTTTTTGAATGAGATTGATCAATTTGTGAAACCCCAAATAAATTAACTTTTGGAAAGGGCTAACAACAAACGCTTCAATCACATATTGGTAAATTGAAGAGTCATATCTTCAAAGGCGTTATATTTTTCGATCATCTAACAACTAGACAATAACATGCAGTATTTGAGGCCTGGCCTCTGTTTTCATCAATGATGACAGTTATCTCATCAATTTGTGAGCAGAACCATCTTTGCTTCAAGAAGCCACAACTCCAAGAAAGGTGCGTTTTTGAGCCACAACTCCAAGAAGACTGAACAAATTCTATAGCAGTTATCAATAGAGCTTTGACCACACGTTTCTCCACTCTTTTCTCTTCAACATCATCAGACCATTTGAAAGAAGTAATGAAATTCAAACAAACCACATCAGGGAACGGTATAAGTATTTTAATTAATCCTGCTACAGGAGGGTTTAACCAAAGGCCTCAGGGTTTTGGGCCAACAACCCCCATCTCTGCAAATTCTAATTGGTAAAGTACTGCTTATTGAACAATTAAACCCATAAACACCCTGCCCCTAACATTGTGGTCATGACAAATTGTTGCACACTAGAACAGGTCCATTGGCTATATGAACTAGCAAGTAATGATTTTGATGTTGATTTAATTAAGTGAATTTGGATTTTATTCAAAACAAAAAAAGGATGAAAACGGAAAGTACTTCAAAGTAAATTGATGGAGCATATGAGAGTTATAATAGAACTATGATGGAAACTCGTCAGTCTAGGAACAGCGCCTGTGCTCGTGCATACTCACAAACTCACACAAAATAATCAATTAAAACAGTCAAGTAAAAAAAAGATCAGTACAACTATCATACCTGCTAATGGTTTTGCACGTGAGGATGAAACCGCTAGTCCGGGAATCAATGTGTTGTCCTCAATTTCGATCCCCAGAAGATCTAAGTCTAAACTTGCGCCAAAAACCAACCTAGTCTCCAGGTTAGATACTTCCTCACGAACAGCTACAAACAAAATGAACTGTAAGTCCATAATTCTGAAGGTACAATATGAATTAATATATCAGAAATTCATTTTCAACTTGATATTGGTTCTAATCCAAGTCTATCTTCTCAAAATGAAATTCCAGTGAGAAATATGACAAGTTGCATTACAGATTCCAGACAAAGAATAGGAAATTTATACTTGTTGCAAGTCATCAGAAGCTAAACTAGAGATCCTTGATTAGTTTTTCATCTTCCAGAGTGTTTCACTAAATGTACCTGAAACAGGCAACTAGACAAAAGCCCACTTTTCTCCATACAGATTCTCAGGAAGTTCCACTGGAAAAGGATTGTCAAGAGCAAGAAGTGGCTTGGCTCCTTTTTGAAAACCAGGATGGTGAGTATAAACAGTTTCATAGCGGTCTTCAAGCCAAAGGACAAGTGATAAGCACTGAAATACAGCAGCAGACATTAAAACATATTTCTATAGAAGAAATGGCATTGAGCAATGATCTAGATTAACACAAATTAAGACAATCGTGCATTAAAGTTTGGTAACTTCAAAATTGATTGTAAAATGTTAATCTTAATTTTACTATACCCTGAGGAAAACACCTGCCTGTGCCCATCAGGTACATTGACAGGATTTACTAGTGCTGAATTTACTGATGAAGACATAAAATCTCATGGCTATTATTTAAATCATTACTAGTTCAACGTTTTAAACATAAGTAATCTGAAAGACTTTCAAATGACAAAATCATTAAAATGGTAATATTTGGCACTAGTACAATGAGACAAAAGAATTATTACTATTAGTAGCATTGATGAAAAGGCTCAAGGAAATAAGGAACAAACATACTTTTACCAAATAACAGTTTCCAGGTATACATTACAGACGAGCTTTTAATTGGGGGAATAACATAAGGATTCAAAACATCTTAGCTTCTTTTTGTCAAAATGAAGAAGGGTCGTCAATTCAACCAAAAAATTATATTTGCTAAAACTTTAGCCAATACAACCATTAATAACAAGTTTATTCAGAACAATCAAATCTTGAATATTTTTTTTGAAAAGGAAAAACATATCCAAGATACAGGATGATTTGTAACCAAGTCGACACAGGGTTATACTGAGGAGATAGCCTGTGTTATGCTAACGTGGCGGCTAGACGTAAAATGACATTCTCACACATCAAAGCAGGTTGCATTAAGACTCGATGCTAGACGTCATAGATGCATAAAATAGGCTAAATTACTTGGACTTGCCTTCCTATACGAATTTAGAAAACCATTTAAGGGAACTAATTTACAAAGTTGATCCAGAAGGTAGTAGTTCATTCAAGAACCTCTGTTTACACAATTTGAATGAAACCAGCATGGAGATCACAGAAGCTCATTCGTCATGCAATAGCTATACCTTTATACCATAGTCACCAGAAAACAAACTGAAGGCAAACATTTAAATTGTATCAATATGGATTTACAGGAAAAATATGGTATGATCAACACTAGCTTTCACAAACTTCATTTTCTAGCCTTTAGGTTATTATTCTGGCATCGGTAATCGAAAAAGCACCCAATAAATTAACAATTACTCCCTCTATCCCAATTTATGTATCATACTTTCCTTTTTAGTTTGTCCCAAAAAGAATGTCATACATTTTTATTTAGAAACAATTTAACTTTAAACTTTTTATTTTAACCTTAATGAGATGGTTAATAGCCATACAAGTTTCTATGGCTTGTTTTAGACCACAAATTTCAAAAGTCTTCCTTTGTTTCATAACTGGTAAAGTTGCTGCCACGGGGAGGTCACGGGTTCACGCCGTGGAAATAGCCTCTTGCAGAAACGCAGGGTAAGGCTGCGTACCCCTTCCCTGGACCCCGTGCATAGCAGGAGCTTAATGCACCGGGCTGCCTTTTCTTCCTTTGGTCCTACACTCCGTACCAATTATTGATCATTTATAGCTAAAGTAGTTCAATTCTTGCATTTCCTATTGCAAAATCTTTGTGAAAGTTGTTCACCACAATTATCATCCGGAAACTATAGAAAAAAAGGAAAACAATCAGGCAAATACCCGTTTGCTAGGAACAGGTTTGATGCCAAGTTCATTGCAAGCTCTTGTAATAATTGTCTGCATCTGTGACCTAAAATTCAAAAGATTCAAAACACCATCACAACTATATATGCAACAGAAATAGATAATGTTGGAGTAGAGAACTAACCTGAAGAATCGAATTTTATCGGGTAGAGGCACCCCTAAGTCATCAGATATGGAGACTAAAGCATCTTTCAAAGTGATACTATTGATAACATTATTAGGAAAATATTTTGTATACTGAAGGGACAAGGAATTATCACAAACAACAAGCTCCCATAACTTTTTGCCTCTAATATCAAGAATTGGCCTAGAGCAAAAATCCAGTTCCCATTCAGTGATGCTCTGAGGATCAATTTCAGGGTCAAGATAGACAAGTTCAGCAGTGGGATCATCTTCAGCATCCAAAGTAGAGGAAATGGAAGCTTCAGAAACTGAACATGAAGGAAGATGATGAACAGACTTTAACTTGTTTTTTGGTGATTTTGCAAGTGATTGAAAGGGGAATTCAGTTAAACAAGTGAAGTTGGAAATGGGTATATGAGTTTGAAGTAAAGGGTGTCTGATTCTTGAAGGATTGAAGCTTAGAATAGCCATGAAAGATAAATTCTCAAGAATTTTACTACACAACCCGCAGAGAAAGGAAAGGGGGAGGGAGTAGAAGAATGGTGAATGAAATCTAATCTCTTCCACCTAAATTTTGGCACCAAATATCCGTTAGATCTTATCAAATTAACGGTCTAGATTTGTCGAAGGTTATTGAGGTATTACAGTTTTTAACGGTCTTTATATATACTAATCCTAACTCCTAAGGGTCGTTTGATAAAGAATATAACAATAATGGTAGAATAGGATAGTATTAGTAATGTTGTTATTAATAATGATGGTATTAGTAATATTATCATTAGTTATGTAGTGATTATTTTTTATTCATTCTTTGGTTTGATGTATTGTAAATAACACGCATTGCTCTATATTATATTATGTGAGGGACTTAATGGATAATTGTGTCTTTAATTATGCTAATGCATGTATTAAAATTCGTTGCATTGCTAATACCATGGTTTGCTAAGTATTAGTAATGCATAGCATAATATCAAATAGGATAGTTATACATAAGATGAAAAAGTGTGTCAAACAAGGTATTGCTAATGCATGCATTATTTCTCTAATACACTCTACCAAACGACCCCTAAGTATAATAAGTGGAGAGATGGGACACAAACAACGCAAAATATAAAATATTTACCCGCTCATGTACACTTCTAAACTAATTTCACTTTTTACCTAATTGACCAAAAATATTTACTCGAATATTCCTTTGCCCAAAACTCTTTCTTCATGGTATCATCGCAATATATTTATATATTATGATGGGAGTTCAAATTTTATACACCGACAATGTATTATCTCTTACACTATCACGTATTTCCTCATCTCAATTTATTTTAAGGTTGATCAATTTGGGAGCCAAATAACTTTTTTCTTTCACTTAAATTTAAACATAAATTATTCTAGTATTTTATAATAAAATTTACATATTTAAAAACTACATAAAAAGTACTATTAGTATGCATAATTAATAATTCATAATATATGAAAATAGTTGAAAAAAATCATAGCAAAAAAAAAGTTGTTTGACTCCTAAACTGATTAACCTTCAAATAAATTGGGATGAATGAAGTAATATTTATCTGCTACAGTAGGTTATCAAATTGATGGTAATAATCATGGGTATGAATTTGTTGTCTTCATATGCCACTATAGGTTGTAGAACTAAAATTGTAAAATTTGAGTTTTCTGGTGAGTCAGCCATTTTAATTAAAGGGACATGGAGTTTGAGTCATGGAAGATTGATAAACTTTTGATTTGATTGGTGGTATGGTGGTGAGCCGCTCGTTAACAAAAAAAACTAGTATAAATACCCTCACGATGCGTCGAAAATAAGAAAATCGGATTATATGTTATGCACGAATTATTTTATAAAATCAAAGGGTACTTGTTAAGCAATATTTGCTACAACAAAATTAACTGCAACACAAATGTTTTTAAACAACTATAAAGAAATGTTGAAAAGCCTAAATCGATTTTAAACAAATATACAAATCATTGAGAAATGTTAGCAAATTTTACTCACACTCGAGTGCCTTCATCGCATTGGATGAATCTCAAGCATAAGAAAATAAATTATATTAAGAATAACAACAACCCCTACAGCCGTAGCAATGACCTCCAATACTTAAATCTCCTGCACAAAGTTATATAAATAACAAACACTAACAACTTCGAGTATTTTTCATGCAAATAATTGATCAATAAAGTTAATACCATGCTCGAAATTATTTTTGCATAGTTCAACTTCACTCATATATAAATGTTAGAGCATAATCAAACCCTCAATATCCTAAATGCTTTGTAAATTGAGTGAAAGCATCACTTCAATTTAAATATTCATAATCACCAAACACTGAAAACAAATGGAAAATGCACAATATGGAAATATTTGACTATCCAACATATAAATTCTTGACAGCTAATTTCAACAATCTAACGATATTTCAGAGACTAATAGAAATAATTGATTAGACATGAAACTAATACTGGTGTTAAAGACACCCCTAATCCTATGATATTTTAACATAATGGTGTTCACTGTGCAGCAATTTGAACATTTTACATGTTTAAAAAGCGATAAATGAAAAACATGTACAACTGTTACAATTAACTACATGAAGAGAATGAAATAAGATATTGTTCTCGTCCCGAATTTTGCCTTCTGCCGTTTTATTGGCTAATGAAATCGGGAGACAAATTGATTCCTTAACTTAAGCGATTTGGGCTGAAAACAGAACTCTAATTTCCAGCAATGGGTTTCCAACTACTCCATAAAGCGTTAGGACGCTGGTATGAGTAAACTAAGAGGTAAAAAACATGAATACAACCGAGTAAAGTAAAAGTAAAGGATAAAGTAAGGGATAAAAGATAAAGATAGATAAGATTTGAGTTGTTTGATTGATTGTGTGTTTATATACAAAAAATGTGTTCTATAAATAGTAAAGAAAGAGGAAAAAATTGTACAAACGTGCCCCCCCCCCTGTCAGCCATCAAGTAACCCACTGTAACATCAGGATCGAGTATGCGCGGGGCCTCTATTTTTGTGCTTGGTTTACCTGGATGTGGGAATCCATATCCCACCCTTTAACTTCAGCATTGCTCTCGGCATTTTTGAGAAAATTTAGAGTAAACCCCGCAGATTTGATGGACCGTTATCTTTGACCACTTGGGATGGCGTTTCTTCGCCTGAGCAGTGCGACCAACCTTACGACACATGCATGTGAAAGAAATGGCTTTATATTTTGTGACCAGGTAGTCGGTCTGTGGCTGTCATTTAGCCATACATCTCCCGTTTGAGGGAATTAGCTTATTTAGTGCCACCAGGCAGCCGATCTGTGACTGTCGTTTATTCATGCATGCCCCAAATCGAAGGATAATACTTTTTTAGATACTTGTCGTTTAAATTCCTGTCTATTTCTTTGTCATGCATGTTTATTAGTCGATATGTGTTGTCGGCGGTCCGTTGGCTTACTACGAAGGGTCCTTCCCAATTTGATGACCATTTGCCGAATTTATGATCTTTCATCCAAATAGGCAAAACGGTTTTCCAAACTAAGTCTCCTTCGGTAAACCTCTTAGGCTTAACATGTTTGTTGTATGCTTTAGCCATTTTACGTTTACCGGCTTCGATTTTCTCTAGGGCCATCAGTCGATCTTTATCTAGCTGATCTAGCTCCATTGGCATGTCCTGTTGATACTCCTCTAAACTTAGAGAGTTATGCATGACCATTCCTAAGGATTTGCCATTAATTTCCAACGACAATACTGCATCTTGGCCATAGGTTAGCCGATAAGGTGTCGGTCCGGTAGCTGTAGATTTAGAATTCCTAATCGCCCAAATGGCTTCATCCAAAGTGAGATGCCACATTCCTGGTTTATCCTCCACGTTCTTACTAATTGTGTCCACAATAAGTTTGTTGGTTGTCTCGGCTTGCCCATTCGCCTAAGCGTAATAAGGCGAAGATGTGATCATTTTGATCCCGAATTTCTGAGCAAAGGCTACCACATTATACCAGTGAACACCGTCCCTTGATCAGTTGTAATCATCTCAGGGATACCATATCTATATATGATATGGTGTTGGATAAGCTGAATGACGTCTGTCTAATGAACCCTCTTCATCGGCTGAGCCTCCACCTATTTAGTGACGTAATCGGTAGCCATGATAATGAAATTATGGCCTTTAGCCGATTGTGGGTGAATCTTGCCAATGAGGTCCATAGCCCATCCTCTGAAGGGCCAAGGTTTTACGACTGGGTGCAACAACTCGGTTAGTACCCGTTGGATTGGTCCGTGTCTCTGACATTCTTCTCATTCTTTGGCATACTTGAAGCAGTCAGCTGTGATAGTAGGACAATAATAGCCGTGGCAGTAGATTAGCCACTTCATCGCTGGCCCCGCTCTGTGTGATCCGCATACTCCTTCATGGACCTCTCCGATGACCCTCAAGGCTTCTGCTTTGGTAATGCACTTGACTAGTACTCCATTCACGCTCCTTTTATAGAGGTCATCGTCAATGAGCACATATTTTAAGGCTTTTCTTTTAACCTTGAGGTCCTTGCAACTGGAGGGATCTTTTAGGTAGTCAATTAGTAATTGCCTCGATGAGTCGATTTGATCAACGGCTAACGCTTTGAATGGCAGTTCGTCATACTCTAAAGTGAGTAGCGACTTTCTAAAGCCAGAAGCTTCTTGCGCTAAGTCGTTAGCCTTAACATTCATGCCTCTGGGAATATGACTTAATGTAGATGATGCGAACCTACTAAGTAACCTGCTAGCCGTTTCGTGATGGGCCAATAAATTTGGATCCTTACAGTCATATTCCCCGACCAACTGCTTGATAACCAACTGAGAGTCTCCGCGAATCTTGATGTATTTTGTTTTCATAGAGATTAGGAGCTTGAGTCCTATGATGAGAGCATCATATTCGACTTGGTTATTTTTCAATGAATTCGAAAGAGGAGGTGAATAGGTTTTTTTCAGAATGTAATTTTTTTAATTGCAATTTTACTATGTAATTTGCTACTTTTGAACAACACCACAAAATTGCAATTTTGACAATTGTATTTGTATTACAAAAAAAATCATATGTCTATTAAATAATATAAGAGGCACAAAAACAACCTTGAGATGTTTTTATTACACTATCTTGTCTTGTTTAATTATTGAGTTTTTATATATATGTTATTTTTTAAATTGAGTGCAAAAAAAAACACTCGGGATCCCTACCCGACCCGATTCCGACGGGATCGGGATCGGGGCGAGATTTGGAAAATCCCGCCAATACCGATCCCGCCCCTTCCCCCATCCCGCGCCGATCCCGCCAAACCCGACCCGAATGTCTCGATCCCGGTCCACTGGCCACCCCTAGTTGGTACCGTTGACTTGACTTACACTAAACACTGATGGTTCAAGACATCACGTTCACCGCGCAGTAAGTAAGTCCGATGGTATTCAACTATGGAAGGTTCAAAGCTGAAGCTACCTATTCAGATGCAACATCGGTCCACTGAAAGATTGCTGGAAAAGGCACCATGTGAGTACGCTAAAATCTCTTTCAAGAGGGGATTGTTGAAAATTTACTAATGTGAAATTAAGTTTATCCCATTATTTATGACTCGAACAATTGGGGCCTCGCACGTCGGAAACGTCATTTTCATACACGTGCACACGTAGTGCCAAGTATCGCAAATTTCATTAGTGAAAGAGATATTGGTATGCAAGTGAGAC
Organism: Anisodus acutangulus; assembly: GCA_029783415.1. Taxonomy (NCBI): domain Eukaryota; kingdom Viridiplantae; phylum Streptophyta; class Magnoliopsida; order Solanales; family Solanaceae; genus Anisodus; species Anisodus acutangulus. Next base: position 527,005 of record CM056499.1, read on the forward strand.
GTTTGAGACATAGAATGATGGACGGTTATTGGCCAAATGACAAAGTATTCCACGTTGGTAAACGAAGGAAGAAGTGTACGAAGTGTAAGATGAAACGAGTCGGAAATCGCCGCGAAGGGCTGCGGCGCAGCCCTGTCGGAGCCGAGGCGCTGGACCGGCGCCTCCCAGGCAGCGCCGTGGCGCTAATTCGCAGAGTCGAGGCACTTCGGAGGCAGAATGCTGCGACGGGAAGATGGAAATTTCTGACTTTTGGGCTGGTTTTGGAGCATTGAATCTCCATTATTTGGCATATGAATTCAGCCATTATTTGGCTGAATGTAACCCCTCAATAAGTGTTATTACATGGCTATTGAAGGCCATTAGTTGGCTAGTTGATGAGTCATCTCATTACACTATAAATTGATGTATTTGGCTCAATTGTTCAACACTTAGAAAAACTTACAGAATTTTCTGAAATCTTCTTCTTCCTCTCTAGCAAGTTTACTATATTCAAAGTTCTTTAAGAGTAACACTTGAGTTTCCTTTGCTCATTTGTTAAGTTGTTGTTGTATCTTGGGAGACTATTGCCTGACAACATAAAAAGATATATACGGGGCAATCTTGTCTTAAAGACAGAGTCTCATCACTTGACTCAGCAAATCACAAGGAGTTTGTAATCATTCTTATTTCCAGTTTGTTGTAATCTTTAGTTTATCCTTTCTAGCGATTTGTAATATTTACTTACTTCTCCTTTCCTGCAATTGTTGTAAACCACATTTCCTATAATTGAAATCACGAACATGAAAACTATGAACAGTGAACTTACCAAATTTGGCGTCGAAATGTACTGTGTGATATTATCTTATTTGCGCATATGTTGTAAAATATGGTACTAACATGATGAAACACAGACGCCGGATTATTGTTCTCTGACTTCAAGTCTCTTATGCAGATTCTTTTAGATAATTATTTCGACCCTTCCCAATAAATTGGCGAGTACAATAGGTCACATAAATATTGCCTTCAGGATACAATGAAGCCCTAACAACGATGTTGAATTCAAAGTTTGTACTCCCTTGATCCAATCAAGAACACACAGTATGAAGTTTCTTATGATGCTTAGGGAAGAAAAGAAAAGAAATAGTTTTGATTCTTTCTCAACAGAAGTTTTGATTCTTTTCAACAGAAGTTTTGATTATTTTTTATCAGAAGTTTTGATTCTTTTTCATCAGAAGTTTTGATTATTTTTCAATAGAAGTTTTGATTTTTTTTCATCAGAAGTTTTGATTCTTTTCAACAGAAGTTTTGATTCCTTTTTATCAGAAGTTTTGATTCTTTTCATAGCTATTATTTTTTGAATGAGAAAATATCTTTACTATTTATAGAGATTTCGTATCCGTTGGTGATGCATTTTCATCACCAACAGACACCTCCAAGAGGCATCAATGGTGGCTATTGGAAATTTTTTTGAATGAGAAAATATCTTTACTATTTATAGAGATTTCATATCCATTTGTGATGCCTTTTCATCACCAACAGACACCTCCAAGAGGCATCAATGGTGGCTATTGGAAAAGGCCGTGTCTGTTCAAATTCAAAATAAATATGAATTATGTTAACAGACTCCCCTTTTATTGAAGGGGCATCACATCAATGATGGCTTTTGATTTTGCTGAAACTATCCAATATTCTCCCCGTATTTTCAAAATCAGAAAACATAAACTAAAGTAAAATCTTTCAGAATAGGAATGACTACATCACTCAAGTGACTGCCTACGTATCCGAGTGGGATCAAGCCAATGTAGTTCAAACTAAGTTGAGACAAAGCATCATCGTAGAAATCAATACATAAATGATAGGTATCTTTAGGATTTGAACCTTTACTTAGTGTAAGAAATTCAAAGCCTTATCGAGGTTCTATGGTGAACTAGTCTAGAACCAAGTACCCCTTGTGATAAAACCGAAATCTCCACACATATTGACTTAAGAGAATTGTGTGTTCTGTAGCTTAGCACGTTAATGACTATGTGCTTATATCCTAGATTCATGAGTATTCTTTAGAGAACCGTCTTATTCTCATAGAAAATGACCTGATTTCCATATTCATATAGGTAAGTCTCTAAGGTGTTTCTGCGATACACCTGTAAACAAACATAGACTTATTAAGGATTTCCATCCATCCTCAATCATGCAGAATCACTATACTAATACAGAAATGGGAAGTTTTGACTTAGTGTACCATAATCACTCTCGTAACTTGTTGGTACCCATTGAAATCGTGTTTATCTTTTTTAAAACATAGGTTGGGTTTCTGTTAACGGGTGATCAACCTTCTTTCACAGACCTTAGTCCTATTTCATTACACTTTAGTGAAACCACTGCCTTTGGTAGACTCTTAGTAGATGGGTCTGCCAAGTTCTTCTTTGTTTCAATATAGTTAACTGCAACTACTCCTCTCTTGAGTAATTGTCTTACTATTTGATATCTAAGACTTGCATGTCTTGACTTTCCATTTTAAGTCTTGTTTGATACATTATAGATCGTAACCTGATTATCACAGTTAATTAAGACTGCTGGAGTTGGCTTCTTCCATAATGGGATCTCTATAAGTAAGTTTCTAAGCCATTCTGTCTCCTTACATACATCTGCCAGTGTAATTAATTCTGAAAACATTGTTGAATCAGAAATACAAGTCTGCTTCTTGGAACCCCAAGACACAACATCACTACCTAATGTAAATATTCATCTAGTAGTAGACTTGGACTTGAATTCTACATTGTTCCAGTTTGCATCATTGTATCCTTCCAATACAACGGGATAACCCTGGAAATGTAAACCATAATCTATGGTTCCTTTCAAGTATGCCAACACTCTTTAAATTTCTTTCCAATGTTCAACTCCTGGGTTACTTGAGAAACGACATAGTACTCCCACTACTTGGGCTATATATAGTCTCGTGCAATGCATAGCATACATAGAACTTCTAATAATACTAGAATACTCAAGTTATCCATGAGTCCTTCCAGTATTCTTCATTAATTTAATACTAGGATCTAAAGAAGTGGGGGGCTGGTTTGTCATTGAAATGACTATACTTTTTGAGAAATTTCTCAATATAATGAGATTGGGTTAAAGCCAACTCATCTCCCTTTCTTAGGATTTTAATTCCTAAGATCACATCAGCCTTTCCTAGATCTTTCATATCAAAGTTAGAACTAAGAAAATTCTTAGTTTCTTCCACACAAGATATGTCAGACCCAAAAATAAGCATATCATCAACATATAAACAGAGAATTACACATCCAGATATATCATGCTTACTATAGATACATTTATCAGCATCATTAACAACAAAACCATATGCCAAAGCTACTTTGTCAAACTTTTTATGCCATTGCATGGGAGCTTGCTTCAAAGCATAGAGGGATTTCACTAACTTGTAAACTTTCTTCTCTTGGCCTGGTACTATGAAACCTTCAAATTGTTCTATATATATTTCTTCTTCTAAATCACCATTTAGAAAAGCAATTTTGACATCCATTTGATGTATAACTAGCTTGTGAATAGAAACAAGTGCTATCAAACAACAAATATATGTGATGCGAGCAACATGAGCATATGTATCAAAATAATTAATTTCATGTTTTTGTTTATAACTTTTAGCAACCAATCTGACTTTAAACTTATCAATTGTACCATCATCATTCAATTTTCTCTTGAATATCCATTTACATCCTATAGGTTTAGCACCAGGAGGTAAATCAGATAGTACCCAAGTTTCGTTAGACAAAAGTGAATGTTTTTCATCATTGATAGTGTCTTTCCATAAATTAGCATCGCTGGAACTCATAGCTTCAGAATAAGTGTTAGGATCATCATCAATATGCATATCATACTTGCTAATGTTAAGAACTTCATTAATATTACCCTCTACAAGATATTGTATAAAATCTGGATATTTTTTCTCTATTCTTGATCTCTTACTTCTTCTAGGTTCGATATCTTCAGTAGGAACTAAAATATCATTGTTGTGAGTAGGAGAAGAAAGTTCAACATTGTCATTAGTCTCTACAGGTTCTAGACTAGGTAACAATGGGTTTTTAGTACGTTATGGTTGAGAACTAGACCTTGTCAAGTTTTCAAAAAATTCTACATCTATAGATTCTATAATCTCAAATGTGTCAAGGATTAAAAAATCTGTAAGTAATACTGTTAAGTGAATAACCTACAAAAACACATTTATAAGCCCTATTTTCTAACTTTGATCTCTTAGGGTCAGGCTTTCTGACATATGTCAAATAACCCCATGCTTTGAGTCTTTTCAAGTTAGGCTTTCTCTTAAACCACAATTCATAAGGAGAGATATTCTTCTTTTTCAAAGGAACACTATTCAAAATATAGCATGCAGACAAAATAGCTTCACCCCATAAAAAATTTGGCAAACCAGAGCTAATTAGCATAGCGTTAACCATATCTATCAAAGTTCTATTTTTTCTTTCAGCAACACCATTTTGTTGGGGTGTATATGGAGTATTGAATTGATGTACTAAACTATGTTCTTGACAAAATAAAGTAAATTCAGAAGGATAGCATTCACCACCACGATCAGAACGTAAAACCTTAATTTTCTGTCCTAATTGTGTCTCTACTTCTGCTTTGTAAATTCTATATTTATCAAAGACTTCATCCTTAGATTTAATAAAGTAAATATAGGCATATCTAGTACTATTTTCAATAAAAGTGACATAGTATTTATTTCCACCACGAGTCATATGACTTTTCAGATCATCAACATCACTATGTACTAATTCAAGCAAGGCGTAAATTCTTATTACAGATTTAAAAAATGTTCTAGCTATCTTTGCTTGCCCACATATTTCACATTTAGAAACATTATCAAAATTGTAATCAGAAATCAATCCTAACCTTTTCATATTTCTAAGAGAACCATAATTCACATGTCCTAATCTATCATGCCATAATTCAACAGACTCAACAATATAAGTAGAACCATTATTTATTAAATTAAGCTTAACCATCCCATTACAAGAGTATCCTTGTCCAACAAACATTCCGTTCTTGGACAATACAAACTTATCAAACTCATACGTAACCTTGAATCCAGCCTTGTTAACAAGAACTCTAGAAACAAGGTTTTTACAAATGTCAGGGACATGTAAAACATTAGTAAAAGTAACAACCTTTCCCGAAGTAAACGGGAGGTCAACAGTGCCTTTGCCAACCACTTTGTTGCTTTGGTTGTTCGCTGAAGTAACTTCGTGTTCTTCTCCACTAACCGGTTCATATGTCTTGTAAAGATTTCTGTCTTTACAGATATGAATGGTTGCACCAGTATCGTACCACCATCCACTACCATGATCTGCAACAGTGTTGGCCACTTGCACTACAACGATAAGCTTGCTTTTGTCATCGACCACATTCACTTCATTTTTCATTTGTTTCTTTCGTTGACGACATTCACGAGCATAGTGGTCGGGTTTCTTACAGAAGTAGCAATTTCTCTTCTTCTTATCTTTCTTGTTGGGATCTTTCTTCTTAAACCGAGTATCAATCTTAGGTCTCTAAAATTTTGGTTTTTTCGATTATTCCACACTATTAATATTGGAATGATTTTCAATTTGCTGACTATCCTTAATCTCTTGTTTACGAGCATCTTCTTCAATACGAAGATGACGTTGTAAACCTTCTAAGTGATAGTCAGTTTCAGCATGCTTAGCTTTCTTCTTGTAATCATTCCAAGAAGGGGGAAAACGAGAAATAATAACCCCAACGACGAATGAAGATACAAGGTCAATTCCAGCATCTTTAAGATGATTAACAATGAGCAAAAGTTCACTGACTTGGGCAATAATTGACTTATTGTCAACCATCTTAAAGTCCATGAAATTACAGATCATAAAATTCTTGTTACTCACTTCAGAAATTTTGTACTTGTTTTCGAGCGCAGTCCACAATTCCTTTGTTGTTTCAAGACTTCGATGGGCATTGTAAACATTGGCTCCTAGAACATTCAGAATATGACCACGGCACATAAAATCATCCTCTTGACGTTTCTTCCGTTTGGCCTTCAATTCATCATTGTCCATTGGAGTCACATCAAGATGTCCTCCAGACCATCTTCAAGGATGTACCATAACTTGATAGTCATCAGGAAAAATTTGATAGTCTCTTGCCAACGAGTGAAACCCTCACCATCAAAACATTCTAAACAATTCAAAGTCTGGTTCATTACTTGCAATGATTGAGCAGCAATTGAAGTTTCACCCTCCATGTCGTTAATTGTCTAAAAATTATTGTAAAATGTGGTACTAAAGGATAAAACACAGACACCGAATTGTTGTTCTCTGACTTCAAGGCTCTTATGCAGATTCTTTTAGACAATTATTTCGACCATTTCCAATAAATTGACGAGTACAATAGGTCACAGAAATATTGCCTTCAGGATACAATGAAGCCCTAACAACGATGTTGAATTCAAAGTTTGTACTCCCTTGATCCAACCAAGAACACACAGTATGAAGTTTCTGATAATGCTTAGGGAAGAAAAAAAAAGAGAAGTTTTGATTCTTTTCAACAGAAGTTATGATTCTTTTTCAACAGAAGTTTTGATTCTTTTTTATCAAAAGTTTTGATTCTTTTCAACAGAAGTGTTGATTATTTTTCATCAGAAATTTTGATTCTTTTCATATATATTATTTTTTGAATGAGAAAATATATTTACTATTTATAGAGATTTCGCATTCATTGGTAATGTCTTTTCATCATCAACAGACACCTCCAAAAGACATCAATGGTGGCTATTGAAAAAGGTTGCGTCTGTTCAAATTCAAAATAAATATGAATTATGTTAACAGACTCCCCTTTTATTGAAGGAGCATCACATCAATGATGGCTTTTAATTTTACTGAAAATATCCAACAGCATATTAATGAGATAAATTCATAGCTCGACAACGAGTAGACATATATTCTACTTGCATATGTTTGTGCAGGTACTTACAATTAGACTAAAACAGTACCTACCATAAAGATTCGTTAATTTTTGAAAAGTTGACAAAGTAAAACCCAAGGGATATCGAAACCACCTGTGAAGAGATTAAATTCATTATAAAAAAACTACCAAGCTAGGTTGATCTCTATTCTAAGTTAGAGGAAAAAGACACATATTCTCCTCAAGTCATCTTTGCAAAGTGCAAAATGTCCAACATTTTTTTACCAATTGTGTAAATATTACTTAACTTACCTTTGAGGTTAATGTTAAAAAAATCAATACATTTCTTCCTTTGTTGTAATAAAATGTTGAAGATCTTATCACTATTTTTCAAACCTTAATTCTCAACACCCGCAGAGAAAAAGGAAGGGGGAGGGAGTAGAAGAATGGTGAATGAAATCTAATCTCTTCCACCTAAATTTTGGCACCAAATACCCGTTAGATCTTATCAAATTAACGGTCTAGATTTGTCGAAGCGTATTGTGGTGATTACAGTTTTTGACGGTTTTTATACTCATCTTAACTCCTAAATAAAATAATTGGAGGGATGGGGTACAAATAACGCAAAATATTTCTAAAATGTAAAATATTTACCCGTTCATGCACACTTCTAAACTAATTTCACTTTTTACTTAACTAGTGAACTTGCCGCGCTTCGCGCGATTATAAGTTCTTATTATATTTATAGAACAATATTTTCTAACACTCAAATGATTAAAAAGGCAAAAATATGTAGTGAAGAGCTAAGTTTTGACTTTTTAATTCTTTCACATCATGTCTAATTAATAAACAAATAGAAAAAATGTGAGTACAACAAGTGCAGGAAATGAGAAGTAAGTAAATATTACAATTGCTAGAAAAGATAAACCACTAAAGATTACTAAGTTTACAATGAAAAACTTATAATCTTTTGCTCACAAAACTGGAAATAAGAACAAATATAAACTCTTGTGACTTGGCTGAGTTGAGTGATGACACTCTATCTTTAAGATAAAATTGCCCCATATATATCCTTTTACGTTAGTGGCCAATAGTCTCCCAAGATAAAACAGCAACTAACAAATGAGCAAAGGAAACTCAAGTGTTTCTTGTGAAGAACTTGAATATAGAAAGAGTGCTAGAGAGGAAGAAGTTTTCTGAAATTTCCGGTTTGATTTTCTCTCAAGTGCATTCACAATTGACCCAAAGGCATCAATTTATAATGTAAGAATTGTCTCTTCAAGTGCCAAGTAATGGCATTGAATCACCCATGTAATGGAAATGAATTTTCGAAGTAATGATACCCATTTATTAGCCCAAATAATGGCTGATTAATGCTGGAATGAATGTCATTGAGGGCAACCCAAAAGTCTCCAAAAAAATAGATTTTTGTCTAAAACTTTCTGCTAGGGAAGCGCCCCGGCGCAACGGCCTTGATGGGGTTGGTGTCGCGGCCCTTCTCGGCTCCCCGGCCCTTTCCGACCCATTCCATCTTTACATTATGCACACTTATTCCTTCGTTTACCAACGTGGAACACTTGTCATTTGGCTAATGACCGTCCATCATTCTATGTCTCAAATATTTACTTACGTACCAATATCTCTTTCACTAACGAAATTTACTATACTTGGCACTACGAGTGCATATGTGTGGAAATGATGTTTCCGGCGTGCGGGGCCTCAATTGTTCGAGTCATAAATAATGGGATAAACTTAATTCCACATTAGTAAATTTCTAATAATCCCCTCTTGAAGAGATTTTGGCGCACACACAAGGAGGCTACTTTCAGCAATCTTTCATCGAAAAGATATTGCATCAGGAGAGGTAGCTTCCGCTTTGAACCTTCCCTAATTGAATTTTATCAGACTTACTTACTGCGCAGTGAACGTGATGTCTTGAACCGTCAGTGTTTAATATAATCCCAGACAATGGCACCAACACAACAACTTCCCTTACTCTGTTCTTCTTAATGTTTTTTCTGTTGTGGCCGTGGACACTCTTGGATTCTTAGGTGCGTTCATTTGAGGTGGTCTGTCCTCGCACTTAAATAGGTGGTCTCCCACAAGGTATCCTGTTATACCTCACTTTACCAGTGTTAGGAACCATTAAAAATTTCTCCAAGCCTAACCTCAACCGTTGAGGATCATTAAATGTTTTGGAAACTTAACTTTTACCCACACTGTAGATATCACTTAATGTCTATCGCGGGAACGACTTTGGGTTTATGTTCTTTATAGAAATCATAACCCGAAGTGCTCTTGCTTTCACCGAAGCGCTCAACAGAACCTTTACAGCTTAGTTTTCCCATTGAACCTAATTCCTGGGATCTCCAGTCAATAAGGTTGGGTTACCACCGTATCAGTCCTTTATTATTTGGATTTTAAGCCCATTCTCCTAGACAGGCAGAACATCTGATCTCTGGGTATGCCCTTAGTCAAAGGGTCTGCTATGTTATCCTTTGATTTTACATAATCAATGGAGATAATACCCGTGGTGATCAGCTGCCTAACTGTCTTATGTCTCCGTCGAATATGATGAAACTTATTGTTATACATAGAATTTTGTGCCCTCCCTAGAGCCGACTGACTATCGTAGTGGATCATTATAGAAGGTATGAGTTTGTCCCAGCACGGGACGTCCTCTAAGAAGTCATGAAGCCACTCAACTTCTTCTCCTACTTTGTCTAAAGAAATAAACTCCGACTCCATCGTGGATCGGGCGATGTAAGTTTGTTTAGAAGATTTTCAAGACACAGCTCCACCCCCAATTGTAAATATATACCTATTGGTGGACTTGGTGTTCTCTATATCAGATATCCAGTTTGCATCACTATACACTTCTAGTACAGCTGGATATTTCAAATAATGTAACCCATAAGCTAGCGTGTATTTCAGGTACCGCAGTACCCAATTCAACGCCTTCCAGTGATCATTTCCCGGATTACGGGTAAACCTAACCAACTTATTGACTGCATAAGCGATATCAGAACGGGTGCAGTTTGTTATGTACATCAAACTCTCAATCACCTATGCATATTGCTCCTGGCATACGGGTGCACCACAATTTTATCAATCTTTTGATTTATATCCAGTGGTGACTTTATAGGTGAAATGTCACACATCTCAAATCTTCTCAACACATCCTCAATGTAGTGAGACTGAGACAAGACCAATCCGTCAGATGTCTTAGAGACCTTTATTCCTAAGATGACATCTGTGATACCCATATCCTTCATGTAGAAACATTGTTTCAACATGTTCTTAGTCTCTAGGATCAGGCTAGGACTGCTTTCCATGATCAACATGTCATCTATGTACAGGCATATCATGATGAACAAATCAGAGTTACCTTTCATGTAGACACATTTGTCACACTCATTAATGGAGAAACCCTTCGATAGTAGGGTACTATCAAATTTTTTGTGCCATTGCTTCGGAGTTTGTTTTAGACCATACAGAGATTTGACAAGTTGAGAGACTTTCTTCTCTTGCCCTGGAACCACATACCCCTCGGGTTGTTCCATATAAATTTCTTCTTCTAAATTACCATTTAGGAAGGTTGTCTTGACATCCTTTTGATGTATCTCAAGGTCACTCAACGCTGCGATCACATTGAATACTTGTATGGACGTCATTCTAGACACCAGGGAGTACGTGTCAAAATAGTCAAGGCCTTCCTTCTGTCGATAGCCCTTGACTACTAACCTGACTTTATACTTATCTATAAACCCATATGCTTTATACTTCCGTTTGAGTATCCATTTACATCCCAACGGTTTGTTTACAGGAGAAAGATCACTAACTCCCACATGTGGTTTTGCAGGATGGAGTCTATTTCGCTCTCAATAGCTTCTTTCCAGAGTGATGCTTCTGGAGTAGACAATGTTTCAGCAACTATCCTCGGTTCGTTATCGACCATATAAGCTACAAAGTCAGGACCGAATGTTTTATCCTTCCTGTCCCTTTTACTTCATCTTGGTTCCATCTCCGGAGTCTCCAAGTTCTGAGAATCTGGAACCCAAGATTCCGGATATTTAGCCACTTCGGAGTCCACTAGATCTGAACCATCTAGATTCGGGCGGTCAATGACTCCTGGTTCCTGAGAGCTTTGTTCATAACTTCGTTTGCGAGAGGTTATATCTCTTTCCTTTCTAGGAAAAGTATCCTCAAAGAATTGGGCATTCCTTGATTCCATGATCGTACCCTCGTGGATATCTAGAAGATCTGACTTATGCATGAAGAAGCGATAAGTACTACTGTTATTTGCATATCTAATGAAAATGCAATCTACAGTCTTAGGTCCAATCTTGATCTGCTTTGGCTTAGGCGCTTCGACCTTTGCCAAACAACCCCACACTTTCAAATATTTATATGTGGATTTCTTTCCATTCCATGATTCATATGGAGTTTTGTCCTTACCCTAATGTAGGACTCTATTAAGAATCGTACTAGCGGTGAGGACAGCTTCACCCCACATATTTTGGGGAAGACCGAAATTGACAAGCAAGACATTCATCATTTCCTTCAATGTACGGTTCTAGCATTCCGCAACACCGTTCCAGAATGCTTCAAAGGCTTCATCTTTACTTTTCAATAAGTAAATGTAACAATACCGTGTGCTATCATCAATGAATGTCACAAAGTACTTATTCCCCCCTCTAGTTTGTGCAAACTTTAAATCACATATATCTGTGTGAACAAGTTCTAGAGGAGCGATATCCCTTTCGACGGATCGAAAAGGAGTCTTTGTGAGTTTTGCCTCTACGCACACCTCACACTTATGTTAAGGGTTTACGTCGATAGACGAAAATAACTCCAACTTCACCAATCTTTGGATGGACTTATAGTTAACATTTCCTAATCTATGATGTCAAAAACTAGAAATACTCAAGCAAATAAGAAGAAACTTCAATTTTATTGCTTGGACGCATTACAGACTGGGCGTTAACTTTGAAGAGGCCTTCACAGACGAAGCCTCTCGCACAAAAGTTTCATTCTTGGTGATTACAAATTTATTGAACTCAAATACTAGCCTAAAACCAGCATTAACCAATACAGGACCTGAAATTAAAATTTTCCTAATCTCAGGGACATGAATCACCTCCTTCAGAGTGAGCTCCTTTCCAGAAGTCATCTTCAGGATCACCTTTCCAACCCCCAACACTTCAGAGGATGCGTTGTTTCCCATGAACAACTTCTTATCTGCAATAGGAATGTATGTGGAGTTTGATAATAAGTTTTTCAAAGGTCATTTTCTTTGTCTTGAGTTTTAAGTAACTCATAAACTCATTCCATGAGGGAGGTAACTTCTCAATTAGTGATGCAACCAAAAACCGCTCATTTGGTTTCATACATTCCAAATCCAGGTGATGTAGAATCATTTGGAATTCTTAGACTTGGGACATCACAGTTTTGTTATCCACCATTTGAAATTTCAGAAATTTCCCAACAATGAATTTCTTCGTACCTGCATCTTGTGCGTTGTACTTTTTCTGCAGTTTTTCCCATAACTCTTTAGCGGTGCCTACGGTGAAATACACCGTGTAGAGTGGGTCTGACAGACAGTTCAACATATAGTTTTTACATATGAAGTCACTGTGACTCCATGCATCAAGAGCCATCTTCATGCCATTGATGACATGGAAACCTTGGCCCCCTTCAGCCATTTCATTAGGCTGAAGGTCCATCTCATCTCCAGCTTATGGAGGACCTTCTGTTAGGAAATGAGTCATTCCCATCACAGTCGAGTAAAAAAGCATCTTCTATTGCCAACTCTTGATGTTGGAGCCCATAAATTTTCCTGGGCATTCATGGTGGAAACCGGAGGGTGGAGGAACTGTAACGTTTCCTTGAGCAACAGAAAAGGCATTGAGTGTGCCTTGAGCAGCAGTGGGGAAGGCAGAGGCGTTGCCCTGAGTATTATTAGCAGAACCAGAGGCTAACTCTTCTTGTCCAATCATCTTTCTTAGCACTTACAATAATCTTGTCTTAAAATTGTGAGTACAACAAGTGCATGAAATGGGAAGTAAGTAAATATTACAATTGCTAGAAAGTATAAACCACTAAAGATTACTAAGTTTACAAGGAGAAACTTATAATATTTTGCTCACAAAACTGGAAATAAGAACAAATATAAACTCTTGTGACTTGGTTGAGTCGAGTGATGACACTCTGTCTTTAAGACAAGATTGCCCCGTATATATCTTTTTACGTTAGTGGGAAATAGTCTTCTAAGATAAAACAACAACTAACAAATGAGCAAAGAAAACTCAAGTGTTTCTTGTGAAAAACTTGAATATAGAAAGAATGCTAGAGAGGAAGAAGTTTTCTGAAAATTCTGGTTTGATTTTCTCTCAAGTGTATTAACAATTGAGCCAAAGATATCAATTTATAATGTAAGAATTGTCTCTTCAAGTGCCAAGTAATGGCATTGAATCACCCATGTAATGGCAATGAATTGCCCAAGTAATGACACTCATTTATTAGCCCAAATAATGGTTGATTAATGCTGGAATGAATGTCATTGAGGGCAACCCAAAAGTCTCTAAAAACTTAGATTTTTGTCTAAGACTTTCTGCTAGGGAAGCGTCGCGGCCCTTCTCGGCTCCGCGGCCCTTTCCGACCCATTCCATCTTTACACTATGCACACTTCTTCCTTCGTTTACCAACGTGGAACACTTGTCATTTGACCAATTATTGTCCATCATTCTATGTCTCAAACATTTACTTACGTACCAATATCTCTTTCACTAACGAAATTTATGATACTTGGCACTACGAGTGCACGTGTGTGGAAACGACGACGTGCGGGGTCCCAATTGTTTGAGTCATAAATAATGGGATAAAATTAATTCCACAATAGTAAATTTCCAACAAAAAAATAATGGACAAGTCCATTTATTTATTTGCTTGGCATAAAATATTCCTTCTTTTTTCACCTCAATTAAAATGATTTCAATTCATTATCTACATGGTTTTTGATAAAATTTCCATTTGAGAAGATTTTGGTCCTACTTACATCTCTTAATTGCAAGGCCTTAACCTTTGGGATCGAATTAATGTTCTATTAGCACTTGATCAATTAAAAGCAATCAATATTATTTTGACTCGAAACACAATTTGTTGCTATTTTCACAACAACAAAAAAATCCTCAAGTGATAGGACCAGCGAGAGGAAAATGCTTGTAAACTATAGACTGTTTTCTTGGCCAAGAAACCAAAATATTTTAATAAATCGAAAGAAACATTCCAAAGAAAGAAAATTCATTGTTGTTTGGTAAAACCTAAACTGTTCAAACTCAAAAAAAAAATTCTCCAGCAAAACATTCTAAAAATGTAGACCAAAATTGAGATAAGGAAAGTAAATATTAGCTCATGTTAGTTTCAAATAGCTCTTGCTTCTTGTTCTTAAAAATATCTCCGAATATTTTTAAAAAGCATCTAATTGATAATATAACAATACATGTGTTCAAGTAGTGAAACAAATAATTCCTGTGTTAATTTCAAATGATTCTTGCTCCTCGTTCTAATATTATTTTAGGCATTCTTCAGTTTCTTCCAATTCATTTCATCATTCCTTTTTGCTTTGTTCCTTCGGTTCTTCTCGCTTCTCCTTACCAATCACTTATTCCGGAAAAATTAAAATTACTACTCCAGATACATGCAAAATTCATCTTTCTCCGATAATGAGAGAAATATGTAAGATGATATTAATCTTCCTTATGAAGTCTTTCTCATTAATATCAATATATATAGTGTACAATATACAATCCTAATACAAGAGGAAAGAGGAATCCTAATCACAATACAAGAGGAATCCTAATTTAATAATGGGTAGGGATTGTAGTGTTATACTTGTACACGTTTACACACCCCCTCAGTCGGAGCGGGAGGAGGCCTAACGCTAAGACTGGATCTGAAATCAAGGAACAACTGTCTTGGGAGGCCCTTCGTGAAAATATCCATGTATTGATATGAGGAAGGCACGTGCAATACCTTAATATGCCTGAGAGCAACCTTCTCGCGAACAAAGTGGATGTCCATCTCAACATGCTTGGTTCACTGATGCTGAACCGGATTGTGAGACAAGTATATGGTGGTTATGTTATCACAGTAGACCAGAGACGCTTTACTTAAAGGACACTGAAGCTCTAAGAGAAGGTTTCGGAGCCAACAGATCTCAGCAACAACATTAGCAACTCCTCTATACTCAGCTTCTGCACTCGAACAGGATAATGTGGCTTGTCGTTTGGCAGACCAAGAGATGAGATTATCACCCAAAAACACACAGTAGCCGGATGTAGAGTGGCGGGTGTCTGGACAGCCTGCCCAATCTGCATCGATGTAGGATAATAGCGAGTTCAGTGCGGATGGGTATAAGTGTAGTCCGTAATCCAGTGTGCCCTTAACATATCGAATGATACGTTTGAGGGCAGTAAAATGAGGTTCCCTGGGGGCATGCATAAACAAACATACCTGTTGGACATCATAGGTACTGTCAGGCCTGGTGAAGGTGAGATACTGAAGTGCACCTGCAAGACTCCGATACATAGTAGGATCAGTCACTGGAGTACCGACCATTGCACTAAGTTTGGATTTAGAATCAACTGGAGTGGCCATGATTTTGCAATTGTCCATCTTAGCCCTGTGCACGATCTCCTCTGCATACTTACGCTGGCAAAGAAACATACAATCAGCGGATCTAGTGACTGAGATCCTCAAAAAATAGCTGAACTTTTCCAAATCAGTTATGGCAAATTCAGACTTGAGTCGTGCAATAATCTCATCTTTCAACACAGCAGTAGAGGCAGTAAGAATAATGTCATCCACATATAACAGTAAATAAGTAGTATCACGGCCTCGATGTAAAGTAAAGAGAGAGGTATCAAATCTGTTGCATGTAAACCCGAGACGTATAATGAACGGTGCAAAACGATCATACCATGCTCTGGGGGCCTGTTTTAGGCCATAGAGTGACTTATGGAGACGACACACATAATGTGGGGCTGCTGGGTGGACAAAATCAGGCGGCTAGTGCATGTAGACAATTTCTCGTAAATCCCCATGAAGAAATGCATTCTTCACATCTAGCTGATGAATTGACCAATGTTTTTCCATAGCAATGCTTAGAACTGTACGGATGGTGGCCGGTTTAACAACCGGACTGAATGTCTCACCGCAATCAATGCCCTCCTGCTGGTTAGTACCATTTTCCACTAGTCTTGCCTTATATCTTTCTAAGTCACCACTATCCCTGAACTTGTGACGAAAAAGCCACATGCAACGGATCACATTCACCCCATCTGGTCGAGGAACCAAGTCCCAAGTATGTTGTTTCGTTAAAGCATTAAACTCTTCACACGTGGCCGCATTCCAATTCGGGTCTAGTTTGGCTAATTTAGGGCTTTTGGTATATGTGAAATTGTTTGGGTGGACAGGTTAAATTGGACTTTGGGTTTGAAAATCCCGTGTTGGGCACGGGTTTCCATCCGGTGTGTGGGCGCTGGCTGGGTAAGGGTATTGGTCGACTGGTTGGGTGGACTGGGTGACGACAGATTCGGGTGTGGTGCATGTTGTGTTGTCGGGACTGGGTTTCTGTCGAGGGTGGCTGTCGGGTGGTGCGGAACAGTGACGGTGTTTGGGGTTGGAGTCGAGTGGGTTTGGTCATTGGTTGTCGGTGAACTGTGGTAGGGAGTTGTAGGGATTCTCGGTATGCCGAAAAGGGAGGAGGTTTGTAGGGTAGGGTACGACGTCAGTGGTGTATTAGGTCCGGTATCTAGGTTTTCTGGGTGGTGGTTGATGGTCGGACTGTGGTCGGCATGGTGGTGAGACTGTTGGGACGACACAGTGGATAACTAATTGTAACACCATCTTTGTTTCGGACACGGGCGTACCAACATTGGACAGTTGGTCTGCCACCAGTTTCAACTGTTTGCAATATTCTGACACCACTACACCTCCTCCATCTGCCACCATACATCACCTGCTGTCGGCATCCCTGCCACCGGCGTCCCCCCCGTCGCCGCTTCTTTCCACCTCTAGCACAACTCTGCCTCCAGGTTCCACCAACTCATGTAAGATGATATTAATCTTCCTTAGGAAGTCTTTCTCATTAATATCAATATATATAGTGTACAATATACAATTTTAATACAAGAGGAAAGAGGAATCCTAATCACAATATAAGAGGAATTCTAATTTAATAATGGATAGAAATTGTAGTGTTATACTTGTACATGTTTACAAAATATATTTAGTAAAAATACTCTATCATCTCATAATAATTCGATATTAACTATTGATTATAACTTTTAACCACTATCTTTCATGTAAAACACAAAAAGTGAAAAAGAAGAAATCATAGAGATAACAATTCCCCAAAAGTCCGCTTGAAAAAAGGGGGAAAAAAGTTGAATTCTAAATTATATAAAGAAAAAAAATTAATAATCCTAATTTCATGAAAAAATTGAAGTTTTATTCCCAAGCCATTGCATTCTTGTTTTCAAGACGTCCATTATTTTACTTCTTCTCCCCATGAAATGATGTGATATTAAGGATGTCAAACATTTCTCTTAACCTATGAAAAAGTATCTCGATCAAGTGGTTGGAAATAAAAATAAATTGCAGATTTTTAAAAATAAATTAAGGACAAATTTCAAAATTTGATAACGATAAATAAATGGGGCTTGGAGACATATTTGGGTTTGTACTTAAATAATTTTTTCTTATCTTTAAAATGTCATAAAAAGATTAAGAAATGAAAAGAAAGAGAACCAAGTAATGTATCATGTCACAGCAGATTTCCATTTCCTCCCATTATCTTCGATTTTTAGACCTTTTTCTGTGCAAGGTGCAAATATACTGCTCAGTTTTACAATTTAGAGCATATATACCTCCCGTTCAAAAAGTAGTGGATATATATCTTTGTCGTTACAAAATTGTGCAAATATAACCTTCATGCTGATGGAATTCTTTTTTAAAATCATTTATCTTATTTTTGAATTAAATAAATGCCATGGGGCTTTAAAAAAAAGTCTACACATTTTTTTGAGTAGACATATTTTTTAAAGCCACATGGTAATTTTTTTTCATGGTGGATCGGGTTTGATTCGTTTAAAAAAATGGATAGACTTATTTTCTTTAAAGCCACAGAGATATTTTTGTAAGCAAGTTAGACCCGATCCACAAGAAAAAAATTACCATGTGATTTTAGAAAAATATGTCTACTAAAAAATGGGTGTACTTTTTTTTTAAAAGCGACGAGATAATTTTTTCAATTAAAAAATAAGTTAAACAATTTTTTAGATTTTCGTCAGCGAAAAGGTTATATTTGCACCATTTGTGTAACGACAAGAGTATATTTGCACCTTTTTATAACGACAGAGATATATATCCACCACTTTTTAACGGGGGTATATTTGCTCTAAATCGCAAAGTTGAGAGTATATTTGCATCTTTGGCCTTTGTTTTTTTTTTTTGCTTTTCTGTTTTCTGTTCCTCCTTTCTCCCTTTTTTTTTTATTTTCCTTTTTACATTCTATTTCTCCAACAAATTTCAAAATCCTCCCCTAAATTTGCAAAATGAAAATGGTAAAAATTACCAAAAACTCGACTACTACATGGATGATGTGATGAATGTGGTAAATTGTGAAATAGGTATAAAAAAAGAATCGACTAAAAGGTTCTAGTAGAAACATGTTTGATGGTGACAAATGCATGAACTAAGAATAGTACTTCACCAAGTGTTTTTTTTTTTGGCAATTTTCATACACTTACACTGGTAATTTTCACAGAAATCATATTAAAGAAATTTAATATGCAGTCATGTAGAATGAGGGAATCTCTTGAAAAAAGATTTTTGTCTTTGTAAAATCTCGGATGACAATATATCTTTTCTTATAAAATTACATAAAACAACACTTACATAGATAAGGAAATACATATTAGTACATGTAACACCTCGTACCTTTAAATCAAGTCATGTCTATGACTTAAGAATGTAGGAAATCAAAACATGGAGTTCAAGTCGAAAAACCAGATTCAGCTCTACAGGTGAAATTTGACGGCAAGAAGTACGGACCGTCAATTGTTCGATGGCCCATCAAAGTGCACCATCAATTTTACTTTTGAAATTGACGGCGAAGTTGTAAATTCTACGGACAGTCAAAATATTGACGGCCCGTCAACCTTCACCATCCCCAGAACTCTAGTTTTTCAACTCTCTGGAAATTTCAAAAAAATAACAGTACAATCAATTATACGGACCACCAAATTGGACCGTTAATAATTCTACGGACCGTCAAATGATCCGTCAAAATCCCTCGACAACAAACAATATAAATTCAGGACTTCATTCTAAAAATCAGTTTTCATATTCCCAAGCCCTAGAACAAAAGTTCTCTCTTCTCAACCATCTCATATATCAAGGTAAGTCCTTTCCATGAATTTCCATGCGATTCTAACATAGTATAATCAATTCCTAAGTGAAATTCACTACTCTTAAACCAAGGCTTTTCAAGATAAATCTAATTTAAGGTTTCAAGGTGCAATCTTTGGAGTTCTTCTTCAAAGTCGGATAGGGAGGGAATGACCTATCAGAATCTTTAATACAAGATTTGGAAGCAAGTCAGGTATGTAGAGCTTCTATCCACGTGGGGACATCATTGTTCTTCTCTTTGGCAAAGTATGCTCCACTTATGGTCCAAGACATGAGAGCCATAATTAGGCATTTTGTGTATAGTCTTGATTCCCATTTGTATAACGCAATAAATATCACAACTCATGACAAGGAGATGACTACTATGAAAATGGTTGCTTTCGTACAGGGTAATGAGAGAGAGTTGAAGGAAGAGGAAGCTTTGCAAAAAGAGAATGATAATGAGTTCAATAAAAAAGCTAAGTCTTCATGTCACTTCAGTCATGGGGGTGGTGGAGGCAGATAATTCTTCAAAAATAGGTCATCAGGACATGCTCCATCTTCAGCCAGTGCCCCAGCCCCAAAGTTCAAGAATGATAATCGAAAGCAGAACTTCAGAGTATTAGGCTCCCAGTCACTAGCCAGTATGGGTCAAAATTCATTCAGCAATCCAGTTTGTGCTAAGTGCGGTAAAAGGAACCCGGTGGAGTATCGCTTTGGTATAAATGTTTGTTTTGGGTATGGCCAGCAAGGTCACTTTCAGTGATATTGTCCATCAGCAAGACAGGTTACATGAGGTAATGTAGCTCAGTCCATAAATTCAGCAGTCCTTCATAATTCTCAGACCTAGTCAGGGCGTGATCCAGCTAAGTCTGGTAATACAGGCGGAGGACTGAATCAATTCCACACACTAGCAGGGCGTCAGGATACAGAGGCTCGTGCAAATGTGGTCACAAGTATATTAATAGTTTTCACTTTTGACGTTTATGCTCTTTTGGATCCTGGATCCACTCTGTCGTATGTAATCCCATTTGTTTCTAAGAAATTTGGGATAGAATAAAAAAAGTTGCATGAACCCTTTGAAGTATCCACTCCATTCGGTAAGTCAGTCATAGCCATACGAGTATATAGGGGTTGTGCAGTTAAAGTCTATCACCGCATTTCCATAGCTGATTTGGTAGAGTTAGAAATAGTAGATTTTGATATAATCAGGGATATTGATTAGTTGTCTTCATGTTATGCCACAGTAAGTTGTAGAACCAAAATTATAAAATTTGAGTTTCCCTGTGAGCCAGTCATAGAATGAAAGGGTGATGCAGTAGCACCCATGTGTAGGTTTATTTTCTATCTTAAAGACAGAAGATGATATCCAAGGGGTATATTTACCATCTAGTTCGGGTTAGGGATGCAGATACCCAGACTCCAACTATTTAGTCTGTGCCAATTGTCAATGAGTTTCTAGAAGTTTTTCTAGAACATCTTCCCGGAGTTCCTCTCTATAGGGAGACTGAGTTCGAAATTGATCTACTTCCCGGCACTAAGCCGATATATATTCCGCCATACAGAATGGCTCCAGTAGAGTTAAGAGAGTTAAAAGCCTAGTTGAAAAATCTCCTTGATAATGAATTCATTAGATCAAGTGTCTCACCATGGGGTGCACCAATCCTGTTTGTTAAAAAGAAAGATGGATCTTTGCGTATGTGCATTGACTACCGGCAGTTAAACAAGGTCACAATTAAGAAAAAGTGTCCTTTTATTATAATCGATAATTTATTTGATCAAATTCATGGTGCACAATGTTATTCCAAAATTGACCTCAGTTCAGGGTACCATCAGCTTAAGGTTAAGGAAGTTGATATTGCGAAAACCTCCTTCAGAACCAGTTATGGTAATTTCAAATTTTGTTTCATGTCGTTTGGATTAACGAATGCCACAGCTGCTTTCATGGATCTTATGAATAGGGTATTCAAGCCTTATCTTTACCTTTTCATTATTGTCTTCATTGATGATATTTTAGTCTATTTCCATAGTGAGCCTGATCATGTAGAACATCTCAAAATTGTGTTGCGGACACTTAAGGACCGCGAGCTTTATGCAAATTTTTCCAAGTGTGAATTTTGGCGCAATTCAGTGGCGTTCTTAGGCCATGTGATTTCAGGCGAAGGCGTCTAGGTTGATTTTCATAAAATAGAAGATGTTAAGAATTGACCCAAACACACTTCTGATTCAGATATTCAGAGTTTCTTGGGTCTGGCGGGCTATTACAGACGATTCGTAGAGGATTTCTCTTCTATCTCAGCTCATTTGACCAGATTGACTTAGAAGAAAGTTAAATTTTAGTGGTCAGATATCTATGAGTGTAGTTTCGAGGAATTGAAAATGAGACTGACTTCTGCTCTAGTGTTGACATTGCCAGATGGAACCGAGGGGTTCGTTGTTTATTCTGATTCTTCAGGAATTGGTCTTGGGTATGTTTTAATGCAGCATGGTAAGGTTATAGCTTATGTATCCAGACAGCGTAAAAACTTCATGAAAAGAATTATCCGATCCATGACTTAGAATGGACAACCGTGATTTTTGCACTCAAGATATGACATCATTATTTGTATGGAGTTCATGTTGATATTTTCATATATCACAAGAGCCTTTAGTATATTTTCAAGCAGCGGGAGTTAAATCTCAAGAAGAGAAGATGGCACGAATTGATAAAGGATTATGATGTAGATGTTCTCTACCATCCGGGGAAAGCGAATGTGGTAGCCGATGCTCTTATTATGTGATCCATGGAAAGTTTAGCTCATGTAGAAGAACGCAAAAGAACCATGATGAAGGAGATTCATCGATTATCCAATCTAGGAGTTCAACTCTTGGACTCCAAAGATGGCGTTATTGTTTTTTAGGACAAGTCTGAATCCTCCTTAGTAGCCGAAGTGAAGGAGAAACAGTTTAATGATCCCTACGTGTTGCAGCTGAAAGAGGGGATTCACAAGCATAAGACTACGACTTTTAAACAAGGTGGAGATGACAATACTTTGAGGTACCAAGGCAGGTTATGTGTTCCAGATGTACACAAACTCAGAGAACGAATCATGGTAAAAGCACACCATTCCATGTATTCCATCCACCCAAGTTATACAAAGATGTATCATGATCTTAAAGAGATTTATTGGTGGAATGATATGAAGAGGAATGTGGCAGATTTTGTAGCCAAGGGTCCGAATTGTTAGCAGGTGAAATCTAAGGACCAGAGGCCTAATGGGTTGGCTCAGACCATTGATATTTCTATTTGGAAATGGGAGATGATAAATATGGACTTCATAACAGGTCTACCTCACTCAGCCCAAAGTCATGGTTCAATTTGGGTGATTGTGGATCGACTAACTAAATCAGCTCTCTTCTTGCCAGTTAAGACCACATATTCAATAGAGGATTATGCTAAGTTGTATATTCGAGAATTGTCAAATTTTATGGGACCCCAGTGTCTATTATTTCATATTGTGGTGCTCAATTCACATCACACTTTTGGAGGTCATTTTAGAAAGGATTGGGTACCAAGGTAAATGTCAGTACAACTTTTCATCCTCAGACAGATGGTCAGGCAGAACGTACTATTCAGACCATTGAGAATATGTTGAGGGCATGTGTTCTCGATTTTAAAGGTAATGAGGATGATCATTTTCCTCTCATTGAATTCGCATTTAATAATAGTTATCATACTAGTATTCAGATATCACCATTTGAAGATCTATATGGGCAAAGATGTAGATCGCCAATTGATTGGTTTGAAGTTGGTGAAACAGAATTGCTAGGACCAGACTTGGTCTATCAGGCTTTGGAAAAACTTAAGTTGATTCAGGAGCATTTGAAAACAATTCAGAGTCGTTAGAAATCTTATGCAGATGTGAGGCATAGAGACTTAGAGTTTCAAGTTGATGATTAAGTATTCCTGAAAGTATCACCTATGAAAGGTTTCATGAGGTTTGAAAAGAAAGGGAAGCTCAGTTCCATATATATATATATTGGGCCTTACAGGATTTTAAGAAGAGTTAGTCAGGTGTCTTATGAACTTGAATTGCCATAAAATTTGGTTGATGTTCATATAGTGTTTCATATGTCAGTGTTGAGAAAGTGTGTGGGATACCCATTTGGTTGTTCCTACCCACTCCATTTCAGTTAAAGATGGTTTGACCTATGAGGATTTTCTTGTGGCTATATTGGATCGTCAGATTCGAACGTTGAGAACTAAGAAAGTTGACTCAGTGAAAGTGTTGAGGATAAGTCAAAATGTTGAGGAGGCTACATGGAAAGCCGAAGAAGACATAAAGTCCAGATATCCGCATTTATTCGAGGAGAAAACAGGGAATGAACAATGTAAATACCTTTAGTATTCATGTCATGTCCCTTGCGTATTCATGTCTCATGTTTCACATTTATGTATTCAATACTCATGTCACATGTTCATGTTTTCATGTAATCATGCCAGTTCAGTTTTCATGTTTCATGTCATATTTCTTCACCCTCATGTACTCATGCTATGTCCAGTCTTATTTCTAATCATGACCTATCATTCGAGGACGAATGATCCTAAGGGAGAGATATTGTAACACATTGTACCTTTAAACTAAGCCATGTCTATGACTCAAGGATGTAGGAAACCAAAAATAGTGAGTTTAAGTCGAAAAACCAGATTCAACCCTACAAGTGAAATTTGACGGCAAGAAGTACGGACCGTCAATTGTTCGACGGCTCGTCAAAGTGCACTGTCAATTTCACTTTTGAAATTGACAGCCAAGTTGTAAATTCTACAGACCATCAAAATATTGATGGCCCGTCAACATTTACCGCCCCAAGAACCCCAGTTTTCAACTCTCTGGAAATTTAGGAAAAATAACAGTACGGTGAATTATATGGATCGTCAAAATGTAAGATGGACCGTCAAAAAATTGACTACCCAGACATAGACCATCAATAATTCGACAGACTGTCGAATGACCCATCAAAATCCCCTGACAACAAACAATATAAATTCGGGACTTCATTCTAAAAATCAATTTTCATATTCCCAAGCCCTAGAACAAATGTTCTATCTTCCCAACCATCATCTACATCAAGGTAAGTTCTTTCCATGATTTTTCATGCGATTCTAACATAGTGTAATCAATTCCTAAGTGAATTCCACTACTCTTAAACCTAGGGTAAATTCAATTTAAGGTTTCAAGGTGCAATCTTTGGAGTTCTTCTTCAAAGTCAGAATCTTTAATACAAGTTTGGAAGTAAGCCGGGTATGTAGAGATCCTATCCACGTGGGGACATCATTGTTCTTCTCCACGCCACACTATTCCATGAAATAAGAATTCTTGAAACCTGGGATTTTGCTCAAGTTCATATTAACCTTATATATGTTTGATTATACATATTTATATCATGTTGCCATTCATTATATTCATGATGTGTCTTGTGATTGTCATGAACCTGTCCGTAAATCAATGAACTCATGCTTTGATTTTTATGAGTTCTTAATTATCAAGTTATGAACTATTATTACTTAACCTATGAAATTATACATGTTTTCTCACAAGATATATATATTATGAAATTATGTTCATGTTAAACTATCTCAGATTATGCTTACAAGTTATTTCATGAAACCATGGGCTTACAAGCCATTATTTTCAAGTACATGTGTTTGAGAACTGCATAGTTTACCGAGAAGGCTCAGATAGCCTAAAACTACGTATGCCACCGTAGGATAAGGGTCGGTCAACCAGAGGACGATACCTTTATTTTGCAAATTGGATTCTTTCTTACCATGTTCATGTCCCATACCCCGACAAGGTATGGAAAAACTCTGTTGGTCGGGCAGGTACTAGACTCCACGTACCTACATGGTGTTTTATGTTGTCGGTTATGCTACTGCTCTCCCCACGGATATACA
The DNA here is from genome assembly GCA_029783415.1 of Anisodus acutangulus. Classification (NCBI taxonomy): domain Eukaryota; kingdom Viridiplantae; phylum Streptophyta; class Magnoliopsida; order Solanales; family Solanaceae; genus Anisodus; species Anisodus acutangulus. Next base: position 552,323 of record CM056499.1, read on the forward strand.
GTTATATATATATACAGACATATAATTTTTCAGACTTTACTCATGTTATTATACTCATGTTCGTGTTTATGTTCGTGTTTATGTTCATATTTCAGTTCAGTTTCATGTTTCTCTTATATCATGTGCATGCTTATTCCCTTTAGTTGCTTTACATATGGTACAATTCAAATATACTAACGTCCCTTTGCATGGGGCCTGCACTTCGCGGTGCAGGTGCTGAGTTTCAGGGAGACCGATCCGCTCAATAGAAAAAATTCAGTACCAGCTATTTCGGTGAGCCCCACTTTATTCGGGGTGTCAGTCTAGTATTTCATGATATTATTTTATTAGCAGAGGTATGCCAGGACTTTGTCCTAGTAGACAGTTTTACATACTCATGTTCAGAGGTTTCATAGACTAGTTCAGTAGCATGTCATGTCAATCATGTCAGTATTGATTTTCAGACTTAGTATATTTTCAAATTATTTTCGCTATGACTATTTCAGATTACTTTCCACGTTATGGTTTACACAGTGCAAGATGGAGAAAAGGTGTCGTGAAAAGAAGGTTTGCAGCAACGAAGTTTTGACGGAAAAATTAATCAATAGGGAAGGTTGATTTAGGGGTTAATGGTAAGTTTTAAGGGCATACTTATATAAATAATCACCATAATAATTAACAGTAATGGTTACTATCATTTATGTGCTGTCGTTTAGGAAAATATGTTATAGCTCTTAAAAGATGAAGGTAAAAGAGGACATAAAGGTATATTGTGTACTCAACAGGCGTGACTTTAACATAGCAAATAACTATTGTGAGGAGGAGAAGGAATTGGAAAACGGCTAACTGGGTTTTAACACAACCGTTTAATTAGCAGTAAGGTGAGTTATGGACTATAACGTGGGCTCTGGACAAACGTTAAATTGGCTTTATTTGTTTGTCTTAAAAATTGTATTCATTACTCAAACGTGTGCTGCAGGTGTATTTATGTTTGTGAGGCATTCTTAAGTCATTTAGATTTTAGTTGATATAATATGTAGCAAAAAATACAAAGAAATTCCAAAAAAAATGAGAAAAAAGATAAATCCAGTTGCTGGTGCCACATAAGATTGTTTATTTCTAACTTTATATTATATATTCAGTGGCCAAAAATATTTACTCGAATATTCCTTTGTCCAAAACCATTTCTCTATGATACAATCACAATACATTTATATATTATAATGGGAGTTTAAATTCTATACACCTTCTTGATTTTAATCTTTTACTTTTAGAATTGGATTTCAAGTTATTAACTTCTATTTTATCCTTTCTTCGTTTTGAATCGAAAATAGAAGAGTTGAGTAAATCAAAAATCCAAAGGAGGTTCATGGCCAAGGGGAAAGATGTCCGAGTAACGGTGATTTTGGAATGTACTAGTTGTGTCCGAAACAGTGTTGATAAGGTATCAAGAGGTATTTCCAGATATATTACTCAAAAGAACCGGCACAATACGCCTAATCGATCAGAATTGAAAAAATTACGTCCCTATTGTTACAAACATACGATTCATGGGGAAATAAAAAAATAGAGCTAACCAAGTACCTGTGTCGTGCATTATTTTTTACACTATCACGTAATACTTATCTGCTACAGCAAGTTATCAAATTGATGATAACAAATTTGAAAGAAATAATCCCCTTGATTATTTTCATTAATTGAAATGTATATATACAAGGTACAAATAGGAGAATCATATTCCTATTCTACTCCTAAAACCTTTTTCTACCATAATTCTAACTATACAATTATGGTAAGTGTACAATACTACTTAAGGTAACCTTTACACTAAAATATACTACAAATATACTTTCCTAATATACATTAACTAGAGAATCCCGTGATGGGCTACATGCCACTGCCGAGTGATGGGCTGAAGCCAGTGATGGGTTGAACGGGCTGAACAGTTCCCGTGATATACACTAATGTATATCAAGTGTATATCACGGGTATGTTACCTTGTTTAACACACACCCGCAGTCATAGCGAGCGGTCTTCAAACGCTGAGACTGTCCCTAAAATCTTCAAAAAGGATCGCGGGTAGACCCTTTGTAAAGATGTCTGCAACTTGATATCGGGACGGGACATGGCATACGCGAACGTGACCCTGAGCAACCTTTTCACGGACAAAGTGAATGTACATTTCGATATGCTTAGTGCGTTGGTGCTGAACCGGGTTACCTGAAAAGTAGATGTCACTAATATTATCACAATATACCAAGGTTGCCTTCTGAATGGGCCAAAAGCAAATTAAATAACCAATATGATTCTGAGACCATATTAGCTACCACTCGATATTCGGCCTCGACACTTGAGCGGGATAGAGTTGCCTGACGCTTCGCATACCAGGAGACCAAGTTGTTGTCAAGGAACATACAGTAGCCAGACGTCGACCGTCTGGTGTCTGGACAACCACCCCAATCAGCATTTGTGTATGAGACAAGTGTAGATGGCGAGGAAGGAATAAATGCAAACCATAGTCCAGTATACCCTGAATATACCGAATGATGCATTTGATTGCATTCATGTGCTCAATTCTGGGATCATGCATGAATAAACACACCTGCTGGACGGCATACGTAATATCCGATCTCATAAAAGTAAGATACTGAAGGGTCCCTGCAAGACTGCGATAGCGGGTCGGATCCTCGTAAGGTGCGCCGGCCGCGACACTAAGCTTGGGCTTCGTATCAACTGGAGTGGAAGTAAGGATGACATCCCAGCCCTCTCGATGATCTCATATGCATACTTTCGTTGAGATAAGAATAAACCATCTGAATGACGCTTGACTGCAATCCCCAAAAAGTAACTAAAGGGCCCTAAGTCTTTCATAGCAAACTCAGAGCTGAGCATGGTCATGATAGACTGGCGTAAGACATCAGAAGAGGCCGTCAAAATGATATCATCCACATACAACAGAATGTAGGCCAAGGACGAACCACGATGGTAGATGAACAAGGAATTATATGACCTGATGTGAGTGAACCCAATTGTCGAAACATAGTCAGCAAACCTCGTATACCAGGCCCGTGGAGATTGCTTAAGCCCATATAAGGACTTCTTCAACAAACAGACATGATGAAGATGGTGGGGATCCCTAAACTCCAACGGCTGATGCATATATATTGTTTCCTTGAGATCACCATGTAGGAAAGCGTTCTTGACATCCAACTGATGAATAGGCCATGCATTTGAAAGAGCCAAGACAAGCTAAGCACAGTGCGAATGGTAGCCGTCTTGACCATCGAACTAAACGTCTCACCACAATCTATCCCAACCTGCTGAGTCTTACCATCACCCACAAGCCGTGCCTTATGTCGAGCGAATGAACCATCTGAATTTTCCTTATGAGCAAAAATCCACATAAACCTGATAACATTAATACCAGAGGGACAGGGCACCAACTCCCATATCTTATTATCAATAAGAACATTATATTCATCAGTCATAGCAATCTTCCAATTCGGGTCGTTCAAGGCAGACACAGGATTACGGGGCAAGGGGGATTTTGAGACATTTGAATGTAAACTAAAATATCTTTTTGGTGTAAAAAAACCCCGTTGACTAAGAGTGACTGGTCTAAGACTCAACGAAGAGATGGGCGGATTTTGAGAATTTTCTAGGCTCGGACTCGGCGGCAGCGGTGGGCTGCAGCCCAACTCGAAACCGAGCGATGGACCAGTTCAGGTGGGCTGGACTGGCCCAATAGTTGGAACTGTTCGATGGCGAGGCGGCGGCGAGCAGTGGGGCGGTAGGCGGTTGGCCCGCTGGAGAATTTTGGGTGCGGGATATGTCCGAAAAATGGTGAGTAATATACGGGGATATACCATCATCCAAAAGATTATATGAATTAGGCTCGGGAGTATGAACTTTAGTAAATGGAAATTGGGTTTCATAAAAAATTACATGGCGATTAATTAAGATTTTCTTGGTGGATAAATCAAAACATTTATAACCACGATGATTGAATGGATAACCCAAAAACACACACGGAGTAGACCGGACCTGAAGTTTGTTAATTGTAGTGGATGGAAATAATGGATAACATAATCACCAAAAACCCCGAAGATGAGAATAAGATGGATTTTTATTATATAAAATTTGGAGGGGGGAAGAATATGTCAGACCTTTGGAAGGAATTATGTTAAGGAGATATGTCGACATTTGAAGAGCATGATGCCAAAAATATGGGGGTACGGAAGCATGAATTAAGAGAGTTCGGACAATGTTATTTATGAAATGAATTTTACGTTCGGCTTTCCCATTTTGTGAAGATGTATGAGGACACGAAAAATAAAAATTAATCACATTATTGGCACAGAACTCCCGAAACTTCCTATTGTCATACTCTTTTCCATTATCACACTGAATATTTTTTATTTCTCTTTCGAATTGTGTTCTAATGAATGCCCTAAACTTTATGAAGACGGAAAATACTTGAGATTTATTTTCAATTGGAAACGTCCACAAAAATTTAGAATAATCATCCAAAAAAAGAACATAATACCGATGACCCAACAAACTTAGAATAAGAGACGTCCATAGGTCGCTATGAATAATATCAAATGACATTGACGTATGAGAATTTGAGTCTACAAATGGCAACTTAACACTTTTTTCTAACGAACAAGATTGACAAATTGGGGTATGAATCGTACCCTAACACGAAATAAAACTACTTTGATCTAAAATAGACAAAATAGAGGATCCCGGATGACCAAGGCGAGCATGCCACAAAGAAGGAGAAATGGCGGCAAAGACTGATGGCAAGGCTTGACTCGATGGACTGAAACCGGGTGTGATAGGATAAAGATTTCCCCTACTATCACACCTCATGAGAGGACTCCCCGTCTTGAAATCCTTCACAGAGAAACCAAAAGGATCAAATTCAACAGAAACATAATTGTCAGTGGTGAACTTTCGGACATACACTAAGTTTTTAATCAATTTGGGAGCATGTAAAGTATTTTTCAAGATAATGGGTGGATTGGGGGGAGACAACATTTTCTGACCATAACCCTGAATTGGAATAGAGTTACCATTACCGACAATTATACCGCGAGGGTTTCTCAAATTGGAATAAGATGAGAGAGTACCTGAATCAGATGTCATGTGGGTAGTGGCACCGGTATCCATATACCAATTGGAGTCCAGTTGTGTCAACCCTAGTGTGTGCATCGCAGCCTCGATATCGGTCTGAGTGGGGCCTGCTGCGTGGTGAGCTTGCGGAGGCCGGGGCCCAAGTATTCCAGAACTGGGCTGTCGGGGGCTTAAACTACTGGAACTACCGTTACTAGGCCAGTGGGCAGTGGGCCGTCTGGGCTGCTGGAAAGCCCACTGGCCAGTTGTTGGAAATTGTTGTAGAGGTAGGCTGTAGGGCCACTATCCACTGGTCCAAGCCCATGGCCCAGAGGCCCAAGGCTGAGACCAGGGGTTCGGTGGCCCACTGTAACCTGGATGGGGCCCACTGCCGCTGCTTTGGCCACCTTGACTACTGCCGGAGCCGCCGCGTTTTCCCCCGCAATTTTTCCCATTATTTTTTTGGCCATTCTTATTGCCCCCGTGGGATTGGTTTTGGTTCGAATTGTTGGAGAAATTTTGAGGACTAGGGGAGGAAGTCATCATGACCACGGGACTAGCATTAGTAGTCGCCTTTTTAGCTAAATCGGCTTCTTCCAAGATAAGCATGGATCGGGCTTGATAGAACCTTGGAAGGGGATTACTTTGACGAAGGAGAGTTCCAACGCCACTATAGGCCTCGGATAGGCCAGCGACCATCAGTAAAACAAGACGATCTTCACTAACTGGCGCACCAACGTTGCGGAGTTGGTCCGCCAATTCCTTCAACCTTTTGCAATTTGCTGAAACGTTTGGGAAATTTTCCATGTTGACGTGGGAAAAATCATGTTCAAGGGTAACAGCTCTGGAATTTTGATTATCCTGGAATATGTCACGCAGTCTATCCCATGCGGCCATCGCCGTAGCGTCTGGCTCGATAATCGTCTATAATAGGTCGATGGAGATAGTAGAATATATCCACTGAAGGACCGTGGCATCAAATGTTGTCCATAATTTAGGATCATCCTCGTGTTTAGGCACTTCTGTATCATCAAGAGTCGCGGGGATGATGTGATGGATGACTTGATGCGAACGAGCGTGAATTTTGAACAACTCGGCCCACGTCGCGTATTGGACGTTTTCTATTTCAAGAATTAAAGGGATATGATTCTTGACGTTAGAAACAACAAGGGCAGGGTGAAACGGGTTCTTTGACGTAGACATAACGAAAGAACACGAGGTGAAAGAGGGATTTGTAAGAGAGATTTTGAGAGCGGAAGACAAAATTTTGGTAAACCCGAAGGGGGGGGGGGGTCTCGGCCGAGGGGGAAGCACAAAACTTTGAGAGAAAATTTTTTGTGTGACCTAGACTTCTGATACCATGAAAGAAATAATCCCCTTGATTATTTTCATTAATTGAAAGGTATATATACAAGGTACAAATAGGAGAATCATATTCCTTTTCTACTCCTAAAACCTTCTTCTACCATAATTCTAACTATACAATTATGGTAAGTGTACAATACTACTTAAGGTAACCTTTGCACTAAAATATACTACAAATATACTTTCCTAATATACATTAACTAGAGGATCCTGTGATGGGCTACATGCCACTGCCGAGTGATGGGCTGAACGGGCTGAACAGTTCCCGTGATATACATTGTTGTATATCAAGTGTATATCACGGGTATATTACCTTGTTTAACAAAATTATATTATTTTATTATTATTATTAAGTAATAAATTAAGATGAGAACCATTTATCAAATTGATGTAACATTTTAAGAGAATAAATTTTTACTATGTCAGGACAAGGAGGGGGAATATCAATTCAACATTTATTTTTATTTTTGTATAAAACGCATTCTAGTTTTGGAAAAGTCTTCTGAAGGTTAAGGTCATTTTAATTAAAGAGACATGGAGTTTGAGTCATGGAAGATTGATAAACTTTTGGTTTGATTGGTGATGTGGTGGTGAGCCGCTCGTTACCAAAATTAATATAAATATTGATAAAGTTGATATTTCTATTAACGTATCTGATGTGTTGCTAGACGGAGAACATAAGCTCACCTTTGTAGCTCCTTTTATTGATCCATCTAAAATACACTTTACTCAAATTACTTTTGATAATGTTATTTTTGCAGATAATATAATTTAGATTGGAGCAGGGAAAAATTAGTTTTAAAATAAGCTTATAAGTTTACTTGTGATGATGAACTCACTCCAAATGATGGGACATGGTCAAAAATAAGAAAACTTTGACTTTTTGAGAAGCTAAAATACTTCATATGATTTGTAAGACATAATAAACTTATGTCAAATGATCTTCGCTTTATCAAAAAGATTGTTAAGTCATCAAAATATGACTGATATGACTATGATGTGGAGAATCCTTCACATATTATCGAGACATATCCAAAAACTAAATAAATATGGAACAAGTTCATCTCATGAAATAAGATTCATGCTATGAATACTTAGTCATCACTTGACTGGCTTGATGTTATAATTAACAAAGTCCGACAACCCTTTGTAGTGCTACATTTTGTTGTTTACAATGGTGCAGGAAACAGAAATAAGTAACTGCTAAGTATTACAAGAAAATGAAATTACAAGAATTGAAATTTCAGTATGCTTGAACAAGAAACTGGAACAGGAAACAGTAACAATTTGATATGCTGGATCGAGTGATGACACTCTTTCATTAAGACAATATTGCCCCGTAAATATCATTTCTATGTTCTAGACAATAGTCTCCCAAGATAAAACAGCAACTCAACAATTGAGTAAAGGAAACTCAAGTGTTACTTTGAAGAACTTTGATTAATGAAATGATGCTGGAAAGTTGTAGGAAGAATCTGATTTCGTTTGTGTGTTAAGTGTAGTCTCAACAATTGAGCAAATGCTTCATTATATAGTTGTACGGAGAGGACTTACCAACTGCCCACATAATTGTTGTTACTGGCCAAGTAATGGAAATTATGGAGGTAGTAATTCAGCCAAAATAAATGGTAAATTGATGTGGATTAGAGCCATTAGGGAGTGTTATTCAGCCAAGTAATGACTGAATTTATGTGCATATTAATGGAGGTTAACGTTCCAAAAACCAACAGCAAAAGCAAAAGTTCTCTGCCCAATTTAACTTGTCTGAAACTTCAGAGACCAAACTGTAAATATGAAGCAATTTGGGTCCAAAAAGATAATATCAGAAGAAGCCCACAGCCCATGACCCATGACCCAGACCCATGACCCGAGACCAGACCAGAACGGGTGGGCGCGGGCGGCGCGCGTGTGGGCTTAGCCTCGAACCAAAGCACATCTAGGTCCTCCCTCCTTCAAACACACGGGATACCTCTTGGGGTCCCAAACCCCAAGCCAACTTTGAGACTTATAAACTAAACAAATCTTTCTTCCCCCACCGATGAGGGAGGATTGGTCTTTACCACCTTTTTCCATGCTTCAAACACCTCACTTCGTGGACCAATATCTCTTTCATTTCTCAACGAAATTTGACGATCCTTGGCCCTACGGTTATCTACTTACTTAGTAGATTATGCACGTTTGAAGAATAAAAGTCTCCAACATGCGGAACCCTAGTGTTTAAGTCATTAAAGATGGTTGGACGTAACTCCCGCCAAGGCAAATTTTCAAGAATCCCCTCTTGAAAAAGATTTTGGCACACTCACATAGTGCCTTTTCCTAGCAATATTTCAGCAGACCAATGTTGCATAAGGAGAGGTAGCTTCAGCTTTGAACCTTCCATAGTTAAATACCATCGGACTTACTTACTGCGCGGTGAACGTGATGTCTTGAACCGTCAGTGTTTAGTGTAAGCCAAGTCAATAGTACCAACAAAACAAATTCCCTTACTCTTTTCTTTATAATGTTTTGTCCGTTGTGGCTGTGGACACTTCTTGGATTCTTAAGTGCATTCATTTGAGGCGGCCTGTCCTCGCACTTAAATAGGTGGTCTCCTATAAGGTATCCTGTCATACCACACTTCACAAGTGTTAGGAACCATTAAAAGTTTCCCCAAACCTAACATCAACCGGTGAGGATCGTTAAAGATTTTGGAAACTTAACCTTTACCCACACTACAGATAACACTTAACGTCTATCGCAAGAACGGCTTTGGATTTGGTGTTTCTTTACAGAAATCAATATCTGAAATGCTCATGCTTCCACCCAAGCCATCAACTGAACCTTTACAACTTAGTTTTCCCATTGAACCAAATTCCTGAGATCTCCAGTCAGTAAGGTTAGGTTACCACTGTATTGGTCCTTATACTTTGGGTTTTAAGCCCATTCCCCTAGACAGGCAGAACATTTGATCCTTGGGTAAGCCATTGGTCAATGGGTCTGCTATGTATTCTTTGACTTTATGTAATCAATGGATATTATACCCGTGGTGATCAGCTGCCTAACAGTCTTATGCCTCCGTCGAATATGATGAGACTTGCCGTTGTACATAACATTCTGTGCCCTTCCTAGAGCCGACTGGCTATCGCAGTGGATCATTACAGAAGGTACGGGTTTGTCCCAACAAGTAACATCATTTAAGAAGTCGTGAAGCCACTCAGCTTCTTCTCCTGCTTTGTCTAAAGTGATAAACTCCAATTCCATCATGTATCGGGCGATGCAAGTTTGCTTAGAGGATTTTCAAGACACAGCCCCACCACCAATTGTAAATACATACCCACTGGTGGACTTGGTGTTCTCTATATCAGATATCCAGTTTGCATCACTGTACCCCTCTAGTACAGCTGGATATCTTGAATAATGTACCCCGTAAGTCAGCGTGTATTTCAGGTAGTAAAATACCCGATTCAACGCCTTTCAGTGATCATCACTCGAATTACGGGTAAACCTAGTCAACTTGTTGAATGCATAAGCAATATCAGGTCGGGTGCAGTTTGTTATGTACATCAAACTTCTGATCACCTGTGCATATCGCTCCTGGCATATGGGTGCACCACGATTTTTATCAAGCTTTTGATTTCTATCCATTGGTGACTTTATAGGCGAACTATCAAACATCTCAAACTTTCTCAAAACATCCTCGATGTAGTAAGACTGAGATAAGACCAGTCCGTCAGACGTCTTAGAGATTTTTATCCCTAAGATGACATCTGCGATACCCGTATCCTTTATGTCGAAACATTATTTCAACATGTTCTTAGTCTCTAGGAGTACCCTAGGACTGCTTCCTGTGATCAACATGTCATCTACATACAGGCATATCATGACGAACGAGTCAGAGTTACCTTTCGTGTAGACACATTTGTCACACTCGTTAATGGAGAAACCCTTTGATAATAGAGTACTATCAAACTTTTCGTGCCATTGCTTCAAGGCTTATTTCAGCACGTACAGAGATTTGACAAGCCGACAAACTTTCTTCTCTTGCCCTGGAACCGCATACCCTTCGGGTTTGTCCATATAAATTTCTTCTTCCAAATCACCATTTAGGAAGGCTGTCTTGAAATCCGTTTGATGTATCTCAAGGTCACACAAAGCTGCGATCGCAATGAATACCCGTATGGACGTCATCCGAGATGCCGGGGAGTATATGTCAAAGTAGTCAAGACCTTCTTTCTGCTGATAGCCCTTGACTACCAACCTGGCCTTATACTTATCTATAGACCCATCTGCTTTATATTTTCGTTTGAGTATCCATTTACAACCCAACGGTTTATTTCCCGAAGGAAGATCAACCAACTCCCAAGTATGGTTATGCAAAATGGAGTCTATTTCACTCTCAATATCTTCTTTCCAGAGCGGTGCCTCTGGAGTTGACAATGCTTCAGTAATTGTCCTTGGTTCATCATCAACCAAATAAGCTACAAAGTCAGGACCGAAAGATTTATCCTTCCTGGCCTTTTTACTTCGCTTTAGTTCCATCTACGGAGTCTCCAAGTTCTGAGAATATGGAACACTAGATTTTGAATATTCAGCCACCTCGAGATCCACAAGATCTGAACCATCTAGATCCGGACCGTCAACGACTCCCGGTTCCTGACAGTTTTGTTCATAACTTCGTTTGCGAGAGGTTATGTCTTTTTCCTTTATAGGAAAGGTACCTTCAAAGAATTGAGCATTCCTTGATTCCATGATTGTACCCACGTGGATATCTGGAATATCTGACTTATGCACTAAGAAAAGATAAGCACTATTGTTATTTGCATATCCGATGAATATGCAATCTACAGTCTTAGGCCCAATTTTGACCTGCTTTGGCTTAGGTACTTCAACATTTGCCAAACAACCCCATACCTTTAAATATTTATAGGTGGGTTTCTTTCCCTTCCATGATTCATATGGAGTTTTGTCCTTACCCTTATGTGGGATTCTGTTAAGAATCGTATTAGTGGTAAGGACGGCTTCTCCCCACATGTTTTGGGGAAGACCGGTATTGATGAGCAATGCATTCATCATTTCCTTCAATGTGCGGTTCTTACGTTCCGCCACACCGTTCGATTGAGGTGAGTATGGAGCCGTCGTTTGATGAACAATGTCTTATTGGGCACAATATTTCTCAAATGGCGCTATATATTCTCCCCCTCTATCGCTACGAATGGATTTAATTCGCATGCTTAGTTGGTTCTCAACTTCTACTTTGTAACGTCGGAATACTTCAAAGGCTTCATCCTTACTTTTCAACAAGTAAATGTAATAATAGCTTGTGCTATCATCAATGAATGTCATAAAGTATTTGTTCCCCCCTCTAGTTTGTGCAAACTTTAAATCACATATATCTGTATGAATAAGTTCTACAGGAGCGGTATTCCTTTCGACGGATCGAAAATGAAGCTTTGTGAGTTTTGCCTCTACGCACACCTCACACTTATATTGAGGGTTTACGTCGATAGACGACAACAACTCCAACTTTACCAACCTTTGGATGGACTTGTAGTTAACGTGTCCTAATCTATGATGCCATAAATTAGAAGACTCAAGCAAATAAGAAGAAGCTTCAACTTTATTACTTGGATGCATTACAGACATAGCGTTAACTTTGAAGAGGCCTTCACAGACGAAGTCTCTCCCCACAAAAGTGTCATTCTTAGTGAGTACAACTTTATTGGATTCAAACACTAGCCTAAAACCAACATTAACCAATAAAAGTCCTGAAATTAAATTTCTCCTAATCTCAAGGACATGTATCACTTCCTTCAGAGTGAACTCCTTTCTAGAAGTCATCTTCAGGACCACTTATCCTACCCCCAGCACGTCAGACGAAGCGTTGTTGCCCATGAACAACTTCTTATCGGTGATCGGTGTATACGTGAAGAAGGCGTTTCTGTTGGAGCAGATATGTCTGGTAGCACCTGTGTCCATCCACTACTGCATGGGATTCTCAACCAGGTTTGCTTCAAGCACCACTGCTGAGAACTCCTTAATCATGTCATCCAGGAGCGTGTCCTTGACAACGTTAGCATGCGCCTTGCCTTTAGCCTTGGCTTTCTCTTGTTGCTCAGTCTTGAGCATGCGTCATTCCTTGATCATATGACCAGGTTTCCCACAGTGGTGATAGTTACCTCTGAACTTCTTCGCTTCTTGAGCCTTGCCGTCTTTCTGAAACTTTCGCTTCTTGCTTGAGTTCCCTTTGGCCTCAGCCAAATTTGCCTTTGCCTCAGCAGGTTGTTTACCCCTAGGCAAGGCCGCCTTATTATCTTCCTGAATTTGGAGTTTGATAATAAGCACTTCAAAGGTCATCTCATTTGTCGTGAGCTTTAAGTAGCTCATAAACTCATTCCACGAATGAGGCAACTTTTCGATCAGCGATGCAACCAAAAACTGCTCATTTGGTTTCATTCCTTCCATATTCAGGTGATATAGAATCATTTGGAATTTCTGGACTTGGGACATCACTGTCTTACTATCCACCATTTGAAATTTCAGAAATTTCACAATGATGAATTTCTTAGTACCTGCATCTTGTGCGTTCTACTTATTTTGCAGTTTTTTCCACAGCTCTTTGGCAGCGCCAACGGTGCAATAGACCGTGTAGAGAGGGTCTGACAAGCAATTCAATATGTAATTCTTACACATGAAATCACTATGATTCCATGCATCAAGAACTATCTTCATGTCATTAATGACATGGATACCTAGGCCCCCTTCAGCAGTTTCAGTAGGCGAAGGGTCCATTTCATCTCTAAATTTTGGAGGATCTTCCGTTAGGAACCGGGCCATGCCCATAACAGTCAAGTAGAACATCATCTTCTACTGCCACCTCTTAAAGTTTGAGCCCATGAATTTTTCAGGGCGTTCATGGTGGAATGCGGAGGGTGGAGCAGTAAAGGCACTGGACGTGCCTTGGGCAGCAGTGGGGAAGGCAGAACAGTTGCCTTGAATAGTAGCGGCAGTAGGAGGGATGGCAGAATTGTTACCTTGAGTGGCAGCAGCAGCAACAACAAAATAATTCATGTTTCCAGACATGTTTCGAAGCAGTTACAGCAAGCTAATCTTGTCTTAAAATTGTTGTTTACAATGGTGCAGGAAATGGAATTAAGTAACTGCTAAGTATTACAAGAAAATGAAATTACAACAATTGAAATTTCAGTATGCTTGAACAAGAAACTGGAACAGGAAACAATAATAATTTGATATGATGGGTCGAGTGATGGAACTCTTTCTTTAAGACAAGATTGTCTCGTATATATCCTTTCTACGTTCTAGACAATAGTCTCCCAAGATAAAACAGAAACTCAACAATTGAGTAAAGGAAACTCAAGTGTTACTTTGAAGAACTTTGAGTAATGAAATGATGCTGGAAAGTTGTAGGAAGAATCTAATTTTGTTTGTGTGTTAAGTGTAGTCTCAACAATTGAGCAAAGGCTTCATTATATAGTTGTACGGAGAGGACTTACCAACTGCCCACATAATTGCTGTAACTGGCCAAGTAATGGCAATTATGGAGGTAGTAATTAAGCCAAAATAAATGGTGAATTGGTGTGGATTAGAGCCATTAGGGAGTGTTATTCAGCCAAGTAATGACTGAATTTATGTGCATATTAATGGAAGTTAACGTTCCAAAAACCAACAGCAAAAGCAAAAGTTCTCTGTCCAATTTAACTTATCTAAAACTTCAGCGACCAAACTATAAATATGAAGCAATTTGGATCCAAAAAGATAATATCAGAAGAAGCCCACAGCCCACGACCCGAGACCCGACCGGATGGGACGGGCAGGCGGCGGCGGCGACGCGTGTGTGGGTTTAGCCTCGAACCAAAGCACATCTAGGTCCTCCCTCCTTCAAACACATGGGATACCCCTTGGGGTCCCAAACCCCAAGCCAACTTCAAGACTTATAAACTAAACAAATCTTTCTTCCCCCACCGATGAGGGAGGATTGGTCTTTACCACCTTTTTCCATGCTTCAAACACCTCACTTCATGGACTAATAACTGTTTCATTTCTCAACGAAATTTGACGATCCTTGGCCCTACGGTCATCTACTTACTTAGTAGATTATGCACGTGTGAAGAATCAATATCTCCAACATGCGGAACCCTAGTGTTTAAGTCATTAAAGATGGTTGGACGCAACTCCCGCCAAAGGCAAATTTCCGACAATCCCCTCTTGAATGAAATTTTGGCGCACTCACATGGTGCATTTTCCCAGCAATATTTCAGCTGACCAATGTTGCATAAGGAGAGGTAGCTTCAGCTTTGAACCTTCCATAGTTAAATATCATCGGACATACTTACTGCGCGGTGAATGTGATGTCTTGAACCATCAATGTTTAGTGTAAGCCAAGTCAATAGCCCACAGCCCGGGACCCAAGACCCGAGCCCGAACCGGCCGGGACGGGCAAACGGTGGCGCGCGTGTGGGCTTAGCCTCGAACCAAAGCACATCTAGGTCCTCCCTCCTTCAAACACATGGGATACCCCTTGGGGTCCCAAACCCCAAGCCAACTTCAAGACTTATAAACTAAATAAAACTTTCTTCCCCCACCGATGAGGGAGGATTG
Source organism: Anisodus acutangulus (assembly GCA_029783415.1). Lineage (NCBI taxonomy): Eukaryota > Viridiplantae > Streptophyta > Magnoliopsida > Solanales > Solanaceae > Anisodus > Anisodus acutangulus. Next base: position 567,380 of record CM056499.1, read on the forward strand.
GTCTTTACCACCTTTTTCCATGCTTCAAACACCTCACTTCATGGACTAATATCTGTTTCATTTCTCAACGAAATTTGACGATCCTTGGCCCTACGGTCATCTACTTACTTAGTAGATTATGCACGTGTGAAGAATCAATATCTCCAACATGCGGAACCCTAGTGTTTAAGTCATTAAAGATGGTTGGACGCAACTCCCGCCAAAGGCAAATTTCCGACAATCCCCTCTTGAATGAAATTTTGGCGCACTCACATGGTGCATTTTCCCAATAATATTTCAGCTGACCAATGTTGCATAAGGAGAGGTAGCTTCAGCTTTGAACCTTCCATAGTTAAATATCATCGGACATACTTACTGCGCGGTGAATGTGATGTCTTGAACGATCAATGTTTAGTGTAAGCCAAGTCAATAGCCCACAGCCCGGGACCCGAGACCCGAGCCCGAACCGGCCGGGACGGGCAAACGGTGGCGCGCGTGTGGGCTTAGCCTCGAACCAAAGCACATCTAGGTCCTCCCTCCTTCAAACACATGGGATACCCCTTGGGGTCCCAAACCCCAAGCCAACTTTGAGACTTATAAACTAAACAAATCTTTCTTCCCCCACCGATGAGGGAGGATTGGTCTTTACCACCTTTTTCCATGCTTCAAACACCTCACTTCATGGACTAATATCTGTTTCATTTCTCAATGAAATTTGACGATCCTTGGCCCTACGGTCATCTACTTACTTAGTAGATTATGCACGTGTGAAGAATCAATATCTCCAACATGCGGAACCCTAGTGTTTAAGTCATTAAAGATGATTGGACGCAACTCCCGCCAAAGGCAAATTTCCGACAATCCCCTCTTGAATGAGATTTTGGAGCACTCACATGGTGCATTTTCCCAGCAATATTTCAGCGGACCAATGTTGCATAAGGAGAGGTAGCTTCAGCTTTGAACCTTCCATAGTTAAATACCATCGGACATACTTACTGCGCGGTGAATGTGATGTCTTGAACCATCAATATTTAGTGTAAGCCAAGTCAATAGCCCACAGCCCGGGACCCGGGACCCGGGACCCGTGACCCGGGACCCGGGACCCGGGACCCGTGACCCGAGACCCGAGCCCGAACCGGCCGGGACGGGCGAACGGTGGCGCGCGTGTGGGCTTAGCCTCGAACCAATGCACATCTAGGTCCTCCCTCCTTCAAACACATGGGATACCCCTTGGGGTCCCAAACCCCAAGCCAACTTTGAGACTTATAAACTAAACAAATCTTTCTTCCCCCACCGATGAGGGAGGATTGGTCTTTACCACCTTTTTCCATGCTTCAAACACCTCACTTCGTGGACCAATATCTCTTTCATTTCTCAATGAAATTTGACCATCCTTGGCCCTACGGTCATCTACTTACTTAGTAGATTATGCACGTGTGAAGAATCAATGTCTCCAATATGTGGAACCCTAGTGTTAAGTGATTAAAGATGGTTGGACGCAACTCCCGTCAAAGGCAAATTTCCAACACATTTTATATATTCTATTATGTGGAAAGAGAGAAATAAAAATTAGATTGAAAATAACTATCTACCTATTCAACTTATATGGAAACATATTAGTGATTGTGCTAGTGAACTACTTGAAGTATTTCCTAGTAAGATTTCAGTTCCAACAAGAGTCAAGCTAATTGCTTGATCTCTTCCCTCTGCAGAGAGATTAAACTAAATATCAATGGCTAGTCAAGACTCAAACTAGAGATGTTTTGGAGGAATCTTTGGATATGATCAAGAGAAACGGATGTTGAGTTATCTAGGTAAGTTGAAGCCTACTTCAAGCCTTATCACTGAACAATGGAGCATTAAATATTTTTTCTTGCTATCTCTTGAAATCGACTTTGAATTTTTGTTGGGCTTTTCTACGGATGTCGGTATCAGTGTAGAGCGCCTTGAGGAGCAACCAAACAAACTGGTGGTTCCGCCTATCTGTTAAAATTACAAAAATAGATTTTAACCTCTGTAAGAAGTTATAAATATTTTAATTTCGAAGTACAAGTAAAAAATTATGAAGATTTACTTTTTTAAAAAAAAAGTAGAAAATTACAAGGATTTAGACTCCAAATGAGAATAGAAAATTACAAAAAATTTAGTCTCCAACAACCAAAAGATCATATGAACACAGAAACTTATTGGCAACTATGTTCGAAAGAAAGAATAAATATGAAATGTACATTAAATATAAACGAAAGCTTAATTCGTAGCGCACAAAATTTACGGCCTGTTCTTAAGGGATTTAATTTTCTCACAATATCCGAGGTGTTGAATTATTTTATTCTAGGATAGAACAAAATTACCTTGTTGGAATAGCGCCACTTCACATTCCAACAAATTTCGGATGCCTAAAGGCTAGAACGAAGCAAATTACACGATTTTATTAATCAATTAGATCATTTAACCGAAGCCGATGTCTGGCTGAGCGACGGTGGCACGAGGACTTGCCTTATCCCAACTCTTTAAGCTAGTGAAGAAGTATATTTCCGTTTATACCCAATAAATTCTTCTCTTTTCACCAATATGAGACAACATCCATTAATTTCTGTTTTCGCCCTGAATTCTGACTTCTGTCGTTTTATCGGCTGATGAAATCGAGGGACAAATTGATTTCTTAACTTAAGTGATTTGGGCTGGAAACGAAACTCTAATTTTCAGCAATGGGTTCCGTAACTACTCCAGAAAGCGTTAGGACGGTGGTGTGAGTAAACAAAGAGGTAAGAAACATGAATATAGTCAAGTAAAGGATAAATTAAGGGATAAAAGATAAAGATAGATAAAATTTGAGTTGTTTGATTAATTTTGTGTGTATATACAAAAATGCATTTTATTTATAGTACAAAAAGATGAAAAACTGTACAAACGTGCCCCCCCCCCATGTCAGCCTTCAAGTAACCCACCAAGTTTAATGGCCGACTATAGGTGAGGTGGTGCCGATTTACTTGTCATCTACTCTTTTTTCTCGGATAATGACCCATTTATTTTAGCTGTCGTTGGTCGTTATCTCTTATGGGGGTTTGAAAACCCTTTTGACTTGGTCATTGAGGCGTCTGCATCTGAGTGAGTCTCAATCGTATCTCTAATTGACAACTCGGCTGAGATGCCTTGGTAGCCGATGAAGTTCTTGTAGTCGTGGGCTAGGAATAAATTCGGCTCCGGAATAGTTTTACTATCACTGAATTCGGCTAAACACTTAGCTATTTTTTTAGTGTTAACAATTGCCCCCGTACATTAACTCGAGCGTGATTGTTGAGTTGATGTATCCGAAAGTTGCCGCCGTTTCAGTCAAACAACCGCGCATGTCACTTCAATCGTCTCGTCTCCAGTGCATGCAATGATGATTACTTTTTGAGATGTGTTTCCCCTCTAACCGAAGCGTCTTCATTACCACAAGTTGGCTCTGATGATTTTCGGCCATGCTTTTGAAAATAATAAATAATCTCAGTCGCGCCTCTGAAGGTTATTTAAGGAAAAGTATCCCCCATAGGTTTCTCACCTAATCTCTGGCCTTTTTCTTAGCCGGAAACCATGGCTTCATTTGTTTTATCTCGGAGATCAGGAAAAATTATTCTAGCCGATAGTGACCTGACCTCCGTCTTGGCCTTCGTTGATGAACAACTAGTTCTGACTCCGTATGGTGGACCGGAACAAGGTGATTCTCTCTTGTTTCAGTACCTCAACCTGATAAAGCACGATTTTCTTTCTACTTGTGACTGGTTCACCAGTGGCCACTGTTCGACTAACCTTCGTACTTGACCAACCAAGGTCGATCATTATTCGGGTTGCTTGGACTGAGTGAAGTTAGTCACAGTAGTCGGATGGAGGCGCTTGGGTCCTTCTGATGCCCCTGTACTGTCGGAATTTGATTTCCAATGTAACGTCGGGTTCGGGTATGAGCGACACCTCTGTTTTTCTGCTCGGTTTACCTGGATGTGGGAATCCATATCCCACCCTTTAACTTTAGCATTGCTCTCCACATTCTTGAGCAAATTTATAGTAAACCCCGAAGAATTGATGGGCCATTATCTTTTACCACTTGGGATGTCGTTTCTTCGCATGAGCAGTGCGACCAACCTTAAGATACAGGCGTGTGAAAGAAATGGCTTTATATTTTGTGACCAGGCAGCCGGTATATGGTTGTCATTTAGCCATACATCTCCCGTCGGAGGGAATTAACTTATTTTGTGCGACCAGACAGCCTGTCTGTGACTGTCGTTTATTCATGCATGCCCCAAATTGAAATATAGTACTTTTTCAGATACTTGCCATTTAAATTCCTATCTATTTCTTCATCATGCATGTTTATTAGTCGATATGCGTTGTCGGCGGTCCGTTGGCTTACTACGAAGGGTCCTTCCCAATTTGGTGACCATTTGCCGAATTTACGATCTTTCATCCCAATCGGCAAAATAATTTTCCAAACTAAGTCTCCTTCGGTAAACCTCTTAGGATTAACATGTTTGTTGTATGATTTAGCCATTTTACGTTTACCGGCTTTGATTTTCTCTAGGGCCATCAATCGATCTTCATCTAGCTAGTCTAGCTCCATTAGCATGTCCTGTTGATACTCCTCTAAAATTAGAGAGTTCTGTCTTGGCACCCGTAAGGATTTGACATTAATTTCCAATGGCAATACTGAATCTTGGCCATAGGTTAGCCGATAAGGTGTCGTCCCGGTAGCTGTAGATTTAAAATTCCTGATCGGCCAAATGACTTCATCCAGAGTGAGATGCCACATTCCTGGTTTATCCTCCACGTTCTTACTAATTGTGTCCACAATAAGTTTGTTGGCTGCCTCGGCTTGCCCATTCGCATGTGCGTAATAAAGAGAAGATGTGATCATTTTGATCCCGAATTTCTAAGCAAAGGCTGCCACTTTAGAACTAGTGAACACCGTCCCTTGTTCAGTTGTAATCATCTCAGGGATACCATATCTATATATGATCTGGTGTTGGATAAACTGAATGACATCTGTCTGATGAACCCTCTTCATCGGTAGAGCCTCCACCTATTTAGTGAAGTAATCGGTAGCCATGATAATGAAATTGTGGCCTTTAGCCGATTGTGGGTGAATCTTGCTGATGAGGTCCATAGCCCATCCTCTGAAGGGCCAAGGTTTTACGATTGGGTGCAGCAACTCGGCTGGAACCCGTTGGATTAGTCCGTGTCTCTGACATTCTTTGCATCTTTTGGCATACTGGAAGCAGTCAGTTGTGATAGTAGGACAATAATAATTGTGGCGGTGTATTAGCCACTTCATCGCTGGCCCCGCTCTGTGTGATCCGCATACTCCTTCATGGACCTCTCCCATGACCCTCAAGGCTTCTACTTTGGCAATGCACTTGAGTAGTACTCCATTCACGTTCCTTTTATACAGGTCATCGTCAATGAGCATATATTGTAAGGCTTTATTTTAACCTTGAGGTCCTTGTAACTGGCGGGATCTTGTAGGTAATCAATTAGTAACTGCCTCCATGAGTCGATTTGATCAACGACTAACACTTCGGCTGGCAGTTCGTCATACTATAAGGTGAGTAGCGGCTTCCTAAATCCAGAAGCTTTTTGCGCTAAGCCGTTAGCCTCAACATTCATGCCTCTGGGAATATGACTTAATGTAGATAATGCAAACCTACTAAGTAACCTGCTAGCCATTTCGTGATGGGCAAACAAATTTGAATTCTTGTAGTCATATTGCCCGGCCAACTGCTTGATAACCAACTGAGAGTCTCCGTGAAACTTGATGTGTTTTGCTTTCATAGAGACTGGGAACCTGAGTCCTATGATGAGATCATCATATTTGGCTTGGTTATTTGTCAGGTTAGAATCTAACCAATAAGAGAACCTCCATATTTCATCTCTAGGATCGGTTATCATTATCCCAGCTCCGACTCCTTTCTGGGTTCTCGACCCATCAAAAGTCAATGTCCAAGAGACGACGTCCATATATGCTGTAGATGAGGGGCATGTGTCCTCCGCCTCTACACACGGGTGGTCTGCCAAGAAATTGGCTACCGCCTGACCTTTAACGGCCCTGAGTGGCTTATACTCGAGAGAAAATGCAGTGAGCTTGATTGCCCACTTCATTAATCGTCCTTGCAAAACATGTATGTTCAATAAGTACCGGACAATATCAACTTTGCACAAAACGTATATAACGTGAGGCATTAGATAATACTCGAGTTTTGTGCAAGCATAGAACAAAGACCGACAAAGCTTCTCCAAGGGAGTATATCTAGTTTCGGCATCGTTGAGCATTCGGCTATGATAATAAACCGCTCTTTCAATTCCATCATCGGCCTCTTGTGCTAGCAAGCAGCCGATGGATAATTCTGCAGCCGAAATATACAATTTCAACGGCTTCCCTGGCACGGGAGACACCAGTACATAAGGAGTAGCTAGGGCCATTTTAATTTGATCAAAGGCTTCTTGCTGTTTCGGACCCCATACTAGCTTTTCTTATTCTTTAAGTCTAGCAAAGGTGAGAAATCCTTCATATTGCCAGCCGAGTTGTATATGAACCTCCTTAAGAAATTGATCTTTCCCAACAAGCTTTGAAACTTCTTCTTTCTCTTGGATGGTGCGGATCCCATTACTATTTTGGCTTTGTTACGATCTATCTCGATGCCTTTCTTGTGCACCAAAAAGCCAAGGAAGTTGCCAGCCAATACTCCGAACATGCACTTGGCTGAATTCATTTTGAGATTATAAATCCTCATTTTTTTCAGTGCTTGTTCAAGATTGGCTAAATGACCCTTGAAGTCCTTAGACTTTACTACTACATTATCGATGTAGACCTCCATAGTCTTGCCTATCAGGTCATGGAAGATGGTGTTCATTGCCCTTTTTAACATCCCATAATTTTGGGCTATGGTTTGAGCACCTAAACGTAAAGGCAAGTAGACCCGGGCCTTGGGGAATTTATGTTATATTTACGTACGTAAATAAAGAGCTTAGTATATAAAAGGATAAAACCCTGAAATAATTTTGGACGTAATAAGTGTGACAACGGGGATCGAAAATAAATTTGATGCGTGCACAAAGAGGTTATGGACTAGTGTCATATCACAAAATTATGACATTGAGTATATGAAGGTTTTATAAGTCATGGAGATTTAAGTGAATTTGGATCACAAAATTAATTGTGTGTGTAATTGATTAATTATGGGATAAGTTTGATTAGTGGGGACAATATTAGTGGGATAAACATGTGTAGTCTTTAAAGGGATTACCTAAATGAATAATCTTATAATTTAGAGATGTGGCACTAAGTGGATAAATGAGCAATGTACTGTAGTCGGCCAAGGACACGTTTTGGGTCTTAAGTTAATTAGGATTAATATTAATATGGGAAGGGGGAGTCATTACCCATTATATGGATTCATTTAAAGACCACTCACATCATTCATTTTATACAACACATGCAGTAGCAAAAGGCAGCAACATAGCTCTTGTCTCTTAAGAATTTGGAGCAGCAACACTTTTCTAGCAACAACCTTTATTAAGTTTAGGTTTCACTTTGGAAAAAAATTGTGATTGTCTTAAAATAAATGGCAGCAACGTACTTGAGCAACAACAATAACTCCTTTGACTCAGGTAATTAGTGGAATCGAGGTATGTTAAGGCAAATTATTTCTTCTTTTGGCTTGTTCCATGTAACGAAACGTAAATGTGATATTATTCCATAAATTACTCTACTCTTAGTAGTTAAGGAATGTTTATATTATTGATTCCTATGTTAAAAAGCATGTCTAAATATGTTCCTAAATTCTTATTAAGGTATATGGAAAAGATGTTAATATTCTCAATGTTAGCCGAAGGTACATGTTAATATTTCCAATGTTAGCCGAAGGGGCAAGGATATTATGTCATCTGATAAGTTCAGAATGTTTCACTATCATTTATGCATTTTCATTTGCATTATATTCATATATTACCCTGAACCCACATGTGCTATGCATACTACTATACGGTAAATATTATATATATGTAGGGTATATGGGGAAAGGAAAGGCGTTATATATGCACACCACCTGTAGCTGATACAGACTATCACAAAAGAGTCCGAAGAGGCCAATATTGATGCCCTTGTGTGGCCAATATGATAATGAAATGATGTTCACATAGGCTGTTATGGAAAGGAAGATACCCTTGTGTGGCCAATATTTATATGTATACCGCATTTGCATTGTGCATAACATTTAGGCATATGTATTAGGGACCTCAGAGGCATTTACTGCTAGTCAGCTGTTTCTGTCAATTGTTGTTGTTGTCGACTGTTTCTGTTTCAGATTATTATGTATATCTGTTATGATATTTCTTATGCCTGACATACTCGGTACATCAGTCGTACTGACCTCCCTTTTGGCTGGGGATGCTGCGTTTTATACCCGCAGGTTCACGTAGGCAAGGCGACGATCCACGTTAGTAGATTGTTGTCTCAACGGATTTTGGAGCACTCCCCTTGTTTCGGAGTGTCGGTCTAATTTCGATACGATATATTTTTGTATGTATATATGGGTATGGCGGGGACCTGTCTCGACCTTTTGATGTCACATACTCTTTAGAGGCTTGTAAACAAGTGTCCTGTGTGTAGTAGTCTTGTATGACCTTGTCGGCCTTGGCTTAGTCCGTATTTAAATTATGATTAAGTGCTGATTGTAGGCTTAGTGGTACTCGGCGGGTGGGGTCCGGGTGCCCGTCGCGGCCCTCCTGTTTTGGTCGTGACAAACTTGGTATCAGAGCATGTCTGTCCTAGGGAGTCTACAAGTCGTGTCTAGTAGAGTCTTGTTTATGGGTATGTTGTGCACCATACTTATAAGCAGGAGGCTACCTGACATTTAGGGATTGTTTCTATTCTTTCATCTCATAAATCGTGAAGTAGAGCTGAGTTATAAGCATTTCATTCCTAATCCGTCTTGTGTTTATGATTCTAGCAATGCCTACAACAAGGAATAAGTCCAAGAGTATAAGGGCGTTAAATACGGCTGCAGTCGTAGGTACCAGCCGATTGCCACCCGCTAGTGAGGGCCAGAGTGAGACCCATGGTGTGACTCCTTCATATAATTCCCCCAGTTCACCACAATCGGAGGAGATTAGTGGAGCTGCAGTACCTCAATTCCTCTACTTGATACTCTAGATGTGGACCTTGATATGCAAAGTATTGTACAGTTATTGACACGATTGGTGGCCGCTCAGACCCAACGTCAGGTTCTCAGTCCTTCTGATTGAGCTGCTAGTGTAAGAGCTCGGGATTTCATTAATCTAGACCCTCCGGTATTCACAGGATCAGACCTGGACGTGGACCCGTAGAATTTTCTGGATCAAATATAACGTACCTTGCGGGTAATGGACGCTATCGATACGGAGTCAGTAAAATTTCTTCTTATAGACTGCAGGATGTCGCGGTAACATGGTATGAGACATGTAAGCAATCTAGGGAACCTCGTGCTCCACCAGCAGGATGTAGAGATTCTCAGAGGCCTTCTTACAGCATTTTCTACCGTTCGAGCTTCGACGGGCCAGGCAGGAACTGCAACCTTTCGACTAGAATTATGTCATTCGGACTTTTGAATAACGATTGTAATCTTTCGGCTGGAATTACATCATTTTGACAGTTGGAGTGGCAACTGCAATCTTTCAGTTGGAATTATGTCACTTTGACTTTTGAATAGTGACTGCGATCTTTTGACCAAAATTATATTATTTTGACACTTAGAGTGGCGACCGCATCCTTTCAGCCGGAATTACTCCACTCAGACTTTTAAATGATGACTGTAACCTTTTGGCAGATATTACATCATTCTGACACTGTGGTGACTACAATCTTTCGCCCGGAATTATGTCACTTGGACTATTGGATAACGGCTGCAACCCTATGACCGAAATTACATCATTCTAACAGTTAGAGTGGCGACTACAACCTTTCAACGGGAATTACATCACTCGGACTTTTGAATAACGACTTCAACCTTTTGGCAAGAATTACATCATTCTAAAACTTAGAGTGACGATTGCTACCTTTTAGCCGGAATTACATCACTCGGACTTTGGAATAACGACTGCAACTTTTCATCTAGAATTATGTCATTTTGACAATTAGAGTGGCGACCGCAACCTTTCAGTTGGAATTACAACAATCAGACTCTTGAATAACAATTGCAACCTTTCAGTCAAAATTACATCATTCTGACACTTAGAGTGGCGACTGCAACCTTTCCACTGGAATTACGTCCGTCGAACTTTTAAATAACGACTACAACCTTTCAACCGGAATGACATCATTCTGACACTTAGACTGGCGACTGCAGCTTTTCCACTGAAATTACGTCACTCGAACTTCGGAATAACGACTGCAACCTTTCGACTGAAATTACATCATTCTGACACTTTGAATGTTGACTGCAACCTTTCAGTTGGAATTACGAATTTCAGAATTTGAATAACGACTGCAACTTTTCAACCGGAATTATTTCATTCTGACACTTTGAGGGGCTACTACGACCTTTCGGCCGGAATTATGTAACTCAGACTTTTGGATAACGGCTGCAACCCTATGACCAGAATTATATCATTCTTACACTTGGAGTGGCAATTGCAACCTTTCATTGGAAATTACGTCACTCAGACTTTTGAATAACGACTATAACATTTTAATCGGAATCACATCATTCTGACACATGGAGTGACAAATGCAACCTTTCGGCCGGAATTACATCACTTGGACTTTTGAATAATGACTTCAACCTTTCGACCAGAATTATGTCATTCTGACACTTAAAGTGGCGACCGCAACCTTTCATCTAGAATTGCATCACTCGGACTCTTGAATAAAAACTGCATCTTTTCGATCGAAATTACGTTATTCTGAAACTTGGAGTGGCGACTGCAACCTTTCATCCTGAATTATGTCACCCGGACTTTTGAATAACTACTGCAACCTTTTAGATGGAATTACATTATTTTGACACATAGAGTGACGACTGCAACCTTTCTATCGGAGTTATGTCACTCGAATATTTGAATAATGACTGCAACCTTTCGATCGGAATTACATCATTTTGACACTTAGAGTGAAGACTGTAACCTTTAGGCTAGAATTAGGTCATTCTGACAGTTGGAGTGACGACTGCAACCTTGATGCCGGAATAACATCACTCAGACTTTTGAATAACGACAGCAACCTTTCAGCCAAAATTTTGTCATTCTGACACTTGGAGTGATGACTGCAACATTTCAGCCGGAATTACATCACTTTGACTTTTGAATGATGATTGTAACCTTTTGGTCAGGATTACGTCATTCTGACACGTAGAGTGGCGACTGCAACCTTTCTTTCTGAATTATGTCACTCGAACTTTTGGATAACGGCTGCAACCCTACGACCGGAATAACCTCATTTTGACACTTGGATTGGCGACTAAAACCTTTCATCTTGAATTACATCACTCGTACTTTAGACCGGGATTACATCATTATGACACTTGGAGTAGCGATTGCAATCTTTCAGCTGGAATTACGTCACTCAAATTTTGAATAACAACTACAACCTTTCAGTCAGAATCAAGTCATTTTAACACTTGGAGTGACGAATGCAACCTTTCGTCCATAATTACGTCATTCGGACTTATGAATACATTGCACCCTTTAGGCCAGAATTACGTCATTCAGACTTATGAATAACATTGCACCCTTTCGGCTGAAATTACATCATTCTGACACTTTGAGTGATGATTGTAACATTTTGGCTGAAATGACATCATTTTGACTTTTGAATAACGACTGCAACCTGTCAGTCGAAATTACATCATTCTGACGCTTCGAGTGAAGACTACAACCTTTTGGCTAGAATTATGTCCTTCTGACAGTTGGAGTGACGACTACAACCTTTCTACCAGAATTATATCACTCGAACTTTTGACTAACAACTGCAACCTTTCGGCTGAAATTATGTCATTCTGACACTTTTAGTGATGACTACAATATTTCGATTGGAAATACAACATTCCGGCTTTTGAATAATGACTACAATCATTTAGCCGGAATTACGTCATTCTGCACTTGGAAAGGCAACTAAAACCTTTCGATCGGAATTATGTCACTCAGACTTTTGGATAATGATTGTGAACTTTTGATCGGAATAACATCATTTTGACACTTGGAGTGGTGACTGCAACCTTTAAGCAAGAATTACATCACTCGGACTTTTGAATAATGAAAACAACCCTTTTAAATAGAATTACATCATTCTGACACTTGGAGTGATGACTGCAACCTTTCGACTAGAATTACATCATTGGACTTTTGAATAATGACTGCAACCTTTCGGCCAAAATTATGTCATTCTGACACTTGAAGAGGGGACAACAACCTTTAGGCCGGAATTACGTCACTCAAATTTTTGAACAATGACTGTAACCTTTTGGCCGAAATTACATCATTTTACTCTTAGTGTGGCAACTGCAACCTTTCTGCTGGAATTACATCACTCAGACTCTTGAATAATGACTGCAACATTTCATTCGGAATTACGTCATTTTTATACTTGAAGTGGCGACTACAACCTTTCGGCCGAAATAATATCATTCTGACACATGTTGTGGCGACTGCAACCTTTCAGCCGAAATTACATCACTTGGACTTTTGAATAGCGACTGCAACCTTTCTGATGGAATTATGTCATACTGATACTTAGAGTAGCGACTGCATCTTTTCAATTGGAATTACGTCATTCTGACACTTAGAGTGGCAGTTGTACCCTTTCATTGGGAATTATGTCACTCGGAATTTTGAATAACGTCTGTGACCTTTTGTCTTGAGTTACGTCATTCTGACACACAGACTGGTGACTGCAAATTTTTAGCTGGAAACATGTCACTACAATTATTGAATGGCGACTGTAACCTTTCGATCGGAATTACTTCATTCTGACACTTGGAGTAGCGACTGCAACCTTTCTGCTGGAATTACATCACACGGACTTTTGAATAACGACTGCAACATTTCGGACATAATTACATCATTCTGACACTTTTGACTAACGACTGCAACCTTTCGATCGAAATTATGTCACTAGAAATTTTGAATAAAGTATGCGACCTTTCGGCCTGAGTTACGTCATTCTGACACATAGTGCTGACTGCAACCTTTTAGCCGGAAAAACATCACTACAACTATTGAATGACGACTGTATCATTTCAACCAAAATTATTTCATTCTGACACTTGGAGTGGCGACTACAACATTTTTACTGGAATTACATCACACGGACTTTTGAATAACGACTGCAACATTTCGGACATAATTACATCCTTCTGACACTTAGAGTGACGACTGCGACCTTTCGGCTAGAATTATGTCATTCGGACTTTTGAATAACGACTATAACCTTTCGGCCGAAATTACATCATTTGATAGTTTGAGTGTTGACTGCAACCTTTCGGTCGAAATTATCTCACTCGGACTTTTGAATAATGACTGTGACCTTTCAACCAAAATTACATCATTTTGTCACTTAGAGTGAAGACTGTATCCTTTCAGCAGGAATTACGTCACTCAGACTTTTGAATGATGACTGTAACATTTTGGCAGATATTACATCATTCTGACACTTAGAGTGGTGACTGCACCGTTTCACCCGAAATTATGTCACTCGAACTTTTGGATAACGGCTGCAACCCTATGACTAGAATTACATCATTCTGGCACTTGGAGTGGCGACCTCAACCTTTCAGCCGGAATTATATCACTGAAACTTTTGAATAACGACTTCAACCTTTTGGCAGGAATTACATCATTCTAAAACATATAGTGGCGACTGCAACCTTTCTGCTGGAATTACATCACTCGAACTTTTGAATAACGACTTCAACCTTTCATCCAGAATTATGTCATTTTGACACTTAGAGTGGCGACCGCAACCTTTCAGTTAGAATTACATCACTCAAACTCTTGAATAACAACTGCAACCTTTCAGTCGGAATTATGTCATTCTGACACTTAGAATGGTGACTACAACCTTTCCACTGGAATTATGTCACTCGAACTTTTGAATAACGACTGCAACCTTTCGTCCAGAATTATGTCATTTTGACACTTAGAGTGGCGACCGCAACCTTTCAGTTGGAATGACATCACTCAGGCTCTTGAATAACAAATGCAACCTTTCAGTCAGAATTACGTCGTTCTGGCACTTAGAGTGGTGGTGACTACAACATTTCCACTGGAATTACGTCACTCGGACTTTTGAATAACGACTACAACTTTTCAATCGGAATTACATTATTCTAACACATGAAGTGACAAATGCAACCTTTTGGGTGGAATTATATCACTCAGACTCTTGAATAATAATTGCAACCTTTCGGTTGGAATTACGTCATTCTGATAATTAGAGTGGCGACAGCAACCTTTCGGTCGGAATTACGTCACTCAAACTTTTGAATAATGACTGCAACCTTTCGGCCGGATTTACATCATTCTAAAACTTTGAGTGACGACTGCAACCTTTCGACTGGAATTACGTCATTCAGACTTTTGAATAACGATTGCAACCTTTCGACCAGAATTATGTCATTATGATACTTGGAGTGGCAACTGCAACCTTTCAGCCGGAATTATGTCACCCGGACTTTTGAATAATGACTTCCACTTTTCGATCGAAACTATATCATTTTGACACTTAGAATGGCGACTGCATCCTTTCAGCCGAAATTATATCACTCAGACTTTTGAATGATGATTGTAATCTTTTGGCAGAGATTACGTCATTTTAACACCTAGAGTGGTGACTGTAACCTTTCGATCAAAATTATGTTACTCAGACTTTTGGATAATGGCTACAACCCCGCGACAGGAATTATATCATTCTAACAGTTGGAGTAGCGACTGCAACCTTTCAGCTAGAATTACATCACTAAGGCTTTTGAATAATGACTAAACCTTCCAGTCGGAATCACGTCATTTTGACACATGGAGTGACAAATGCAACCTATTGGCCAGAATTATATCATTCAGACTTTTGAATAACACTGCACCTTTTCGGCCAAAATTATGTCATTTTGACAATTAGAGTGACGATTGCAACCTTTCAGTTAATATTACGTCGCTTAGAATTTTTAATAACGACTAGAACCTTTCGGTCAGAATTATGTCATTCTAACACTTTAAGTGATGATTGCAACATTTCGGATGGAATTACATCACTCTGACTTATGAATAACGACTGCAACCTTTTAGTCGAAATTATGTCATTTTGACACTTGGAGTGAAGACTGCAACCTTTGGGCCAGAATTAGGTCATTCTGACAGTTGGAGTAACGACTGCAACCTTTCGGAATTATGTTATTCTAATTCTTGGAGTGATGACTGCAACATTTCGGCTGGAATTACATCACTCTAACTTTTAAATGATTATTGTAACCTTTTGGCCGATATTACGTCATTCTAACACTTAGAGTTGTGACTGCAACCTTTCAATCAGAATTATGTCACTTAGACTTTTAGATAACGGTTGCAACACTACGACTGGAATAACCTTATTTTGACACTTGAATTGGTGACTGCAACCTTTCATCCTTATTTACATCACTCATACTTTTAGATAACGGTTGCAACACTACGACTGGAATAACCTTATTTTGACACTTGGATTGGTGACTGCAACCTTTCATCCTTATTTACATCACTCATACTTTTGAATAATAATTGCAACCTTTCGACCAGAATTACATCATTCTGACACTTGGAGTGGTGACTGCAGCCTTTCAGCTTGAATTATGTCACTCAGACTTTTGAATAATGAATGCAACCTTTCAGTCGGAATAACGTCATTCTAACACTTGGAGTGACGAATGCAACATTTTAGCTGGAATTATGTCATTCAGACTTATGAATAACACTGCACCCTTTCGGCCGGAATTACATCATTTTGACAGTTGGAGTGACGAATGCAACATTTCAGCCATAATTACGTCACTCATACTTTTGAATAATGAATGCATCCTTTCGGTCGAAATTATGTCATTCTGACACTTTGAGTGATGACTGTAACCTTTCAGCTGAAATGACATCACTCTGACTTTTGAATAGCAACTGCAACCTGTCAGTTGAAATTATGTCATTCTGATACTTGGAGTGAAGACTGCAATCTTTTGGCTGGAATTATGTCCTTCTGACAGTTTGAGTGACGACTGCAACCTTTCGGCCAAAATTATGTCATTTTGACACTTGGAGTGATGACTGCAACATTTCAGTTGGGATTACGTTATTCTAACACTTAGAGTGGCAACTGAACCTTTCGACCAGAATTATGTCACTCGGACTTTTGGATAACGATTGTAACCCTACAACAGGAATTACATCATTATGACACTTAGAGTGGTGACTGCAACCTTTCGGCTGGAATTATGTCATTCGGACTTTTGGATAACGGTTCTAACCCTATGACCGAAATTACATCATTCTGACACTTTGAGTGACGACTGCAACATTTCGGTTGGAATTACGTCATTAAGGCTTTTGAATAATGATTGCAACCTTTCAGCCGGAATTATGTCATTCTGCACTTGGAATGGCGACTACAACCTTTCGGCCGGAATTACGTAACTCAAACTTTTGAATAACGACTGCGACCTTTTGGCCGGCATTATGGCATTCTAACACTTAGTGTGGCGACTGCAATCTTTCAGCCGAAATTACGTCATTCTGACAGTTGGAGTGAAGACTGCAACCTTTTGGCCAGAATTACGTCATTCTGACAGTTGGAGTGATGACTGCAACCTTTCTGCTGGAATTACATTATCAGACTTTTTAAATAATGACTGCAACCTTTTGGTCATAATTATGTCATTTTAACACTTTGAGTGATCCAGGTACTCCATTCACCTAGTATCCCCAAATATATATCATGACCTAAAGGAGATTTATTTGTAGAATGACATGAAAAAGAAGGTTGCATATTTTGTGGCCAAATGTCCGCATTGTTAGCAGGTGAAACCCGAGCACCAAAGGCTCGGTGGTTTGGCTCAGAATATGGATATTCCTGTTTGAAAATGGGAGATGACAATATAGATTTCACAACAGGATTACCTCTCTCACTTTGGAAACATGATTCGATTTGGGTGATTGTTGACCGACTTACCAAGTCAACACACTTTTTGCCCGTAAAAACTACTAACTCAGCAGAAGACTACGCCAAGCTATATATTCAGGAAATAGTCAGATTGCATGAAATCCCAATGTCCATCATTTCATATCGTGGTTGTTGACACCTAATTTTTACACTCTAATAATCTTGTTTAATTATTCAGAATTCCCGAATCACAGACGGAGTGAAATATATTTTTTTACAAGGAAAAAATGATTTTACAAAATGATTTTGAAAGCATTTTTTCATTTCTTTTGGCAAAATACCATCTAGTATACTTATTGTATATCATATCTTATTTTTGTCCATTAATTGCAATTTTTCAAAATTAAAGTAAAGATAATTGTGCAATTAATCGCTTAAACGTACAATTTAAAAATGATCAATATTTTATTCCATCAAAATTGGTAAAATTGTTTAATTAAATAGGATAATTAAGTGACATCCCAATTTCAAATCATTTTTTTATTTAAAATGTTTTCATTGATTTAAAGATTTCAGTTTTCAATTAATGTTAAATTTGGGTCCAAATTGAAGCTTATGACTTAATTCGACTATAATTAAAATGATTTTGGCCATTTGTTAATTTAAAAAATGACCAAATTTTTAATTGGTTAGGTAGGATCCAATTGGACCGCGACCCGACCCAATCCCTCCTAATATGCAGATCTAACCCCAACCCCAATTCCCATTCTCATCAAACTCGAACCCTAGGCGTGGAAAGATCTCCTCTCTCTCCTCTGCGATTGTTACTGAAAATGAAAAAATCACAGAGGTATGTTGATGCATTTGGTCTCTGCATGGCCTAATAAGGCAAGGGAATTAATTTCCCTCCTCTCACACTCCTCCACTCCATCCTACCAAAACCCATCGCACAGGTGAGGTTGTCCCTCTCTTTGCTTTTTCTTCTGCAATTATTATTAAACCTTTTCCTATTTGATTTCGAACATTGCCTTCTGATTAGTTGAGAACTTTTGGGAGGGAAATTCCCACATCGGATCCAATCTATAATTTTTAAGGTTTGGGGGTTCTATAAATTGAAGCTCACCCTCTCATTGTCAAAAATAATTTATGCTCTGAAAGTTTCAAAGTTTCAAAAAAAGTCTTTCATTGTCGAGGTCCAGACTTCAAAATTCTAGGCTTTTGTATTTTCAATTAAAACTTTACTGATTTTGAGTATTTTGTGGATTCCAAGCCCTTTGGTGGAGTCCTAATCTCAAAATTAGTCCTTCAGATTTATACTTTTCCTTTGATTGTGTGTGCGAGTGTGATCAAGTGTGGAGCGAAGAATCAAGCCCCAACCTCGATCATAGGCTGCCTCACAAGAAGGTAGTTGCCTCTCCATTTACTTTTACTTGAATATTTGTGAGTTTATTTGGATGATTTCATGTTTGTTTATGGTTAATATGATACTTAATTAAGTCTAAAATGGAATGAAACAATCATGTATGCATGTTTAGGTAGTGATAATCTTATTCAAACTGATTTTGTGAATGATTAGTGTCCATTAGGGTTGATTCAAACTTAAGGTAGGTTCAATATAAGGCTGGAATAATTTGTGACTTACTTGGTAGGATGAAAAGACTTGTTTAGTTTTTATTATGCCTTTCACATGCTTACATTCGTTAATTTTCACTTAGTATGGGACTAATGGGTATGTTGGCATCTGTTCTAGGCCTTTTATGTTGTATTTACTAATCCAAAGCAATATAATTTAGATATGGACTTAATGACTTGTTTAAACCTCAAAGCTTTGATCATATAATGCCCCACGCTTGTTTTTAACACTTTGCTACACTTAGGTATACATATTGTTTGTGTAAACTGCTAGTTTAGGTATAAAAATGGACTCAAAATGCTTACTTGTTCCTAATCAAAGATAATTAACCAATTGTAATTCATCTGTGGGTATCATAAGCTCACAACTGGTTAACTTAAGTGTAGAAGAGACGTACAAGAACTGTGGTTATATGTGTTAGTAAATTTCTAAACATTTAAGTTTATTTAGGACTGATTTAGGCTTCACATGGATCTTTAGCTCCTGTTCTTTTATATTTTGTACAAACTGAGATCTTCTGTCGGTGTAGTATAGTTATGTAACTTCTAATTGCTTAGTTGTTCAGCCTTGTCATGCCTATATGTGCTCTGCTCTCGTGTTTAGACCATGTATGCCTCTTTAGTATCACATATGATCCTGTCATGCCTTTATTTTCTGTGTATAAGTTCTGATGCCATGATTTTCTTACACTAGTTCAAGGTAAAAGAATGTTGAACTGTAGAAGATCAAAAGGATATTCATTTGTGCTCAACATGTCATATTGATGTTATGTTCGTATCTTCTATGTGCTTACTTCAAACTGTCAAGCTTGTCACCTATTTTAATACCAACTGCTTGATTTAAGATTTGGAAATCTAAACGTTTAAAATGAGATATAACATGATAAGTAAATGTCTAGGTTATGTTTAATATGTGTGTAGACTTGACCATGACAAATCGAATATGATTTGTCTAGTTTGTGTTCATGAATGAAGTTCATTTTACTGATACTTGTTCAACTAGTTCTCTGTTTAAGAATTATGTACACTGTCAATCCAGTACTGTGTGGAACATTGCCTTTATCTCAATATGCATTAGAGTCACTGATATGATAGGGATTGTTTGTTTTAAAAGAGTTGAAACATGTCATGTATTCTTAACAGTCGTGTTTTCTTTTTGGGACTGGTAATACACAACTGCTGTTAGGATAAATCCAATCTGAAAACCTTGGTCTTGTCTGTGATGTTTTGTCTACTTGATATAGAAGCATATTCAAGAAGTCTATTTCTAAAATGTGTGTTGGTGACCGTACTTGATTATCTTCTTTTGATTTTTTGTGTGTGGGTTGGAAGTACATGGTGAATACACACAGGTATATATGGCATGTATACCATGTATACAAGGCAAGTATATACTTGTGTATATCACTTGGATAACCATGTTGTGAATGATTGTCGGACCTGACCCATTTACATATTGTTTGCTTTACCTTCTCTGTCGATTACTTTAGTTGGGCCAAGCTCAGTCGCCTTATTTGTTTCTTTACTTATGCGCTGCCGCTGCCATCTAGATGGGCTAAGCCTAATTATCGCACCCTAGCTCTCTTTTGATTCGATTATAGGTTGTTACCTCTTTAACTTTTATTTGGGCTTCATATTACTTCTTTAAATTAGTACGTATTTTATTTTAAATAATATGTGATACCTATATGAATTACTTGTTAAATTGTTATATTTAAATTAGATAAGCATAGATGCCCTCTAACCTCCTTTTCTTTTTCCCCTTGTCCTCCACACGCATGGGATATGGGCCATATGGGCCATTTGGGCCGCTGCAGTACCAACCCAGTTGGGCCAAAGGCCCAACCACTCTTATTTCATCGAGTATGATGAAGTTGTGCATGAAGGCCCAACTATGGGTGAAAATAATTAACTGGGGGGCTCGGTAGGCCCACCAGCCCAACTCTTCCTCTTTAATTTCCGCATCGTATTTCTTATAGTTGTATTTGAAAAAACTTGAAATATATTAGAATCTGTATGGTTATGACTTATGATTTAGGCAAAATGATACATACATCGTTTAGAACGGATAGGGTCCCCAAAATATGTTTTCAAAATTAGCACCAAAAAAGATAAACACTTGTATTTCTTAAATAAATTGACTGATTTCTTCCAAGTGTTAGAAAAGCTTTTAGCTTGGACCGAGTTGGTATAAAATGGACTGTTAATTTTTTAAAAGAATCCGTTTTATTTGATAAAAAAAATTGGAATATTTTTTGAGAGAAAAGGAATCTGAAATGTTGATTTAAAGGGAGTACATTTCTTACAAAAACTTGTCAAGAACATGGGTTTTGAAACTGGTTTCGGATGAAAAAATGTTGAGTTATAAAGCCCCTTTAAAGACTATTTTTGGGCTAAGCCCAATTAAATGATTTCTAAAAAGAGGAAGAAAACCCCTTCAAGGATTTGAGTGTAAGGTATGGGTTTAAAAAATAGAATGAGGTTGACCTTCTTAAACAATATAAAGGAATAAACTTTTATTTCAATGTTAAAGCATAGCATTTTATTTTAAAAGGCATTACACTTTTTTCAAAGGACTTTCAAAACATACCAGTAAATTAGACTTTCCATTGAACTAATTCTAGTGGGATTTAACTCAATTTAAAATATGAGTGTATCTTAGTCCGAAAATGAATTGGCTAAAAAATCTTATATGAATCTTTTCTAAATAGAATTCAACTCTTTGATTTTCAAAACCCCTTTCCACTTGGAATGAAAAAAGGAATGGAATGCTATGATTTTTGCATAAAATAAACACTCTTAAGGCAATTTTTAGTAATTAAACGTGCTATAGAACCCGAAGGTCAATCGTATTCTACGTATCCTTAATACTGGGGTGTTAACACCTTCCCCGGTGATCACCAGAACCCTTACCTCGTACTCTGATCTAAACAAAATTCACAGATTTTCTGAATAAACCCTTTAACTGGTTTTCCTGTGTCACTATAAATTAGGTGACGACTCTAAAAAATAAATATCTGAATAGAGTTCCAACAATTTTCTAGTAGCTTTTATGCCTCGCTTAAAAGTAAAGGTGTGATGGTCGACGACCGGCCCGACCGATCGACCCGCCCGGTCCCGCCCGACCCCGCTCTAAAAAAAAAAAAAAAAAAAATTTGGGCGGGACTCGAACTGGGGCGGGGCGATGTCTCGCCCCGCTGCACTCCGAGCCCGCCCCGAGCCCGTCCCGAGCCCGACCCCGACCCCGACCCTTAAACCCCCTTTGCAAAAATGGCCGTTGCACCAACGGCCATTTTAGATTATGGCCGTTGGCCAACGGCCATTTTAGGCCCCCCCCTCCCCCAACCCCCCCTACCCCTTAATATTTATTTTTAACCCATAAGTTATTATATTTACACTTTAACCCAATTTTTCAACTATAAATAACTCATTTTCTCTTCATCTTTCTCACAAATCTTCCTACAATCTCTCTAATTTCTCAATATATCTCTCTACATTGTTTGCTAAATATTCAATTTTATTAATTCATTTGGGAATTGGGAGTGAAGTTGGCAACTAGCTTGAGGATCTTCCATCGAGCAAAGTTTCAATTTTCAACCTTCGATTACATCGCCGGCGTTACGTCGGCGTTTGGTACATTCGTTCCTTCATTAAATTATTATTGTCTGTTTATTTTATTTAGCGCACTTAATTTTATTGTCTTTAATTATTTATTATCATAATTAAAATGGAAGGATTAAAAGGTATGTTTAAGGGTAAGGGTAAGGGTGCTTCTTCTAGTAGAGGCAACCAGGGCAAGGGTACTTCTTCTAGTCATCTTATTCCTACATAGGATGATTTTGTTGATACTCAACATTTTCCTACAATACCATTAGATTTAGATGAGGAGTTATTTTCTGGAACTCAAGAAGACTTTAATTTAGACGATGATCTAGACGATACACCCACTAATATTGATGACAACACGCCCACTAGTGCACCTTCAACTGAAATACCTCCTATTCCCTAAGTATGAGGCGAGGTCCAAAGAAACGACCATTAAAATCAGATGCATGGACATTTTTTGATAGGGACGTAGAGAATCAAGTAGCCATATGTAAAATTTGTAAAAATGTTTTAAAATTTAAAAGCTGAAAAGGTCACGGTGGGATCTGGGGATTTAATTAGACACGTAGTAAGTGCTCATCCAGCCTAGGTATGCCCAATACCAGGCTTCAAAACCGGTGCATAACGCCCGCTCCATCGGGACAAGGTTCACATTACGACATCTTGTCAGGACCAAATCTGGTCAAATTAACCCTATGACGGGGAATTGTAGGCTCTAAATACAACAAACATAGAGATAGGGAAGCAATATCAAAATTAGTTCTTTGTGGAGGGTTTGCCTTTTTCATTTCCTTCATCTCGGTTTTATTCATTACATTAGAGATATATATAATCCTCGCTTTTAACGGTTTTCCTAGGTCAACTGTTAAGAGAGATGTATTTAAATTTGCATGAATATCAACAATATTTACGTTTTCATTATATCATTTTAATGGCAAAGTATCTATCACGTCGATATAGGTCGTAGTACTAACGGCCATGATTATTTAAGCGTAACTTGTCATTGGATAGATTATAAATGGTCTATGCAAAAACGTATTTTAGCGTATAGATATATAGATGATAGGCACAATCGGGTACTTTTATTGCGTAAAATATTTATCAAGTGTGCGATTATTACTGAATTACCGATAAAATTATGACTATTACATTAGATAACGCTTCTAATAACAATTACGCAATTACAATGTTAAAAATAGTTTAGCTCCATCTTTTCAGGACCATTTTCATATAAAATGCGCGTGCCATATATATAACTTAATTGTAAAGGATGGTCTATCACTTTTTGAAGACATTCTTAGTAAAATACAATTTGCTATAAACTTTATTTTTAAAAGTAATAAAGTACAACGTAGAAAAGAATATAAAAACTTGTCACGATTGTGGACTACCTTATAGAAGAATTCCACAAGAAGTATCGACTAGGTGGAATTCTTTATACGAGCAACTACTTGTTGCTTATGACTATAAATTACCTATAACTTTATTTTTTAACTCTCATAATAAAAACCCAGCTGATATGATTTTAGATAGTGATTGGGTAAAAATTTCCGAACTTATTGTATTTTTAGAGAAATTTTTTCAAGCAACAAAAGAATTTTCCGGTATATATTATCCTACTATTTCAACTATGTTATTTTATATAACTCTAATATTTTTATTACTTAGTGAATATATGAAAAAACCAGTTTATAAGGCAGCTATTAAAAAAATGTTTGTCAAAATAAAAAAATATTTTATTCCTATTCCTTCTATTTATATTATTGGTTCTGTATTAAATCATACTATTAAAATAGACGGTACTAAATCACTAATTGAAACTATTTACGATTGTATAGAAGTACTACCACCTCCAAGTCCCAAAAATCTAAATCACCCACCACCTATTGAACAAACTAAAGAAGAAGTGTTGAATAGCGTAGAACACCAATGCAAAAATATATATAGATTTTATCAACAAGAAAATGCTAGTAACGTACCGGCTACCATACCATCTTCTTCATCTTCAACACAACCTCACAAAGACATCTTTGTTTCTGCGGCTAGTATTGAAAGCCTCGTAAATAGAATGTGCGGCCGCATACCTCTACTAACCAAATTAGCGAGTTGGATATTTTTGTTTTGCGTGGTTCTGCATCGTATCAAGAAGTTATCAATGAAGATGGACAAGAAGACTTGCTTTGAAATCTTGGAGGAATGAGAAGACCTTTCCGACACTTTCATTGATGGCTCGAGATGTTTTGAACATTCAAGCGTCATCAAGCTGCGTCGAAAGCGCTTTTTCGCAGCGGATATCAAATAGGAGACCACAGACACTCATTGGCCGGAGAGACACTTTGGAAATTGCGGTATTATTCAGAGATTGGATACGGCGGAGCGGAGAAGGTGCGGTCAACCTGGAGATCAACGAAGAAGATGATGAAAACTACAACGAAATCTTAACCAAGGTAGTGGAAGCGGCGTGGATCAATTTGACCAACAAATACCTATTCCAACCGAAGAACCACATGAAATCATCAAGCAATTAGAACATTTTTTTTGAAAATGTAATTTTTTTAATTGCAATTTTATTATGTAATTTGCAACTTTTGGACAACACCATAAAGTTGCAATTTAGATTTTAGACAATTGTATTTGTATTACAAAAAAATCATATGTCTATTAAATAATATAAGAGGCACAAAAACAGCCTTGGGATGTTTTTATTACACTATCTTGTTTTGTTTATTGAGTTTTTTTTATACATATGTTATTTAAAAAAAAAAAAAGGAAAACCCGACCCCGCCCCGCCCCGACCCGAGCCCGACCCGAGCCCGCCCCGCCCCGATACCGACGGGATCGGGATCGGGACGGGACTGGAGCAGGTCCCGCCCCGACCCCGACCCCGACCCCGCCAGACCCGGCCCGCCAGACCCGAGCCCGGCCCACTGGCCACCCCTACTTAAAAGTGAACCATAATAGATGGCGACTCTGCTGGGGATAATCCTAGGTTCTAACCATAGGGGTTCCAATACAACATGTTTTAATTTCTATAACTTTCCTATGTGTTTACTTTCCGCAAATATAAACTGTCATTTCATAATTCCGCCAAATGACATGCACACACACTCGCATGAGTGCACAAAGACGATTATGTGGTTTCGTGATAGTCCTCCAGTAAAAAAGTAAATTATTTCTTTGGAATATGTTAAGACGGAGTTGGTTCGCGGTCGTCCAACAGTCGACAATGGCTGTAGTCCACTCAAGTCCCAGTCATTCGAAAAACCACTCTAGTTTTCCTAGGATAGAGCGAAGCCAAATCCTTACCGAACTAGTGCATGATTACCTAGATGGGTTCGGATATTTTAGACGTATCTAGACCCATTAGGCGACTACCTTATGTCTTGACGGTCTATGACCCAACAGCACTGCAGGTCAAACTCCGACAGCGCAATGGCGTCATAGAGACCCAATGCGTCTCCATTCAGCCTCTCTAGCCGACTTCACTCGTTCTAACCAGTCAGAGTAGTTGGTAATCTTGGTCGGCCAGGTACGCATGCTAGCCGGACAGCGATCGCCGGTGAACCAATCGCAGGCAATAGGAAGGTCATAATTTGCCGGGCTAAGATACTGAGAAAGAAGGAGGTCGTCTTAGTCAGATGTACCGTAGGGAGCAAGAACCATTTGTTCATCGATGAAGGCAAAGGTAGGGGTTAGGTCATTAGCAGTCAAATTGGTGTTATCTGATCCCTGAGATGGAGAGGAAGATGAAGACATGGTTTTCTGATTAAGGAAATAGGGTTCTTTGGAGAAGGAAAGAAATTTTGGAACGGCTGAAGATTAAGTGAGAAACCTCTGGGGGTGTCTCTCCTTAAATATATTATTTTCGAAGATATGGCTGACACGCATTGGGACTACTTTCTTTCAAATGTGCAGCTAAAATGCATCGGAATTCAGTTGTGGAAGCTGAGACGCCTCGGTTGAAAGAAAGAAACTTTTTTTTAGAGAAAATCATCATTGCATGCATTTAGGGCAAAAGTGATTGAAATGACACCCGCGACTGCTAACACTCAAAAATACTTTTAAGTCGATAACCGAATTGACTCGTAGCCGAATCTATTAATATAGGGGGACAATTGTTAACACTCAATTTTTTTTTAAGTGTTTAGCCAAATCAACTGACAGTCGAAGGTGGAAAGCTCAAAATGAACAGGCAACAGAATTCCAAGTCGATAACCAAATTGACTCGTAGCCGAATCTATTAATCCTAGCCCTCAGCTAGAAAAGCTTCATCGGTTATTACGGTAGCCTGACCGAGTCATAATATTGAGGAAAGACTGAGACCCACACATATTTGAATGCCTCGAAGACTAAGTCAAAGAACCATGTAGAACCCAAGAAACGGTAACAACCAGCAACAGCTAGAAGGAAGTACCATTAATCGTGCAAGAGGAAAACAAGGAGTAAAAATCGGCACCACCTCCTCATAGTTGGCTAGTGGATTTAGTGGGTAATTTAATGACTAACATAGGGGGATCACGTTTTATTTTTAATCTTGTGCTATAAATATAAGATCATTTGTACAGAATAAACACAACCAATCAATCAAACAACTGATTTTTCATATCTTCATTTCATCTTTATCGCCCTTACTGCACTCTAGCTGTATTTATGATTCTTATCACTTAGTTTACTAAGTCACCATCCTAACGCTTTCTAGAGTAGTTGGAGAACCCATTGCTGGAAGTTAGAGTTTCGCTTCCAGCCGAAATCGCTTAGTTAAGGAATCAATTTGTCATCTAATTTCATCAGCCGATAGACGGCAGATATTTCGGACGGGAACAACAATATAAGAAAATATGTAATTTTTCATACCTGAAAAGAAAGTAAGGATAAATATTATGCATCTTTTTTTCACATGTTCATCATAAGATCTGTAACCATCAAAATGAAAAATGGTATTGGAGCTTTCAACTCTCTGTATTTTGGAACAATATTTATGAAATGTGCAATGGTATCATATGCTATATATGGAGTGTAAAAGGACAAATCAACCATATATTAAAAAACTAATCCCGAAAGCAAAGCAAACAAAAACCACAAAAGCTATGTAAATTCACGTAGAAAAAATTGGCACGTAAAACAAAATCCGAACTCTTGAATCCAACTCCGTTGATATTAGTTTATCATATACTAATCTAACAATTGAAGAATAAAGAAATATCAATATTCTTATCTTAGGAGCCTAGTATTTACTATCGGCCTGCTGCCATATAAACTGTGGATCACCTTGGACAATCAACTTTTCTTAAATATTATACTACGTCTTTTGCTCTTCCTAATTTCTTCTTTTTAAATTACGTCAAGGATCAATGTCTCTTCATTTGCTCTAACGCTATTAAAAATTTATGTGTAGCAGTTATAGGTTATAAATGAAAATGATAATAGCAAAGGAATGAAATCCAATCGTGCATTATTTTTTTTTTTTGTTGACGAAGGAACCCGCAACCGCTACTCTTTCGAGTGCGCACAGGGTAAACCCCGGACTGACGCAATAGCCTGCAAACCACGTCAGCCGATTAACCACACTTGGCAAGCCATGTGTGACATGCTCAACCAAGATAGGGGATTTATTAGACAATGACCTTCTTTTCACGTTTTCCTACATCATATTAAGGAATAATTTGAGTTTAAAGGTCATGAACAACTAATTTACTTATTTTGAAGGTTTTATGATAATTCAATTTTATAGGGTTATTTTGAATTTTAATGTTTTAGTTTGGTGTTTCCCAATTAATTATATACATAATTGTAAAAAATAATCCCTTGATTATTCTTATTGAATTAATAGGTATATATACAAATTACAATCTCCAAATATGGAATATCCTATTCCTACTATACTTCTAAATATTAATTCTACTTGTACAAGAATTCTACAATTATGGTAAATATACAACATAATTTAATACTTCTAATTGTGGTACAAGTCTAGCCGAAACCGTGTATATCATAGGGATATACATGGTATATTCTATCACACCCCCGCAGTCATAGCGGACGGTTGTCGTACGCTGAGACTGTCCCTAAAATCTTCAAATAAAACTGAGGGAAGGCCCTTCGTAAAGATATCAACAATTTGGAATCGCAAGGGCACATGTAAGACGCGTACTTGGCCATGAGCTACCTTTTCGCTAACAAAGTGAATATCCATCTCGATATGTTTAGTGCGTTGATGTTGGACCGAATTGCATGAAAGTTAAACTGCACTAACATTATCACAATAGACCAATGTAGCTTTCTGAATAGGAAAGTGTAGTTCTAATAAAAAATTACGCAGCCAACATGATTCTGACACCACATTCGCCATGCCTCGATTCTTGGCCTCTATACTGGATCGTGATAATGTAGCTTGTCGTTTTGCAGATCACGAGACCAATTTATCCCCAAGAAATATACAATAACCAAAAGTTGAGCGTTTGGTATCAGGGCATCCACCCCAATCAGCATTTGTATAAGACACAAGTGTAGAAAGAGATGTAGGATACAAATTCAAGTCATAATCAAGTGTGCCCTGGATGTATCGTACAATGCGTTTGAGCGCATTCATATGCTCAATCTATGGATCACGCATAAACAAATACATATGTTGAACCGCATAAGTAATATTAGGCCTTGTGAAAGTAATATACTGAAGTGCCCCTACAAGGCTGCGATAATGGGTGGGATCCTCGTACTTAGTGCCAGATGTAGCACTCAGCTTCGGTTTAGTATCAACCGGAGTAGATGTAGATTTATAGGATGACATACCAGCTTTTTCAATGATCTCAGCGGCATACTTCCTTTGTGATAAAAACAGACCACCTGAATGGCGAGTGACAACAATCCCCAAGAAATAACTCAAGGGGCCCAAGTCTTTCATAGCAAATTTGGAATTGAGAAGTGTCATGATAGACTTGCGTAGATTATCAGATGAAGTAGTCAATATAATATCATCGACATACAACAAAATGTATGCCAAAGAAGTACCACAACGATATATAAAGAGAGAATGATCGTTGTGAGAAAAACTAATAAAAGATACATAATCTGCAAACTTTTTATACCAAGTCCGTGTAGCATGCTTAACTCTATACAAGGACTTCTTCAGCAAACAAACATGATGAGGATGATTGTGATCTCAAAAACCCAATGGTTGATGCATATAAACTGTCTCCTTAAGATCATCGTGTAAAAAGCAATTTTCACATCCAACTGATGAATAGGCCATGCTTTTGAGAGAGCCAAACTGAGAACAGTACGAATAGTAGCTGGTTTGACCACTGGACTAAACGTTTTACCGCAATCCACGCCAACATGATGAGTTTTACCATCACCTACAAGACGAGCCTTATGCATCTCAAAAGAACCGTCAGAATTTTCTTTATGAGTAAAAATCCACATAGACCGAATAATATTAATACCAGAAGGACGGGGCACCAACTACCACATCTTATTTTCAATAAGAGCATTATATTCGTCAGTCATAGCCAATTTCCAATTTGGTTCATTTAATGCGGACACCGGGTTACGTTGTAGAGCGGATTTAAGGACATTAGAATTGAGATTAAAATGTCGTTTTGGTTTTAAAATACCCCTTTGACTACAAGTAATTAGCCCGTGACTCAAGGAAGAATTGGATGGATTTTGGGCAATGTATGGAACAAGGACGGACTGGCCAGCAGACAGTGGGTCTGAAGGCCCAATAACTGGAACAAGAGTGGACGACGGACTGGGAATGCGCCATAGAAAATGTGCTGGCCCAGAAAGTAAAATAGGGATAGAAGCCGACCCAACAATGGACTGAATTGGCAGAACAACACCGAGAATGGTACTAGGCCGCGATTCAGGCCCACCAGACGGTCCAGCAGTGGCTACGAGAGGTAGTAGGCCAGCAGGCAGTGGCACTGCTGGCAGATTTTGGGCATGGGTCAAGTAAGATAAATGGTGCATAATATACGGTGAGACCCCTTCATCCAAAAAATTATACGAACTAGGCACGGAACTACATACTTTAGCAAACGAGAATTGTGTTTCATCAAAAAGCACATGGCAACTAATAATGATTCTATTTGAAGATAAATCAAAATATTTGTAACCACGATGATTCGATGGGTAACCCAAAAACACACAAGCAGTAGAACGGGTTTGAAGTTTGTTAATTGTAGTGGATGGAAAAAAAGGATAGCATAAACACCCAAACACCTTAAGATGAGAATACAAAGGATCTTTATTGTAAAGAAGTTTAAGTGGGGAATTATATGTGAGGTTTTTGTTAAGAAGTACGTTAAGGAGATAATTAGCCATTTGTTGGGTATGATGCCAAAAAGAAGAGGGTATGGAAGCATGTGCTAATAAAGTTCGGACAATATTATTAATGGTACGAATTTTTCATTCGGCTTTCCCATTTTGTGAGGACGTATGAGGACACGAGAAATGAAAAACTATGCCATTAGCACCGCAAAACTCCTGAAACAACCCATTATCATATTCTTTGCCATTATCACATTGAATATTTTTTATTTTTCATTCGAATTGGGTACGGAAGAAAGCTCAAAATTTTTAAAACGTGGAAAAAACTTGAGATTTTTTCGCTAATGGAAAGGTTCATAAAAATTAGAATAATCATCCAAAAATATAACATAATAACGATGGCTCAAAGAACTTAGAACGGGAGATGTCCATAAATCGCTGTGAATAATGTCAAAAAGCATCAACGTACGAGAAGTAGAGGCTACAAACGGTAATCTAACATGTTTCCCTAACGGATATGAATGACAAATTGGAGTACTACGCGTACCCTTACAAGAAATAAAATTGTTTTTACGCAAGGAAGAAAGAATTGACGACCCAGGATGACCCAAACGTGCATGCCACAAGGAAGGATCCAGAGCCGCAAATGTTGATGGCATGGCTAGACTCGAGGAAGTGGTGGTGGTTGTAATTGGATGAAGACCTCCCCTACTATTGCATCTCATGAGAGGTATCTCCGTTTTGAAATCCTTTACAGAAAAACCAAATTGATCAAAATTAACAGAAACCCAATTATCAGTGGTGAATTTTCGGATAGACACCAAATTTTTAATTAAGTTAGGGGCATGAAGGGTATTTTTCAAAACAAGAGGTGGATGTGGGGGAGACAAAGTTGTATGACCGTAACCACGAATTGGAATTGAGTTGACATTACCAATAATAATGCCACGATTTTTGCTCAAATTGAAATAAGAAGAGAGAGTACCTTGGTCGGACGTCATGTGAGAAGTGGCGTCGGTGTCCATGTACCAATTCGCGTCTGGAGGATTTAATCCAAGTGTATACATGACGGCCTTAATATCGGTGGGTGTCAAGATCGGATTTGGGCCTGTAGCATTGAAGGTCTGATGGGGCCGAGGCCCAAGCAGACCGGCCTACTGTACCAACCCGGAACGCTGTTGGTTGTTGTAAGAACTCGAGAAGTTAGGCATGTGATGTGGCTGGACTGGGGCCCAAGTTCCTAGAAATAACTTGGAGGGAAGTAGGCGGGACTGGGCCACTGGCCGCTGGTCCAGGCCCACTACCAAGGAGCCCAGGGCTGAGGCCAAACGGGCTGGGGCCTAGAACCCCGAGGCCCACTACCTGTGTTGTTACTGTTTCGTCCGCCGATGTTGTTACCACCACGATTTTTGCCATTATTCTTACGATTTTGACCATTCTTGCGGTTTTGACCCAAATTGTCAACAACTTCGTGAGAGTTATCGGACGTAGTCATCATCGTTACGGAACTTGCGCCTGTATCTGCCTTTTTTGCCAAGCCGACTTCTTCTAACGTGAGCATTGAACGGGCTTGATAAAAAGGTGAAAGTGGATTACTTTGACGGAGTAGAGTCCCAACGCCATTATAGGCCTCAGAGAGGCCGACAACCATTTGTAGAATAAGATGATATTAGTAATAGGCGCTCCAACGTTACAGAGTTGGTCCGCCAATTCCTTGAGCCATTTACAATAAGCTGAAACATTCGGGAAATCTTCCATGCTGACTTGTGAAAATTCTTGCTCAAGAGTGACAACTCGGGAATGTTTATTATCTTGAAATATATCACGCAATCTATTCCAGGTAGCCATAGTCGTAGTGTCTAGTTCAATGATCGTCTGTAAAAGGTCGGTAGAAATAGTGGAGTAAATCCACTAAAGGACGGTAGCATCAAGGGTCATCCATAACGTAGGATCCCCCTAGGGGTTAGGTACATCTTGTGTGCCAGGTGCGGGAGGAATTATGTGATGGAGGACTTGATGTGAGATTGCGTGAATTTGAACAATTCCGCCCACGTCGCATATTGGACGTTTTCCATCTCAAGAACAATAGAGATGTGGTTCTTGATGTTGGAAACAGTAAGGGCAGGATGAAATATGTTCTTCGAGGTAGACATAATGAAATAACAATAATTTAGGAGGGATTATAGAAAGAAAATTGGGAGAAGATCGAGAAAGAAGCTCGGAATCCGAGGGAGGATGGTAATCCGAGAGGAATTTTGGGAGAAGAGCGGAAGTATTTTAGTCCTAGACTTCTGATACCATGTAAGAAATAATCATTTGATTATTCTCATTGAATGAATATGTATATATACAAATTTAAATCTCCAAATATGGAAGATCATATTCCTACTATACTTCTAAATCTTAATTCTACATGTACAAGAATTCTTCAATTATGGTAAATATACAACATAATTTAATATTTCTAATTGCGGTACAAGTCTAGCCGAAACCGTGTATATCATAGGGATATACACGGTATATTCTATAAATAATAGATTAGTTTAGATTTAGATTAGTATAGACAAGATGATTTCCTGAATAGAAAAAGTAATTCATTAATAATTAAATAGTATGTCTGCTAGTATTCTTTGGCAGATGAGCTAATCCATTAGCATGATAAGTAACGGTTTGTTCAATTATAATTGTAATATTCATTAGACTTTTAAAAGTTGCAATTTAATTTGAGTGCAGAAAGTTGATGATTAAGACGATAATTTTCAATGTCCTACATTTATATTTTTCCAATTTATTTATTTTTATTTTTATTGTACATTTACAGTTTTATACACAAATATTGTTGGAATAGTGTTTCATTAAAAGGTAAAATCGTAATTCAATTTTGAAAATTGGAGTTTCTCACTTTTAATATTATATGATTCTCGTGGTTAATTAGAAACTTGTTGAATATCAATCACTCTCTAAATGTTAGATTTGAGTCGTGATAGGAGGGAAGTTAGATTTGGAACTTTAAAATCTGAAAGTGGATAATATGTAAAAAAAAATTAAATAATCTTTACTGGTAAATATACACAATATACACACAATATACATGTGTATATTGTGTATATTGAATCTCGGATTGTGCCTATTTAGGACTCTCGGATTTGTGCCTATTTAGGACTCTCGGATTTGTGCCTATTTTGGACTCTCGGATTATGGTAATTAGTCAATGTAATTTATGGTAAATATTTAGTATCCTAGTATAGGTAATGTTGTAATATAATTAGTAGTGTATTACCATAATTAGTGTATTACCATAAATGTATAGAATAAGGTTTTAGGAATAGGATTCTCCTATTATGTAACTTGTATATATAGCCTTTCTATTAATGAAAATAATTAAGGGGATTATTTCTTTCATGGTATCAAGAGACTAGGTCTAACAAAAATTTTCTCTCCCAATTTTTTTGTTTCTCTCGGCCGAACCCCCCCTCGGGTTTACCAAATTGTTCTTCCGCTCTCAAAATCTCTCTTACTATTCCCAAATTTCCCCTTCTCTACCTTTGTTCTTTCAATATGTCTAAGAACAATTTTCATCATGCCCTCATGGTTTCTAACATCAAGAACAACATCCCTATTGTGCTTGAGATGGAAAATGTCCAATATGCGACGTGACCAGAATTGTTTAAAATTCACGCTATCTCCCATCAAGTTATCCATCACATAATTTCTCCCGCTGCACCTATTCCCGCGGAGGATCCTCAGTTATGGATTACTCTTAATGCTACCGTTCTCCAGTGGATTTATTCCACTATTTCGGTTGACCTCTTACAAACGATTATTAAGCCGGATACCACGGCTATGGTTACCTGGAATAGATTGGGTGACATATTCCAAGATAACCAACATTCACGTATTGTCACACTCGAGCAGGAATTCTCTCAAGTTCGCATGGAAGAATTTCCAAACGTATCTGCATATTGCAAGAAACTCAAGGAGTTGGTGGACCAACTCCGTAACGTTGGCGCACCTGTAACAAATAATCGTCTGGTTCTACAACTGGTTGCCGATCTTTCTGAGGCCTATAATGGCGTTGGGACTCTCCTTCGTCAAAGCAACCCACTTCCCGTTTTTTATCAAGCCCGCTCCATGCTTACTTTGGAAGAAGCCGATTTGGCTAAAAAGGCGGCTACCGGAGCAAGCCCCGTCGTCCTAATGACGTCCTCCACAAATTCTTCAAGTTCTGTTGATAATTCGGACCAAAACCGTACTTATGGTGGCGGCAAAAATAATCGTAAGAATAATAACAAAAACCGCGGGGGCAAACGCGGCGATTCCGATGGTGGTTTCGGTGGTCAGCAGTCTGGCAGTGGGCCCCAACCAGTCAACAGTGGGCCTCCTCCCTACTGGTTCCAGCCGTGGGGCCATGGCAGTAGGGCTGGGGCAATGGGCCGTGGGCCAGCAGCCCATATTTTCCAGGCCCTTCAAGCAGCCAGTGGGCTGGATCCTAATTTCAGGCCCAACACTTAGCGGGCAGGTTCTCGGTTCAGCACTGGGCCGGGGCAGCATGGTGGACTTCTTGGGCCTCGGCCCACACAAGCATTCTCGGCAGTGGGCCCCACATCTACTCACACCAACATTGAGGCTGCAATGCACACACTTAGGTTGACGCAGCCGGATCCAAATTGATACATGGACACCGGCACAACAACACACATGACTTCCGATCAAGGTACTCTCTCGTCTTATGCCAATTTGAGCAACCCTCGTGGTATAATTGTCGATAATGGTAACTCTATTCCAATTCAGGGTTATGGTCATAAAACTCTATCTCCCCCCAATCCTCCCCTTATCTTGAAAAATACTTTACATGCCCCCAAATTGATTAAAAACTTATTGTCTGTCCAAAAATTCACCACTGACAATTCCGTTACTGTTGAATTTGATCCTTTTGGTTTCTCTATGAAGGATTTCAAGATGGGGAATCATCTCATGAGGTGTGATAGTAGGGGAGATCTTTATCCTATCACGCCCCGTTTCAGTCCATCGAGTCAAGCCTTGCCATCAGCTTTTGCAGCCATTTCTCCTTCCTTGTGGCATGCTCGCCTTGGTCATCCGGGTGTCCTCTATTTTGTCAGCTTTAGATAAAAATAGTTTTATTTCATGTAAGGGTACGAGTCGTACTCCAATTTGTCAATCTTGTTCTTTATGAAAAATTGTTAAGTTGCCATTTGTAGACTCCAAATCTCATACTTTAATGTCATTTGATATTATTCATAGTGACTTATGGACGTCTCATGTTCCTAGTTCAATGGGTCATCAATATTATGTTCTTTTTTTGGATGATTATTCTAAATTTCTATGGACGTTTCCAATAGCGAAGAAATCTCAAGTTTGTTCCATCTTCCTAAAATTTAGAGCATTCATCAGAACTCAATTCGACCGTGAAATAAAAAATATTCAGTGTGATAATGGAAAAGAGTATGACAATGGGGTGTTTCGAGAATTCTGTGCTACTAATGAGATAAATTTTCGTTTCTCTTGTCCTTATACATCTTCACAAAATGGGAAAGCCGAACGTAAAATTTGTTTCATAAATAACATTCTCCGCACCCTATTGATACATGCTTTCGTACCCCCATATTTTTAGCATCATGCTCTTCAAATGACTACATATCTCCTTAACATAATTTCTTCCAAAGGTCTGACATATTCTTCTCCCCTTCAAATTTTATACAATAAAACTCCTTCTTATTCTCATATTCGGATTTTTGGGTGTTTATGTTATCCGTTATTTCCATCCATCACAATTAACAAACTTCAGGCCTGGTCTACTCCGTGTGTGTTTTTGGGTTTTCCATCTAATCATCGTGGATACAAATGCTTTGATTTATCCTTCAATAAAATCATCATTAATTGCCATGTCATTTTTGATGAATCCCAATTTCCGTTTACTAAAAGTCATACTCCCGTGCCTAGTTCGTATAATTTTTTAGATGAACAAATATCCCCGTATATTATTTAGCATTTTTCAGACATCTCCCGCACCTGAAATTCTCCAGCTGGTCCCACTGGTCCGTCTCGGTCATCTCTTCCCAGTCTTCTCACTGGGCCAGTTTCAGCGATTGGGCGATCCATTAACACTGAACTGGTCCAGTTCTGTTTAAACGCGATGTTCGCTTCAGACTGGGCAAGAGCCCATCTTGGCGATCCGTCACACAAGTCTT
Source organism: Anisodus acutangulus (assembly GCA_029783415.1). Taxonomy (NCBI): domain Eukaryota; kingdom Viridiplantae; phylum Streptophyta; class Magnoliopsida; order Solanales; family Solanaceae; genus Anisodus; species Anisodus acutangulus. Next base: position 604,193 of record CM056499.1, read on the forward strand.
GGCAAATTTCCAAAATCCACTCAATTCTTCCTCGAGTCATAGACCGATCACTCGTAGTCAGTGGGGTAGTTTTACACCTAAAAGATATTTTAATTTACATTCAAATGTCTCTAAATCTCCATTTCCCCATAATCCTGTGTCTGCCTTAAACGACCCGAATTGGAAAATTGCTATGATTGATGAATATAATGCTCTTATTGATAATAAGACGTGGGAGTTGGTGCCCCGTCCTTCTGGTATTAATATTATTAGATATATGTGGATTTTTTCTCACAAGGAAAATTCAGATGGTTCATTTGCATGACATATGGCGCGGCTTGTGGGTGATGGTAAGACTCAGCAGGTTGGGGTGAGACATTTAGCCCGGTGGTCAAGCCGGCTACCATTCGCACTGTACTCAGCTTGGCTCTTTCAAAAGCATGGCTTATTCATCAGTTAGATGTAAAGAATGCTTTCCTACATGGTAATCTCAAAGAAACAGTTTATATGCATCAACCGTTGGGATTCAGGGATCCCAAATATCCTCATCATGTCTGTTTGTTGAAGAAATTCTTATATGGACTTAAGCAGTCTCCACGGGCCTGGTATACAAGGTTTGCTGACTACGTTTCGACTATTGGGTTCACTCACAGCAGGTCGCATAATTCCTTGTTCATTTACCATCGTGGTTCGTCATTGGCCTACATTCTGTTGTATGTGGATGATATCATTTTGACTGCCTCTACAGATGCCTTACGCCAGTCGATCATGACCATGCTCAACTCTGAGTTTGCTATGAAAGGCTTAGGGCCCTTGAGTTATTTTTTGGGGATTGCCGTTACTCGTCATTCCGATGGAATGTTCTTATCTCAATGAAAGTATGAAGCTGAGATCATCGAGATAGATGAGATGTCATCCTGTAAGTCCACTTCCACTCTAGTCGATACAAAGCCCAAGCTTAGTGCTACGACCATCGTACCCTACGAGGATCCAACCCGCTATCGCAGTCTTGCAGGGGCCCTTCAGTATCTTACCTTCACGAGACCTGATATTATATATGTTGTCTAGCAGGTGTGTTTGTTCGTGCATGATCCCATAATTAAGCACATGAATGCACTCAAACGCATCATTCGGTATATTCAAGGTACACTTGACTATGGTTTGCATTTATATCCTTCCTCCACATCCATACTTGTCTCGTATACATATGCTGATTGGGGTGGTTGTCCCGACACCCGACGGTATAAATCAGGCTATTGTGTGTTTCTTGGTCACAACTTGGTCTCCTGGTCTGCGAAACGTCAGTCGACTCTATCCTGCTCAAGTGCCGAGGCTGAATATCGAGGGGTGGCTAACGTGGTCTCGGAATCATGTTGGTTACGTAATTTGATTTTGGAGCTTCATTGTCTCATTCAGAAGGCAACCTTGGTATACTGCGATAATATTAGTGTCATCTACCTTTCTGGTAATCCGGTTCAGTACCAACGCACTAAACCTATCGAGATGGACATTCACTTTGTCCGTGAAAAGGTTTCCCGTGGTCAAGTTCGCGTATGCCATGTCCCGTCGAGATATTAGATTGCTGACATCTTTACGAAGGGTCTTCCCTTAGTCCTTTTTAAAGATTTTAGGAACAGTCTCAGCATTCGAAGATCGTCCGCTATGACTGCGGGTGTGTGTTAAATATACACAATATACATGTGTATATTGTGTATATTGAATCTCGGATTTGTGCCTATTTAGGACTCTCAGATTATCTCGGATTTGTGCCTATTTAGGACTCTCGGATTATCTCGGATTTGTGCCTATTTAAGACTCTCGGATTATGGTAATTAGTCAATGTAATTTATGATAAATATTTAGTATCCTAGTTTAGGTAATGTTGTAATATAATTAGTAGTGTATTACCATAAATGTATAGAATAAGGTTTTAGGACTAGGATTCTCCTATTATGTAACTTGTATATATAGCCTTTCTATTAATGAAAATAATCAAGGGGATTATTTATTTCATTTACATTTTTGAAGTCACTTAATTATAACTTGATCAATATTACTTTTTTCAATTGTCAGGCTTGGCGGGCCCTTTCTCCCAATCGCTCTCTAATAAAATAAGGTTAAAATATGCAATTACAAGTAGTTAGATAGAAGTTGGAAGTGATAAACTGTTTGGTCTCCGCACATTTGTGTGTTGCGTTGAGTGCCACCAAAAAGTTCCATGGCAGCAAAGCTTCTACTCTCTCCTCTTTCTCTTCCTTTCAGTTTCCACACTCACCACCACCAACATCATCTTGTATGTCTCCGAACAAGACCCAGCACTCACTTTACCATTCAAGCAGCATTTAACGATGTCCTCTTCACTACTACTACACTCTTTCAAGAAAACCCATCTTCCCTCTTCTCACTTGCAACAACAGATTCTGGTTATTCATTAGCTAGCTACTACACTTCTCTCGGTCTCTTTGTCATCTCTGTTCCTGGTCTTTGGTCTCTTATTAAATGATCTGTCAAATCCAAGGTCATCCCACTTTCTTCCAACATTATTTCTCTTCTCTTTTGTTGTTTTTTTCTTGATGGGTGGATCAATTTTTTGGGGTTATATATGATAAAGTGGATCCAAGATCCATAAGGGCATAAACGTCAAAAGAGAAAATGGTTAATATACCTGTGACCACATTTGCACAAGCCTTTATATCCTGATGACCTGATAGTGCATATAAGAGGTTTATAGCTCCGCCTGTGTTACCATACTTAGTTAGACCACGCCCTGATTGGGCCTGAGAATTGCGAGAAGCTGTTGAATGGACTTAGCCACATTACTGCCTATATCGTGCCTCGCTGATGGGTAGTCTCGCTGAAAGTGACCTCGCTAACCACACCCATAACATACATCCATCCCTACCACACTTACCACAAACTGGATTTATGAAGGTACTTTGACCCACACTGGCCTGTGACTAGGAGCTTGATGCTCTGAAGTTCTTCCTCTCATAATCATTCCTGAAATTTGGGCCTGGGGCACTGGCTGAAGATAGAGTAGGTCCTGATGACCTATTTTTAAAGAATTGTCTGCCTCCACCTCCCCTATGACTGAACTGACCTGTAGACTTGACTCTCTTATTGAACTCCCTATCTTTCTCTTTCTGCAATGATTCCTCTTCCTTCATTCTTCTCTCATTACCTTGTACGAAAGCAACCATCTTGGTGATAATCATTTCCTTGTTATGAGCAGAAATATTAGCTGCATCGTACAACTGGGGATCAAGATCATACACAAAATGCTTAACTCTGGCCCTCATATCTTGAACCATATGAGAGAATACTTTGATAAAGAAATAAAGTGAAGATAGTACTCCTGCACACTCCTGCCATTTTTCTTGAGCTTCTCAAATTTAATGGCATTTGCCTCCCTGATCTCTATTGACAGAAAGTGCTCTATGAAGGCATCTGCAAACTCATCCCAAGTTGAAAGGGGTTCATCTTCCCTTCGGGACTGTTCCCATGACTCATAGCAGATGTTGGCAACATCCTGCAACTGATAAGCTCCCAACTCTTCTGCCTCTAACTCAGTAGCATGCATAACACAAAAGATTTTCTGAAGCCCAACAATAAAATTCTACGGATCCTCTGTCTTGCTAGTCCCTGTGAACACCGAAGGGTCCATACGCAGAAACACTCGAGTCCTGAAACTGGATGACTCTCCACTAGCCCCTGTACTTGGAGTTGTTCCCTGGCGTTAGGATTGAGCATCTAAATATCTCCCCTAACATCTGAGTCAGTGGAATTGGGTAGCAGAATAAGAATGCAAACCTCTGCAGGCCCTATGGTATCGGGTAGGGGTGCTGTACCCGAATTGGCTTCCTGAGCCTGAGGATCTTCCTCACGAGCAACATTAGTAGAAGCCCTCTTGCTTGTGGCTGATTTCTTTTTAGCAGGCATTTTCTGAAATATGTAATTCGCACGAGTTAGTAGTATGTCCTAAAAGTATAGCTCTAACTGAGATCTAGAGTATGAAAGAAGTGAGACAATCCTAGATGTCTTGGTGGTCAACTGTTTACATATGTTGGCGCCTCACACACATAGAAGATACCCTACTAGACACGGTAGACTCCCTAAGATACTTGAACCTAGGCTCTAATACCAAGTTTTGTAACGCCATGAACCATGGCCTGGGTGAAACACGACACTCGATGCCTGACCGCATGTGACCGAGCGAATCACATGGCTTGATAATCAACATTGGCAACAAAACACACACTAATAATGGTTTAAAACATGTGAAACATAATGCTAAAAATATATTCTGAAATGTAATAACGGAAATATCTGAATAAAACATGATAAGTCTAAAAAATAATACTGACATGATTGACATGGCATGCTAACTAGTCTAGTTTATGAAACCTCTGAAACATGAGTCTGACTGCAAAACTATTTGCCAGGACAAGGCCCTGACATACTTCCACTATAATACATGACATGTAAAATAAATGACTAACACCCGAATGAAATGGGGCTCACCAATAGCTAATACTGAGGCAAATCCTAGCGAGCAAATTTGTCATCCTGAAACTCAGTACCTACACCGTGAAATGCGGGCCCCGAACAAAGGTACATTAGTACATTTGAATAGTACTGTATGTAAAGCAACTAAAAGAATAAGCAGACACATAATATAATAGGGACATGAAACTAAAACTGAACATGAACATGAGTACAATCTAACATGAGTATGATGACATGCATAAAATCTGTATAACTATACATCTGTATATCTGTGGGGAGAACATTAGTATAATCGACATGTAACCACTAAGCGTGAACGTGTCATCTAATCTCTGCCCGATCAGCTAAGCCATCTCGTACCTTGTCGGGGTACGAGCCATGAACATGACATGATGGATCCAATAATCCCATAAAGAGGTAACATGAAGGTATCGTCCTCTTGGCGAAGCGATCCTTATCCTACGTTAGCATATGTAGTTGCATGTTGTCTGAGCCTTCTCATTTATTTGTGCAACTCCCAAAACATTAACATAAATACAAATGGTTTGTAAGCCCATGAATTTCATAAATATAACTTATAGACATGATTTGTGATTATAATTTAGCATGTAGATAAATATATAATATAGCTTGTTTAAAACATGAAAACATGTATAACTTCATGGAACTGAGTAACAATGATTATAACTTGTGTCTAAGAACTCATGGAATTCAAAGCATGCGTTCATTATTAAGGACAGGTTCATGACAATCGTAATGACCAATCATGAATACAATTGACGAAATGTATTAGAGATATGATATATTACATGTAATTAGGGTTATCATGATAAGAGAATAAAATCCCTAAGTTATGGAATTTCATGGATGAACGTGGCGTGGGGAAGAACATAGATATTTTCACATGTGGATAGAAGCTCTACATACGTTATTCGCTTCAATACTTGTATTACAAATATGAACTTTGGAGAGAAAACCCAAAGCTTGAACCTTAAAACTTTGGGATGGGTTTATCTTGAAAACCCTAGGATAAGAACAATGAATTTTACTTACAATTCATGAGGATGATGTTAGAATCACTTAGAATTGCATGATAAAGACTTACCTTGATGTAGGAGAATGTTGGGAAGAGAGAAACTTCATTCTAGGTCTTGAGAGTATAAAAAATTGATTTTTGGAACTAAGTTGCGTATTTATACTATTCAGTCCGTTGGAACTTTTACGGCCGATTTCGACGGTCCGTCAAATTTTATATGGTCTGAGCAAGGACCGTATAGTTTGTATGGTCCATAAAATTAGACAAAATGTAAATTTCCAGTGAATGACAAAGGCTAGAGCGAATATTACGATAAAAAAAGATGAGCCGTATAACTTTATACGGTCTGTAGAAATTACTGCTCATCGTAAAATGCAAGAACAAATTTTATGGTTCACTTTGATGGTCCGTAAAACTTTTATGGTCCATCAATCTTGGGCGTAATTCTGAAATCGCAGAACTGAAGCTGGTTTTTCAACTTGAACTCCCTGCCTTGGTTTTCTACACTTCTCAATCATGAACAAAGCTGAGTTTGGAGGTACGAGGTGTTATAACGAGACTTCCTCTCTCTCATTTTGGTGAGCCTATACAACTTCATATCCCCTCCTTTACACTCGAGTTATTTATAAAAGTGTTCAAAGACTTTTCTTTTAGACGCCGTGTCCTCTAGCTTCGCTTCCTTCTTCACTGCCTTATACCTCTCCTTATTCCTCATTTTGTCGTCCTTGTCGATTCTTTCCACTAGCCCAGGATACGCAACCTTCTTGGCATCTACTTTTTCTTGTGCCTCACCATTCCACCACCAATCCTCTTTACGACCACCTGGGTTACCCCTCGAGATCCCTAGTACCTCTCTAGCTGCTTCCCTGATGCATTCGGCTGTCCTAGCCCATATGCTATCAACATCCATGCTACTCCCCCAAGCCCCCATAACGCCTAACATCTCCTTCATATCTTGAGCTTTAGCCTCTGTCAGGCCTCCCCGTCTAATCCTTGGTCGTTCATACACAACCCTCTTCTTCTTCTTTATCTTGATTTCTAAGTCCATAACCACGAGCTTATGCTAGGTTGTAAGGTTTTTGCTCGGGATAACCTTACAATCATTGCAAACACCTTTGTCACCCTTCCTAAGGAGCAATTAATCTATCTGGATCTTAGTTTTCGCACTACGGTAGGTCACCAAGTGATCATCCCTCTTACGGAAGCTCGAGTTAGCTATGCCCAACTCAAATGCGTTAGCGAAGTCTAAAAGCAAAATTCCTTCCTTATTCCTATATCCTCATGCATTAGACCCTATATGACCATTAAAATATCATCCTAACACTAGTTTCTCAGTTTGTGGGATACTCCTCACAACATCATTCAACTCCTCCCAAAAGTGCCTTTCGTCCTCTTCGGCTAAACCCGCCTGAGGCACATATGCACTAATTATATTAAAAGTTAACCCCTCCCAAAACTAGCTTAATGGTAATCATCATATCATTCACCCTTCTAACCTCTAATACTTGATCTTGGAGTTCCCATTCCACAAAAATCCAGACTCCATTCCTACCCATTGTTCACCTTGAGTACCACAACTTATACACATCTACCTCCATAGCCTTAGTTCCTACCCATTTGGTTTCCTGAACACAAGCTATACTAATATTCATTTTCTTAAGAATCTTCCCCAATTCTATCAACTTTCCCGTTAGAGTACCTATGTTCCAAGACCCAACTCTGTCACACCCCAACCTTAGAGGGTATGATCGACACCCAATGCCTAGACGACCTGAGCATACCAGCTGAATATCATCACACAAACGTATAAACATCTGGATCGACAAAGCCTTAAAATGATAGGTATAAAATAACCCGACATAATATCTTGCAACCAGAAGAACCCAACCTAGGTATATATATACATACTGAGGCCCACAAGGCCAACATAATCTCTAACCAACATCCAGGCCTAAAGGGCCATGTTGAACGAATTGTACAACACATAACATGTCTACAAAGCCTCTAAAAGGTAACGTCGACATAATACATTAGTCAGGACAAGATCCTTGACATACCCAAAATATCAAAAGGAGATAAACATAACCCTGACTCGGCAATGCTCCAAGAGGAAATGGAGATTACCAACAAAAGCTAATATTCTAGAGGCGATCTACATTGGAGGGTCCTCCCTTCGCCTACATGAGCCCGTGTGGCATGAAATAAAGCGTCCCCAGGAAAAAAGACATAAGTACGAATAATGTACTAAATATGTAAGGTGGAAATAAAACATAATAGTAAGTGATTATAAAAGTGAGAAATACGAATCAACTTGAACTCCTGAAATGCCATCAAGGGCCATAATATACATAATGATCATTCTTATCTTATAATCTTACTTTATACTGTTATATCAACATCGTAAATCTAACCACTCGACTGCCTAATTGATTAGTGGTAATTTCCCAACTGGTCGTAGCTCGGTGGTAAATAACATGCCTGCCCAACCGGTGGTAAATAGCGATATATAACTGCTTAACCGGTGATAACTTCCCAACTGTCGTAATCCGGTGGTAAATAACATGGTTGCCCAACCATTGGTAAATAACGATATATAACTTCCCAACCAGTGGTAACTGCCTAACCGATCGTAGGCCGGTGGTAAAAACACATCTACCCAATCGTTGGTAAATAACGATACACAACTGCCCAACCAGTGGTAAATATATTACTGTCCAACCGATCTTCATTCGGTGGTATTCATAATCTACAAAAATTCTAATAACACATTTGTCTTCTTTAACTAGTAAGACTATCCTCTTTCCTTAGAATGACTCTCAACCGATATTCGTTCAGGGATATGCAGGCGGACTCAATACCAGAGAACTGATCACATTTCGACAATAGTCGTTTTAAAATTTTGCTTTATTTAGTCCTCTTTGAGTCGAACCACACGTGGCCTGAATTCTCGTATAACTCGAGATATGTAGGAAACTCAGAAATCGAGGTCCGGCCACAATTCTTGGAAATTGCGCAAAAAACTGAGAAGCATTTTGACTTGGTCCGTAAAAATCAGATTTGTCTAATTTTGTTGCTCATGGATGGTCCCTCCATCCCTGAACAACGAAGGGACAATTTTTGACACCTAATTTTTACCCTCCAATACTGTATTTAATTATTCAGAGTTCCTTAGTTATAAATGGAGTAAAATATACATTTTTACAAATCAAAAATGATTTTATGAAATTATTCCGGTAAAATTTCGCCATGTTATTTGGCAAAATATTATCGAATATATTACTATATATCATTAGCATATTTTTACATATTTTTAATAAATATATATCAATTTCTATGATTTAAAGAGGACAATTATTCAATTAATTATTTAAATTAAGAAATTTAGAAAATTAGATTAATTAAATATAGTGTCGAATAACATCTTATTTTTATTCTCTAAATTGATTTAATTGGCCGTTTAGGCCACAATAGAAATTCAAGTGGCTATTTATTAATTACATGCATAACCACATTTGTCAAATCCATTGTAAATTATCCCAGCCCTATAATTTACCAATTGTGGGCTGTATCTCATTATTAACAGCCGGGGGACTAGGCCCAATCCAACCACGACGTTAATACGAGGCTTTTTGTTTGGGCATTACGCCCTAGAGATGCCAAAACCCTAGAGCCATTCTCTGTCGTTGTCGATGAGTTTGGCAAAAATACAGAAGACTTTCTTCATTTGCAGACCTGTGCAGCCAAATCCACCGCCACCACGCGTGAGCTAAGCCCATCCCCCTTACCCCTCTGCTTCTCTATGAGCTTTTTTCCGTTTAGTCGACTATTCTCGACCAACTATTGGTTGATTTCAAATCAAAACCCATCCGAAAATCGAAGTCCCACATCGATGGATTTCCAGTTCTGAGTCTTTTGGATTCCTATAAAAAGAACCCTTCCCTTCTCATTATCCCAAAGCCCTGAGATCTTGATTTTCAGAGCAATTGAGCATAAAACAGTTTTAGTTCATCGAGCATAAATCCTTACGCCCAAGATTGAAGGACTGCCCATCTTCACAAATTTTACGGTTCACTTTGATGGTCCATAAAGCTTTTACTCTTGGGCCTAATTCTGAGATTGCGGAACTAAAACTGTTTTGTCAACTTTAAATCTCCGCCTTGATTTTCTATACTCCTTAATCATGTGTTACAACCACCCCACTTCATCCCTCTACAAACTCAAACACCCAACCACCTATTTTCCATTCTTCCTACCCTCCTCCATATCAACTCTGAACCCCATCTTCTTACCTTGGGTCCCCAAGCCAATCGCTCACTCGCTCACAGGAGCCAACATTTCCAATGAATCCATTTCAAAATGCTCCCCCACCACAAAACTAGCCAGAAATTCCAATCCCACCAGAAGAACCAATGGAAATACCCGAAATTCCTTTCATCCCTATGAAAGAACTAATAATGGAGATCTCTCCCCTATATGGTGTCAAAATCTTCCTCTTCACTTGAAAGAATTTCTACAATGGAGAGAGCTACAAACTTTCTTATTTGGAAAATCAGTGGGGTAATAATGAAAATTTTCGTATGAGTTTTAGGGACCTGCTTAGCCTTCATAAGCCTAGTATGATTACCTTACTTGAAACTAGAATGGAAAACCATCTATCTCTCCTGAATGACTTTGGTTTCTTAAAATTAATTGAAATACCGACAGTAGGGCAAATTAGTGGTATGCCTATCTTATGGGATCCAAATCTTGTCAATGTGCATAGCTTTGTCAGGAGAGAGCAAGAGATTAGTGCTAGAATAGAGGTAATTACCAATCATAAAACCTGGTTATTTACTTATATTTATGCTAGTACTGACAAAAATAATCGTGATAACCTTTGGAGACCTTGGCTATTGGGGGGCGATTTTAATGATGTTATGAGCAATAATGATAAGTTTGGGGGAAGAACTATTAATAAGAATAGGACCTCTTATGCAATCTAATGGATTTAGGCTTCAAAGGATCCAATAAACGCAGGGTCTTATATTGGATTAGATGTTTTTGTAATGATGAGTGGGTTAATCTGTTCCCCAATGCTAGTTGGGGACTTATTCAAAAAGAAAAGAAATTTATTCATTTGCAGTAACCAAGGCATTTAAACCATTTAAAGCACCAGGTCTGGATGGTTTTCATCTTTTTTTTATTTATCAAAAATATTGAAAGATTGTTGATGATTCTGTTATTAATTTTTGTAATACTATTTTTCAGCAAGGCTATGTCCCTCCTTCAATCAACCGTACATTCTTAACCCTCAAACCAAAAATCCCCAGTGCTAAGTGCTAACAATTTTATTGCTAACAGGATCAAACCCTTTCTTCACACTTTAATTAGTCATCACCAATCCAGCTTCATTGCTCAGAGACGTGCTTGTGATAATGCCATCATTTTGGAACTTAGGAACTATATCGAGGGACCTCTGATACAGTCAGAATACTCTCTTACTTTGGCTAGATTCCAACAAAATGGCACTTGGAATTTCCCCCCTCTTTCGAACTATCAGATACCATAATGCAAATCTTAAAAACACTTCCTACTCTTTCTAGTACGTCTAATGTGGATGTTCCTCTATGGTCCCCTAATAATATCACTTCTAACTTCTCTACTAGATCATGTTATAAAATCATAGAGAACCATTTGTCTCCCAATGAAGATTTTAAGTGGATATGGCTTCTTTCTTGCCCTAACAAAATTAAATTCTTCTTATGACAGTGCTATCAGAAACGAGGCCCCACTAGGTCACACCTCACTCATCTTGGGTGTAACACAATGTGAATCCAGAGTAGGTGTGAATATGTTAAATTAGTATTAATGTGACATTGTATATATATGAAATCCTATCAAGGTGAGTTTGGGTTGAAATAGTTGAGTTAAGACCAAGACGAATAGTGATGTGCGCAAGAATTGATAATCGACTAAGTTAGAGTAGGTTTGACTTCCAACCTATTTACGTGTAAATCCTTTGAGAATTAGAGTAACCTTAAAGAATAAAAGTTGTACCTCTTTGAAATACATTTCTAACGGTATAAGGCGGAGCTCAAACAGAGTTGTGAGTAAAACGTTATGACCAATTTAATGAAAGGACGCAAAGCAGTCCGCTGGACTGATATGCCTCACAGATGGCATATGCGACCGCATATGTGATGCATTTCAGACGCATTTCGACCTAAAATTTTTATGTATTCTTTTTGGATATGCGATGGAAAATTCTCTAGCATATGGGGATCTGTGATGCAAATCCCAGGGCGGACCAGACCCACCTATAAAAACCCCCAGAACGGGATTTTTTCTTAAGTCTTTCATCCCAATTAGTTTTGGACGACTTTTTGAGAGAAAACAATCCTAAAGCTTCCCCAAAACATCTAAGGTAAGTTCTTGATCAATCCCCATCATTAATACATCAATCTAACATCAAATTAACCTTAGTTCATCTCTCCAAATCATTGATTCTTGAAAATCGAAGAAAGAAAAATTGAAGGAGACTTTGGGAAATATATTAAAGGTATGTTCTTTGATATATAATGATGTTATTTAGGGAATTTAGACTAGTGTAGATTATTGAAAACAATGAGAATCCATGGATGATTCACGGAAATTCAAGGACATAATCTTTTAAACATGAAAACCTTAGTTCTTCGCTAAAGGGGGGGGGGGGGTAAGATGGATGATATTAGATTAAAGTTCTAATATTTATCATCCTTATCAGTTGTAGAGTGATTATTGAATGTGGAGGAATACATTTTTTTAGCTTTTAGCGGGAATCAAGGTATGTCTCTTTTCGGACATACGTTTTCATCATTTAAAAATGGTTTCTTTAGAAAGGTTTCATGTGCGTGAGGGACAAGACCTCATGGAACCTTAGGGGTATCATACTATATATATGTATTCGTGATTTTTCCTATCAAAGAATTGTTGAAACTGATTTAAAAAGCTTTAGACTTGGCACATAATTTACCCCTGTAAGGGACGTTTTAAACTTGATTTTGAAAGATGGGATATTTCATGTGTTTTTTCCTATGAACAAGCTTTGTTGAAGTTGGAACATATCTAATGACTTGAAAATGGTTTATAAACCTATTAATGACTTGATGTACCCCTACTAATGGGATGATGAACAAAATTCACAATGAACTAATTGACTTGCATGCCATGGTTGAGATTCAACTTCTATGCTATGATTGTGATTTGGCTATTATGCCATGATTTCTATGGTTTATGTTTGTCCTACCTACTCGGAGGAAGGGTAGTCATTATGGATCCTAGTGGGGGTAGCCTAGCCATTCGGGAGGAAGAGTGGGTGTGGTATTTGCCTAGCCATTATGGAGGAAGAGTAGCCATTGGGGTCAATAATCCCCGATGTGGTGCTTCTATGCATTTGAGGGAAACTTATATGTTCATCCCTTCGTTATATTGATTTGGGCCTATATTGGCATGTGTTATACTTTGATTGCCTGTGAGTGGCTTGTTGATGATCTTGAATTCATGATTGAAAAGACTTAAATGTGATAAACGACAGAATGAGTTGAAGTTGATTTATTTCTTCCTAAATTATTTTCATTGATGGTTTTATTAAGTTGATGATTTATTCGATCTCTGAATTTCAAACTGCTTTAATTGACACTATCTTACCAATCCTTCTTATATTATTTTATTGTATTAACTATTGTCCCGGAGACACTCACTGAGTACCCAATACTCAGGCATACCATTGTTATTTTTGATGGTGTGTCAGCTAACGTTGAGGAGCAAGTTCGTGATACGGGTGCGGACTAGGAGAGATTGTTATTTTCTAGACTTTTGGTGATCCCACACTCTTGTTCATGGGACACTTCTATTTTCAGTTTTATTATTTTAGTTTCTGGGCTGCTTCTCAAAGTTAGACTATTCTTTATATCTCATGTTAGAAGCTCCATAGATAGATGCTGATTCCGTGGGTAGTTATTGAAGTCATTATTGACTCTTTGGGTGTTGCTACGTTTCTCGACAATGCATTTATATTAGACTTCCGCTGATTTTGTTTTACAATGTTATTTATGATTTAATCAACTATTTAAAACTGTTGAAGTAATTGATGAAGGATTATTAAAAAGGAACATGATACATATTAATTCATAAGGTGCTTCCAGTGTTATCCATAGCATCGGATGCCTGTTACGTCCAGGATCGGGTTTGAGGCGTGACATGCTTGGTATTAGAGCCTAGGTTTAGAAGTGTCTTAGGAATTATCTGTGGAGCCGTGTCTAGTGGAGTATTTTTTATGCAGACTGGCCACTTGTATGAAGGTATGACTACCAGAACATTTTAGGTATTTCTTACTTTTCTTGATTCTAGATTGTGCTATAGAGCTTGAATTTCTTTAGGATCATTATAACGTATTCGTTAAATTCGTGCCCGCAGAAATGTTGACTCATGCGAGAGATGCTAATCTAGGAATAAATATTGTCTTGGGTTCATCATCTTATGGAAGACCCGCCAGGGTCCCTAATCTCGCTGCTACTGAGGTCAATGTTGAGGACGACCATGACAATGGAAATCAAACACCACCTCAAGCTCCACCTACTCCTGCGGCCCCTGTTGCAGGTGTGGATGATATTGGGTCGATGCAGAATGAAATTCATAGGCTTACTACCCTCATAGTAGCCCAACAACAACATGGGGGTGCGGATACGTCACTTAGTGGATGAGGAAGACTTGAGCAGTTTTTGGGGCTGAATCTGCCAAAGTTCTTTGGTTCGAGAGAAGAAGATGATCCCCAATACTTTATGTATGACACTTTCAAGGCCCTAAAAGAAATGAATGCCTATGGTTCTGAAGATGTGGAGTTCGCAGCATATCAGTTGAAGGATGTTGCTCATGCTTGGTTTGAAATGTGGGAGGTTGAGCGAGGTATAAATGCTCCGGCTCCTACTTGGCCTGAAATCGAGAGGGCATTTATGGAGAGGTTTTTGTTCAATGAGGAATGGTTTTCTTTAGCTATTAAGTTTGAGAAAATTAAGCAGGGCACCATGTCTGTTCGTGAGTACAGTTTGAAGTTTACCCGTCTAGCAAGATAAGCCATGTACATGATTCCGACTGAGAAACATAAGTTGACCAGGTTTGTTCGTGGTCTGACTCCACGTATTAAGTCTGCATGTGCTGCTACTACTATGTCTCCTAGTTGTACATTTTCATCATTGGTTGGGTTCGCTGAACAACAAGATAACTGGAAGGGTGAAGAGAGGTTAGAAAGGGAACAAAGTAAAAAGGCTCGGTCTGCGGGTCGTTTCAGTAGTTCACATGATTGAGGGGGGGGGGGGATAAAATGGTATTCTGTACATGCACAGTCTGACGCTTATTCCAATTCTAGTGTTCCGTCTAACAGACAAGGTCAGAGGTCAGAACGGATACTCGCAAGGTAGTAACCGATAACCAACTAAATGGGAGGATCGTATTTGTAATTATTGTGGTATAAAGGGTCATATCAAGAGGGAGTGTAGGAAGTTTCTACATGAAATGGCTAACTCTTCTGGTCAGATAAATAATATGTCCGCTCTTGTTGCTGCTAAAAATCCGCTTGTTGGTAACACTTACAATGTCCCTAATGCTCGTGTAATTGGAGTGGTAAAGCGGCTGCTAATACCGCTAATAGGGGACAAGCTCGACTTTATGGTTTGGCTCGTAAAGAGGCACTTGAATCCTCACATGTTATGGTCATAGGTATTCTCACTATTTATTATTTTGATGCGTATTCATTGATTGATCTGGGCTCAACTCTTTCCTATGTGACACTGTACTTTGCTCTTGATTTTAGGGTAGAGCCAGAATTATTGTTAGAACTCATGGATACCCCGGCTGGTGTTCCTATTATTGCCTCTAAAGTCTATAGAAATTATGTAGTGGTAGTTAAAGGTCGTGAGACTATATCTGATTTGCTTGAACTAGAGATGGTAGATTTTGATGTGATTATGGGGATGTATTGGCTATCCGCCTGCTATGCCAATGTGGATTGCCACTATAAGTTAGTTCATTTTGCATTCCCTAATGAACCAGTTATTGTGTGGAAAGGTGAAATTTCTAAGCCTCGAGGTAGGTTTATTTCTTATCTTAAGGCTCATAAAATAATCTCGATAAGTTAGTTCATTTTGACCAGTTATTGTGTGGAAAGGTGAAATTTCTAAGCCTCGAGGTAGGTTTATTTCTTATCTTAAGGCTCATAAAATAATCTCGAAGGGATGTATCTATCATCTGGTTTCTGTCAATGATACCCAAGCTGTAGTACCCGAATTCCAGTCTGTTTGTAGAGTTAATGGATTTCCTGAAGTGTTTCCAGAGGATCTTCCAGGTATTCCACCTGATAAAGTTATAGATTTTGGGATTGATGTTCTTCCCGATACTCAACCGATCTGTATCCCACCGTATCATATGGCTTCGACAGAGCTACTAAAATTGAAAGACCAATTGAAGGACTTGTTGGATAAAGGTTTTATTCGACCAAGTACCTCACCTTAGGGTGCTCCGGTCATATTCGTCAGAAATAAAGATGGTTCTCTTAGAATGTTTGTTGATTATCGTTAACTTAATAAGGTGACCATTAAGAATAAGTATCATTTTCCTAGGATAGATGATCTATTCGACCAACTTCAGGGTGCTAAGTTCTTTTCCAAGATTGACTTGAGGTCGGGGTATCATCGGCTGAAAATAAAGGAGCAAGATTATATTTATTCTGAAAATGACTTTTCATACTTATTACAGACATTTGAATTTTTGGTGATGTCTTTTGGTCTAACTAATGCACCTGTTGTGTTTATAGACCTGATGAATCGTGTGTTCAAACATTTTCTTCATCGTTTTATTATTGTATTCATTGATGATATTTTGGTATATTCAAAGAGTTGTGAAGAGCATGCAGGTCACTTGAGAATAACATTGAAAACGCTTGAGGAGAACAAGCTTTATGCAAAATTCTCTAAATGTGAGTTCTGGCTTAACTCTGTGACATTCTTAGGTCACGTAGTGTCTAGCGAAGGTATCAAAGTTGATCTACAGAAAATTTCGACAACTAAGGACTGACCGAGGCCCATGAGTGCAACAGATATTCGTAGCTTCTTGGGTTTGGCAAATTACTATCAGAAGTTTATGGAGGGATTCTCATCTATAGCATCGCTACTGATAAAATTGACTCAAATGACTACAAAGTTCCAATGGTCTGAGGCTGTGAAAAGAGCTTTAAAGAGCTTAAGGCGAGATTGATTTCAGCTCCTGTTTTGACTCTGCCTTCAGGGTGTGGTGGTTATATAGTTTATTGTGATACGTCCAGAATTGGCTTGGGTAGTGTATTGATGCAAAATGGTAAGGTGATTGTCTATTCTTCGCATCAATTGAAGAAGCATGAGAAGAATTATCCGATCATGATGTTACACCCTGTAATTTTGTGTTTCATCGCGTCGTCGATTGATAAATATGTCCCGGGAAGAGGTGAGACCTTAAGAAAGGATAATAAAGGTTTATAACTTGTTTATGGAAATTTCAGAGCATATGAAAGCTAAACAGATCAAAGGAAGTATGTTTCGGCAAAATCAAGAACTGTGGTAGTTTGACGAGATAGTTGACGGACCGTTAAAATGTCAAGGTGAACTGTCAAAGTGCATGATATTTTCTGATCTCAGGAGGCATATTGACGGACTGTCGAATTGTGGCGGTGGAAAATTTTAGTCGGGTTTAAAAGAGGGTCACACGAATTTGAGCTCATTTTCATCTAAATCATACTCTATAACACCTCGTAAATCCTCTCTAAGGATTTGCATAACACCCAAGATCAATCCCAAGGCAAATCACGCAAGATTAACGTGGCAATCCATGTGCTAATAATAGAAATGATCTTTCCCTTTATTGAAGCAACTTTGGAAACCCTTGGTGATGGGGTAACTCACTATTTTAGAAAGGTTTTTCTGCGTGAAGGTAAGATTCAACCTCTTTTACCTATATTTGTGATTAATCGATGATTCAGAGTAAGTTGTGAAAGGATATTCGTAATCGAAACTCATAGACATGTGAAATCACGGTGGTAATATTTGTGGGCTGTTTTGATTGGATTATGAGTTGATATTGACAAGTAATTTTATTGTTGGTGTTGTAGTAGTTGATGAAGGGGAAGTGATTGTTTCTAGTTGACATGAAAATAGAAGCATGAAAACTATGCCCGCTAGGTGTTCGATGAAATATTTGAATGAGTTTTCTTATGAGATGTGAATCCGTCATTGATATAAATCATTTGTACATTCGCGGACTCATGGAATTCATATAGCTAAGGTGAAAAGGTATGTAAGGGCTATCCTTCTTTCCTTTTAGCATGAATCCGTAGAATATCTCCTTTTATTAGAAGCCAAAGGGGGATAACTCGCCCCTATGTTTCCTAGTAACGGGTTGAGACCATCTAAGAGCTAAGGAGTTGACTCAAGTAGAGTTCTCGTGTAAGTCCTAAGAAGAAGAGTTAGTAGTGCCTTTAAGATATCCGTATGCTATCTATATATAAGCTAAGAGTTCCGAATAAAAAGAAACCTGAAGGAACGAGTTAATAAACTAGTAGTAGAATATAAGTAAAGAGAAGATGATATTATACTAGCTAGAAGACCACGCTGTAATAGCCTAACATGATGAGCAGGTATGCACATTCGAAGAGGACTAGGATACTCCTTAAAGCCAAGGGAAATAGTGTACGAAATACAATAGAATAAGGCACGAAAGAGAGTATAGCATACGAGTATATAAGGTACTCATCAGACTTAAGAAGAG
The DNA here is from genome assembly GCA_029783415.1 of Anisodus acutangulus. NCBI lineage: Eukaryota > Viridiplantae > Streptophyta > Magnoliopsida > Solanales > Solanaceae > Anisodus > Anisodus acutangulus. The sequence goes on from CM056499.1 coordinate 622,521, forward strand.
TAGAGATATGTGAGTTACAAAGATGAATTGAGTAGTATAACGAGATAGTCAAACAAGAGCTAAGATAGTATAAGACTCCCTAAAGCTAATAGAGTAGCTCACAAGGTAGTAAGTATGGACCATAGGTTATAGAAAGTGCTAGACGAGCTATGAGTTATAGACGCAAGTACTTAGCTATAGATTGTTTGTATGCTGTGTATGTATGTAATTGCCTTCGGGGCTATGATGTTGCCTTCAGGGCTATTGACACTGCCTTCGGGGCTATGATATAGATATATGTATTTCCTTTAGGGCTATACAGATTGCCTCTAGGGATATTGGCCATACATATTGCCTGTGGGGCTATACAGACACGCACTTGCCTTCGGGTCATGCACTTACACACCAGATCCCTTGTGAGGATGGAATATTATGTTCAAATTGTATGCTAGATAATAATGTCATAGAGATCAGAAATCAGAGATAGTAAGGATAGTACATAGAGCAGAAATAGAATAGATCGTATAGATAAATAAAGGGGCCAAACGATCCAAACGACAACGAGCAGGTTAGTTGACCGAGAGGTTGTGGTCAGTCCACTCCCGCCCTTACTTTTCAGTAGAGGTTTTCAGCATATTCATTCATGTTCCTCAACTTTAGAGTTTATATATATATATATATATATATATATATATATATATATATATATATATATATATATATTCAGATTGTTTTCTATCTTACATACTTGGTACATTTCTTTGTACTAACATCCTATTATTGAGGCTCTACATTTCATGCCTACATGCATAAGTAATCAGTTCGATGAGTTCACCCAGTAGAGCAGATTGGGATTTAGCGAAGGATTGGTAAGATTGCATCTCTTCCAGAGTTCAGCCGAATCTAAAAGTCAGGTAATAGATTTCCAGTACAGACTATAGGTAGGTCGGGGCCCTGTCCTGACCACATTTGATGTCAGTTATCTTTAGAGGCTTTGTAGACACAGGTTCAGTATGTACATTTTGTGAGTGGCCTTGTCGACCCTCATTTTATGTTTTATTAAGTTTGTCAGTATAAATGTTTACAGAGACTTCCTTGGCCCACCGTAGCCTTTAGTAAGATCAAGTTTGGCATTGTCGCCTAGTTAGAGATTGCTTTTACAGCATGGCCTCAAAGGCCTAGTTTTCCTTCAAGACTCAGATTCAGAGTTCAACTTGTTATGATTGGTCCTAGTCAGGCACCAAGTTCCAGCCACACCCCCTTGGTTGGGGTGTGACATATGATTTGGAACTCACTACTATGGTTTTTGCTCTAAAGATTTAATGTCACTACTTGTATGGTGAGCACTGTGATGTCTTCACTGATCACAAGAGCTTGTAATATATCTTAAAGCAGCGAGAGTTGAATCTTAGACAAAGGAGATAGTTGGAGTTATTAAAAGATTATGACTTGAACATCTTGTATCATCCTGGTAACGCGAATGTTATTGCTGATGATTTGAGCAGAAAATCTATGGGTACGTTAGCATATTTGCATGCTCATGAGATGTCGATGATCAGGGAAAATTTAAGACTTGCCAGTCTTAGAGTTCGATTCAATGACACTGAAAATGGGGAGTTAGTGGGGATTACGCAAGAGTGATCTGATATTGTGGAGAGAATTAAGTCTAAGTGAAGATTGACTTCTGGTGAAGTTGTGAGATGGAGTGGAAAAGGGTGAGTACATTCACCATTGGTGCTGATGACAGTGTCCTAAGGATGCAAATGGCACATATGTGTCTTTGATGTTGATGGTCTCTGACAATAGTTGATGGTGGAAGCGCATAGTTCCAAATATTTTGTGCATCCGGGATCCACCAAAATGTATAAATATTTAAAACAACACTACTGGTGGAAGAGCATGAAGGTAGATATCTCTAACTTTGTGTCTAAGTGTTTGAACTGTCAGCAGGTGAAGACTGAAACTAAAGACCTGATGGTTTGACTCAGATTATTGAGATTCCGCAATGTAAGTGGGAGATGATTATCATGGACTTTGTTGTGGGTTTACCTCACACAAAGGCCAAGTTTGATTCTATTTCGGTGATCGTGGAAAGACTCACCAAGTCTGCTCATTTTCTTCCTGTGAAGACAACAGATACTGCGGCGCATTACGCCAAGTTATATTTGAATGAAATCGTTAGATTACATGGGGTTCCGACATCCATCATATCTGACAGAGGTACGCAATTTACTTCTCATTTCTAGAAATAATTCCAAGAAAGTTTGGGAACTCGAGTGAACTTGAGCACTGCCTTCCATCCTCAAACGGACGGGTAGGCAGAGAGAACTATACAAACTCTGGAAGACATGTTGAGAGTGTGTGAAATTGATTTCGGAGGTAATGGGATGGACATCTACCTCTTGTAGAGTTTGCGTACAATAACGATTATCAGGCAAGTATTCAAATGGCTCCTTATGAAGCCCTTTATGAGAGACATTGTAGATCTCCAATCGGCTGGTTTGAACCTACTGAAGTAAAACTATTGGATCCCAACTCAGTTCATGAAGCAATCAAGAAGGTGAACCTCATTGTGAAGTGACTTAAGACAACTCAGAATCGATAGAAGTCTTATACGGACATGAGGCATTGTGAGCTTGAGTTTTCTTTTGGTGACAAGGTATTCAAAAAAGTATCACCGATGAAGGGAGTGATGCAGTTTGGTAGAAAGGGGAAGCTTAGTCCTCGTTTTATTGATCCTTATGAGATTGTTAGAAAAATTAAGAAGGTGGCTTATGAGTTGAAATTACCATTTGAGATGGCCACGGTAACTCATGTGTTTCACATTTCGATGTTGATGTTGTATAAACCTGACCCTTCTCATATTTTGATCCATAAAGAGATTGAAATCAATGAAGGGTTGTCTTATGAAGAAGAACATATGCATTTCCTAGATTGACAAGTAAGGAGGTTGACAACAAAAGATGTAGATTCAGTTAAAGTCTTATGGTGAAACTATAATACCGAAGAAGCAACATGGGAAGCGGAGGAGGATATGAATAAAAGATACCCTTAATTATTCATCATTCCAAGTATGTGTTGAATCTTCTGGTTTTTGAATGTTTATGATTGATAGTTCAGACTGAAGGTGTAAATCCCTTATTTCATGCATAGGCTTGTATGGTGTAGTTGTGGGTAGTCCCTATGAGGACCCTATGACTATTGATAGAGTATTAACTGAGTTTCATTTTGATACAACTTGCAATACCAAGGAACACTAGCAAATGTTTTTGAAGACTTGAGGTTTTAATGAATATCTTAGGCCATGACTCTCATTCGAGGACGAATGATCCTGAGGGGGGATAATGTAACACTTTGTGGATCCGAATTAGGTGTGAATATGTTAAATTAGTATTAATGTGCATTGTATATATATGAAGTCCTATCAAGGTGAGTATGGGTTGAAATAGTTGAGTTAAGACCAAGGTGAATAGTGAAGTGCGCAAGAATCGATAGGATCGACTAAGTTACGGTAGGTTTGACCTCCAGCCTATTTACGTATAAATACTTTGGGAATTAGAGAAACCTTAAAACATGAAATTTGTACCTCTTTTAAATACCTTTCCAATGATATATGGTGGAGCACAAACGAAGATGTGACTAAAATGTTATGACCGATTTACTGAAAGGATTCAAAGCAGTCCGCTGGACTGATATGCCTCACAGATGGCATATGCAACGCATTTCAGGACGCATTTCGACCCAAAATTTTCATATATTATATTTGGATATGCAATGTAAAATGCTCTAGTAAATGGGGATATGCAACGCAAACCCCAGGGCGGACCGAACTCACCTATAACCCTCCCTCCCATGACGTGATTTTTTCTTAAGTTTTTCATCCCACTTTGTTTTGGATGACTTTTTGAGAGAAACAACCCTAAAGCTTTCCCAAAACACCTAAGGTAAGTTCTTTATCAATCCCCATCATTATTACATCAATCTAACATCAAATTAACCTTAGTTCATCTCTCCAAATCATAGATTCTTGAAAATCGAAGAAAGAAACATTGAAGGAGACTTTGGGAAATATCTTAAAGGTATGTTCTTTGATATTTACGAAGGCTATTGAGGGGATTTAGACTAGTATAGACTATTGGAAACAATGAGAATCCATGGATAATTCACAAGGATTCAAGGACACAATCTTTTAGACATGAAAACCCTAGTTATTCGCTAAAGGGGGTAAGATGTGTGGAATTAGATTAAAGTTCTAATATTTATCATCATTATCAGTTGTAGAGCGATTATTGAATGTGCAGGAATACATTTGCTAGCTTTTAGCGGGAATCAAGGTACGTCTCTTTTCTAGCATACTTTTTCATCCTTTAAAAATGGTTTCTTTGGTAAGGTTTCATGTGCGTGAGGGACAAGCCCTCATGGAACCTTATGTCACGACCCTTTTTCAGGAATCGTGGTGGCACCTACACAATCCCATCTGTAAGAAAACCAATTCCAAATCTCTAAGATAAAATAAGATAAGTAAAAGCGGAAGTTAACAAAATACTATATACGTTATCTCATACTATAAATGCGGAATAAGTAATAAGTCTGAAACATTAACAATTACCCCCAAAGATCTAGCTGTAGATACAAGAGCACTAACATAATAAGAAACAAGTCTGAAAAAGTGGGCACGCAGGCCAAAACTGTGAACATAGTCTGAATATGTCTCTCAAATACGAGTAAAAGACAGTAAATAGTGGAAGCGTATCCAAGGGTATGCTGGAGATAACATCCTCACCCTGAATGCCTAGAATCAACAACCCGACCTCTCAGCTACGTGGTGCTGCGGAGGTAGAAGGTACTGAATTTGCATCCAAAAGAATGCAGCAAGTGTAGCATGAGTACACAATGTACCCCTCCCCCTGACATCATAAGCCGACAACGACGGAAAAACATAATCAGAGATAAATACCAAGTTGACACTATGTTCATAAAGTCTACAATATCTCAAATATCGAATAGCAAGAATAATCCTTTTCAAGTTCACAATTCAACCAAGTTACTAAATATCACCCAATGACAGTTTCCATTCACATTATATCAAGATAAGGCATAAGTATGTATGATATGAATGCAAGGTACCTTTATCAACTTAGTATACAAGACGTCAAGGTTTTATTATTATCCGTACCCGCGAAGTCCATATACCGCTCCTAGCCAGCCGAAATTCCACACACAAATTTGACTAGAGCCTATGACTCATTATCGACTCTAAATCATGTTACAGGCGTGCAACTTCACTCCCCGCATATCAATTTCATCTCAAGTGCCATAGTCTCATATTACTCTTACCTTTCAGGTCGCTTGGACCACAACATATCCATACCACTCTCACATCATGTCACATAACCATGAGTGTATGGATGTTATGACAATACATGACAAGATATCATGATATAATGAGATGCAATAAGGTATAGAGATGAAACACACATGCTTTCAAGAGTTCAACAACACATAAGCAAATTCAGTCAAATTGGGATATCAAACGAAAACATGTGTGATAAGTAACCAAATAATAACAAACATGGCGGCAATCCCACATATGGCGATGAACCCAAATAAACAGCTATTGGAACCAACACAAGGCTAGTTCCCCAAACCCCATCATCACAGTTCAACACCGGTACCCGCTCAACCGTTCATCATAACTTGCTGAGTGGGACCCCTAAACACTCTAAATATTCCTCAATATTTATAACTAATTAAGTACTTCTATCGGAGTCTCAAAAATCTAAACTGTAGCCTACCTTAAGCTGAGCAGGAGCGATACCAAATCAATCCTCGAATACAGCCTTGCCCGTCCTTCTTGCCTCGCGGTAATCGAAGTCTATTCACGTGTATTACATAGTTAATAATAAGCTTAAAACAATAAAAACAAGACTTTAAATACCCATCCCGAGCGTACGCCACCAAGACTTGAACTTTAAAACACAAAACCCAAGATTACATACTAGACAATCATATCCTTAAGTTAATTGAAAATCTATTGACATTTTATCCCTCAATTGGACAATAATCAAAAACCCAACTTGAAACCCTAGAAATTTCCCCCAATTGAAAATGTGCTTCTATAACCAAATTAAGACTTATAACGTGATATTCTAACATAATCCAATCCTAATTCATGATATTAATATCATTTAATCCATAAACTCTCATTAAAGTCAACCATATAACTCTCTTAATCTTACCATAAGCATAACTCATCTTCTCCAACTTAGATAATATGCTAAACCACCATTAAAAGGACTTATAATCATAACTTAAACCATAAAAGGGAAAGAATCTATGACCTCAAGGTCGGAAATGCTCCTAAAGCTATGAAAATACCTTTATGTGGCGCTGGTATCGAGATTAGCTATTTTAGGAAAGAATTTTCTGACCTAGGAGTATATATAGGACACCTGAACGTTGATCCACCCCAATGGAATTAATTCCACTAATTCCACTGGAGCGGATCCATTGCGGTGGAAAAGCATTCACCGGAGCGGATGTCACTTGACACCTCATATCTCGCCACAATGGACCCCACTCTATTGTGGTGGAACTTCTCAATTTCCCATCTTCCACTTTGGTGAGTCAACCTTCCGTCGAGGAGGACCCGTCGGAGAGCATGTTGGTGCCGTCGCGGTGGACACTAGACACCAACAATGGAAACATGGCTAAAACCCCCCATGCAACACCCAAAACACTTCCGGAACACCCCGGACACAAACCAAACATGCTCGTCTATGGTAAATAGTGTTTCGAACTCGTTCATACCCTCAGATTTCACAAATAATCGAGCCAATGCATACTTTTATATAGAATCATTCGGGACAAAACCAAAATCCAAACTTTACAAATAAGGCCACAAATACATCTGATTTCCTCGGGAAGCGAACCAATAACTTGACTAAACTATAAATGACCCTCTGGATCTATCAAAAGTGCCGAAGCCCGGAAATGAACCCATCTAGCCACAAGTCAACTTTGAGTCAAACTACCCAACTCTATGTTTCTAGTTTTGGGTTTTTCATCCGAAACTCATATAAATGGACCTCGAGTTCTATGCCACCCATCTCCGCGCATCACAAACCCCACAAAGAATATATAAGAATGGTCAAACAAGAAAATAAGGATCTTTAGCAAGATACGATTAAGCAGGTCGTTACATCAGATACCAATTAAACAATAGTCGTCCTCAAACAGAGAGAAACGAAAAGGGGGAATATACCAGAAGTATTGAACAAGCTCGAATATCTACTCTGAATATCAGACTCGGTCTCCCAAGTCACCTCCTCAATAGGACTATGCCTCCACTGAACCTTTACTGAAGCTATCTCCTTAGATCTCAACTTCCTCACCTACCTGTCCAAAATAGCCAGAGGCTCCTCCTCAAACTCTAGATTCTAATCAAGCAGTACTGAATCCCACTAGATAATGTAAGAACCATCAGAATAATACTTCTTCAGCATAGACATATGGAAGACTGGATGAATTCCTGAAAGACCCGGTGGCAGAGCCAACTCATATGCCACATCTCCCACTCTCTAAAGAACCTCAAATGGTCTGATATACCTCAGACTCAACATCTCTCTCCTACCGAATATCATCACACCCTTCATAAGTGAAACCTTCAGAAGAACCTTATCACCCACCATAAACTCTAAATCTCAGACCTTCCGGTCCGCATACTCTTTCTGCCTGCTTTGCACTACCAGGAGCTTGTCCTGTATCACTTTCACTCTCTCTAAGGATTCCCTCAACAAATCAGTATCCCAAGGACGAACCTTAAATGCATCAAACCAACCAATCGAAGATCGACATCTCCTACCATATAATGCCTCAAATGGTGCCATATCGATATTAGAGTGATAACTGTTGTTGTACTCAAACTATGCCAAATGTAATTATTGGTCCCAATGACCACCAAAGTCAATCACGCAGGCCAGTAACATATCCTCCAACACCTGAATAGTCCGCTTAGATGAATCATTGGTCTGAGGGTGAAATGTTGTACTAAGATCCAAGCGAGTACCCAACTCTCTTTGTAAAGTCCACCAGAAATGTGAAGTAAACTGAGTACCCCGATCCGAGATGATAGAAATAAGAACCCCATAACGACTAAGAATCTCCCGAATATAGATCTTAGCTAACTTCTCTACATTATATGTCGTCTAAACTGGAATGAAATGTGCGGACTTGGTCAATCTATCAACAATAACCCAAATCGCATCAAACTTGCCCAGAGTCTTAGGCAATCCCACAACATAATCCATAGTAACCCTCTCCCACTTCCAATCAGGAATAGGAATCCTCTGAGACACACAACCTGGACATTGGTTTTCCTACTTGACCTGCTGGCAATTCAGATATCGAGACGCAAAATTAGAAATGTCTTTCTTCATCCTCCCCTACCAGTAGTGCTGCCTCAAATCGTGATACATCTTAGTAGCACCCAGATGAATTGAATACGTAGAGCTGTAGGCCTTATCCATAATCAATCTAGTCAAATCTCCCACACGAGGCACACACACTCTACCCCTAATGCTCAGAACACCCTCGTTATAATTAATGGCCTCCTTGGCTTAGCCAATCATCACCTTATCTCGAATCTTACGCAACCCTACATCATCATACTGGTGCCCCCAAATTTGGTTCAAAAGAGATACACTCGCTTCAACACATGCTAGAATCCTACTCGGATTTGAAAAATCAAGCCTCACAAAACGGTTGGCTAGATTCTGGACCTCTATTGCCAAATGATGCTAGGAAACAACCAAAGAAGCTAAAATCCCCATGCTAACTACCTTTCGTCTCAAAGAATCTGCCACTACATTGGCCTTACCCAGATGATACAAAATGGTCATGTCATAATCTTTTAACAACTCCATCCACCGATGCTGCCCAGAATTCAAGTCCCTCTGATTAAACACGTGATAAAGACTGCGATGATTAGTATACACCTCACAATGGACACCATAAAGATAGTGCCTGCAGATCTTCAAAGCAAACACAACGATAGCCAACTACAAATAATGAACATAATAGTTTTTCTCATGCACCTTCAACTGCCTCGATGCATAAGCGATCACCTTACCCTCCTGCATCAATACATAGCCCAACCCAATATTAGAAGCATTGGAAAATACCGTAAAGTCCTTCCTATCCACTAGAAGGAATAAAATCGGGGTTGTGGTCTATAAAGTCTTGAACTTTTGGAAGCTCTGCTCACACTCATCAGACCACTAGAAAGGAACCTCCTTCTAAGTCAAACATGTCAAGTGAAAAGCAATATAAGAGAATCCCTTGATGAATTGGCAATAGTAGCTAACAAGACCCACGAAACTCCGAATCTCTGTCACAGAAGTTGGTCTAGGCCAGTCCCTGACCGCCTCTATCTTTTTATGGTCAACAAACCCATCCTTGGACACCACGTGCCTCAAGAATGACAAAGAACTCAACCAAAACTTACACTTCGAGAACTTCGCATACAACTTTTTCTCCTTCAAAATCCTAAGAACCACTCTTAGGTGCTGCTCATGGTCCTCTTGACTCTTCGAATATATCAGAATGTCATCAATAAACATAATAATAAAGAATCCAAGTACTACTTGAATATCCTATTCATCAAATCCATAAACATTGCGGGGGCATTGTTAAGACCGAATGATAAATGTCCATAACGAGTCCAGAAAGCCGTCTTGGACACATCCTTAGCACAGATCTTCATCTGGTGATACCCGGACCTCAAGTCAATCTTTGAAAACACATAAGCACCCTGAAGCTGGTCGAACAGGTCATCAATACACGAAATTGGATACTTGTTTCTGATAGTGACATTGTTCAACTGTCTGTAATCAATAAACATACACATAGTACCATCATTCTTCTTCACGAACAAGACAGGAGCACCCCATAGAGATACACTCGGTCGAATAAAGCCCTTACTCAACAAATCCTGAAGCTAGTCCTTCATTTCCCTCAACTAAACTGGAGTTGTACAATGGGTTGAGTACCCAACTCAAGATCGATACAGAAGTCAATATCTCTGTATCACGACATACCCAATAAATCTAACTAAAAGACCTCCGTAAACTCACTAACTACCGGAACAGAATCAAGGGAAGGGGACTCTGCACTAGAATCCCTAATATGGCGCAAGATAATCCAAATAACTCCAGCCCACTAACTTTCTAGCCTGAATATAAGAAATCACTTTCCTAGGAACAGGGCTGGGAGTGCCTCTCCACTCTAACCTCAAAAGACCAGGCATAGCTAGCGTGACCGTTTTAGAATAACAGTCGAGAATCGCATGATATAGTGACAACCAATCCATACCCAATAAAACATCAAAATCCACCATATCTAATATAACCAGATCTACCCAAGTTTCGTAACCTATGAAAGTAACAACACACATGTGATATACTCTATCAACAATCACAGAATCACTGACTGGTATAGATACACAAATAGGAATATCAAGCATATAACACCACATCTCCAATTTAGCAGAAAGTAGGCAGACACATAAGAGAAAGTAAACCCTGGATCAAATAACACAGTAGCAGCTTAATGATCGACTGAGATAATACTTATAATGACTGCATCGGATGCCTCAGCCTCTACCCTACTAGGGAATGTATAGGAATAAGTGTGTCCTACCTCGGATTGAGTACCCTACTGGCCACCTCAGCCTAAATGAGCTCCACCTCTCCCTGACTGGGATACATTACGACCAGACTGATGGCCACCACGGCATGATTGACATCCTCCCCGACTAGTCCGACTACCACCATTAGATGTCTGTCCTAGGGTCTTAGGTGCACAGGAGCCACCTGAAAATTGTCTGAGGCAATCTCGCCTGAAGTGCCCAACCTCTCCACAAGTATAACAAGCTATGGTTGCTGAGTAGAGATAGAAGAAAATGAGCTATCATGGTCTGAATACCAAGACTGAGAACCCCTCAATGACTGGCCCCCACTACGTCTATCGGTAATCTAAAGCATTTCCTGAACCAGTCGACTAGGCTGCGACTGATGATATCTCCCCTGATAACCATAACCATGAGAGGTATAACCACTGAATTATTCATAGCGCCTAGTCCTCTTGTCGGGCTCATATTTGGGCAACTTGCCCCTCATTCTCTACAATCCTAGCATGCTCAGAGAAGGTCTCAAAAGAGGCTCCAAAAGCCATAAGGTGGAGTGTAGCCAACTCTAGTGGAATATTCAACCCTTTGACAATATATCTCACTCGCTCTGCCTCATTAGGAAGCAACAACGCTGCATAGCGCAATAAGGCATGGAAGCAAGTTTCATATTGTGCCACTGTAGAATGGCCCTAATCAATCTTCTGAAACTCATCTCGCTTGCTCAAACACAAGCTCAAAGGTACATACTTCTCAAGAAATACTCTATAGAACTGAACCCAAGATAATAGAGGCGTCCCTGCAGGAAAACAATCAACTTATGCTCTCCACCACTGGTTCGCGTCACCTCTAAGCTAAAGGGCCACAAAACTGACTCTGTGAGTCTCAACAATACCCAGAGTATGCAACCTCTCATGGCTGCTTACTATAAACTCATATGTGTCCTCCTCAAGCTGACCAAAGAACTCTGAAGGCTTCATGTTAGAGAAGTACTCCCAAATCTTCTGCTCATCATGGGTCATAGCTATCCTACCAATAGGCAGGGGACCAAACTCTGGAGAATGAATCTCATCTATACGTGGCATTGACATCGCCGCAGGTTGAATACTGGGTGTACATAACTCGGGGGTCTGAGTCTACTGGGTGTAGATATAATAGCACTAACATAATACAAAATAAGTGTTTGAAAGTGGGCACGCAGGCCAAAATTATAAACATAGTCTGAATATGTATCTAAAAAATGAGTAAAAGACAGTAAACAGTGGAAGAGTATCTAAGGGTATGTTGGAGATAGCATCCTCACCCTGAGTGCTTGAAATCAACAACTCGAACTCTCAACCACGCGGTGTTGCAGAGGTGGAAGGTACTGAATTTGTATCCAAAAAGAATGCAACAAGTGTAGCATGAGCACATAACGTACCCCGGTTGACAACATATGATGACAATGATGGAAATACATAAGCAGAGATAAATACCAAGTTGACACCAAATAATCCTATGCTAGCATTTCAATGACCAAGTATATCACATAATCACCAAGATGTTCATAAAGTCTATAATATCTCAATATGAAATAGTAAGAATAATCCCTTCCAAGTTCACAATTCAACCAAGTTACTCAACATCAATCAATGACAGTTTCCATTAACAGTATATCAAGATAAGGCATAAGTATGTATGAGATGAATACAATGCATATGCAAGGTACCTTTCTCAATCTGGTATATAGTACGTCAAGGTTTTATTATGATCCATACGCCCATGGGGGACCTGCGAAGTCCAGATACTTCTTCTAGCCAGCCAGAATCCCACACACAAATCTGACTAGAGTCTATGACTCATTGTTGAGTCTAAATTATGTTGCAGGCGTGCAACTTCGCTTCCCGCATATCAATGTCATCTTAAGTTCCATAATCTCATATTACTCTTACCTTTCCGGTTTCTTGGACCACAACATATACATACCACTCTTACAACAAGTCACAAAACCATGAGTGTATGAATGCAATGATAATACATGGCAAGATATCATGAGATGCAATAAGGTATAGAGATGAAACACACATGCTTTTAAAATTTCAACAACATATAAGCAAATCCAATCAAATCATGATACCAAATTATAGCATGTGTGATAAATAACAAAATAATGACAAACATGGCGATGAACCCACATATGGCGATGAGCCCAAATAAACAACAATCAGAACCAATACAAGGCTGATTCCCCGAACCCCATTATCACAGTTCAACACCAGTACCCACTCAACCGTTCATCACAACCGGCTGAGTGGGACCCCCAAACTTGCCCATTACCCCTCAATATTTATAACTAATTAGTACTTCTATCGGAGTCTCGAAAAGATAAACCATAGCCTACCTCAAAGCCAAGTGGGAGCACTACCAAATCAAGCCTCGAATATAGCCATGCCCTTCCTTCTTGCCTCACTATAATCAAAGTCTATTCACGTGTATTACATAGTTAATAATAAGCTTAACACAATAAAAGAAAGACTTTAAATACCCATCCCGAGCGTACGCCACCAAGACTTGAACTTTAAAACACAAAACCCAAGATTACATACTAGACAATCATATCCTTAAGTTAATTGAAAATCTATTGACATTTTATCCCTCAATTGGACAATAATCAAAAACCCAACTTGAAACCCTAGAAATTTCCCCCAATTGAAAATGTGCTTCTATAACCAAATTAAGACTTATAACGTGATATTCTAACATAATCCAATCCTAATTCATGATATTAATATCATTTAATCCATAAACTCTCATTAAAGTCAACCATATAACTCTCTTAATCTTACCATAAGCATAACTCATCTTCTCCAACTTACATAATATGCTAAACCACCATTAAAAGGACTTATAATCATAACTTAAACCATAAAAGGGAAAGAATGTATGACCTCAAGGTTGAAAATGCTCCTAAAGCTCTGGAAATACCCTTATGTGGCGGTAGTATCTAAATTAGCTATTTTAGGAAAGAATTTTCTGACCTAGGAGTATATATAGGACACCTGAACAGTGATCCACCCTAGTGGAATTGACTCCGCTAGAACGGACCCGCTGCGGCAGAAATGTCTTCGTTGGAGCAGATGTCACTTGACATCTCATACCTCGCCACAACCGACCCGACTCTGCTATGGTGGAACTTTCCAATTTCCCATCATCCGCTTCGACGAGTCAACCTTCCACTGAAACAGACCTATCATAGCGGATATTGGTGCCGCCGTGGCGGACATCAAACACTAGTAGTGGAAACATGGCTAAAACCCCCATCCAACACTTGAAACACTCCCAGAACCCCAGTACATAAACCGAACATGCTCATCTATGGATAACAGTTCTACAAACTCGCTCGTACCGTCGAATTTCACAAATAATCGAGCCAAGTCATACTTTTCTAAAGAATCATTCGGGACAAAACTAAAATCCAAGCTTTACAAATAAGTCCATAAAATATATCAGATTGCCTCGGAAAGAAAACCAATGACTCGACTAAGTCATAAATGACCCTTCGGAACTACCGAAAGGGACAAAACACAGAAAAAAACCCATCTAGCCACAAGTCAACATTGAGTCAAACTACCCAACTCTAAGTTTCTAGTTTTGGCTTTTTCCTCCGAAACTCATATAAATAGACCTCGAGCTCTATGACACCCATCCCCGCACATCACAAATCCTACAAAGAGTCTACAAGAAGTTTCAAATAATCAAATATAGGTCTCTAGCAATAAAGGACCAAGCGGGTCGTTACACTTTAGAAGTATCATACTATATATATATATTCATGATTTTTCCTATCAAAAGATTGTTGAAATTGATTTATAAAGCTTTGGACTTGGAACATGATTTACCCATAAGAGGGACGTTTTAAACTGGATTTCGAAAGCTGGGATATTTCGTGTATTTTACCCTATGAATGGGCTTTGTTGTTGAAACATATCTAATGACTAGAACATGATTTCTAAACCTATTAATGACTTGATGTACCCCTACTAATGAGATGATGAGCATAATTCATAATGAAATAATTGACTTCCATGCCATGGTTGAGATTAAGAATCTCTGTTATGATTGTGATTCCTCTATTATGCCATGATTTCTATGGTTTATATTTGGCCTAGCTACTTGGGAGGAAGGGTAGTCACTATGGATCCTAGTGGGTTAGCTTAGACATTCGGGAGGAAGAGTGGCCATTGAGGATTCATAACCTTGGTGTGGTATTTTCCTAGTTATTCGGGAGGAAGAGTAGTCATTGGGGTCAATAATCCCCGATATGGTGCTTCTATGCAGTTGAGAGAAACTTATATGTTCATTCCTTCGTTATATTGATTTGAGCCTATATTGGCATGTGTTATACTTTGATTGTCTGTGAGTGGCTTGTTGATGATCTTGAATTCATGATTGAAAAGACTTAAATGTGATAAACGACTTAATGAGTTAAAGCTAATTTATTTCTTCCTAAATAATTTTCATTGATGGTTTTATTAAGTTGATGATTTATTCTATCTCTGAATTTCAAACTACTTAAATTGAAAGTGTCTTACCTATCCTTCTTATATTATTTTATTATATTAACTATTGTCCCGGAGACACTCACTGAGTACCCAGTACTTAGACATACCATTATTGTTTTTGATGGTGTGTCAGGTAACGTTGAGGAGCAAGTTCATGATACACGTGTGGACTAGGAGAGTTTACTATTTTCCAGACTTTTGGTGAGCCCTCACTCTTGTTCGTGGGACACTTCTATCTTCAGTTTTATTATTTTAGTTTTCGTGCTGCGTCCTGAAGTTAGATTATGCTTTATATCTTATCTTAGAGGCTCCATAGATATACGTTGATTCTGTGGGTATTCATTGAAGTCATTATTGACTCTTTGGGTGTTGCTACATTTCTTGACAATGCATTTTTATTAGACTTCCGCTGATTTTATTTTACAATGATGTTTATGAGTTAATAAACTATTTATAACTTGTTGAAGTAATTGATGAAGGATTATTAAAAAGGAACATGATGCATATTGATTCACAAGGTGCTTATGGTGTTGTCCATAGCATCAGATGTTTGTTATGTCTAGGGTCGGGTTTGAGGCGTGACATAGAAATTAATATTGATGATCGATGTCCTGTCTATAAATCCGACACTGGGGATGCTGAACACATTTTTAAGAACTGCCCTTCTAATAAGCAATTATGGGGAAAATTCAACTTCTCTTTTAATGATCACCCTTCTGATCACAGGTTGGATTCAATTAGGAATGGTAACTCAAGGACCTCTTTCACTTAGGATCACTTGGCCTAATCTCTACCCCTTCATTATTTGGACAATTTGGATTAATCGCAACAACAACAATCACAATAATTACTCTAATGCTCCAGACCCAAACTCCATTCTTAACTATGCCTTGGAACTCCATCTCCTAACTGTAAAGGAGCCAGTTTATAATGTTACTAAAAGTATACACATTACTTGGCATAAACCTCCTCCAACTTGGTATAAGTTAAACACCGACGGAGATTTTAAAAATAGTTCTCAAATTGGTGCCATTGCAGGTGTCTTTAGAGATCATACTGGTGATTGGATAATAGATTTCCATCAGAAATGTTGCACTAATTCTCCTCTTCATGCATAATTATTAGCCTTGGAGAAATGGTTACATCTTGCCATTGAACACAAGTTCTTCCCTCTAGAGCTAGAACTTGACAGTACCGATGCCATCAAAGCCATATTTAATGGACATGAAATATATGTGATATAATAGGGTAATGGATTTAAAGATAGGTTAGACACACCGAAAACTGATGTTATCTTTAAATGTATTAATTCCTCTCTCTCAGGTATAAAAGGTCCACTAAGTAATTAAACCTATAACTCTCAGAAATTCGAAAGTTACACTCTAACAAATTTCAAAAGCAGAAATCATGGAATCTCTAATTTTTTATCCATATTCTTTTTTGTATTTCTGCAAAGCACTAAGTATTTATAGATACTCAATGATTACCCCGAAGCTTTGCAACACTTTCATGAAGGGATACTTCGTTCACGAAACAGTTCTATTTTAAAAATCATTTTCGTTCCCTCTATCTTTAATAAATGATTTAAAATATATATTTATTTATTTATTTCTTTCTTATATATATATTAGAAAGTTTTAAACTATTTAAGCTACTATTAGTTTCCCTCCATAATGAATGGGAGCCCAAGAGCTTGATCAATATGTTAAACCAATTAATCCTTTTATAGTCACAAGGAAGTACAAACTCCTACTCAAAAATCAATGTGGGACAAATGACTCTTACTCAAAAACCAATGTGGGACTAATGACTCTTACTCAAAAATCAATGTAGGACAAATGACTCAATTTTGATGGAAATACTCATATCCAATGCGGGATATATAACAATATATTCTAACTTAATTTCATCTTGTAGATGGTTGATTATCTAGGAGAAGCAAATGTCAGCGAAGGATCTGCAAGTACGACATAATTTCACAGAAGGGAATCAAATTGCTCACAAATTAGCAAAAGAAGCTTCTGATCAGTCCAGTACTAGTAGAATTAAGATATATCCTAGGCCTCCAATGTTTTTGTTAGAGCCTTTACGGCTTGATAAATGTAGTACTATCTTTTGTATCAAAACAATCAAGGAGAATGTTGGTAATCTCCTTGCTAGTCTAGGCAATATATGTGTCCTAAGAGGCACCATGGGTTGTAATAGTATGAACTCCTAAGTTATTGTAATATAATACAAGTATCGTTTCTTCTAAAAAAAAAGACAATATAAATACATGGATAAGAATTAAGAGTGACACACATTTCCTACTTGGCACTACACCACACATTATACACAAGAAACTGCTCGTTTGATCTCTTTTTAGATGTCATGATTTTCCTTATAGCTTCTCCCAAGTTCAAACTTTCACAATGTTCCCTTTTCATTTTTTTTGCATTTTTTTATGAAAGAAGTAATGAAACAGTAGCTCAAATTTTCCCCTTTTCTTCCATTATCCACAACTAAAGGTTCCTAAACACTTGAATCAATTTATATGCTCAACTTCAGCTAAGTCCCAAAGGAGGAAATGATTAGGTAAACAAGACATTCATTAATTCAAATAAGAAGATGTGTGAAAAACAAATAAGAAAAACTATGGAAGTATATAGAGATGATATGCTTGTTAAGAGTCTTTGTGCAGATGACCATTTGAGTCATTTGCAGGAAACATTTGAGGTGTTGAAAAATTGTAATATGAAGCTCAACCCCGAGAAATGTGCCTTCGGGGTAGGCTTCAGAAATGTTTTGGGTATCTTGGTTTCTCAAAGAGGAATCGAGATAAACCCTGACAAGATAAAAGCCATCGAATATATACCGAATACACATGAAGATGTAAAAGCGATATAGCGGCTGACCGGGCGAGTGGTAGCTCTGAGCAGATATATCTCTCGGTCATCGGAGAAGTGTCACAGGTTCTTCTCCTTCAAAAAAAGAAGAACGACTTCATATGGATGCCTGGATGACAACATGCCTTACGAGACCTGAAAACTTACTTATCCAGACCTCCGCTCATGTCAAAGCCAAAGGATGGGAAAAACTCCTCATATATATCATGGTCTCGGAGGTAGCAGTAAGTGCACTTCTTGTACGGGAAGAAAAAGGTATGCAATTCCCTATTTATTACGTGAGTAGAGTTATGTCAAGGGCTGAAACTCGGTACTCGCTGCTTGAAATATTGGCTTTCGCTGTAGTTATGTCGTCACGTAAGCTTCGACCATATTTTTGAGTGCCACCCAATTGATTTAGTAACTATGTTTCCACTTAAGAATGTGTTACATAAGCCCAAACTTTCAAGGCCTTTGGATAAATGGATGGTGGAATTAAGTGAGTTCGATATTCAATAAAAACCACGGACTGCGATAAAGTCATAGTCCTCAAGAATTTTATGGTTGATTTCAGTCTGGGAGTGACCCCCCCAGGCGAAAAAGAAGCCATTTTGGTCTTGGGGACTGCCCCCAAGGTCTGGATGCTTCACACTAATGGAGCCTCCAATGTCAAAGAGACCGTCTGGGAATAGTATTTCATACTCCCACTGGGGAAGTATTAAGGTAGGCAATTCATAGTTCTCCTTTAAGTAACAATAAAGAGAAGTATGAGGCTTTGATTGCAGGTTTGGAATTATCTCGAGGCTTAGGGTCCCAAATAATTGAAGTCAACTATGACTCGTTGCTGGTGGTGAACCAAGTTCATGGAGTGTTCGAAGACAAAAAGGAATGCATGTAAAGATACCTCGAGAAAAGAGTGGACAGTGGTGTATATACCATGAGAAAAAAATGTAGAGGCAGATGCACTTACGAACTTGGGTTCTAGCATGGAAGCAGAAGGTCCTAAAGCTGAGTCAGTTGTTCAGCTTCTATATTCAGTCCTAGACTCAGAAGGATATGATGAGGTGATCTTGACCAGCCTGACTTGGGATTGGAGGAATAAATTCTTGGACTACCTTGTGGACGAAAAACTCCTGGAGGAGCTGAAAGCATCCAGATCTCTAAGGACCAAAGTCGCTCGATATTGTGTTGTTGATGGAAAACATTACCAGCAGTACTAGTTGGTCCCTTGGCCTGATGCGTAGGCCCCAAGGAAGTCGATTATGTGATGACAAAAGTACATGAAGGGATATACGGAAACCATTCTAGAGAAAAATCCTTAATGAGAAAACTCACGAGGGCCGGCTATTATTGGCCCCGAATTGGGGAAAATACAAAGGCATTCGTGAAAAAAGGCAATAAATGTCAGCGTCACGAGCAAATGTTGCACCAACCGGGGGAAAAATTGCATCCGATTGTGTCCCTATGACCATGAACGGATATAGTCGAACCTTTACCTGCAGCTCCAGGACAGGTATCACAAATTATATTTATGAATGACTATTTTTCTAAATTGGTTTAAGTTGTAGCTTATACAAAGCTCCGAAAAAAAAAGATGATCGATTTTATCTAGCAACTTATCAATTGTTGTTTTGGCATCCCAAATGAGATAGCTTGTGACAACAGTTACAATTTTATTGGGGCCAAAGTTACAAAGTTCTTGGATGACTTGAACATCAACTGGATCACCTCCACTCCCTATCATTCTAGTGTGAATGGTCAAGTGGAGTCAACAAACAAGACTATAATCAAGAACTTGAAGAAAAAGATGGAAGTGAAAAAAGAAAAGTGGCCTTCCATGTTACCGGATATATTATGGGCATATAGGACCACAACAAAGATGAGTACCGGAGAAACTACCTTTTTCTTGGTTTATGGTGCAGAGGCCTTGATCCCGGTAGAAGTTGGAACTCCGAGTTTAAGGTATCTCCGTGCAAAGGAGCAATCTGACTTAGAATCAATGATTGTACATCTATACTTACTCAAGGAGCATTGAGATCTTGTGTATGTCCGAATGGTGGCCAAGAAATAAAGAATGGAGCGATACTATAACCGGTGCACAAATATCTGACATTTCAAACTTAGGGAACTTGGTGCTCCGGAGAGTGACTCAAAGCATGCGAGAACCTAAAACGGGGAAACTAGGTCCAAACTGGGAAGGACCATATATAGTCATCGAGAACAACGGTAAATGGTCTTACCAATTGATAGATCAAGAAGGAAATAAACTTACTAGAAATTGGAATGTAAGTCATTTGAAGAAGTATTATGTTTAGCAAGGAAAACATGCGATGCACTTTTTTTCTCTTCGTTCGGTTTTTGTCCTAATTGGGTTTTTCTGTCAAGGTTTGTAATGAGGTAACACAAATAAAAGTATGTTAAGGGTCTTGCTACTAAAAAAGGTTATCCAGTATTTGGGTCTCCAAATTATAAACACCTAAACATTGGGGGCCATATACACTCATACCAAGAGGGTAAATTAAAAGTTTCATGGGAAAAATACTTATCACTGGGGACTTCCCAGATCATTAGATGGTACATAAATGTAAAAAGACTGACCACACTAGATTGCAGCTGAATTATTCTTACATTTGTTGTTACAAATGTCAGTTAAAGGAATCAATAAAATTTTCCTTTTATGATTAAATAAATCTTTGCCATCAAGAGCATAAATGTTACACCCCGTAGTTTTATGTGTGATCAAAGGTAAAGTTAGTCGACTTGAGTTCCGATAACCCAAGACCCTTCCCGAAGGTCACCTATGACTTATATGGATGCTAGGAAGGTTTGCGGAAGGTTAGAGCTCAATCAGATTGAAGGAACCATCCCTTGGCGAAGTTTGACGAAGTTAGAGTGATACGCTAAGCGTTTCACGTTGTGTATGAGATCCACCTTACAAATTGGGGATCTAAATAGAAGTAAAATTTGAGGAAATTTCTAGAAGAGAAATGTGGCTGCATATTAGGCCCATATATGGTCTCGCATATGTGAGGCGGTGGCCGACTTTCCATGGCTATTTAAGTTGTGCTTCATGTTATTTACTCATTTCTCGATCTTCACAAGTCCTAGACCCTTCTAAACTCTCCCTAGCCATCCACAAGGGTTCCTATACTTATCCTAAGTCAAATAACTCCCCTCTTCCTTTAGAAGTGAAGTGGAAGTAGTAGAACCACCTAGTTGGTGTTGTTATGGATGTATATCTTCTTCTTGGAAAATTAGGAGTTGTTGAAGAGGATTATCTTGCTAGGTTAAAGTATGTTTTTCTTCCTTATCTATGAAATTGATCACACATAAGTCTTAGCTAAGCTATATGGGGAGATAGTACAAGACTAACACCTAAAGGAGTTGTGTTGCTGTTGTAACTTAATTAGGTTGCTTGTTAAGGTTGTTATGATAGATACAAGGGTGAATATGGTCATGTGGATGATTGGTTGTATGTTGGATGTATGAAACTTGTTGTTTGAAGTATGATAAGGGTGAAAGGTTTGTGGGATGTGCTATCCAAATTATCCTTGGATGAGGTTCACTCTTTTTATATCGAAATCTAGCTCTATAGAATAAGTGATGGTTTCTAATTATTGTTGTAGATTGACACGAGCAATCAACTGTATCTGTTAGCTTTCAAAGGGGAATGCCAAAGGTGTGTTAAGGATAAACTATTCCTTCTTTTGGCATGATTGTTGAATTGATGACATGTGATGAAACGTCCGCTAAAGAGACTCTATTTCGGTCTAGGGAAGACCTGTTAATATCTCATGACTCCTTGGTGATCTTATAAGAACTAGACATTATGAGTACTATTTTGTTGACTCGTATGACATAAGTATTTATTGATGTTAGGTTCCAAATGTTACTTGGGGGTTAATGACCTCACATCACTCCAATGAGTTCACAACACCTTCTTATAACTTCAATGATAGTATGAATCTATGTGGATCTAATAGTGACATATAAGCAAAGTAGTAAGGCTATATACGTGTGTACACTACCTATAGTGGCATGATTATGTATTTCTATTTACCACCAGGCTATGACCAGTTGGGCAGTTACCACGAGTTGGGAAGTTACATATCATTATTTACCATTGGTCGAGTAGACACATTATTTACCACCGGGCTATGATCAGTCGGGTAGTTACCACCGGGCTATGATCAGTCGGGTAGTTACCACCGGTTGGATTGTTATATATATCATTATTTACCACCGGTTGGGTAGGCTAATTATTTACCATCGAGCCACAACCAGTTTGGCAGTTACTACCACTAATCAGTTAGGCAGCCTAACAGATAGACTCACAGTGTTAATGTAGCATCATAAAATAAGTTTATAATGTAAGAATGTCCATTATGTATGTTTTTGCCCTCAGCGGTATATATATGCACAGTTTTGGATCTTCTGTTCGCATGCTTTTATGTCATATTATTTCATAGTTATCATTTTGAGGCCTTGTTGGCCTAGATGATTATACATTCGCGTAATGATATTCAGGTGGTTCGCTCGAGTCGTCCAGGCGTTAGGTGTCGGCCACACCCCCTAAGGTTGGGTAGGTCATTTCCAAGAGAGTCTACAAAGCCGTATCTGCTAGAATCTTGTTTATGGATGTGTTGTGCACCATATTTATAAACGGGAGGCTACAAGACATTTAGGATGGTTACCTTTTCTTCTTATTCCAGATCATGCGATAGAGTTTAAGTGTAAGGAATTGGATTCTTAACCCTTTGTCTTGTTTTGGATACAACAATGCCTATGAATAAAAGAGCTTTGGCTAGACAAAAGGGAAATGTTGTAGTTGACGAGGGTACGAGTAGAGTACTACCTATTAGAGAGGGCCAGAGTGAGGCCCAGAGTGTGTATGTGACACCCCCACATGATCCATTGAACCATCCGACACTAGGATAGCATATGAGGGAAACAACCCATTCAGCCCCTCCGTTTGAAACTTATGACGAGGATATGGATATGTGGAGCGCTATATGATTAATAACTCAATTAGTGGCCCCCAGGCCCAGTGCTAGAGTGTGGGTGTTAGACCTTATAATAGGGCAGTTAGTGCGAGGGTCTGGGATTTCATTAATTTGGATCCTCTAGTGTTCATGGGGTCTGGCCGGAATGAAGATCCATAAAATTTCTTGGATCAGATGTACTAGACGTTGCAGGTGATACATGTTACTGATACCGAGGTCATAGAGTTGGCTTCATATAGATTATAGGATATTGTGGTTGTGTGGTATGAGATGTGGACATAGTCTAGGGGATCGGGTGCGCCAACAGCGGTATGGAAAGAATTTTCTAAGGCCTTTTTCAACATTATTTACCGGTAGAGATTTGACGGGCCAGACAAGATACATTTCTACTTCTACAGCAAGGTAGAATGATCGTATTGAAGTATATCCTTCAGTTTAATTCATTGACAAGGTATGCCCTTATGATCGTGGCTGAAATGAGTGATCGAGTGCACTGATTTGTGAACGGTTTGGGGCCACATCTGGTTAATAAATTTACTACAACCTCCTTAAATATGGATATGTATATCTCTCATATCCAGGTCTACGCTCAAAATATGGAAGATCAAAAGCCGCAACAACAGGAGGATGGTGACATGAGTCAACATAAAAGGGCTAGATCTGCTAGCCAAGCTGAGCATTATTGGAATGATCCTAGGCCCTCAGCCGACCCTACAGTTAGTACTCCTTCTCAAGCCTAGGGGCCATAATATGATAGATCTATTTATTTTGGATCGAGCTCAGACCTTGGGTTTTCAGCAGCGGAGAGGATCGTCGTTGACGAGACCACATCCTCTGCGATGTGAGTAGTGTGGTAGGATCCATTCAAGGCATCTTCATCAGGATTATAATGTATGTTACACTTGTGGGGATCCCAATCACTTTATGCGAAGTTGTCTGATGAGGAGTAGAGGTAGTATGGCTCATCCAACTGGATCAGCAATGGCTTCATCATCCTCAGTGCATCCCGTAGAGTGTGGGCCTTAGAAAATGGCTAGTAGGGGCCGAGGTAGGGGAGGGGCCTCTAGCTTTGGCGGTGGCCAATGTCACAGTTATTCTTTGATTGGACGACAAGATCAGGAGACACCTGACTTTGTTGAAGGTATTCTTACGATGTTCCGTTATTTTTCTCATAAAATAGATGTATTGATTAATTCGGGTTCTAGTTTTATATATGTTACCTTGTTTATAAGTCGAGTGTGAAACCTAAGTTGTGGAATAGGCCTTTTAACGTAACCACCTAAGTTGTAATAGTCGGAAACACGAAGGTTAAGGTAGAAATGTTATAGCGC
The DNA here is from genome assembly GCA_029783415.1 of Anisodus acutangulus. Taxonomy (NCBI): domain Eukaryota; kingdom Viridiplantae; phylum Streptophyta; class Magnoliopsida; order Solanales; family Solanaceae; genus Anisodus; species Anisodus acutangulus. Next base: position 646,923 of record CM056499.1, read on the forward strand.
TATTTGACACGGACCAATGGATCTTAAGGAAAGTTATGGTATGCCTTATGATGTTATGAATGGAGGTGCAGTTGTGGAAGGCCAATGTCATATTTTGATATGTGCTATGTAACCCAAGAAGGCGATAGATGTATTTTAGTGGTCCGACTGGATTAGGTAGTTCTATCTATGGAGGAGACTCTTCCAGAATTTTCAAAAGAAGTTGGAGCTAAAAGTCTTCAACTATAGTAGCCCAACATTCAAAGACGAATGTTCTTAAGGGGGGAAGGATGTTACACCCCGTAGTTTATGTGTGATCAAAGGTATTTATTGATGATAGGTTCCAAATACTACTCAGGGTTTAACGACCTTACGTCACTCTAATGAGTTCACGACGCCTTCTTATGACTTCAATAATAATATGAATCTGTGTGTGGATCTAATAGTGATATGTAAGCAAAGTAGTAAGGCTATCTACATGTGTACACTACTTATATGGGCATGATTATGTATTTCTATATATGGAGAGTCATCATTGTTATCAGAAGAATGTGAAGGAGAAGACTTAGAAGAGGACATTATGGAAAGAGGTAAACGGAAGGAAGAAAAACTTACAAGGGTTTTAAGTTTTTGAGAAAATATTAGTTGCCTTTATGAAGATTTTGGACTCCTATTTATGGGATGAAAAGGTAACATTTGGAAAGTGAAGAGACACATATCATCATTGCGTTGAATTTTTGTCAATCGAAACAATTGGACAGTTGCCGTCGTTTCGGAAGTATTAAAGGGATATGACGTTTGACATTTTTGTAATCATTGTGTTTCCGTTTTCCTACCAAAGTACAGGGTTTTGGTTAGTCTAGTCATGACACGTGGCAGGTGATTATGAGTCAGATCCATATCATCTTCTGGTGCTACCGGTGAAGCAGGAATGGAACCAGAGGCATTGGAAGGTTGTGAGGTACTGGGAATTGGGAAGGTCAGGTGAACAATTCGAATTCCAACGAGCGGCAGCTACTAGTCCGATTCCACACCTTCTAATGGAGCATTAATGACACTTATGAATACACCAATTATCCAATTATTACATCATTCATTCTCTTATATTAATAAGGGCATATATCGTGGGATGTGTACCCGTGAGCTCAAACATAAATATGACACATTATCCCATTGTAAAAATCATCATATGCAAGTTATTACAATATACTTTTTGATCACTCTTTGCATCAATATTTATGCTTTTATACTAGAAGAATACTTTGTTTGGAAGCCATAACAAGAAGCTTATGATAGTCTCAGGCTAATTATCTCTTAACATAGTCTTATTATTACTTATTTGCATTATAAATTATCGTATACTTTTTGTCAAATCAGTCAATCGAGACCTGCGTGTACCACGTGTACAAATTTAAGTGTACTATTTTACGGATAAACATCTAGTATTCCATCAGTTCAATAGTCATTTAATTAACTATTCAGTTTAGTAGCTATTTAGTGTAGCATTTATTCAGTTCAGTATTCATGTATTCATGAAAGTTCAGTGTTCAGTTTTTTCGTTAGTAACGTGTATGACCCAGAGTTAGCTATAGAGATTATCAAGACCATCATTCGAGGATGAATAATCCAAGGGAAAGATAATGTAACACCTTGGATCTTCTGGATAATGTTTGACTTGTACTTTGAGAATTTAACAAAAATTAGAAGTTAGAATGCTTTTGAGAAAGTTGTTGAAGGGCTTACCTCAAGCAACCATAACCCTTGATCAGAAGAGAATTTTAAAAATGCGTCCTTAATGAAATTTGTAGTACGTTGAAATACCTTTCCATCCATATAAGGACTAGTTCGAACGAAGGTCGGCACAAAAAGTTACGCGCGTTCCTTAACATGATTGAACCCTTCAAATCCATAAAAAAATCAATTGGGACAACGTGTTGGGTGAGAAAACCCTATAATGCGAGTCCATGAAGATAGAACATCAAAAAGGTAATTTTGTCACCCTCTAATGGATTATAGTTGTGTATTTGTGATTAGACTCTAAGATTTAGACTACAAGTTGATGGGTTTGATAGAAAAAATGTATGAACTATTGTATGGTTTGAATTGTTGACTTAGGGTTGTTGTAATCATAGGGGTGATGAAGAATGATGTTAATTATATCTAATTGAGATCATAGAATCACCTAAAATCAAGAGGATGGGTAATTGGGTAAAGAAACACCATTAATGAAGGTTGTGGGGCTTCATGCCCACAAGGTATTTGATAAAATGCCTAGATGACCAAAACGTGAGTATTGTTACTAATGATGATTCCCTTTTACATGTATTGCCATAAATTAAGGTCGAAAGGAGTGACGTTGTATTACGCTTAACGGACAGAATTGAGGTATGTAAGGCTAACTCTCTACGTGTGGAAATGTTAATGATTCTGTCCACGCCACGTTCTTTTATGTTTATGAAGAGGTGTAGAACTCCCTTTCTCTAAACGGTATAGTTTCATAATTTGTACATGATTGTAGTTCCGAATGTCGTGAACTCAGTATGTAATCCGTATAGACTCGTGTTTGAAATTCCATGAGTACCAGTCATGAAAACTCAGCATGCTCACGAATAACTAATGCTTTAAGCTCCATAATCAGTTTGTGAATACATGTCTCAACATAGTAATATTCAATATTCTAGTGTTATGCATTACAGTATGATTCTCAGTTCCTTAATATAAATTGTTGAATACCTATATTTGGGTCCGAGGCCACAATTATATATATCGGGTTTTATATAAAATATTAATGTTCCGGAATCTTGAGATATGACTAATCTTTGGCCAAAGTATGAAAAAGAGTGAAAACATAGATGATCAATGAAGACTAAGAGTGGAAAAATTCAAAATACCACCTTTAACTCAAAAATTTCTTGCGTTAAAGGACTTAACCGTGTCGCTACGATTAAATCCATTTAACGCCAGAAATTCTTGAGTTCAAAGATACTTTTGTTGTTTTTTCTTGTTGGGGTATTGTGGTTGTGTTTTTTTGGGGTCATTTAGGTTTCGGACTCTACCATACTATCCGCACCGGGTGTATACACCCAACTTAGTTAAGTTAATCATAAATAATAAATTAAGGTCTAGAATCCTGTTTTTAATAAAGAAAAAATTTAAAAAGGAAGTAAAGTTTATAAAAGAAAAAAAAAAGAACAAAGTTAATATCATATAATTTATAGCACAATTTCTCGTACTTTCATTGATTGATTTTCGAGTAGGGATGAAAAGACATGTTAAGTGTAAAAAGTTCTCCATTCCAAGGGCTCAAATTCAAGATCTGATTAAGGGTGGATGAATCCCAACCTTGTGACTTCTATGGAAATCTACGTTATTGTAGCCTCTATGGAAAATAAAATAAAAGATTACGCTTGCCTTCCCGTTTCTGTTCAAGTAACCTTCAACTAGCGTTCTACCCAAAAAAAAAAAAAGTCAAAGATGACTCCGAGTCAAACTTATAAACGTCTTCTCTAAATTCAGGCATAAATGTTTAGTCTTTAGGAAATAATCTTTTCAGATTTAGAAATTTAAATATAGTTTCCAAATCATATATGCGTTGGAAAAATATAAAGAATAAGTAAGTAGCGTATAATAATTTGTGCTGCATGATGGAGTTTATTTAGTTTCCAAGTAGTAAATTGGCCATTTCATTGAGACGGACTAGAAAGTAAACACTTCGAGTAGTTCCTAATTTAAAAAGAAGTCACAGTAGATACTAGTTTTATTGGTTTCCGGTGAAGCTTTGTCACATGTTTACTATTGTTCCATGTCATTAATTTGCATTTGGTTCACGAAGGAATTACTATATTCTAAGTTTCTAACTTGTTGCTATACCAATTAAGCAGTCCTATCTGTCTAACAATTTTCCTTCCTGGTAATGAAAAGGGGAAAAACCAATTTGCACTAAAAAAGAAAATATGCATGTGACAAAAACATTAGAACTACTTTACAACTAGTAATAGTGTTTGCCTTCAAAGTCCTTTAAGACGGTCCTTTGACATAAGACTGTTTTAGAATCAACGTTTATCCAGAGTTACCTATTTGTTTAATTAAAAAAAGTCACCCTACGGCAATCGTCATTTGATTTTACTTTGCGATGTAGTTTAACAATCAATAAAGTAGGAAAAAAGACGATAGGTATTAGAATTGGAATTTTAATAGAAGTAAAAAAGGTTCAGCTGTTTCTTTTCATCTGTCTAAAGCTTTGGTGGACAAAGAGTCATCACGTACTTTTACTGATGGGAGGATGTAGGTGTTGGAATAGCCGAGGGACGTGCAAGTTAGTCCTGCACCACCATTACCCAAAAAAAGAGTTGTCTTGAGCTGATTTATTTTTAAAGAGGTAATAAAAAAATAGCTACAGTTAGCTTTTAGTAGATCAATATTTGTCCAAATTTAGGTACCATGTCCCACATGTCAGACTTGGACAAGTGACATATAAAAATGGGTTGAACTGATTAAACCCAAGTTGATCCATACAAAAATTGGCTGAGATGGAACCAATATGGGTTGATTCTTAACTCTATGTTTTGAACAAATTGTTTCTCAATTCTTTTACTGAATCATAACAAGAAAAGAGTTAAATAAATAGAGATAACTTTTCTCTAACCCCATTGTATTGTTGAAAAAGAGGTATTGAATAGTACGGGATTCGGTTATCTTATGATCCATACTCAGCCATATTGTCTCTCAAGTCAAATTGACCCGAACATATTTGGGACAAATTGGATCATGACATTTACTTTTACTACATGTCCAACCTAGGGATGTGCATGCTTTGGTTAATACTGAATTACCATATGAAAACCAAAATTTTATGCACTTCTATTTTTGTGTTACGATATTTGATATGGTGTGTTTAATAGAAATGGATCAAGTAGATGCAGAATTACAAGAGAAACAAAAGGGCTCACATAGAGCATAAGCAAAAGTTGTTAGCGTCTTTACAATGAGACAATCCTCAATGGCAAAAATATTTTCGGATCACAATCCTATCATGTTGACTTGTGGAAACTGGGAGTTAAAAAATCCTACTTTAAGTTTGAAAATTGGTCTCCTCAAGGATGGAATCTAAACATTAGGAGAAACTTAAATGATTGGGAGGTGGAAAGGGTGGCCAAGCTATTGATGGACATTGAGGCCTTCACTGATATAGTTGATGGGCCTAGTGCCATCAGATGGAGACACAACAATGATAATTTTTTCTCTGTCAACAGGGCATCCAAGAGAGGTATTATGGGTGGTACTGAGGGCAACTCAATTTTATGGAGGAATATTTGGAAAAATATAGCGCCCACCAAGGTAAAATGTTTCTCTTTTTTAGTTGCTAGAAAGGCATGACTTACTCAAGAGGTATTACAGAAGAAAGGTTTGCCCGTAGTTCCCAAATGCTTTCTGTGTATGGAAGCCATAGAAACAAACAATCATCTTTATTTGCATTGTAGATTCACTGCACAAATCTAGGTAATTTTTTTTAGTTTCACCAAAGTGAACTGGACAATGCCAAAATACACTGTTGATTTGCTGATTTGTTGGATTAGAAGAGGGGGAAGTAAGAGTCAAAAGAAATGATGAATGATAATTCCGGCTTGTGTTTGGTGGACAGTTTGGAAAGAAAGAAATGGTGGATGTTTCGAAGATAAGTCCAATTCCATTCAGAAAGTGAAGTGAAATTGTATTGTATCTTTCTACTTTTGGTGTGAAGAACATTGTATAGAAGATGTAAAGGATATTTTTCAATTCTTAGGATCCTTGTAATCATCAAGCTGCTTTTCTTCCTTTCTTTTGTCTCCTTTTGCTGATCGCCAACATTACCCTAAATGATGAGGAATACAACTGTACCATTTTCAAAAAAGAAAATATATCAAACTAGCACTAAAGAGCTAACAAAGTCAAAAAATTGTTCAGTGTTAAAAACAGGGGTTAAATTAACCCAACTAAACAGAAGAAATAGACAACTAGCTTTAAGAGAGTGGGTTGGAGTTGAAATCCCATCAAAACATCTATGGTTCCTTTCAGTCCATAAACTCCAAAGAATAACTCCAGGAATCATCACCCAAACTTTCGTGATAAATTTATCAATTCTCCATGAATTCCAGCTTACAAAGGCCTCTTTCACATTTTGTGGCATGACCCATTATAAGCCAAAAATACAACGGAACATTTTCCATAGATCATTTGCCACTGCACAACGAACTATCAAGCACGCTGTTGAAAGAACTAGTCTTCCACCCATTGACGGATATTGCATCTGCAAGGAGGCCAGTCTTTTTTTGAACTTTTCTATGATCCCATTCCAGATTTCAGCATTCTTGAATTTTTATTCAGAGATAAATATAGGTATGTGGTAGGAAGTGTTCCAATAGTACACCCCATGATACTTGCCAACTCTTAAATTTTTGGGACATCGTTGACCGAATACAATATGTTTTTCAGCACATTAACATGCAAACCTGATAGTGCTTCAAAGAGGAGGAGAGAAAGGTTCAGGTATAACATTTGTGTTAAGTCAGGCTCACAAAAAATGATTGTATCATTAGCATATAGCAGATGTGAAACTGTGATTGAGGACCCAGTACTGGAACCCCCACTGAAACCCTGAATCCACTGCATTTTTCTGGCATTGTCCAACATTATGCTCAGACCGTCCATTTCTATAATAAACAGAAAGAGAGAGGGTCCCCTTGTCTGATTCCTTTCCGAGGAGAGAAAACCTCCACTAGTCCACTATTTACTATGACTAAGTATTTCATAGTCGAAATACTAAATCTGATCCATCTATCTCCAAATCCCATCTTTCTTAGAATCAAAATAAGGTTATACTAGTTAAGCTGGTCGAAACCCTTCTCAATGACAAGTTTGCACATCACACCAGGTTCACCTCTTTTGACTCTCCAATCTAGCATTTCATTTGCTATCAATGCTGCATCTGTGATTTGTCTGTGCTTTATGAAAGCATTCTGATGAGTTCAAATAAGCTTGCCAATAATCCTCTTAAGCCTTTTTGACAAAATCTTAGACACAATCTTGTATATATTACCAACGAGGCTTATTGGCATGTAGTCTTTTAATTCCACAAGTCCTTTCCTTTTCGGTATCAGTGCAATGAAAGAATCATTACACGATTTAACCATATGACAATTATGATGGAAATGGTTGAGAGATCCTATTACTTTTGGCTTGATAAAATCCCATGTTTTTTTAAACAAAGCCATAGTGAAACCATCAATACCTGGTGCTATCAAGACCTTGTGCTTTGTTAGGAGCACAAGACTGAATGATAGAGTGGACTTCCTCATCAAAAGCTTTTTCAAGCATATCTCTATCATCTCCTAATAAGCTGGGCACATCTCCAAAATTGGTAGTAGGCCTCCAAATCTCATTTTTTGTGTACAGGCTTTGGTAATATCTTAGTATTTCCTCCATAATTTGCACTCTGTCTTCAATTATTTCACAATCCGCCTTGAGTTTATCTATGTTGTTATATCTTCTGTGAGAGTTGGACATTACTTGAGATTTTTTTGTGTTCTTTTCTCCATCTTTAAGCCACAAACATCTGGACTTTTTCCAAGTTCTGAACTTCCAACTTTAGATTAATAAGCCTTTGCTTTTCCATTTGGGTGGGAGTTCATTTCTCAACAGCTTGTTGTAAAATTGATATCTCTGCCTCTTATTTCTTCAACCCTATCATAAACTTCCTTATTCCAGATGGTAATATCTTTTGCCAGATTCCTCAATTTTTTAGTAAGGACAAAATTTGGAGAACCACCTATTGTATAGCTTTGCCACCACCTCTTTAACATGTTAATGAAACCCTCTTTCTACAACCACGTGTTCTCAAATTTAAAATAGGAACTTGTTGTTTCCCAGTCTCCATTTTGGGGTTTATGATCAGAGATAACCCTTGGAAGTGCTAACTGTTTGATGGATTGGAAACTTTCATTCCATTCTGTTGAGAAGAGAAACCTGTCAATTTTGGAAGATTGGAGGGTGTCTTCCCCCCTTGAGCAGGTATATTGAGCCCCTTGAAGAGGTGGGTCAATCTGTTGTAGGTCTGAAATTGTATCTGAGAAACTCGCCATGGTCGTGGATCTTCTGCTGCATTTGAATTTTTCATTTTCAAACCTGCACACATTGAAATCACCACCTATCACCCATTGATTACCCTAGAGCCTCCTTATTTCTCCTAGTTCCTCCCAAAATTCTTCCCTTTCTATATTAGAGTGGGGTCCATAAACCCCTGTAAAACACCATCTAAAACTTTCATGAAGACTTTCAAGGAATCAAGTAATAGGGAAGCTGCCTGGATAAGAGTCAGAACATTTCCAGTGTCTCTTATCCCAAATAATGATATCCACCCCTAGTACCACTTGCCTTTAATTCAACCCAATCAACCGACATACTTAATTACATATGAAATCCATACATTATATTATTGTATAGATAATTATTTACTTAAGTTAAATATAAACTAATAAAAGACCTAAAATCATACAAACTAAAAGCTTTATGATTTTACCACTAAATATAAATTAAATACTAAATTATATATATTCATATACAAGATATATTACTCAAGCATATGTGTTGTTTTTTAGCCAACACTAGATAATTTTGATTCATTTCAAGCACGAAAGAGTTCATACGATTGTCGAAGTCATAATTCTTTACTGTATGTAATTAAAGTCGAACAGACTATGGTTACAGACTTATTGTACCACACAAAACCGAACTTAAATATTGAACCACATTAAACTAATTTGGTAAGGTAATGGTAGATCATTTTGAAAAGCCAAAAATTGAAATTACCGAACCAAAATTTTAATAAACGTACCGTATCATAAACATCCACGGTTCGGCCTATCTTTTGACACGCCTAACATTAAATTACTACTATTATAAATATAAAAATATGAAAATTTGAATATATTTCCTTAATCTTTTAAAAAAATTATAGGTTGCTCATTAATCTTTTGACTCTAGCTTACAATTATTAAAAGTCTTGGATAGTTGATGGTCCTTCAACAGAAATATTATTGTTAGAAGTTGTATAGTATATAGATAATCTTACTAATTTACCACATATGTATAAGTTCATATATGCATGACTGGTGCTGATGAAGTCTTGGGTTATTATAATTTGACTAGGCACCCAAGGGTGTGGCACAATGGTCATTGAAATGAATTGAGCACCATGAGGTCTCAGGTTCAATTTCCAGCAGAGACAAAAATAGTATCCCGTGGAATTAGTCGAGGTGTGCGCAAGTTGACCCGGACACCACAATTATTTAAAAAAATTAACTAGACCATTTTGACAACTATTATTCGTTAACAATAATTTAATTTCTTACCTAGGCTATATCATCTTATCAAGTCTTTGTTGTTGCATTTTTTTTGGTAATAAGAGTTACATAATTTCAATGACCCGAGTTTATTGAAATACTTCTCATTTTCGGGTAAATATTTTTTTCCCAAGATTAAGTAGTTGGGTAAAACAAAAAAGATTGTTTGACTAACCGCAAGGGTGGCTCAGTTTGTTGAACATGGGACTTTCACAATGGAGGTCTCAGTTTCGGAACTCCCTGCCTACGACAGTAGGGGATTTGTCTTCTGGGTGTCGATCGTCGTACGGGGCTTGCCTAATGCATGTTATCTCTCCTGTGTGGTTTGCGTACTATTTCATAGGAGCAGGGTTTATCTTGTGCGCACCCCAAGAGTAGCGACTGCGGGTTCCCTTGTATAAATGTAAGATTGTTTGACCTTAGAATATGGTTGATAGCAACAACTAAATCAATATATGGTAAGCAGTTAGCAACAATCAAATGCAAATCTAAATTAGATCACATAATCTCATGTATTTCAAATTTATTCAATACCCTTACACTTTTTTTAACTGATTGGTAACTCATTTTTCTTTCTTTTTTAATATAATTGTTTTAATAATAAGTAGGCTGGTAGACTAAAAAAGTTGGTAAATACTCCATAGAAAGTTAAATACACTGATAACGTAAATATTTTTTTATATTATTAATTTGTATATCCTAAATAAAATAAAATGATGGGGTTGTTTCTTGTTGAGATATTTATGACTTTTAAGCATCTTACATGGAATTCAGCAAAAATTGCTTAGAAACCGAAATGGTATTTGCAGAAAATTAACGAGTGATTGTCCAATTGTTAAAAAGTCTATTAGATTAGCTTAAAAACCAAAATGGTATTTTCTGTTATTCCATGGTTTGGTTAACAAAAAATATTTGTACCTTCCACCCCCACCCCAGAGATAACATTACAAAAAATAGAGGCTTTTCACCAGAAATAACGAAAAGAAAGAAAATGGGTAAACATTAATGTTAAACAAGGTATATACCCGTGATATACACTATACTTCAATAATTAAAAAATAAAAGAAATTAAGGGTTAAATAAAATGAAAAAGGAGAACAAGATTTCTCTCTTATCTTCACCCTTTAAATCCAATATATATATATATATATTATTCTTTTTATTTTTTTTCACTTTTGCTTGGTACTGTCACTTACTATACTTCCTTCCTTTACAAAGCTTCCATCTTTCATTTGCACTGCTTCGTTCTCAATTCTACACTCTCATTCTGTCAATTCAACCTTCTTTTCGTCTCTCTCTGCATTCTTCCTTGTGTAATCTAAAGTGGGATTTCAGTTCTTCAGACTCTTTCTTCAATCTTCCTAGTTGTTCTTGCTCAATCTTCTATACCTTCTCTTTTCCGTGGTTAATTAAGGCTTAGCTTTGGTTATCATGGCCAGTTCGGAAGCTCAACGCTTGTAAGTTTTTACGTGTTAGATCGCTAGTTATTTTATAGAAAAAGCTACTATGCCTCAACGTATTTTATTCTTACGTTTTTAATTATTGATACTCTTGATAATCCGTGTTTATCTATTTTTCTTTTGACTTTGGCTGTATATGGTTTTCCACCTTTGTTTCACTGTCTTTAATCATGCTTTTCTGTTGTGTGTTTTTTCAGACTTGAATTTGCCATTCTCGATTACATGTCTAAAAGAGGTTTCCATCAGATTCATGAAGCATTCATCCGCGAAATTCATGCCAATCGAAATCCGTTGGTAAGTAACTCCTTTTAATGAATTTTATTCTTTTAATCAGTTGCTAAAAGTTGATCCTCTTATGAATTAAGATTTGTTTTTTGGTAATGGTTGTTGTTTACTTGAAAGGGTCGTATTATTTTTATGCTTAATTAGTTTGGGAATTCTTACATATAACCATGTGGTGGATTGCTGATTATGTTCTTGAAAATTTTGTTAATAGGTTGAGGTCATTCTCTTTGATTGATGTGGTACATTTTAGTTACCTAATGTTGGATTTATTGTATTAACCTCCCTTTACTATTTTAGAGTTTAGAGAGATATATTCAATGGAGTTGAAGTGATGTGATAATATGATATCAAGCTTTGAAGTAATGATTTTTTATTTTGTGGTTCGTTTCATCTATTGATTCTCCTCATGAAGCATTTCTTCAAGCGTGGTGGGTTAAATTTTATGAAGCACACACCTCTAGGTTTCCTGACTTTCCTGTATTTGCTGTCAAATCCTTTGATAAGGTGTTACCCATGGACCTTTTCTGTGCCTTGTTTATGTTTAACTGATATGAAATAATTGTGAACTAAATGCTTAATTTCTAATTTCTTAGGTTACACAGACTCTGGAAAATGTTGTAGCTAATAGTGGTCCCGTAAACCAATCCTATGCTTCTTGTTGATGTTGGACAGATGTTGTGACAACATCTGTAAATGCTCAGGATAACATTTTATGAAAATAAGAATGTTGCCTGCGATGTTGTGACAACATTCCTGACAACATCTCTGTAACAATTTTGCCTATTCTTCCGGCCAAAACAGGTTGTGTTACTGTGAGTAAAAAATGACCTAGGCAAGCTTACAATGATGCTGTATTTAAAACGTGGTAAAAGAAACAGTCAAAGCTTGGAGAGGAAGCAGCGTGAAGACCAAGTCCAGAACGTTGAGCTTTTTAAGGAGCAAGAACCGGTCCAAGATGAAGCCTTCTTTTACTTAGCCTCCGCAACCAACCAGTGAGGATTTCAAGGGAAGTTCCACACTATAAATAGAGGGGAGTTTCAGAGTATCGATATCCAGAATTGAACGAGAAGAATTACAAAAAGAGCTCTCGGATATTCACCTTAGAAACTGGATCAACACACTTAGCTTAAAGTTGTATAACAACATCTAGTCTCACATTACTATTGCTGCCTAGATTCTATATCAAGCTTATATTTCAAGCAATTGTAATGAAGATGTTGTATTTGTCTTTTTAGATCTTTTAACTTTAGGCTGAAGTCATCTGCGTCTTCACTTTTGTTTGTAATTTCTTTTTCGCATTTATTGTTCAATCTTGTAAAAAGAAATTCATTTGTAATTGTATATAATTTATACAATCCTATGGTCATTGACCATCAAGGGATATATTAATATATACCCTTAAAAATATAAACCTTGTGTCTATTTACTTTTTCATTGCATTTACTCTATAAAGGTTTATAATTGTTTTATCACAATGTTGCCTCAGATGTTGACACAACATTGAAGGCAACATCCAGAAACGGTTTTAATTATTCTAGCTATTACGGTTTTATTCCTACATATTCTTGCTTATCCGTAGCCCCGGACCCAACACTTCTGATCATACTAGAGTAAACATATCTAATGTGATGCCCGTGATGTCGTCACCTCATCTGATGGCTTCCTCTCCTTTGATGGAAAGCTGTCCTGATCTTACAAATGCTAGTATTTCAGATTTGCTGTCAAGAGACATGCCATCAAGCTTACAGATGAATGAAATGGATGACACGCTTCGATTTGCAAGCAATGTTGGGTAATAACATGTTATGTTTATTGCTAAACTGATCATTTTTGCCACATTTTGATCTATTTTCCAATGTCTACCGAGTCACTTCAAACGAGGATAAAGGTTGTGTAATAGGAGCGATGTGGATTTTGTTCTCCTTAATTGTTCAGATATCATTATCTTAAGCTGTTAATGCAACAAAAGAAGATTGGACAAATCACGTTCTTATTATGTCTGTATTGCTATTATGACCTTCTGATATATGATATGTCAAGAGTTTCTTGCAAAACTTGGCTATTTAGGCATGCTCTATAGTCTAGTAACTAAAACCATTACTTTGGTTGTTGAATTTGTGTATTAAAATCTTCTAATTATGTATGTTGTATGTTCATGTGCTTCAGCTACCAAATGGCAATTATTCCTCCGGAGTGGAATGCAAGAGTATGTTTACATTTCCCCCCACATTTGCAAGCTTATTAATAAATAATTACTTGAACAGAATTGACAAGTTTTTATTCTTTTAAGGAATATGGAATAAACTTGGGAGGACCTACGCAAATGGAACCAAATATTCATGGCCACGCAAATGCTTTGCCCGCTTCACCAAAACTTTCTAATGCAGGTTTGTTTTTAATTTAGCTCTAAATATTTTGAATTTAATTTATATTAGTTTTTGTCTTTTGCATTGATAATGTTGGATGTTTGAACATTATGATAATATGCAAATGCTTTTAGCATAAACAATACATTAGAAGGATAACTGCGCATATATTGAAGAGGACTGACTAACTTTTAATGTGTAGCAAATTATGAATCCCTTTTATTTTGGCTTATTGTATATGTCAACCATAAATATTAAAATAGTATTTATGGGTTCCATTTCATTCTCCAACTTAAAGGGAATATCTTTATATACTAAAATGAGGTTCGATCAGGAATACTAAATTAATCCTGATATATATACCTCTATCACTTGGAAATTTTTGAATTGAAAAGAGGAATTGTATTGTTGAAAGATGCAAATATAATCAGATTAAGAATGTTTAGTTTTTGCTAATAAATGAAAACATTAACTAGGTTTTGCTGATCTACTTATTAGCTATCAGTCCCACCAGGACAAATTAAACATTCCTCTATTTTAGTAGCAAACTAATAACAGATGCTCTTGCTAGCATGCTCTTCAACCGACTGCTCCTGAAGGCATCAAACTCTACATCCAATTAATGAATATATTTTGTGAAAGCTGCTACCTAGTTAGTTACTATATTGACCCTTGTGGTCCGGCCCTTCCCTGGACCCCGCGCATAGTGGGAGCTTAGTCAACGGGGCTGCCCTTTTTTTTAAAGTAGTGCGAAGAGAGAAGGATAACCTATTATCCTTGATTAATATGTTACTTATGATAATACTTTTCTTGATAATACTGAGTGAGCCTTTGATGCTCTTGTAACAACAACTTTATCCATGAGTACCCCCTAAGTGTATTGTGTTGAATAACGTCTTATACAAATATTTCCAAAGGTATTAAAGGAGTATTCAATGATAGTGATTGTTTTCTCCCTAATTATTCAATGCTTGTTGCTATTTTCTGAATCAAATAGAGATCTGGGAGAAAAAGCTCTTCTTTTGATAACATGGAGAAGAATCTCTTCAAGAAGTTGTTATTGCTTTTGCTATTGGTTGGAAAATGGATGCAATACTATTGCAGTGCACAGGTCAAAGCGTACCATGACCATTTATATATGGTATTGTGTATCTAGCTTTTACCCATAAAATAAAAGCACACTGATACCTTCTCTATTATCACTTCACTACCTATAAGTCAGTGGTAAGAACCAGCAAGACCTTATTAGCAAAGAGAAGAGTGACAGATCCACCTAAATGGGAAGCTTGACCTTTTACAGCCCTTCACGCAGTCTCATGATGTCCCAAGAGCAGCAACAATGGTTTAAAAACTGCCGAAGACTTCTTCACTCTTTTTTTCTAGCCGTGGTGTCCTGGCTAGCTAGTGCACACCTACGATGTCTAAAACAGCTACCTAACTAGACTTATAAACTTGGGACCTGACTTTTATGTCGTTATGCTAGAAACGATCCAACAGAAAACTCCTGTCACAAAATCCATCATTCATATAATGAAGCTCAACCATCATAAAGTGTCCAAACGCCATTGTCCTTAAACTTCATCAAGTACTACATTTTTCTCAAGTATTTTCCATTCAAGGTTAAGTAGTTCAAAATTTACTCGTATGCGAGTGGTCAATAGTCATTTAATGTAGGTCCTTCTAACCAAGGTCCACTTAAAAGCTCAAAGTACGTCTACAACTCTACTAGTTAGTAGTGTGGAGAAATACATGAACCCTAAATGTCCGGTTAGGAATTCTTTGTGTTTCCCTTTTAACCATTTTAAAAAGTGTGAAAAAGTAATGGAGTACATAAAAGGGAAGCCCGGTGCACAAAGCTCCCGCAATGCGCGGGGTCCGGAGAAGGGCCAGACCACAAGGGTCTATTGTACATAGCCTTACCTTGTATTTCTGGCAGAGGCTGCTTTCACGGCTTGAACTAAAGCGGAAACCTTTAATTTTTTCCTCTTATATAAGTCTTAATAAATTTGCTCAGCCAATAAAGTCTTAAATATAAAGTTATTCTGAACTGGAAAGGTAATTATGTCTTCTCTTATGAATCTTGCAACAACCATTGTAAATAGATAATGGATTTTATAGTGACATTATTTGTGATTTGCATGACCGAGATCATATTTTCAAGAAAATGGTGATAAAACAAACTTTTATATGGCGCTCCTATAGCACTATGCTCCCTTGTGATATTCATTTGGATTACTTGTGACACACCAAATGATCAGGTAATGATCTTAAAGTATAGAATAAAAGGTCTTTGCTCTTCACACTTATGCATGTTTGGAGTATTTTGAGGTTAGAGCTGACAGAGAAGAATATTCCTACAGATAATTCTAATTCTTATAAAATGATTTATAATGGGAATCGGCTGAAGCGTATCAGAACTAAGTCATTTTTAGTGGGACAAAGGAGTTATGACTTAGCGATGAACTTCAAAGTTACTATATTACTATAAAATGAAGTATATTATATAGCCAACTTTAGGTTGATTCAATCAAGGTGTCATGCTGTAACTATTTTAATTTACATGTTTAAGGAACATGATGCTGCTCCAGAATGATAAATTGGTAAGTTGTCGCATATACTGATATATTTGTGAGTCATGCTACCTTGATAAGAGTATTATCTGGACTATATGCAATAAGAGCTTAATCGTTTCCCAATTATTCTTTAACTAGCCTAAGTTTTCAAGTTTTCTTAACCGTGATCATACAATTGGACTTATAAACACTAGCCCAATACGATGAATCGCTAGTATGATGTTCAATGTGGTTCTTTTAACAAGTACTTCTATAGCACATGTGTGGTACCTGCTTGCCCAATATGATGTAAGGATGTTCAACCTACACCTGTGATATCTATCATTGACTCCCACTGGCATAATGATTATGTCAATGGCTAGTGAGAGATTACCATTACTTACCAATAAAAAAGTGCATTACCTTTAGTAAAATCCTTACAACTAAGATTATATTTGACATATTTCCCCATTTGGGTAAAGATGCATGTGCAGGTTGACGTAACAAAAGAATGAACATATGTCAGATAGGAATAAGATCCACCAAAGCAAGTATGCGGCAGAGGCATTCAGTAAAGTTCTTAAAATAGAACTTTGATACAATGCACTTTCCCTTCACATCTTTTTATTTTTTGGTTTTTGAAGGATACTCTGTATGTGCCTTTATGAAGGATTTTGGACTCCTATTTATGGGATGAAAAGGTAACATTTGGAAAGTGAAGAGACACATATCATCATTGCATTGAATTCACGTCAATCGGAACAATTGGACAGTTGCCGTCGTTTCAGAAGTATTAAAGGGATATGACGTTTGACATTTTTGTAATCATTGCATTTCAGTTTTCCTACAAAAGTACAGGGTTTTGGTTAGTCTAGTGATAAAATCCACTTCCCGGGCTCACAAAAGACAGCACAGATTTTGCGGAGACTATCTGTATAGGGCAAAATATGTATAATACAGGTGGAAGAATTATGTCATGACACGTGGTAGGTGATTATGAGTCAGATCCATATCATCTTCTGGTGCTACCGGTGGAGCAGGAATGGCACCAGAGGCATTGGAAGGTTGTGAGGTACTGGGAATTGGGAAGGTCAGGTGAACAGTTCGAATTCCAACGGGCGGCCGCTACTAGTCCGACTCCACACCTTCTAATGGAGCATTAATGACACTTATGAAGACACCAATTATCCAATAATTACATCATTCATTCTCTTATATTAATAAGGGCATATATCATGAGATCTGTACCCGTGAGCTCAAACATAAATATGACACATTATCCCATTGTAAAAATCATCATATGCAAGTTATTACAATATACTTTTTGATCACTATTTGCATCAATATTTATGCTTTTATACTAGAAGAATACTTTGTTTGGAAGCCATAACAAGAAGCTTATGATAGTCTCAGACTAATTATCTCTTAACATAGTCTTATTATTACTTATTTGCATTATAAATTATCGTATACTTTTTGTCAAATCAGTCAATTGAGACCTACGTATACCACGTGTACAAATTTAACTGTACTATTTTACAGATAAACATCTAGTAATCAATCAGTTCAATAGTCATTTAATTAAGTACCTATTCAGTTCAGTATCTATTTAGAGTAGCATTTATTCAGTTCAGTATTCATGTATTCATGAAAGTTCAGTGTTCAGTTTTTTCATTAGTAACGTGTATGACCAAGAGTTAGCTATAGCGATTACCAAGACCCTCATTCGAGGATGAATAATCCCAAGGGAAAGATAATGTAACACCTTGGATCTTCTGGATAATGTTTGACTTGTACTTTGAGAATTTAAAGGAAATTAGAAGTTAGAATGCTTTTGAGAAAGTTGTTGAGGGGCTTACCTCAAGCAACCATAACCCTTGATCAAATGAGAATTTTAAAAATGCTTCCTTAATGAAAGTTGTAGTACGTTGAAATACCTTTCCATCCATATAAGGACTAGTTCGAACGAACGTCGGCACAACAAGTTACGCGTGTTCCTTAACATGATTGAACCCTTCAAATCCATAAAAAAATCAATTGGGACAACGTGTTGGGCGAGAAAACCCTAGAATCCGAGTCCATGAAGATAGAACATCAAAAAGGTAATTTTGTCGCCCTCTAATCGATTATAGTTGTGTATTTGTGATTAGACTCTAAGATTTAGACTACAAGTTGATGGGTTTGATAGGAAAAATGTATGAACTATTGTATGGTTTGGATTGTTGACTTAGGGTTGTTGTAATCACAGGGGTGATGAAGAATGATGTTAATTATATCTAATTGAGATCGTAGAATCACCTAAAATTAAGAGGATGGGTAATTGGGTAAAGAAACACCATTAATGAAGGTTGTGGGGCTTCATGCCCACAAGGTGTTTGATAAAATGCCTAGATGACCAAAACGTGAATATTGTTACTAATGATGATTCCCTTTTACATGTATTGCAATAAATTAAGGTCGAAAGGAGTGACGTTGTATTACGCTTAACGGACGAAATTGAGGTATGTAAGGTTAACTCTCTACGTGTGGAAATGTTAATGATTCTCTCCACGCCACGTTCTTTTATGTTTATGAAGAGGTGTAGAACTCCCTTTCTCTAAACGGTATAGTTTCATAATTTGTTCATGATTGTAGTTCCGACTGTCGTGAACTCAGTATGTAATCCGTATAGACTCGTGTTTGATATCCCATGAGTACCAGTCATAAAAACTCAGTATGCTCACGAATAACTAATGCTTTAAGCTACATAATCAGTTCGTGAATACATGTCTCAGCAAAGTAATATTCAATATTCTAGTGTTATGCATTACAATATGATTCTTAGTTCCTTAATATAAATTGTTGAATACCTATATTTGGGCCCGAGGCCACAATTATGTATATGTAGGTATGCTTGATGTATTGAGCCTACGTTATTGTTCGCACAAAAAATATATCGGGTTTTATATAAAATATTAATGTTCCGGAATCTTGAGACTTGACTAATCTTTGGCCAAAGTATGAAAAAGAGTGAAAACATAGATGATCAATGAAGACTAAGAGTGGCAAAATTCAAAATACCACCTTTAACTCAGAAATTTCTTGCGTTAAAGGACTTAAACCGTGTCGCTATGATTAAATCCATTTAACGCCAGAAATTCTTGAGTTCAAAGGTACTTTTGTTGTTTTTTCTTGTTGGGGTATTGTGGTTGTGTTTTTATGGGGTCATTTAGGTTTCGGACTCTACCATACTATCCGCACCGGGTGTATACACCCAACTTAGTTAAGTTAACCATAAATAATAAATTAAGGTCTAGAGTCCTGTTTTTAATAAAGAAATTTTTTTAAAAGGAAGCAAAGTTAATAAAAGAAAAAAAAAGAACAAAGTTAATATCATATAATTTATAGCACAATGACCTTGGAAATGAATTGGAATTCTCGTACTTTCTTTGATTGATTTTCAAGTAGGGATGAAAAGACATGTTAAGTGTAAAACCACGTACTTCTTGCGATGTCTATTGTTAAATAGAGCACGTTGTTTCTATGATGCTCAGAAAAGGAACAAACCCAAAACATGTTGTAGCTTATGTAAGTTTTTTTTTACTGTGATGATCAATCTACTCATTGTTACGAAGATAACAGGAATATTTAAAAAGAAGTATCAAAATTGAAACAGATGTTCAACTTTATTACACTAATAATTGGTCACTGTAGCCTTAAAACTGTATTGTACATAAACAGGAAATATATACATTGATTTAACAATTTTAAAATTATATGTATTACACTAATTAATTAAGTTTAAGTTCATTTGTATCCTAACAATAGTGCGTGTAATATATACTTTTGGATCTAGTTAAAGTATAAACTTAAAAAGTACTATCAAACTACTTATTGAGTTATCAAGGGGATTATTTCTTTCATGTACAATTTTCCCCTTTACGATTCATGTTAAATTTATTGATTCAAGTAGTTGATTGTTTGTTCTTGGATTCAGGCTCCTACTTAAAGATTGCATTTTTTATGCTTGCTGTTATGTTGGGATTGACTCTTTGACACTCCATGTTGCATTCCTATTTTTAATGACAATCAAATGCATGTTGCATTCCTATTTTTAATAACTGCAACCCTCTTTGACACTCCATGTTCATTTGTATGCTCCCTATCAAAAAGTTATCCATTCCAAGGGCTCAAATTCAAGATCTGATTAAGGGTGAATGGATCCCAATCTTGTGACTTCTATGGAAATCTACGTTATTGTAGCCTCTATGGAAAATAAAATAAAAGATTACGCTTGCCTTCCCGTTTCTGTTCAAGTAACCTTCAACTAGCGTTCTACCCAAAAAAAAAAAAAGTCAAAGATGACTCCGAGTCAAACTTATAAACGTCTTCTCTAAATTCAGGCATAAATGTTTAGTCTTTAGGAAATAATCTTTTCAGATTTAGAAATTTAAATATAGTTTCCAAATCATATATGCGTTGGAAAAATATAAAGAATAAGTAAGTAGCGTATAATAATTTGTGCTGCATGATGGAGTTTATTTAGTTTCCAAGTAGTAAATTGGCCATTTCATTGAGACGGACTAGAAAGTAAACACTTCGAGTAGTTCCTAATTTAAAAAGAAGTCACAGTAGATACTAGTTTTATTGGTTTCCGGTGAAGCTTTGTCACATGTTTACTATTGTTCCATGTCATTAATTTGCATTTGGTTCACGAAGGAATTACTATATTCTAAGTTTCTAACTTGTTGCTATACCAATTAAGCAGTCCTATCTGTCTAACAATTTTCCTTCCTGGTAATGAAAAGGGGAAAAACCAATTTGCACTAAAAAAGAAAATATGCATGTGACAAAAACATTAGAACTACTTTACAACTAGTAATAGTGTTTGCCTTCAAAGTCCTTTAAGACGGTCCTTTGACATAAGACTGTTTTAGAATCAACGTTAGAGTTACCTATTTGTTTATTTAAAAAAAGTCGCCCTACGGTAATCGTCACTTGATTTTACTTTGCGGTGTAGTTTAACAATCAATAAAGTAGGAACAAAGACGATAGGGATTAGAATTGGAATTTTAATAGAAGTAAAAAAGGTTCAGCTATTTCTTTTCATCTGTCTAAAGCTTTGGTGGACAAAGAGTCATCACGTACTTTTACTGATGGGAGGATGTAGGTGTTGGAATAGCCGAGGGACGTGCAAGTTAGTCCTGCACCACCATTACCCAAAAAAAGAGTTGTCTTGAGCTGATTTATTTTTAAATATGTAATAAAAAACATCTACAGTTTGCTTTTAGTAGATCAATATTTGTCAAAATTTAGGTACCATGTCCCACGTGTTAGACTTGGACAAGTGACATATAAAAATGGGTTGAACTGATTAAACTCAAGTTGATCCATACAAAAATTGGCTGAGATGGAACCAATATGGGTTGATTCTTAACTCTATGTTTTGAACAAATTGTTTCTCAATTCTTTTACTGAATCATAACAATAAAAGAGTTAAATAAATAGAGATAATTTTTCTCTAACCCCATTATATTGTTGAAAAAGAGGTATTGAATTGTACAGGATTCAGTTATCTTATGATCCATACTCAGCCATATTGTCTCTTAAGTCAAATTGACCCGAACATATTTGGGACAAATTGGATCATGACATGTACTTTTACTACCTGTCCAACCTAGGGATGTGCATGCTTTGGTTAATACTGAATTACCATATGGAAACCAAAATTTTATGCACTTCGATTTTTGTGTTACGATATTTGATATGGTGTGTTTAATAGAAATGGATCAAGTAGATGCAGAATTACAAGAGAAACAAAAGGGCTCACATAGAGCATAAGCAAAAGTTGTTAGCGTCTTTACAGTGAGACAATCCTCAATGCCAAAAATGTTTTCAGATTACAATCCTATCATGTTGACTTGTGGAAACTGGGAGTTAAAAAAATCCTACTTTAAGTTTGAAAATTGTCTCCTTAAGGATGGAATCTAAACATTAGGAGAAACTTAAATGATTGGGAGGTAGAAAGGGTGGCCAAGCTATTGATGGACATTGAGGACTTCACTGATATAGTTGATGGGCCCAGCACCATCAGATGGAGACACAACAATGATAGTTTTTTCTCTGTCAACAGGGCATCCAAGAGAGGTATTATGGGTGGTACTGAGGGCAACTCAGTTTTATGGAGGAATATTTGAAAAAATATAGCACCCACCAAGGTAAAATGTTTCTCTTTATTAGTTGCTAGAAGGGCATGACTTACTCAAGAGGTATTACAGAAGAAAGGTTTGCCCGTAGTTCCCAAATTCTTTCTGTGTATGGAAGCCATAGAAACAAACAATCATCTTTATTTGCATTGTAGATTCACTGCACAAATCTAGGCAACTTTTTTTAGTATCACCAAAGTGAACTGGACAATGCCAAAATACACTGTTGATTTGCTGATTTGTTGGATTAGAAGAGGGGGAAGTAAGAGTCAAAAGAAATGATGGATGATAATTTCGGCTTGTGTTTGGTGGACAGTTTGGAAAGAAAGAAATGGGAGATGTTTCGAAGATAAGTCCAATTCCATTCAGAAAGTGAAGTGAAATTGTATTGTATCTTTCTACTTTTGGTGTGAAGAACAATGTATAGAAGATGTAAAAGAGATTTTTCAATTCTTAGGATCCTTGTAATCTACTATTTTCTGTTTTCTTCCTTTCTTTTGTATCCTTTTGTTGATCGCCAACATTACCCTAAATGCTGAGGAATACAACTGTACCATTTTCAAAAAAGAAAATATATCAAACTAGCACTAAAGAGCTAACAAAGTCAAAAAATTGTTCAGTGTTAAAAACAGGGGTTAAATTAACCTAACTGAACAGAAGAAATAGACAA
Source organism: Anisodus acutangulus (assembly GCA_029783415.1). Lineage (NCBI taxonomy): Eukaryota > Viridiplantae > Streptophyta > Magnoliopsida > Solanales > Solanaceae > Anisodus > Anisodus acutangulus. Next base: position 669,797 of record CM056499.1, read on the forward strand.
CTAGCTTTAAGAGAGTGGGTTGGAGTTGAAATCCCATCAAAACATCTATGGTTCCTTTCAGTCCATAAACTCCAAGGAATAACTCCAAGAATCATCACCCAGACTTTCGTGATAACCTTATCAACTCTCCATGAATTCCAACTTGCAAAGGCCTCTTTCACATTTTGTGGCATGACCCATTATAAGCCAAAAATACAACAGAACATATTCCATAGGTCATTTGCTACTGCACAACGAAGGAGCAAGTGGTTGACTGTTTCTAAGCTATTTCTGACACATAAAACATTTATCATCCAATTGGAGACCTTTTTTGTTCAGGTTATCTATCGTTAAACATGCTTCTTGGATGGCAATCCAACAAAAGAAAATGATCTTGGTAGACATTTTGGTCTTCCAAATAAGTTTCTAGGGCTAAAGCTCAGTGATCTGGTTCTGGCAGCATATATGATGATAACAACCTTTCACAGTGAAAGAGTTATTTCTTCCAAATACCAATGTGTCAGCACACGTGTTATTCATGTTATATTTCTCCACATTAGCAAGTAGTTCAAGCAGACTCCCTATCTCCCAATCTTACACATTTCTCCTAAGCATTACGCTCCAGCTATTGCCATCTATTATATGCAATTGTGGAGTTTTTTTCTTGAGCAATCTGAAACAAGCTTGGGTAAATTTCCATGAGTGGCATGTTACTTAGCCCTCTGTCCGTCCAAAATTTAATATGTGAGCCATCCCCTGCTTTGAACCAGACCTTTATAAAGTATTCACTCCATAACTTGCTAATGTATTTCCAGGGACCAATACCATAGGGTAAATTGGAAGTATTTGTGCTCTATTTGACACTTCTTCCATGCTTAGCAACAACAACTTCTTTCCAGAGGCTAAAGTCATTTGTACTAAACCTCCATAACCATTTCATGATCATGCTTTTGTTGTGAGAGGCTAAATCTCTAATGCCCAATCCTCCCTTGTTCTTTGGTTGTATAACTTTGTCCCATTTGACGAGATGGATTTTGTGAGAGTTTCTATATCCTTTCCATATAAAATCCCTCATAATCTTGTCCAGCTGACCAATGAGCTTGCTAGGAATGGGGAAAAGTGACATGTGGTATGTTAGTATGCTATCAAGCACGTTGTTGATAAGAACCAGTCTTCCACCCATTGACAGATATGCCAGGAGGCCAGTCTTTTTTTGAACTTTTCTACGATCCCATTCCATATTTCAGCATTCTTGAATTTTTATTTAGAGATAAATGTAGGTATGTGGTTGGAAGTGTTCCAATAGTACATCCATGATGCTTGCCAACTCTTAAATGTTTGGGACATCATTGACCGAATACATTATGCTTTTCAGCACATTGACATGCAAACGTGATAGTGCTTCAAAGAGGAGGAGAGAAAGGTTCAGGTATAACATTTGTGTTAAGTCAGGCTCATAGAAAATGATTGTATCGTTAGCATATAGCAGATGTGAAACTGTGATTGAGGACCCAGTACTGGAACCCACACTGAAACCCTGAATCCACTGCATTTTTCTGGCATTGTCCAACATTTTGCTCAGACCCTCCATTGCTATAATAAACAGAAAGAAAGAGAGAGGGTCCCCTTGTCTGATTCCTTTCTGAGGAGAGAAAACCTCCACTAGTCCTCTATTTACTATGACTAAGTATTTCACAGTCGAAATACTAAATCTGGTCCATCTAATCCACCTATCTCAAAATCCCATCTTTCTTAGAATCAAATAAGGTTAGACTAGTTAAGCTGGTCGAAAGCCTTCTCAATGACAAGTTTGCACATCACACCAGGTTCACCTCTTTTGACCCTCCAATCTAGCATTTCATTTGCTATCAATGCTATATCTGTGATTTGTCTGTGCTTTATGAAAGCATTCTGATGAGTTCAAATAAGCTTGCCAATAATCCTCTTAAGCCTTTTTGACAAAATCTTAGACACAATCTTGTATATACTACCAATGAGGCTTATTGGCATGTAGTCTTTTAATTCCATAACTCCTTTCCTTTTCGGTATTAGTGCAATGAAAGAAGCATTACACGATTTAACCATATGACAATTATGATGGAAATGGTTGAGAGCTCCTATTACTTTTGGCTTGATAAAATCCCATGTTTTTTAAACAAAGCCATAGTGAAACCATCAAGACCTGGTGCTATCAAGACCTTGTGTTTTGTTAGGAGCACAAGACTGAATGATAGAGTGGACTTCCTCATCAAAAGCTTTTTCAAGCATATCTCTATCATCTCCTAATAAGCTGGGCACATCTCCTAAATTGGTAGGCCTCCAAATCTCATTTTTTGTGTACATGCTCTGGTAATATCTTAGTCTATCCTCCTTAATTTGCACTTTGTCTTCAATTATTTCACAATCCGCCTTGAGTTTATCTATGTTGTTTTATCTTCTGTGAGAGTTGGCCATTACTTGAAAATATTTTGTGTTCTTGTCTCCATCTTTAAGCCACAAACATCTGGACTTTTGCCTCCAAGAAATTGCTTCAGCTTTTGCCAAGTTATGAACTTCCAACTTTAGATTAATAAGCCTTTTCTTTTCCATTTGGGTGGGAGTTCATTTCTCAACAACTTGTTGTAAAATTGATATCTCTGCCTCTTATTTCTTCAACCCTATCATAAACTTCCTTATTCCAGATGGTAATATCTTTTGCCAGATTCCTCAATTTTTTAGTAAGGACAAAATTTGGAGAACCACCTATTGTATAGCTTTGCCACCACCGCTTTAACATGTCAATGAAACCCTCTTTCTACAACCACATGTTCTCAAATTTAAAATAGGAACTTGTTGTTTCCTAGTCTCCATTTTGGGGTTTATGATCAGAGATAACCCTTGGAAGTGCTAACTGTTTGATGGATTGGAAACTTTCATTCCATTCTGTTGAGAAGAGAAACCTGTCAATTTTGGAAGATTGGAGGGTGTCTTCCCCCCTTGAGCAGGTATATTGAGCCCCTTAAAGAGGTGGGTCAATCAGTTGTAGGTCTGAAATTGTATCTGAGAAACTCGCCATGGCCGTGGATCTTCTGCTGCATTTGAATTTTTCATTTTCAAACCTGCACACATTGAAATCACCACCTATCACCCATTGATTACCCTAGAGCCTCCTTATTTCTCCTAGTTCCTCCCAAAATTCTTCCCTTTCTATATTAGAGTGGGGTCCATAAACCCCTGTAAAACACCATTCTAAACTTTCATGAAGACTTTCAAGGAATCAAGTAATAGGGAAGCTGCCTGGATAAGAGTCGGAACATTTCCAGTGTCTCTTATCCCAAATAATGATAATACCACCCCTAGTACCAATTGCCTTCAATTCAACCCAATCAGCCGACATACTTAATTACATATGAAATCCATACATTATATTATTGTATAGATAATTATTTACTTAAGTTAAATATAAACTAATAAAAGACCTAAAATCATACAAACTAAAAGCTTTATGATTTTACCACTAAATATAAATTAAATACTAAATTATATATATTCATATACAAGATATATTACTCAAGCATATGTGTTGTTTTTTAGCCAACACTAGATAATTTTGATTCATTTCAAGCACGAAAGAGTTCATACGATTGTCGAAGTCATAATTCTTTACTGTATGTAATTAAAGTCGAACAGACTATGGTTACAGACTTATTGTACCACACAAAATCGAACTTAAATATTGAACCACATTAAACTAATTTGGTAAGGTAATGGTAGATCATTTTGAAAAGCCAAAAATTGAAATTACCGAACTGAAATTTTAATAAACGTACCGTATCATAAACATCCACGGTCCGGCCTATCTTTTGACACGCCTAACATTAAATTACTACTATTATAAATCTAAAAATATGAAAATTTGAATATATTTCCTTAATCTTTTAAAAAAATTATAGGTTGCTCATTAATCTTTTGACTCTAGCTTACAATTATTAAAAGTCTTGGATAGTTGATGGTCCTTCAACAAAAATATTTTTGTTAAAAGTTGTATAGTATATAGATAATCTTACTAATTTACCACATATGTCAAAGTTCATATATGCATGATTGGTGCTGATGAAGTCTTGGGTTATTATAATTTGACTAGGCACTCAAGGGTGTGGTACAGTGGTCATTGAAATGGATTGAGCCCCATGAGGTCTCAGGTTCAATTCCCAGCAGAGACAAAAATAGTATCCCGTGGAATTAATCGAGGTGTTTTCAAGTTTACCCGGACTCCATAGTTATTTAAAAAAATTGACTAGACCATTTTGACAACTATTATTAAATTACCATTAGGAATCAATAAATCCAATAATAACTTAATAAAATTGGTATCCAGTTAACAATAATTTAATTTCTTACCTAGGCTATATCATCTTATCAAGTCTTTGTTGTTGCATTTTTTTTGGTAACAAGAGTTACATAATTTCAATGACCTGAGTTTATTGAAATACTTCCCATTTTCGGGTAAATATTTTTTTCCCAAGATTAAGTAGTTGGGTAAAATAAAAAAGATTGTTTGACTACCCGCAAGGGTGGCTCAATTTGTTGAACATGGGACTTTCACAATGGAGGTCTCAGTTTCGGAACTCCCTGCCTACGACAGTAGGGGATTTGTCTTCTGGGTCGAGATTGTCGCACGGAGCTTGCCTAATGCGTGTTATCTCTCCTGTGTGGTTTGCGGACTATTTCATAGGAGCAGGGTTTTATCTTGTGCGCACCCCAAGGATAGCGACTGCGGGTTTCCTTGTATAAAAACAAGATTGTTTGACCTTAGAAAATGGTTGATAGCAACAACTAAATCAATATATGGTAATCAGTTAGGAACAATCACATGCAAATCCAAATTAGATCACATAATCTCAAGTATTTCAAATTTATTCAATACCCTTAACACGTTTTTTTAACTTATTGGTAACTCATTTTTCTTTCTTTTTTAATATAATTGTTTTAATAATAAGTAGGCTGGTAGACTAAAAAGTTGGTAAATACACCATAGAAAGTTAAATACACTGATAATGTAAATATTTTTTTATATTATTAATTTGTATATCCTAAATAAAATAAAATGATGGGGTTGTTTCTTGTTGAGATATTTATGACTTTTAAGCATCTTACATGGAATTCAGCAAAAATTGCTTAGAAACCGAAATGGTATTTGAAGAAAATTAACGAGTGATTGTCCAATTGTTAAAAAGTCTATTAGATTATCTTAAAAACCAAAATGGTATTTTCTGTGATTCCATGGTTTGATTAACAAAAATTATATGTACCTCCCCCCCCCTCCCTCTGAAGAAAGAAAATGGGTAAACATTAAAAAATAAAAGAAATTAAGGGTTAAGTAAAATGAAAAAGGAGAACAAGATTTCTCTCTTATCTTCACCCTTTAAATCCAATATATATATATATTTTATTCTTTTTATTATTTTTCAATTTTGCATGGTACTGTCACTTACTATACTTCCTTCCTTTACAAAGCTTCCATCTTTCATTTGCACCGCCTCGTTCTCAATTCTACTCTCTCATTCTCTCAATTCAACCCTCTTTTCATCTCTCTCTGCATTCTTCTTTGTGTAATCTAAGTGGGATTTCAGTTCTTCAGACTCTTTCTTCATTCTTCCCAGTTGTTCTTGCTCAATCTTCTATACCTTCTTTTTTCCGTGGTTAATTAAGGCTTTGCTTTGGTTATCATGGCCAGTTCGGAAGCTCAAAGATTGTAAGCTTTTACGTGTTAGATCGCCAGTTATTTTATAGAAAAAGCTACTATGCCTCAGCATTATTTTATTCTTACATTTTTAATTATTGATACTCTTGATAATCTGTGTTTATCTATTTTTCTTTTGACTTTTCCTGTATGTGATTTTCCCCCTTTGTTTGACTGTCTTTAATCATGCTTTTCTGTTGTGTGTTTTTTCAGACTTGAATTTTCCGTTCTCGATTACATGTCTAAAAGAGGTTTCCATCAGATTCATGAGGCATTCCCCCACGAAATTCATGCTAATCGAAATCCCGTTGGTAAGTAACTCCTTTTAATGAATTTTATTCTTTTAATCAGTTGCTAAAAGTTGATGCTCTTATGAATTAAGATTTGTTTTTTGGTAATGGTTGTTGTTTACGTGAAAGGGTCGTAATGTTTTTATGCTTAATTAGTTTGGGAATTCTTACATATGACCATATGGTGGATTGCTGATTATGTTCTTGAAAATTTTGTTAATAGGTTGAGGTCATTCCCTTTGATTGATATGGTACATTTTAGTTACCTAATGTTGGATTTACTGTATTAATCGCCCTTTACTATTTTAGACTTTAGAGAGATATATTTAATGAAGTTGAAGTGATGTGATAATATGATATCAAGCTGTAAAGTAATGATTTTTTATTTGTGGTTCGTTTCAGCTATTAATTCTTCTAATGAAGCATTTCTTCAAGCGTGGTGGGGTAAATTTTATGAAGCACACACCTCTAGGTTTCCTGACTTTCCTGTATTTGCTGCCGAATCCTTTGATAAGGTGTTACCCATGGACCTTTTCTGTGCCTTGTTAAAGTTTAACTGATATGAAATAATTGTGAACTAAATGCTTGATTTCTAAATTCTCAGGTTGCACAGACTCTGGAAAACGTTGTGGCTAATAGTGGTCCTGCAAACAAAACCTATGCTTCTGATCATACTGGATTAAACATATCTAATGTGATGCCCGTGATGTCGTCACCTCATCTGATGGCTTCCTCTCCTTTGATGGAAAGCGGTCCTGATCTTACGGACGCTAGTATTTCAGATTTGCTGTCAAGAGACATGCCATCAAGCTTACAGATGAATGAAATGGATGACATTCTTCGATTTGCAAACAATGTTGGGTAATAGCATGTTATGTTTATTGCTAAACTAATCATTTTTGCCACATTTTGATCTATTTTCCAATGTCTGTAGAGTCACTTCAAACGAGGATAAAGGTTGTGTACTAGGCGTGATGTGGATTGTTTTCTCCTTAATTGTTCTGATATCATTGTCTTAAGCTGCTAATGCAACAAAAGAAGATTGGAAAAATCACGTTCTTATTATGTCTGTATTGCTATTATGACCTTCTGATAAATGATATGCCAAGAATTTCTTGCAAAACTTGGCTATTAAGGCATGCTCTATAGTCTAGTAACTAAAACCATTACTTTGGTTGTTGAATTTGTGTATTAGAATATTCTAATTCTGTATGTTGTATGTTCATGTGCTTCAGCTACCAAATGCCAATTATTCCTCCGAGGTGGAATGCACGAGTATGTTTACATTTCCCCCCACATTTGCAAGCTTTTTAATAAATAATTACTTGAACAGAATTTACAAGTTTTTATTCTTTTCAGGATGATGAAATAAACTTGGGAGATCCTACGCAAATGGAACCAAAAATTCATGTCCATGCAAATGCTTTGCCCGCTTCACCAAAACTTTCTGATGCAGGTTTGTTTTTAATTTAGCTCTAAATATTTTGTATTTAATTTATATTAGTTTTTGTCTTTTGCATTGATAATGTTGGATGTTTGAACATTATGATAATATGCAAATACTTTTAGCATAAACAATACATTAGAAGGATAACTGCGCATATATTGAAGAGGACTGGCTAACTTTTAATGTATAGCAAATTATGAATCCCTTTTATTTTGGCTTATTGTATATGTCTACCATAAATATTAAAATAGTATTTCTGGGTTCCATTTCATTCTCCAGCTTAAAGGGAATATCTTTATATACTAAAATGAGGTTCGATCAGGAATATTAAATTAATCCTGATATATATACCTCTATCACTTGGAAATTTTCGAATTGAAAAGAGGAATTGTATTGTTGAAAGATGCAAATATAATCAGATTAAGAATGTTCAGTTTTTGCTGATAAATGAAAACATTAACTAGGTTTTGCTGATCTACTTATTAGCTTTCAGTCCCTCCCGGACAAATTAAACATTCCTCTGTTTTGGTAGTAGACTAATAGCAGATGCTCTTACTAGCAGGCTCTTCAAACGATTGCTCCTGAAGGCATCAAACTCTCTATCCAATTAATGAAGATATTTTGAGAAAGCTGCTACCTAGTTAGTTATTATATTGACCCTTGTGGTCTGGCCCTTCCCTGGACCCCGCGCATATCGGGAGCTTAGTCAATGGGCCTGCTCTTTTTTTTTAAAGTAGTGTGAAGAGAGAAGGATAACCTATTATCCTTGATTAATATGTTACTTATGATAATACTCTTCTTGATAATACTGAGTGAGCCTTTGATGCTCTTGTAACACCAGCTTTATCCATGAGTACCCCCTAAGTGTATTGTGTTGAATAACGTCTGATACAAACATTTCCAAAGGTATTAAAGAAGTATTCAATGATTGCTTTCTCCCTAATTATTCAATGCTTGTTGCTATTTTCTGAATCAAATCGAGATTTTGGAGAAAAAGCTCTTCTTTTGATAACGTGGAGAAGAATCTCTTCAAGAAGTTGTTATTGCTTTTGCTATTGGTGGAAAATGGACGCAATACTATTGCAGTGCACAGGTCAAAGCGTACCATGACCATTTATATATGGTATTATGTATCTAGCTTTTACCCATAAAATAAAAGCACACTGATACCTTCTCTATTATCACTTCACTGCCTATAAGTCAGTGGTAAGAACTAGCAAGACCTTATTAGCAAAGAGAAAAGCGAAGGATCCACCTGAATGGGAAGCTTGACCTTTAAAGGCCCTTCAGGCAGTCTCATGATGCCCCAAGAGCAGCAACAATGGTTTTAGAACTGCCAAAGACTTCTTCACTCTTTTTTTCTAGCCGTGGTGTCCTGGCTAGCTAGTACACACCTACAATGTCAAAAATAGATACCTAACTAGACTTATAAACTTGGGACCTGACTTTTATGTCATTAAGCTAGAAAGGATCCAACGGAAAACTCCTGTCATAAAATTCCTCCTTCATATCTTGTCATGTAGTTGATCTCTCTTCCAAACAAGCTCAGATAATAAAGCTAAACCATCATAAAGTGTCCAAACACCATTGTCCTTAAACTTGATCAAGTACTACATTTTTCTCAAGTATTTTCCATTCAAGGTTAAGTATTTCAAAATTTACTCGTATGCGAGTGGTCAATAATCATTTAATGTAGGTCCTTCTAACCAAGATCCACTTAAAAGCTCAAAGTACGTCTACAACTCTACTAGTTGTTTGTGTGGAGAAATACATGAACCCTAAACGTCCGGTTAGGAATTCTTTGTGTTTCCCTTTTAACCATTTTAAAAAGTGTGAAAAAGTAATGGAGTACATAAAAGGGAAGCCCGGTGCACTAAGCTTCCGTAATGCGCGGGGTCCGGAGAAGGGCCATACCACAAGGGTCTATTGTACATAGCCTTACCTTTCATTTCTGGCAGAGGTTGTTTTCACGGCTTGAACTAAAGCGGAAACCTTTAATTGTTTCCTCTTATACAAGTCTTAATAAATTTGCTCAGCCAATAAAGTCTTAAATATAAAGTTATTCTGAACTGGAAAGGTAATTATGTCTTCTCTTATAAATCTTGCAACAACCATTGTAAATAGATAATGGATTTTATAGTGACATTATTTGTGATTTGCATGACCGAGATCATATTTTCAAGAAAATGGTGATAAAACAAACTTTTATGTGGCGCTCCTATAGCACTATGCTCCATTGTGATATTCATTTGGATTACTTGTGACACACCAAATGATCATGTAATGATCTTAAAGTATAGAATAAAAGGTCTTTGCTCTTCACACTTATGCATGTTTGGAGTATTTTGAGGTTAGAGCTGACAGAGAAGAATATTCCTATAGATAATTCTAATTCTTATAAAATGATTTATAATGGGAATTGGCTGAAGCGTATCAGAACTAAGTCATTTTTAGTGGGACAAAGGAGTTATGACTTAGCGATGAACTTCAAAGTTACTATACTACTATAAAATGAAGTATATTATATAGCCAACTTTAGGTTGATTCAATCAAGGTGTCATGCTGTAACTATTTTAATGTACATGTTTAAGGAACATGATGCTGCTCCAGAATGATAAATTGGTAAGTTGTCGCATAGACTGATATATTTGTGAGTCATGCTACCTTGATAAGAGTATTATCTGGACTATATGCAATAAGAGCTTAATCGTTTCCCAATTATTCTTTAACTAGCCTAAGTTTTCAAGTTTTCTTAACCGTGATCATACAATTGGACTTATAAACACTAGCCCAATACGATGAATTGCTAGTATGATGTTCACTGTGGCTGCTTGCCCAATATGAGGTAAGGATGTTCAACCTACACCTGTGATATCTATCGTTGACTCCCGTTTGGGTAAAGATGCATGTGCAGTTTGACGTAACAAAAGAATGAACATATGTCAGCATAGGAATAAGATCCACTAAAGCAAGTATGCGACAGAGGCAGTCAGTAAAGTTCTTAAAATAAAACTTTGATACAATGCACTTTCCCTTCACATCTTTTTATTTTTTGGTTTGTGAATGATACTCTGTATGTGCCTTTATGAAGGATTTTGGACTCCTATTTATGGGATGAAAAGGTAACATTTGGAAAGTGAAGAGACACATATCATCATTGCATTGAATTCACGTCAATCGGAACAATTGGACAGTTGCCGTCGTTTCAGAAGTATTAAAGGGATATGACGTTTGACATTTTTGTAATCATTGCGTTTCAATTTTCCTACAAAAGTACATGGTTTTGGTTAGTCTAGTGATAAAATCCACTTCCCAGGCTCACAAAAGACACACCCAAATTTTGAGGAGGCTATCTGTATAAGGCAAAATATGTATAATACAGCTGGAAGAATTATGTCATGACACGTGGCAGGTGATTATGAGTCAGATCCATATCATCTTCTGGTGCTACCGGTGGAGCAGGAATGGCACCAGAGGCATTGGAAGGTTGTGAGGTACTGGGAATTGGGAAGGTCAGGTGAACAGTTCGAATTCCAACGGGCGGCCGCTACTTGTCCGATTCCACACCTTCTAATGGAGCATTAATGACACTTATGAAGACACCAATTATCCAAGTTATTACATATACTTTTTTATCACTCTTTGCATCAATATTTATGCTTTTATACTAGAAGAATACTTTGTTTGGAAGCCATAACAAGAAGCTTATGATAGTCTCAGGCTAATTATCTCTTAACATAGTCTTATTATTACTTATTTGCATTATAAATTATCGTATACTTTTTGTCAAATCAGTCAATCGAGACCTACGTGTACCACGTGTACAAATTTAACTATACTATTTTACGGATAAACATCCAGTATTCAATCAGTTCAATAGTCATTTAATTAAGTACCTATTCAGTTCAGTATCAATTTAGTGTAGCATTTATTCAGTTCAGTATTCATGTATTCATAAAAGTTCAGTGTTTAGTTTTTTCGTTAGTAACCTGTATGACCCAGAGTTAGCTATAGCGATTACCAAGACCCTCATTCGAGGATGAATAATCCCAAGGGAAAGATAATGTAACACCTTGGATCTTCTGGATAATGTTTGACTTGTACTTTGAGAATTTAACGGAAATTAGAAGTTAGAATGCTTTTGAGAAAGTTGTTGAGGGGCTTACCTCAAGCAACCATAACCCTTGATCAGATGAGAATTTTAAAAATGCTTCCTTAATGAAAGTTGTAGTACGTTGAAATACATTTCCATGCATATAAGGACTAGTCCGAACGAAGGTCGGCACAAGAAGTTACGCGTGTTCCTTAACATGATTGAACCCTTCAAATCCATAAAAAAATCAATTGGGACAACGTGTTGGGCGAGAAAACCCTAGAATCCGAGTCCATGAAGATAGAACATCAAAAAGGTAATTTTGTCTCCCTCTAATCGATTATAGTTGTGTATTTGTAATTAGACTCTAAGATTTAGACTACAAGTTGATGGGTTTGATAGGAAAAATGTATGCACTATTGTATGGTTTGGATTGTTTACTTAGGGTTGTTGTAATCATAGGGGTGATGAAGAATGATGTTAATTATATCTAATTGAGATCGTAGAATCACCTAAAATTAAGAGGATGGTTAATTGGGTAAAGAAACACCATTAATGAAGATTGTGGGGCTTCATGCCACAAGGTGTTTGATAAAATGCCTAGATGACCAAAACGTGAGTATTATTACTAATGATGATTCCCTTTTACATGTATTGCCATAAATTAAGGTCGAAAGGAGTGACGTTGTATTACGCTTAACGGACGGAATTGAGGTATGTAAGGCTAACTCTCTACGTGTGGAAATGTTAATGATTATCTCCACGCCACATTCTTTTATGTTTATGAAGAGGTGTAGATCTCCCTTTCTCAAAACGGTATAGTTTCATAATTTGTTCATGATTATTGTTCCGACTGTCGTGAACTCAGTATGTAATCCGTATAGACTCGTGTTTGATATCCATGAGTACCAGTCATAAAAACTCAGTATGCTCACGAATAACTAATGCTTTAAGCTACATAATCAGTTCGTGAATACATGTCTCAGCAAAGTAATATTCAATATTCTAGTGTTATGCATTACAGTATGATTCTTAGTTCCTTAATATAAATTTTTGAATACCTATATTTGGGCCCGAGGCCACAATTATGTATATGTAGGTATGCTTGATTTATTGAGCCTACGTTATTGTTCGCACAAAAAAATATATCGGGTTTTATATAAAATATTAATGTTCCGGAATCTTGAGACATGACTAATCTTTGGCCAAAGTATGAAAAAGAGTGAAAACATAGATGATCAATGAAGACTAAGAGTGGCAAAAATCAAAATACCACCTTTAACTCAGAAATTTCTTGCGTTAAAGGACTTAACCGTGTCGCTACGATTAAATCCATTTAACGCCAGAAATTCTTGAGTTCAAAGGTACTTTTGTTGTTTTTTCTTGTTGGGGTATTGTGGTTGTGCTTTTTTGGGGTCATTTAGGTTTCGGACTCTACCATACTATCCGCACCGGGTGTATACACCCAACTTAGTTAAGTTAACCATAAATAATAAATTAAGGTCTAGAATCCTGTTTTTAATAAAGAAAAAATTTAAAAAGGAAGCAAAGTTAATAAAAGAAAAAAAAGAACAAAGTTAATATCATATAATTTATAGCACGATGACCTTGGAAATGAATTGGAATTCTCGTACTTTCTTTGACTGATTTTCGAGTAGGGATGAAAAGACATGTTACGTGTAAAACCACGTACTTCTTGCGATGTCTATTGTTAAATAGAGCACGTTGTTTCTATGATGCTCAGAAAAGGAACAAACCCAAAACATGTTGTAGCTTATGTAAGTTTTTTTTGGCTGTGATAATCAATCTACTCATTGTTACGAAGATAACAGAAATATTTAAAAAGTAGTAACAAAATTGAAACAGATGTTCAACTTTATTACACTAATAATTGCTCACTGTAGCCTTAAAACTGTATTGTACATAAACAGGAAATATATACATTGATTTAACAATTTTAAAATTATATGTATTACACTAATTAATTAAATTTAAGTTCGTTTGTATCCTAACAATAGTGCGTGTAATATATACTTTTGGATCTAGTTAAAGTATAAACTTAAAAAGTACTGTCAAACTACTTATTGAGTTATCATTATGAAGATAACAGAAATAGGGTGAAAATATTTTTATATTTTTAATTAAGATCATGGTTCAACATACTTGATAACTATGATTAAGTATTAATATTTATAAATTAAATAATATGACAAGTATCATTTATTTACTTATTGGGTGTATACACAAGGTGCACTAAGTTTTTTCCCTAGTACTATTACCTTATGCCCGCGAAACAAATATTTGCATTCAGGGCAAAAACTAAAGACAAGCACAAAATAGGAACGGAAGTGCAAATGAGCCGTAAATTGGGTATTTCCCATCACGATTCTCAAATGTTCCTCATTATTTTCTTGGACGTTAAAATGACAATCAGATGCCATCGCCCACAAATGGAAGTCAAGCATAGAAGAATTATCATCAGCAAAAGCACGTCTTGTTGGAGTCAAACGTCTGTACAATTTTCCCCTTTACGATTCATGTTAAATTTATTGATTCAAGTAGTTGATTGTTTGTTCTTGTTGGCCACTATTGTATAAAGCAGTACGGGAAGTAAATAACTATTACAAGTGTTCAAAAGGATAAACTAATAGGTCAATGTTGATAACAGCCGCAAGTTTGTTGTGTCTTGAATCTTGATAACCTGAAATCAAGAAATAACTAAATCTGGATGGTTACAACTTTGTGTATTGAGTCGAGTGATTGCACTCTGTCCTTAAGAAAAGATTGCCCCGTATATATGCTTTTACGTCAGCGGGCAATAGTCTCCCAAGATAAAACAACACGTTAATCTCAACGCTACAAAGCAAATAGGTTGAGTCCGACGAAGAAAACAACTATAAATCGACTTGCTGAAGATATGGAAAAGGAAGGAAGAGTTTTTGTTTTCTCTTCTGTTTTGTCTTTGCGTATATAGTGTGTCTCTGTTGTGTATATCTCGTGTATATCACACTGTATTTCGTCACTGTTTTTGGGTATTTTCGTGTGTTTTTCTCACTGTTAGTGCACTATTTTTCGTTGCTGAAATGTGCTGTTATTTTCGTGTATATTTCTGTCATGTTATTGAGCCAAAGAGGCATCAATATATAGAAAGGAGGAGGCTGCTCAACTACCACAAACAAGACTGTTAATAGCCATTATTGAGGGCTGTTAATGGCAGGTTTAAGACCATTAGTATGGCAGGTTTAAGGTCATTAGTGAGGCTGTTCATGGCCATTGAAGAGGGGTTGATTTATGGTCATGAAGGAGGGCTGTTTATGGAGGAGTTAACAGCCAAGTAATGGCTGGTTAATGCTCCAAAAAACAGCCCAAACGGTAGGCAGAAAGTTTCTGCCTTCTGTCTTTCCCAAAATCAACTTTCCAGAAACTCTAGGGACCAAACTATAAATATTAATCAATTTGGGGTCCAAAAAGATAATATCAGAACATCCCCACAGCCCACAGCCCACAGCCCACAGTCCACGACCGAGACCGGACAGGCGGGCGGCGGCGGCGCGCGTGTGGGCTTAGCCTTGAACCGAAGCACATCTAGGTCCTCCCTCCTTTAAACACATGGGATACCCCTTGGGGTCCCAAACCCTTTACCACTTTAGAGACTTATAAAGAGAGTAATTCTTCCTTTTCCCACCGATGTGGTAGATTTGTCCCACACCATATTTCCATGCCTCAAACACCTAACTTTGTGGACCAATATCTCTTTCATTTCTCAACGAAATTTGATGATTCTTGGCCCTACGTTCATCTACTCACTTAGTATATTACGCATGTGATAAGAGACAAAGCCTCCAACATGTGGAACACTAGTGTTTAATTCATTAAATATGGGTGGACGCACCTCCCCGCTAAAGGAAAATTTCCAACAATCCCCTCTTTGAAAGAGAGATTGTGGCGCACACACAAGGTGCCTACTTTCAGCAATCTTTCAGCGAAAAGATATTGCATCAGGAGAGGTAGCTTCCGCCTTGAACCTTCCCTAGAAATACCACCGGACTTACTTACTGCGCGGTGAACGTGATGTCTTGAACCGTCAGTGTTTAGTGTAAGCCAAGATAATGATACCAACACAATAACTCTCCTTATTTGTTTTCATTCTTACGGTTTTGTCCGTTGTGGCCGTGGACACACTTGGATTCTTAAGTGCGTTCATTTGAAGCGGCCTTCCGCGCACTTAAATAGGTGATCTCCTACAAGGTATCCCGCTATACCCCACTTCACAAGTGTTAGGAATTATTAAAAGTTTCCCTAACCTTAACCTCAATCGTTTGAGGATCGTTTAAAGGTTTGGAAGCTTAACCTTTACCCACCATGCAGGTAGCACTTTAACGTCTATCGCGGGAATAGCTTTGGATTCATGTTTCCATACAGAAATCATCATCCGAAGTGTTTCTTGCTTCCACTGAAGCGCTCAACTGAACCTTTTGCAGCTTAGTTTTCCCATTGAACCAAATTCTTGGGATCTCCAATCAGTATGGTTGGGTTACCACCGCAAATTATTTGGGTTTTAAGCCCATTCCCCTAGACAGGCAGAACACTTGATCTCCGAGTAGTCCATTAGTTAGTAAATAAGGTAGTGACACCCGTGATGATCAACTGCCATACGGTCTTATGTCTCCGACAGATCCTGACAGATATGTCCAGACGCCGTCATCCGTGTCCTTTCTTTAAGCCGACCGGCTAGCCACAGTGTATAACTGCTGAAGGCACGAGTTTCTCTCAATAAGGGACATCCTCTAATGAGTCGTGAAGTTACTCAACTTCTTTCATTCTTTATATAAAGAGACAAAATCCGATTCCATCATGAATCGGCCGATGCAAGTTTTCTTAGAGGATTTTCCAAGATCCACCATACACATTTACTTATGGCTTTGGTGTTCTTCAGATCTGATGTCCAGTTTGCATCACTGTGTTCTCCCAGAACCGCTGGACATCCAGAATAATATAATCCGTAGATATGTGAATATTTCAGATATCATCATATCCGACTTAACGCCTTCTACCGATCATGTATTAAAATTATCAGTGAACCTTAGTTCAACTGATCTGCTTTGTAGGCCGATACCAGGTCGGTTGTAGTGTGTACAATACATTGAACTACACGTGACCTGTGCATATCACTCCTTGTCTATGGGTGCACTATGATTTCAATCAATTATATGATTCATATCCATTGGTGGCTTCAACGAGACTGTCAACTATCTCACAACTGAGTTTGGAGTTAGACCAGTATGTTAGATGTCTTAGAAATCCAATTCCTAAGATGTCATCTGTGATACCCATATCTTTTGTTTCAATATAATTTCCACTCTCAGACTGTTGGCTTTCTAACTTCAGAGTCAATATTTCTGTGGTCAGATTCATTGTTTCTGTTTTATCTGAAACTTCCAGGACCAAAATGTAAACATTTCAGGGACCAAAATGAAAGTTCAGGAAGAAGCCCAACAGTTCAGCAAAGCAACTCTGTTCCTCTCCTTCCAACTCTCCGATTGGGAAGGCTGTTTCAACATCCATGCCACGCAAGACTGCAATGGCCCAGGATGTTAAGCTACTCACATGGGAGCACATGTACAAGTAGTCGAGGCCTTATACTCGTCATTAGATCCATCTACTTTGTACTCATTTTTGAGTATCCTTTTTCACAACCCAAAGGATCTTTTCCTGAAGGAAGATCAACCATTACGCAAGTATGGTTCTATATGATGGAATCTATTTCTCTCTTTGTAGCTTCTTTCCAAAGCAGCGCTTTTGGAGATGACAATTATTTGTTAATTGTCCATGGTTCATTCTCAACCGTATAATCTAGAAGGATTGGAACAGGTCTTTGTCCCATTCTTTGCTCTGTCTCGGTTAAACATCTAGAATCCCTGAGTTCTGTAGATCTGGAATATTAAGTTCCGGATAGACAGCAACTTCCGAGTCCTGTAGATACGGAATGTCTAGTTTCGGACAGTCAGGCCCTCACGGGTTCTTGTTAACCTTGAGCAATTACTCTTTTTTCCTTTTTCAAGGAAAGTTATCTTCAAAGAATTCAGCATTCTTTGACGCCAAGAGGCGATAAGCACTATTGTTATTTGCAGATCTAGTGGATATGCAATCTACAGTCTTAGGTATAAAATCACCCCACATCACAACATTTATATGTGAGATCCTTTCCATGTCTCACACGGAGGGTTACCCTTATCCTTATACGGAGTTCTATTGAGAATCGCATTAGCGGTAAAGATCATCTTGCCCCACATAATTTAGGCGTACGGCTTTGCGCTAGGCTAACACCGTTAGACTGAGGTAAGTAATGAGCAGTCTTTTGTTTGAACGATGTTTCACATTCTTCCCCTCTATCACTACGAATTTCTCAATCCGTAGGCTTAGTTGATTTTCAACTTCTGCTTTGTAGCGCTTATCCGCTTCAACAACTTCATCTTTGTTTTTCAACAAACAAAGGATTCCATACGTTGTACCATCATCAATGAAGGTCACAAAGTACTTGTCTCCCCCCTCTATTTTGTATAAACTTTAAATCACCTATAAAGGTGTGACTAAGTTCTAGAGGAGCGGTGCTTCTTTCGCTATTCCTTTGACGGAATGGAAATATGATTTTTCCTCTTCGCCTACCTCACATTCATTTTAAGGGTTTATGTTGACAGAAGGAAACAATCTCAACTTCGTTAGCTTTTGAATGATTTTCGATTTAACGTGTCTTAATCTATGATGGCATAGATGCACGGATTACAAATATATCATTCATATGTCTACAGACATACTGTACCATTCTTAGTTATTACAGACCTGTTGGACTAGTCTCAAACCAGCTTGACCAACAGCGTCCCTTAAACCAAGTTTGGGACATATATTACCTCATCTTAGAGTGATCACATTCCCTGAAGTCCTATTGAGGACAACCTCTCCAACCCCTTCTTCTTTAGAGGTGGCGTTGCTTCACATGAATAACCTATTGCCCATGGTTAGGGCGTAACCGGATCATATGTGATCTGGATACCCTAGCCCACTCCAGTTGCTTTGGCAGACTGAATGTCCAATTTCTTTTCTGCCTTTCTTTAAGCCTTCAGATCATTTAAGACCTGGAAACTCTGGCCCACCACACTAGGTTTCCATTACTTTTCCTATGAAATGAATTCTGGCCCCACTCCAGTCGCCCGTAGGCTTTGTATGACTGAGTGTCCAATATCATCATATCAAAGGAATTTTGGCTCACTCCAGTCACCCGGAGGCTTTGTATGACTGAGTGTCAAATATCATCCTATGAAGGATCTTCTACCAAATAGTGTGACAGGCTCAACGTCTTTAGCTTTTAGACTTCTTCCGTTAGGATTGGTGCCCAGACAATTCTTGGCGCTTACTTAAGAGTGGTAACAGTTTTCACACAGTTAGTGGATCTTTCTCCATCGTATGTGCGAACATACTTTACACACTTTTAAGAATTACACTTAAAAGAACGGATCTTTTTAAGTCGTTTACAAAGTCCAATCTTTAAATGGGAAAGAAGAAGAGATTAAATTTTTGATTTTAAAGCGTAAGGAATATAAATTCTTTAGTGAAAATATTTTCATATTTCTCCTTACTTTAAGCCCTTTTTAATCAGACATCATTTAATCTTTATTCTTGACAAGGAAGAAAATAACTTATCCCAATTTCGGATTCTGGCCTACTTCTATCACTTCATCAGACTAAGTGTCCATTTCCTCCTTACCATAATTCAGATCCTTTGTCTCGGACAGATATAGGCCTTCTGCTGCAAAATAAAACAACATCTTCAGCCTTCTCCTCTTGTCCCAGTTGACATCCTCAGCCTCTCGTGAGCGCTTGTTCCCACCACTCTCAGGAGCGGTGACACCATGAACACGTTGAACTTCAACAAGATCATCATCACTGTCTTCAAGCAGAAAACCACAGCCATATCCAGATTTGGTCACACAACTTTTGACCGACATCTTTTGAACACTAATACTCTTACAATACAATCTTGTCTTAAATTTTTGGCCACTATTGTATAAAGCAGTATGGGAAGTAAATAACTATTACAAGTGTTCAAAAGGATAAACTAATAGGCCAATGTTGATAACTGCCGCAAGCTTGTTGTGTCTTGAATCTTGATAACCTGAAATCAATAAATAACTAAATCTGGATGGTTACAACTTTGTGTGTTGAGTCGAATGATTGCACTCTGTCCTTAAGACACGATTTCCCCATATATATGCTTTTACATCAACGGGCAATAGTCTCCCAAGATAAAACAACACGTTAATCTCAACGCTACAAAGCAAATAGGTTGTGTCTGACGAAGAAAACAACTATAAATCGACTTGCTGAAGAAATGGAAAAGGAAGGAAGAGTTTTTGTTTTCTCTTCTGTTTTGTCTTTGTGTAAATAATGTGTCTCTGTTGTGTATATCTCGTGTATATCACACTGTATTTCATCACTATTTTTGGATATTTTCGTGTGTTTTTCTCACTGTTAGTGCACTATTTTTCGTTGATGAAATATGCTGTTATTTTCGTGTATATTTCTGTCACGTTATTGAGCCAAAGAGGCATCAATATATAGAAAGGAGGAGGCTGCTCAACTACCACAAACAAGGCTGTTAATAGCCATTAGTGAGGGCTGTTAATGGCAGGTTTAAGACCATTAGTATGGCAGGTTTAAGGCCATTAGTGAGGCTGTTCATGGCCATTGAAGAGGGGTTGATTTATGGTCATAAAGGAGGGCTGTTTATGGAGGAGTTAACAGCCAAGTAATGGCTGGTTAATGCTCCAAAAAAACAACCCAAACGGTAGGCAGAAAGTTTCTGCCTTCTGTCTTTCCCAAAATCAACTTTTCAGAAACTCTAAGGACCAAACTATAAATATTAAGAAATTTGGGGTCCAAAAAGATAATATCTGAAAGTCTCCACAGCCCACAACCCACAGCCCACCACCCATGACCCACGACCCGTGTCCCGTGACCTGAGACCGAGACCGAGACCGGACCGGACGGGCGGGCGGGCGGCGGCGGCGCGCGTGTGGGCTTAGCCTTGAACCCAAGCACATCTAGGTCCTCCCTCCTTTAAGTTGTCGCTTAGACTGATATATTTGTGAGTCATGCTACCTTGATAAGAGTATTATCTGGACTATATGCAGTAAGAGCTTAATCGTTTCCCAATTATTCTTTAACCAGCCTAAGTTTTCAAGTTTTCTTAACCGTGATCATACAATTGGACTTATAAACACTAGCCCAATATGATGAATCGCTAGTATGATGTTCACTGTGGTTCTTTTAACAAGTGCTTCTATAGTCTCAGGCTAATTATCTCTTAACATAGTCTTATTATTACTTATTTTTATTATAAATTATCATATGCTTTATGTCAAATCAGTGAATCGAGACCTACGTGTACCACGTGTACAAATTTAACTGTACTATTTTACGGATAAACATCTAGTATTCAATCAATTCAATAGTCATTTAATTAAGTACCTATTCAGTTCAGTATCTATTTAGTGTAGCATTTATTTAGTTCAGTATTCATGTATTCATGAAAGTTCAGTGTTCAGTTTTTTCATTAGTAACGTGTATGACCCAGAGTTAGCTATAGCGATTACCAAGACCCTCATTCGAGGATGAATAATCCCAAGGGAAAGATAATGTAACACATTGGATCTTCTGGATAATGTTTGACTTGTACTTTGAGAATTTAACGAAAATTAGAAGTTAGAATGCTTTTGAGAAAGTTGTTGAGGGGCTTACCTCAAGCAACCATAACCCTTGATCAGATGAGAATTTTAAAAATGCTTCCTTAATGAAAGTTGTAGTACGTTGAAATACATTTCCATCCATATAAGGACTAGTCCGAACGAAGGTCGGCACAAGAAGTTACGCGTGTTCCTTAACATGATTGAACCCTTCAAATCCATAAAAAAATCAATTGGGACAACGTGTTGGGCGAGAAAACCCTAGAATCCGAGTCCATGAAGATAGAACATCAAAAAGGTAATTTTGTCGCCCTCTAATCGATTATAGTTGTGTATTTGTAATTAGACTCTAAGATTTAGACTACAAGTTGATGGGTTTGATAGGAAAAATGTATGCACTATTGTATGGTTTGGATTGTTGACTTAGGGTTGTTGTAATCATAGGGGTGATGAAGAATGATGTTAATTATATCTAATTGAGATAGTAGAATCACCTAAAATTAAGAGGATGGGTAATTGGGTAAAGAAACACCATTAATGAAGATTGTGGGGCTTCATGCCACAAGGTGTTTGATAAAATGCCTAGATGACCAAAACGTGAGTATTATTACTAATGATGATTCCCTTTTACATGTATTGCCATAAATTAAGGTCGAAAGGAGTGACGTTGTATTACGCTTAACGGATGGAATTGAGGTATGTAAGGCTAACTCTCTACGTGTGGAAATGTTAATGATTATCTCCACGCCACGTTCTTTTATGTTTATGAAGAGGTGTAGATCTCCCTTTCTCAAAACGGTATAGTTTCATAATTTGTTCATGATTATTGTTCCGACTGTCGTGAACTCAGTATGTAATCCGTATAGACTCGTGTTTGATATCCATGAGTACCAGTCATGAAACCTCAGTATGCTCACGAATAACTAATGCTTTAAGCTCCATAATCAGTTCGTGAATAGATGTCTCAGCATAGTAATATTCAATATTCTAGTGTTATGCATTACAATATGATTCTCAGTTCCTTAATATAAATTTTTGAATACCTATATTTGGGCCCGAGGCCACAATTATGTATATGTAGGTATGCTTGATTTATTGAGCCTACGTTATTGTTCGCACAAAAAAATATATCGGGTTTTATATAAAATATTAATGTTCCGGAATCTTGAGACATGACTAATCTTTGGCCAAAGTATGAAAAAGAGTGAAAACATAGATGATCAATGAAGACTAAGAGTGGCAAAATTCAAAATACCACCTTTAACTCAGAAATTTCTTGCTTTAAAGGACTTAAACCGTGTCGCTATGATTAAATCCATTTAACGCCAGAAATTCTTGAGTTCAAAGGTACTTTTGTTGTTTTTTCTTGTTGGGGTATTGTGGTTGTGTTTTTATGGGGTCATTTAGGTTTCGGACTCTACCATACTATCCGCACCGGGTGTATACACCCAACTTAGTTAAGTTAACCATAAATAATAAATTAAGGTCTAGAGTCCTGTTTTTAATAAAGAAATTTTTTTAAAAGGAAGCAAAGTTAATAAAAGAAAAAAAAAGAACAAAGTTAATATCATATAATTTATAGCACAATGACCTTGGAAATGAATTGGAATTCTCGTACTTTCTTTGATTGATTTTCAAGTAGGGATGAAAAGACATGTTAAGTGTAAAACCACGTACTTCTTGCGATGTCTATTGTTAAATAGAGCACGTTGTTTCTATGATGCTCAGAAAAGGAACAAACCCAAAACATGTTGTAGCTTATGTAAGTTTTTTTTTGCTGTGATAATCAATCTACTCATTGTTACGAAGATAACAGGAATATTTAAAAAGAAGTATCAAAATTGAAACAGATGTTCAACTTTATTACACTAATAATTGGTCACTGTAGCCTTAAAACTGTATTGTACATAAACAGGAAATATATACATTGATTTAACAATTTTAAAATTATATGTATTACACTAATTAATTAAGTTTAAGTTCATTTGTATCCTAACAATAGTGCGTGTAATATATACTTTTGGATCTAGTTAAAGTATAAACTTAAAAAGTACTATCAAACTACTTATTGAGTTATCAAGGGGATTATTTCTTTCATGTACAATTTTCCCCTTTACGATTCATGTTAAATTTATTGATTCAAGTAGTTGATTGTTTGTTCTTGGATTCAGGCTCCTACTTAAAGATTGCATTTTTTATGCTTGCTGTTATGTTGGGATTGACTCTTTGACACTCCATGTTGCATTCCTATTTTTAATGACAATCAAATGCATGTTGCATTCCTATTTTTAATAACTGCAACCCTCTTTGACACTCCATGTTCATTTGTATGCTCCCTATCAAAAAGTTATCCATTCCAAGGGCTCAAATTCAAGATCTGATTAAGGGTGAATGGATCCCAACCTTGTGACTTCTATGGAAATCTACGTTATTGTAGCCTCTATGGAAAATAAAATAAAAGATTACGCTTGCCTTCCCGTTTCTGTTCAAGTAACCTTCAACTAGCGTCCTACCCAAAAAAAATAAAAAGTCAAAGATGACTCCTAGTCAAACTTATAAACTTCTTCTCTAAATTCAGGCATAAATGTTTAGTCTTTAGGAAATAATCTTTTCAGATTTAGAAATCTAAATATAGTTTCCAAATCATATATGCGTTGGAAAAATATAAAGAATAAGTAAATAACGTATAATAATTCGTGCTGCATGATGGAGTTTATTTAGTTTCCAAGTAGTAAATTGGCCATTTCATTGAGACGGACTAGGAAGTAAACACTTCGAGTAGTTCCTAATTTAAAAAGAAGTCACAGTAGATACTAGTTTTATTGGTTTCCGGTGAAGCTTTGTCACATGTTTACTATTGTTCCATGTCATTAATTTGCATTTGGTTCACGAAGGAATTACTATATTCTAAGTTTCTAACTTGTTGCTATACCAATTAAGCAGTCCTATCTGTCTAACTTTTCCTTCCTGGTAATGAAAAAGGGAAAAACCAATTTTCACTAAAAAAGAAAATATGCATGTGACAAAAACATTAGAACTACTTTACAACTAGTAATAGTGTTTGCCTTCAAAGTCCTTTAAGATGGTCCTTTGACATAAGACTGTTTTAGAATCAACGTTAGAGTTACCTATTTGTTTATTTAAAAAAAGTCGCCCTACGGTAATCGTCACTTGATTTTACTTTGCGGTGTAGTTTAACAATCAATAAAGTAGGAACAAAGACGATAGGGATTAGAATTGGAATTTTAATAGAAGTAAAAAAGGTTCAGCTATTTCTTTTCATCTGTCTAAAGCTTTGGTGGACAAAGAGTCATCACGTACTTTTACTGATGGGAGGATGTAGGTGTTGGAATAGCCGAGGGACGTGCAAGTTAGTCCTGCACCACCATTACCCAAAAAAAGAGTTGTCTTGAGCTGATTTATTTTTAATTATGTAATAAAAAACAGCTACAATTAGCTTTTAGTAGATCAATATTTGTCAAAATTTAGGTACCATGTCCCACGTGTTAGACTTGGACAAGTGACATATAAAAATGGGTTGAACTGATTAAACTCAAGTTGATCCATACAAAAATTGGCTGAGATGGAACCAATATGGGTTGATTCTTAACTCTATGTTTTGAACAAATTGTTTCTCAATTCTTTTACTGAATCATAACAATAAAAGAGTTAAATAAATAGAGATAATTTTTCTCTAACCCCATTATATTGTTGAAAAAGAGGTATTGAATTGTACAGGATTCGGTTATCTTATGATCCATACTCAGCCATATTGTCTCTTAAGTCAAATTGACCCGAACATATTTGGGACAAATTGGATCATGACATGTACTTTTACTACCTGTCCAACCTAGGGATGTGCATGCTTTGGTTAATACTGAATTACCATATGGAAACCAAAATTTTATGCACTTCGATTTTTGTGTTACGATATTTGATATGGTGTGTTTAATAGAAATGGATCAAGTAGATGCAGAATTACAAGAGAAACAAAAGGGCTCACATAGAGCATAAGCAAAAGTTGTTAGCGTCTTTACAATGAGACAATCCTCAATGCCAAAAATATTTTCAGATCACAATCCTATCATGTTGACTGGTGGAAGCTGGGAGTTCAAAAAATCCTATTTAAGTTTGAAAATTGGTCTCCTCAAGGATGGAATCTAAACATTAGGAGAAACTTAAATGATTGGGAGGTAGAAAGGGTGGCCAAGCTATTGATGGACATTGAGGACTTCACTGATATAGTTGATGGGCCCAGCACCATCAGATGGAGACACAACAATGATAATTTTTTCTCTGTCAACAGGGCATCCAAGAGAGGTATTATGGGTGGTACTGAGGGCAACTCAGTTTTATGGAGGAATATTTGAAAAAATATAGCACCCACCAAGGTAAAATGTTTCTCTTTATTAGTTGCTAGAAGGGCATGACTTACTCAAGAGGTATTACAGAAGAAAGGTTTGCCCGTAGTTCCCAAATGCTTTCTGTGTATGGAAGCCATAGAAACAAACAATCATCTTTATTTGCATTGTAGATTCACTGCACAAATCTAGGAAATATTTTTTAGTATCACCAAAGTGAACTGGACAATGCCAAAATACACTGCTGATTTGCTGATTTGTTGGATTAGAAGAGGGGGAAGTAAGAGTCAAAAGAAATGATGGATGATAATTCCGGCTTGTGTTTGGTGGACAGTTTGGAAAGAAATAAATGGGAGATGTTTCGAAGATAAGTCCAATTCCATTCAGAAAGTGAAGTGAAATTGTATTGTATCTTTCTACTTTTGGTGTGAAGAACATTGTATAGAAGATGTAAAGGAGATTTTTCAATTCTTAGGATCCTTGTAATCTACTATTTTCTGTTTTCTTCCTTTCTTTTGTCTCCTTTTGTTGATCGCCAACATTACCCTAAATGCTGAGGAATACAACTGTACCATTTTCAAAAAAGAAAATATATCAAACTAGCACTAAAGAGCTAACAAAGTCAAAAAAATTGTTCAGAGTTAAAAACAGGGGTTAAATTAACCCAACTGAACAGAAGAAATAGACAACTAGCTTTAAGAGAGTGGGTTGGAGTTGAAATCCCATCAAAACTTCTATGGTTCCTTTCAGTCCATAAACTCCAAAGAATAACTCCAGGAATCATCACCCAGACTTTCGTGATAAACTTATCAACTCTCTATGAATTCCAGCTTGCAAAGGCCTCTTTCACATTTTGTGGCATGACCCACTACAAGCCAAAAATACAACAGAACATATTCCATAGGTCATTTGCCACTGCACAGGGAAGGAGCAAGTGATTGACTGTTTCTAAGCTATTTCTGACACATAAAACATTTATCATCCAGTTGGAGACCTTTTTTGTTCAGGTTATCTATCGTTAAACATGCTTCTTGGATGGTAATCCAACAAAAGCAGATGATCTTGGTAGACATTTTGGTCTTCCAAATAAGTTTCTAGGGCTAAAGCTCAGTGATCTGGTTCTGGCAGCATATATGATGATAACAACCTTTCACAGTGAAAGAGTTATTTCTTCCAAATACCAATGTGTCAGCACACGTGTTATTCATGTTATATTTCTCCACATTAGCAAGTAGTTCAAGCAGACTCCCTATCTCCCAATCTTACACATTTCTCCTAAGCATTACGCTCTAGCTATTGCCACATCTATTATATGCAATTGTGGAGTTTTTGTCTTGAGCAATCTGAAATAAGCTTGGGTAAACTTCCATGAGTGGGATGTTACATAGCCATCTGTCCGTCCAAAATTCTAATATGTGAGCCATCCCCTGCTTTGAGCCAGACCTTCATAAAGTATTCACTCCATAGCTTGCTAATGTATTTCAAGGGACCAACACCATAGGGTAAATTGGAAGTATTTGTGCTCCATTTATCCCTTCTTCCATGCTTAGCAACAACAACTTCTTTCTAGAGGCTAAAGTCATTTGTACTAAACCTCTATAACCATTTCATGATCATGCTTTTTGTTGTGAGAGGCTAAATCTCTAATGCCCAATCCTCCCTTGTTCTTTGGTTGTATAACTTTGTCCCATTTGACAAGATGGATTTTGTGAGAGTTTCTATATCCTTTCCAAATAAAATCCCTCATAATCTTGTCCAGCTGACCAATGATCTTGCTAGGAATGGGGAAAAGTGATATGTAGTATGTTAGTATGCTATCAAGCACGCTATTGATAAGAACCAGTCTTCCACCCATTGACAGATATGCCAGGAGGCCAGTCTTTTTTTGAACTTCTCTACGATCCCATTCCAGATTTCAGCGTTCTTGAATTTTTATTCAAAGATAAATGTAGGTATGTGGTTGGAAGTGTTCCAATAGTACACCTCATGATGCTTGCCAACTCTTAAATGTTTGGGACATCATTGACCGAATACATTATGTTTTTCAGCACATTAACATGCAAACCTGATAGTACTTCAAAGAGGAGGAGAGAAAGGTTCAGGTATAACATTTGTGTTAAGTCAGGCTCACAGAAAATGATTGTATCGTTAGCATATAGCAGATGTGAAACTATGATTGAGGACCCAGTACTGAAACCCTAAATCCTCTGCATTTTTCTGGCATTGTCCGACATTTTTCTCAGACCCTCCATTGCTATAATAAACAGAAAGGAAGAGAGAGGGTCCCCTTGTTAGATTACTTTCTGAGGAGAGAAAAACCTCCACTAGTCCTCTATTTACTATGACTAAGCATTTCACAGTCGAAATACTAATCTGGTCCATGTAATCCACCTATATCCAAATCCAATCTTTCTTAGAATCAAAATAAGGTTAGACTAGTTAAGCTGGTCGAAAGCCTTCTCAATGACAAGTTTGCACATCACACCAGGTTCACCTATTTTGACCCTCCAATCTAGCATTTCATTTGCTATCAATGCTATATCTATGATTTGTCTGTGCTTTATGAAAGCATTCTGATGAGTTCAAATAAGCTTGCCAATAATCCTCTTAAGCCTTTTTGACAAAATCTTAGACACAATCTTGTATATATTACCAAAGAGGCTTATTGGCATGTAGTCTTTTAATTCCACAACTCCTTTCCTTTTCGGTATCAGTGCAATGAAAGAAGCATTACACGATTTAACCATATGACAATTATGATGGAAATGGTTGAGAGCTCCTATTACTTTTGGCATGATAAAATCCCATGTTTTTAAACAAAGCCATAGTGAAACCATCAAGACCTGGTGCTATCAAGACCTTGTGCTTTGTTAGGAGCACAAGATTGAATGATAGAGTGGACTTCCTCATTAAAAGCTTTTTCAAGCATATCTCTATCATCTCCTAATAAGCTGGGCACATCTCCTAAATTGGTAGGCCTCCAAATCTCATTTTTTGTGTACAGGCTCTGGTAATATCTTAGTATATCCTCCTTAATTGGCACTTTGTCTTCAATTATTTCACAATCCGCCTTGAGTTTATCTATGTTGTTATATCTTCTGTGAGAGTTGGCCATTACTTGAAAATATTTTGTGTTCTTGTCTCCATCTTTAAGCCACAAACATCTGGACTTTTGCCTCCAAGAAATTGCTTCAGCTTTTGCCAAGTTCTGAACTTCCAACTTTAGATTAATAAGCCTTTGCTTTTCCATTTGGGTGGGAGTTCATTTTCAACAGCTTGTTGTAAAATTGATATCTCTGCCTCTTCTTTCTTCAACCCTATCATAAACTTTCTTATTCCAGATGGTAATATCTTTTGCCAGATTCCTCAATTTTTGAGTAAGGACAAAATTTGGAGAACCATCTACTGTATAGCTTTGCCACCACCTCTTTAACATGTCAATGAAACCCTCTTTCTACAGCCACATATTCTCAAATTTAAAATAGGAACTTGTTGTTTCCCAGTCTCCATTTTGGGGTTTATGATCAGAGATAACCCTTGGAAGTGCTAACTTTTTGATGGATTGGAAACTTTCATTCCATTCTGTTGAGAAGAGAAACCTGTCAATTTTGGAAGCTTGGAGGGTGTCTTCCCCCCTTGAGCAGGTATATTGAGCCCCTTGAAGAGGTGGGTCAATCAGTTGTAGGTATGAAATTGTATCTGAGAAACTCGCCATCACCCTGGATCTTCTGTTGCAATTGAATTTTTCATTTTCAAACCTGCACACATTGAAATCACCACCTATCACCCATTGATTACCCTAGAGCCTCCTTATTTCTCCTAGTTCCTCCCAAAATTTTTCCCTTTCTATATTAGAGTGGGGTCATAAACCCCTGTAAAACACCATCTAAAACTTTCATGAAGACTTTCAAGGAATCAAGTAATAGAGTAGCTGCCTGGATAAGAGTCAGAACATTTCCAGTGTCTCTTATCCCAAATAATGATAATACCACCCCTAGTACCAATTGCCTTCAATTAACCCAATCAGCCGACATACTTAATTACATATGAAATCCATACATTATATTATTGTATAGATAATTATTTACTTAAGTTAAATATAAACTAATAAAAGACCTAAAGTCATTCAAACTAAAAGCTTTTTGATTTAACCACTAAATATAAATTAAATACTAAATTATATATATTCATATACAAGATATATTACCCAAGCATATGTGTTGTTTTTTAGCCAACACTAGATAATTTTGATTCATTTCAAGCACGAAAGAGTTCATACGATTGTCGAAGTCATAATTCTTTATTGTATGTAATTAAAGTCGAACAGACTATGGTTATAGACTTATTGTACCACACAAAACCAAACATAAATATTGAACCACATTAAACTAATTTGGTAAGGTAATGGTAGATCATTTTGAAAAGCCAAAAATTGAAATTACCGAACCGAAAT
This sequence comes from Anisodus acutangulus, assembly GCA_029783415.1. Classification (NCBI taxonomy): domain Eukaryota; kingdom Viridiplantae; phylum Streptophyta; class Magnoliopsida; order Solanales; family Solanaceae; genus Anisodus; species Anisodus acutangulus. The sequence continues at coordinate 699,882 of CM056499.1, forward strand.
TTTAATAAACGTACCGTACCATAAACATTCTCGGTTCGGCCTATCTTTTGACACGGCTAACATTAAATTACTACTATTATAAATCAAAAAATATGAAAATTCGAATATATTTCGTTAATCTTTTATAAAAACTATAGGTTGCTCATTAATCTTTTGACTCTAGCTTACAATTATTAAAAGTCTTGGATAGTTGATGGTCCTTCAACAAAAATATTTTTGTTAAAAGTTGTATAGTATATAGATAATCTTACTAATTTACCACATATGTCTAAGTTCATATATGCATGACTGGTGCTGATGAAGTCTTGGGTTATTATAATTTGACTAGGCACTCAAGGGTGTGGTACAGTAGTCATTGAAATGGATTGGGCACCATGAGGTCTCAGGTTCAATTCCCAGCAGAGACAAAAACCGTATCCCATGGAATTAGTTGAGGTGTGCGCAAGTTGACCCGGACTCCATAGTTATTTAAAAAAATTGACTAGACCATTTTGACAACTATTATTAAATTACCATTAGGAATCAATAAATCGAATAATAACTTAATAAAAATTGGTATCCAGTTAACAGTAATTTAATTTCTTACCTAGGCTATATCATCTTATCAAGTCTTTGTTGTTGCATTTTTTTTTGGTAACAAGAGTTACATAATTTCAATGACCTGAGTTTATTGAAATACTTCCCATTTTCGGGTAAATATTTTTTTCCCAAGATTAAGTAGTTGGGTAAAATAAAAAAGATTGTTTGACTACCCGCAAGGGTGGCTCAGTTTGTTGAACATGGGACTTTCACAATGGAGGTCTAAGTTTCGGAACTCCCTGCCTATGACAGTAGGGGATTTGTCTTCTGGGTCAAGATCGTCGCACGGGGCTTGCCTAATGCGTGTTATCTCTCATGTGTGGTTTGCGGACTATTTCATAGGAGCAGGGTTTTATCTTGTGCGCACCCCAAGCGTAGCGACTGCGGGTTTCCTTGTATAAAAACAAGATTGTTTGGCCTTAGAAAATAGTTGATAGCAACAACTAAATCAATTTATGGTAAGCAGTTAGAAACAATCAGATGCAAATCAAAATTAGATCACATGATCTCAAGTATTACAATTTTATTCAATACCCTTACACTTTTTTTTAACTGATTGGTAACTCATTTTTCTTTCTTTTTTAATATAATTGTTTTAATAATAAGTAGGCTGGTAGACTAAAAAGTTGGTAAATACTCCATAGAAAGTTAAATACACTGATAATGTAAATATTTTTTTATATTATTAATTTATATATCCGAAATAAAATAAAATGATGGGGTTGTTTCTTGTTGAGATATTCATGACTTTTAAGTATCTTACATGGAATTCAACAAAAATTGCTTAGAAATCGAAATGGTATTTGCAGAAAATTAACGAGTGATTGTCCAATTGTTAAAAAGTCTATTAGATTAGCTTAAAAACCAAAATGGTATTTTCTGTGATTCCATGGTTTGATTAACAAAAATTATTTGTACCTCCCCCCAGAGACAACATTACAAAAAATAGAGGCTTCTCACCAGAAATAAAGAAAAGAAAGAAAATGGGTAAACATTAAAAAATAAAAGAAATTAAGGGTTAAATAAAATGAAAAAGGAGAACAAGATTTCTCTCTTATCTTCACCCTTTAAATCCAATATATATATATTTTATTCTTTTTATTATTTTTCAATTTTGCATGGTACTGTCACTTACTATACTTCCTTCCTTTACAAAGCTTCCATCTTTCATTTGCACCGCCTCGTTCTCAATTCTACTCTCTCATTCTCTCAATTCAACCCTCTTTTCATCTCTCTCTACATTCTTCTTTGTGTAATCTAAGTGGGATTTCAGTTCTTCAGACTCTTTCTTCATTCTTCCCAGTTGTTCTAGCTCAATCTTCTATACCTTCTCTTTTCTGTGGTTAATTAAGGATTTGCTTTAGTTATCATGGCCAGTTCGGAAGCTCAACGCTTGTAAGCTTTTACGTGTTAGATCGCCAGTTATTTTATAGAAAAAGCTACTATGCCTCAGCGTTATTTTATTCTTACATTTTTAATTATTGATACTCTTGATAATCTGTGTTTATATATTTTTCTTTTGACTTTGGCTGTATGTGATTTCCCCCCTTTGTTTGACTATCTTTAATCATGCTTTTACATTTGTGTGTTTTTCAGACTTGAATTTGCCATTCTCGATTACATGTCTAAAAGAGGTTTCCATCAGATTCATGAGGCATTCCCCCGCGAAATTCATGCTAATCGAAATCCCGTTGGTAAGTAACTCCTTTTAATGAATTTTATTCTTCTAATCAGTTGCTAAAAGTTGATCCTCTTATGAATTAAGATTTGTTTTTTTTGGTAATGGTTGTTGTTTACTTGAAAGGGTCGTAATGTTTTTATACTTAATTAGCTTGGGAATTGTTACATATGACCATATGGTGGATTGTTGATTATGTTCTGTTAATAGGTTGAGGTCATTCTCTTTGATTGATGTGGTACATTTTAGTTACCTAATGTTGGATTTACTGTATTAACCGCCATTTACTATTTTAGACTTTAGAGAGATATATTTAATGGAGTTGAAGTGATGTGATAATATGATATCAAGCTGTGAAGTAATGATTTTTTATTTTGTGGTTCGTTTCAGCTATTGATTCTTCTCATGAAGCATTTCTTCAAGCGTGGTGGGGTAAATTTTATGAAGCACACACCTCTAGGTTTCCTGACTTTCCTGTATTTACTGCCGAATTCTTTGATAAGGTGTTACCCATGGACCTTTTCTGTGCCTTGTTTATGTTTAACTGATATGAAATAATTGTGAACTAAATGCTTGATTTCTAAATTCTCAGGTTGCACAGACTCTGAAAAATGTTGTGGCTAATAGTGGTCCTGCAAACCAATCCTATGCTTCTGATCATACTGGAGTAAACATATCTAATGTGATGCCCGTGATGTCGTCACCTCATCTGATGGCTTCCTCTCCTTTGATGGAAAGCGGTCCTAATCTTACAGACGCTAGTATTTCAGATTTGCTGTTAAGAGACATTCCATCAAGCTTACAGATGAATGAAATGGATGACATGCTTCGATTTGCAAGCAATGTTGGGTAATATCATGTTATGTTTATTGCTAAACTGATCATTTTTGCCACATTTTAATCTATTTTCCAATGTCTGTCGAGTCACTTCAAACGAGGATAAAGGTTGTGTACTAGGTGCGATGTGGATTTTGTTCTCCTTAATTGTTTTGATATTATTGTCTTAAGCTGCTAATGCAACAAAAGAAGATTGGACAAATCACGTTCTTATTATGTCTGTATTGCTATTATGACCTTCTGATATATGATATGTCAAGAATTTCTTGCAAAAATTGGCTATTAAGGCATGCTCTATAGTCTAGTAACTAAAACCATTACTTTGGTTGTTGAATTTGTGTATTAAAATCTTCTAATTCTGTATGTTGTATGTCATGTGTTTCAGCTACCAAATGCCAATTATTCCTCCGGAGTGGAATGCAAAAGTATGTTTACATTTTCCCCCACATTTGCAAGCTTTTTAATAAATAATTACTTGAACAGAATTGACAAGTTTTTATTCTTTTCAGCAAGATGGAATAAACTTGGGAGGACCTACGCAAATGGAACCAAATATTCATGGCCATGCAAATGCTTTGCCCGCTTCACCAAAACTTTCTGATGCAGGTTTGTTTTTAATTTAGCTCTACATATTTTGTATTTAATTTATATTAGTTTTTGTCTTTTGCATTGATAATGTTGGATGTTTGAACATTATGATAATATGCAAATGCTTTTAGCATAAACAATACATTAGAAGGATAACTGTTCATATATTGAAGAGGACTGACTAACTTTTAATGTGTAGCAAATTATGATTCCTTTTATTTTGTCTTATTGTATATGTCTATCATAAATATTAAAATAGTATTTCTGGGTTCCATTTCATTCTCCAGCTTAAAGGGAATATCTTTATATAGTAAAATGAGGTTCGCTCAGGAATACTAAATTAATCCTGATATATATACCTCTATCACATGGAAATTTTTGAATTGAAAAGAGGAATTGTATTGTTGAGTGATGAAAATATAATCAAATTAAGAATGTTCAATTTTTGCTGATAAATTAAAACATTAACTAGGTTTTGCTGATCTACTTATTAGCTATCAGTCCCTCCAGGACAAATTAAACATTCCTCTGTTTTAGTAGTAAACTAATAGCAGATGCTCTTGCTAGCAGGCTCTTCAACCGACTGCTCCTGAAGGCATCAAACTCTCCATCCAATTAATGATGATATTTTGAGAAAGCTGCTACCTAGTTAGTTACTATATTGACCCTTGTGATCCGACCCTTCCCTGGACCCCGCGCATAGCGGGAGCTTAGTCAACGGGGCTGCCCTTTTTTTTTTAAAGTAGTGCGAAGAGAGAAGGATAACCTATTATCCTTGATTAATATGTTACTTATGATAATACTCTTCTTGATAATACTGAGTGACCCTTTGATGCTCTTGTAACACCAGCTTTATCCATAAGTACCCCCTAAGTGTATTGTGTTGAATAACGTCTGATACAAACATTTCCAAAGGTATTAAATGAGTATTCAATGATAGTGATTTCTTTCTCCCTAATTATTCAATGCTTGTTGCTAATTTCTGAATCAAACAGAGATTTGGGAGAAAAAGCTCTTCTTTTGATAACGTGGAGAAAAATCTCTTCAAGAAGTTGTTATTGCTTTTGCTATTAGTGGAAAATGGATGCAATACTATTGCAGTGCACAGGTCAAAGCGTACCATGACCATTTATATATGGTATTGTGTATCTAGATTTTACCCATATAATAAAAGCACACTGATACCTTCTGTATTATCACTTCACTACCTATAAGTCAGTGGTAAGAACCAACAAGACCTTATTAGCAAAGAGAAGAGCGAAGGATCCACCTAAATGGGAAGCTTGACCTTTTAAGGCCCTTCACGCAGTCTTATGATGTCCCAAGAGCAACATCAATGGTTTAAGAATTGCCGAAGACTTCTTCACTCTTTTTTTCTAGCTGTGGTGTCCTGGCTAGCTAGTACACACCTACGATGTCAAAAACAGCTACCTAACTAGACTTATAAACTTGGGACCTGACTTTTAAGTTGTTAAGCTAGAAACGATCCAACGGAAAACTCCTGTCACAAAATCCCTCCTCCATATCTTGTCATGTAGTTGATCTCTCTTCCAAACAATCTCAGATAATGAAGCTCAACCATCATAAAGTGTCCAAACACCATTGTTCTTAAACTTCATCAAGTACTACATTTTTCTCAAGTATTTTCCATTCAACCTTAAATATTTCAAAATTTACTCCTATGTGAGTGGTCAATAATCATTTAATGTAGGTCCTTCTAACCAAGGTCCACTTAAAAGCTCAAAGTACATCTACAACTAGTAACTATACTAGTTGTTAGTGTGGAGAAATACATAAACCCTAAACGTCCGGTTAGGAATTCTTTGTGTTTCCCTTTTAACCATTTTAAAAAGTGTGAAAAAGTAATGGAGTACATAAAAGGGAAGCCCGGTGCACTAAGTTTCCGCTATGCGCGGGGTTCGGAGAAGGGCCAGACCACAAGGGTCTATTGTACACAGCCTTACATTGCATTTCTGGCAGAGGCTGTTTCCACGGCTTGAACTAAAGCGGAAACCTTTAATTTTTTCCTCTTATACAAGTCTTAATAAATTTGCTCAGCTAATAAAGTCTTAAATATAAAGTTATTCTGAATTGGAATGGTAATTATGTCTTCTCTTATGAATCTTGCGACAACCATTGTAAATAGATAATGAATTTCATAGTGACATTATTTGTGATTTGCATGACCGATATCATATTTTCAAGAAAATGGTCATAAAACAAACTTTTCTGTGGCGCTCCTATAGCACTATGCTCCCTTGTGATATTCATTTGGTGAGAGTTTCGTCCAACCATCTTTAATGACTTAAACACTAGGGTTCCACATGTTGGAGACTTTGATTCTTCACACGTGCATAATCTACTAAGTAAGCGTAGGGCCAAGGATCATCAAATTTCATTGAGAAATGAAAGAGATATTGGTCCACGAAGTGAGGTGTTTGATGCATGAAAATGTGGTAAATACCAATCCTCCCTCATCGGTGGGGGGAGGAAGATTTGTTTAGTTTATAAGTCGCAAAATTAGCTTTGGGTTTGGGACCCCAAGGGGTAACCCATGTGTTTGAAGGAGGAAGGACCTAGATGTGCTTTGGTCCCTGAAGTTTCAGGTAAGTTAAATTGGGCAGAGAACTTGTGCTTTTGCAGTTGGTTTTAGAATATTAACCTCCATTAATATGCACATCAATTCAGCCATTACTTGGCTGAATAGCTCTCACTAATGGCCTAATACATTGCACATTAATTCAGTAATTCATTTGGCTGAATTACTACCTCCATAATTGCCATTACTTGGCCAGTAACAGTAATTATGTGGGCAGTTGATAAGTCCCCTCCTTGCACTATATAATGAAGTATTTTCTCATTTGTTGAAAGTACAGAACACACAAATGAAATCAAATTCTTCTTACTACTTTTCAACATCATTTCTTACTCAAAGTTCTTCAAAGTAACACTTGAGTTTCCTTTGCTCATTTGTTGAGTTGTTGTTTTATCTTGGGAGACTATTGTCCAGAATGTAGAAAGGATATATACGGGGAAATCTTGTCTTAAAGACAGAGTGTCATCACTCGACCCAGCATATCAAATTGTTCCAGTTTCCTGTTCCAATTTCTCGTTCAAGCATATTGAAATTTCAATTGTTGTAATTTCATTTGTTGTAATACTTAGCAGTTACTTATTTACATTTCCTGCACAATTGTAATCAACAAATTTAAGACAAGATTAGCTTGTTGTAACTGATTCAAAACATGACTGGAAACATGAATGATTATGCTGCTGCTGCTGCCACTCAAGGCAACAATTCTGCCATCCCTCCTGCTGCCGCTACTGTTCAAGACAACTCCTCTGCCTTCCCCACTGCTATATGTCAAGTGCCTTTACTGCTCCACCCTCTGCATTCCACCATGAACGCCCTGAAAAATTCATGGGCTCAAATTTTAAGAGATGGCAGCAGAAGATGATGTTCTACTTGAATGTTATGGGCATAGCCCGATTCCTAACGGAAGTTCCTCCAAAATCTAGAGATGAAATGGACCCTTCGCCTACTGAAATGGCTGAAGGGGGCCTAGGTATCCATGTCATTAATGGCATGAAGATGGTTCTTGATGCATGGAATCATAGTGATTTCATGTGTAAGAATTATATATTGAACTGCTTGGCAAACCCTCTCTACACGGTCTATTGCACCATTGGCACATCTAAAGAGCTGTGGGAAAAACTGCAAAAGAAGTACAATGCACAAGATGCAGGTACTAAGAAATTCATTGTTGGAAAATTTCTGTAATTTCAAATAGTGGATAGTAAGACAGTGATGTCCCAAGTCCAGGAATTCCAAACGATTCTACATCACCTGGATTTGGAAGGAATGAAATCAAATGAGCAGTTTTTGGTTGCATCACTGATTGAAAAGTTACCTCATTCGTGGAATGCGTTTATGAGCTACTTAAAGCTCAAGACAAAGGAGATGACCTTTGAAGAACTTATTATCAAACTCTAAATTCAGAAAGATAATAAGAAGGCCTTGCCTAGGGGTAAACAACCTGCTGAGGCAAAGGCAAATCTAGCTGTGGCCAAAGGGAACCAAAGCAAGAAGCGGAAGTTCCAAAAAGATGGCAAGACCCAAGCAGTGGAGAAGTTCAGAGGTAACTGTCACCACTGTGGGAAACCTGGTTATATGATCAAGAAATACCGCAAGCTCAAGACTGAGCAACAACAGAAATCCAAGGCTAAATGCAAGGCACATCCTAACGTCGTCAAGGACACATTCCTGGGCGATATGATTGAGGAGTTCTCGGCGGTGGTGCTTGAAGAAAACCTGGTTAGAATCCCATGTAGTGGTGGATGGACACAGGTGTTACCAAACACATCTGTTCCAACAGAGATGCCTTCTGCACGTATACACCGGTCACCGATAAGAAGTTGTTCATGGGCAACAACGCTTCCTCTGATGTGCTGGGGGTAGGAAAGGTGGTCCTGAAGATGACTTCTGGAAAGGAGCTTACCCTGAAGGAAGTGATGCATAGCCCTGAGATTAGGAGAAATTTAATTTCAGGACCTTTATTGGTTAATACTGGTTTTAGGCTAGTGTTTGAATCCAATAAATTTGTACTTACTAAGAATGGCACTTTTGTGGGGAGAGGCTTCGTCTGTGAAGGCCTCTTCAAAGTTAACGCTATGTCTGTAATGCGTCCAAGTAATAAAGTTGAAGTTTCTTCTTACTTGCTTGAGACTTCTAATTTATGGCATCATAGATTAGGACATGTTAACTACAAGTCCATCCAAAGGTTGGTATAGTTGGAGTTGTTGCCGTCTATCAACGTAAACCCTCAACATAAGTGTGAGGTGTGCGTAGAGGCAAAACTCACAAAGCTTCTTTTTCGATCCGTCGAAAGGAATACCGCTCCTCTATTCACACATATATATGTGATTTGAAGTTTGCACAAACTAGAGGGGGGAACAAGTACTTTGTGACATTCATTGATGATAGCACAAGGTATTGTTACCTTTACTTATTGAAAAGTAAGGATGAAGCCTTTGAAGCATTCCAACGCTACAAAGCAGAAGTTGAGAACTAACTAAGCATCCGAATTAAATCCATTCGTAATGATAGAGGGGGAGAATACACAGTGCCATTTGAGCAATATTATGCCCAATCAGGCATTGTTCATCAAACGACGGCTCCATACTCACCTCAATCGAACGGTGTGGCAGAACGCAAGAACCGCACATTGAAGGAAATGATGAATGCCTTGCTCATCAATTCCGGTCTTCCCTAAAACATATAGGGAGAAGCCGTCCTTACCGCTAATACGATTCTTAATAGAGTCCCACATAAGGGTAAGGAAAAAACTCCATATGAATCATGGAAGGGAAAGAAACCCACCTACAAATATTTAAAGGTGTGAGGTTGTTTGGCAAATGTCGAAGTGCCTAAGCCAAAGCAGGTCAAGATTGGGCCTAACACTGTAGATTGCATATTCATCAGATATGCAAATAACAGTAGCGCTTATCGCTTCTTAGTGCATAAGTCAGATATTCCAGATATCCACGGGGGTACAATTATGGAATCAAGGAATGCTCAATTCTTTGAAGGTACATTTCCTAGAAAGGAAAAAGACATAACCTCTCGCAAACGAAGTTATGAACAAAGCTCTCAGGCAGGAGTCATTGACGACGGATCTAGATGGTTCAGATCTAGTGGATCTCGAAGTGGCTGAATATCCGAAATCTAGTGTTCCAGATTCTCAAAACTTGGAGACTCCAGAGATGGAACTAAGGCAAAGTGAAAGGGCCAGGAAGGATAAACACTTCGGTCCTGACTTTGTAGATTATTTGGTTGATGATGAACCAAGGACAATTGCTGAAGCATTGTCAACTCCAGAGGCACTGCTCTGGAAAGAAGCTATTGAGAGTGAAATAAACTCCATTCTACATAACCATACTTGGGAGTTGGTTGATCTTCCTCCGGGAAATAAACCGTTGGGTTGTAAATGGATACTCAAACGGAAATATAAAGAAGATGGGTCTATAGACAAGTACAAGGCCAGGTTGGTAGTCCAGGGCTATCGACAGAAAGAAGGTCTTGACTACTTTGACACGTACTCACCTGTATCTCGAATGACGTCCATACGGGTATTCATTGCGATTACATCTTTGCGTGACCTTGAGATACATCAAATGGATGTCAATACAGCCTTCCTAAATGGTGATTTGGAAGAAGAAATTTATATGGACCAACCCGAAGGGTATGTGGTTCTAGGGTAAGAGAAGAAAGTCTGTCGGCTTATCAAATCTTTGTACGGGCTGAAACAATCCCCGAAGAAATGGCACAAAAAGTTTGATAGTACTCTTCTATCAAAGGGTTTCTCTATTAACGAGTGTGACAAATGTATCTACACGAAAGGTAACTCTGACTCGTTCATCATGATATGCCTGTATGTAGATGACATGTTGATCACAGGAAGCAGTCCTAGGGTAATCCTAGAGACTAAGAACATGTTGAAACAATGCTTCAACATGAAGGATATGGGTATCACAGATGTCATCTTAGGGATAAAAATCTCTAAGACGTCTGACGGACTGGTCTTATCTCAGTCTCACTACATTGAGGATGTTTTGATAAAGTTCTAGATGTTTGACAGTTTGCCTATAAAGTCACCAATGGATAGAAATCAAAAGCTTGATAAAACTCATGGTGCACCCATATGCCAGGAGCGATATGCACAGGTGATCGGAAGTTTGATGTACATAACAAACTGCACCCGACCTGATATTGCTTATGCAGTCAACAAGTTGGCTAGGTTTACCCGTAATTCAAGTGATAATCACTGGAAGGCGTTGAATCGGGTACTTCAATACCTGAAATACACGCTAACTTACGGGTTACATTATTCGAGATATCCAGTTGTACTAGAGGGGTACAGTGATGCAAACTGGATATCTGATATAGAGAACACAAAGTCCACTAGTGGGTATGTATTTACAATTGGTGGTGGGGCTGTGTCTTGAAAATCCTCTAAGCAAACTTGCATCGCCCGATCCACGACGGATTCAGAGTTTATCGCTTTAGACAAAGCAAGAGAAGAAGCTGAGTGGCTTCATGACTTCTTAGAGGATGTTCCTTGTTGGGACAAACCCGTACCTTCTGTAATGATCCACTGCGATAGCCAGTTGGCTCTAGAAAGTGCACATAATTCTATGTACAATGGCAAGTCTCATCATATTCGACGGAGGCATAAGACCGTTAGGTAGTTGATCACCATGGGTATAATATTCATTGATTTCATAAAGTCAAAGGATAATATAGCAGACCCGCTGACAAAGGGCTTACCCTAGGATCAGATGTTCTTCCTGTCTAGGGGAATGGGCTTAAAACCCAAAGTATAAGGACCAATACGGTGGTAACCCAACCTTACGGACTGGAGATCCCAGGAATTTGGTTCAATGGGAAAACTAAGCTGTAAAGGTTCAGTTGATCGCTTCAGTGGAAGAATGAGCACTTCGGATAGTGATTTCTATAAAGAAACACCAAATCCAAAGTCGTTCCCGCGATAGACATTAAGTGCTATCTGCAGTGTGGGTAAAGGTTAAGTTTTCAAAACCTTTAATGATCCTCAATGGTTGAGGAAACTTTTAATGGTTCCTAACACTTGTGAAGTGGGGTATAGCAGGATACCTTGTACGAGACCACCTATTTAAGTGAGAGGATAGGCCGCCTCAAATGAATACACTTAAGAATCCAAGAAGTTTCCACGGCCACAACGGACAAAACTTTAAGAAGAAAAGAGTAAGGGAATTTATTGTGTTGGTACTATTGACATGGCTTACACTAAACACTGACGGTTCAAGACATCACGTTCACCGCACAGTAAGTAAGTCCGATGGTATTTAACTATGGAAGGTTCAAAGCTGAAGCTATCTCTCCATATGCAACATCGGTTCACTGAAATATTGCTGGAAAAAGGCACCATGTGAGTGTACCAAAATCTCTTTCAAGAGGGGATTGTTGGAAATTTGCCTTTGGTGGAAGTTGTGTCCAACCATCTTTAATGACTTAAACACTAGGGTTCCGCATGTTGGAGACTTTGATTCTTCACACGTGCATAATCTACTAAGTAAGCTGATGACCGTAGTGCCAAGGATCGTCAAATTTTGTTGAGAAATGAAAGAGATATTGGTCCACGAAGTGAGGTGTTTGAAGCATGAAAATATGGTAAAGACCAATCCTCCCTCATCGGTGGGGGAAGGAAGATTTGTTTAGTTTATAAGTCTCAAAATTTGCTTTAGGTTTGGGACCCCAAGGGGTAACCCATGTGTTTGAAGGATGGAGGACCTAGATGTGCTTTGGTCCCTGAAGTTTCAGGTAAGTTAAATTGGGCAGAGAACTTGTGCTTTTGCAGTTGGTTTTGGAATGTTAACCTCCATTAATATGCACATCAATTCAACCATTACTTGGCTGAATAACTCTCACTAATGGCGTAATCCGTTGTACATTAATTCAATCATTCATTTGGCTGAATTACTACCTCCATAATTGCTATTACTTGGCCAGTAACGACAATTATGTGGGCAGTTGATAAGTTCCATCCTTTCACTCTATAATGAAGCCTTTTCTCAATTGTTGAGACTACAGAACACACAAACGAAATCAGATTCTTCCTACTACTTTTCAACATCATTTCTTACTCAAAGTTCTTCAAAGTAACACTTGAGTTTCCTTTGCTCATTTGTTGAGTTGCTATTTTATCTTGGGAGACTATTGTCTAGAATATAGAAAGGATATATACGGGGCAATTTTGTCTTAAAGACAGAGTGTCATCACTCGACCCAACATATCAAATTGTTCCAGTGTCCTGTACCAGTTTCTCGTTCAAGCATATTGAAATTTCAAATGTTGTAATTTCATTTGTTGTAATACTTAGCAGTTACATATTTCCATTTCCTGCACAATTGTAATCAACTATATTCTCCGTTTGGGTAAAGATGCATGTGCAGGTTGACGTAAGAAAAGAATGAACTATATCATCTTAGGAATAAGATCCACCAAAGCAAGTATGCGGCAGAGGCATTCAGTAAAGTTCTTAAAATAGAACTTTGATACAATGCACTTTCCCTTCACATCTTTTTATTTTTTGGTTTTTGAATGATACTCTATATGTGCAATTAATTTCCATTGACTTTTTATTTTTTGGTTTTTGAATGATACTTTGTATGTGCCTTTATGAAGGATTTTGGACTCCTATTTATGGGATGAAAAGGTAACATTTGGAAAGTGAAGAGACACATATCATCATGCATTGAATTCACGTCAATCAAAACAATTGGACAGTTGCCGCCGTTTCAAAAGTATTAAAGGGATATGACGTTTGACATTTTTGTAATCATTGCGTTTCAGTTTTCCTACCAAAGTACAGGGTTTTGGTTAGTCTAGTGATAAAATCCACTTCCCGGGCGTACAAAAGACACACCCATATTTTGCGGAGACTATCTGTATAGGGCAAAATATGTATAATACAACTAGAAGAATTATGTCATGACACGTGGCAGGTGATTATGAGTCAGATCCATATCATCTTCCGGTGCTACCGGTGGAGCAGGAATGGCACCAGAGGCATTGGAAGGTTGTGAGGTACTGGGAATTGGGAAGGTCAGGTGAACAGTTCGAATTCCAACGGGCGGCCGCTACTAGTCCGATTCCACACCTTCTAATGGAGAATTAATGACACTTATGAAGACACTAATTGTCCAATTATTACATCATTCATTCTCTTAAATTAATAAGGGCATATATCGTGAGATGTGTACCCGTGAGCTCAAACATAAATATGACACATTATCTCATTGTAAAAATCATCATATGCAAGTTATTACAATATACTTTTTGATCACTCTTTGCATCAATATTTATGATTTTATACTAGAAGAATACTTTGTTTGGAAGCCATAACAAGAAGCTTATGATAGTCTCAGGCTAATTATCTCTTAACATAGTCTTATTATTACTTATTTGCATTATAAATTATCGTTTAATTTTTGTCAAATCAGTCAATCGAGACCTACGTGTACCACATGTATAAATTTAATTGTACTATTTTACGGATAAACATCTAGTATTCAAGCAGTTCAATAGTCATTTCAATAAGTAGCTATTCAATTCAGTATCTATTTAGTGTAGCATTTATTCAGTTCAGTATTCATGTATTCATGAATATTCAGTGTTCAGTTTTTTCGTTAGTAACGTGTATGACCAAGAGTTAGCTATAGCGATTACTAAGACCATCATTCGAGGATGAATAATCCCAAGGGAAAGATAATGTAACACCTTGGATCTTCTAGATAATGTTTTACTTGTACTTTGAGAATTTAACGGAAATTAGAAGTTAGAATGCTTTGGAGAAAGTTGTTGAAAGGCTTACCTCAAGCAACCATAACCCTTGATCAGAAGAGAATTTTAAAAATGCGTCCTTAATGAAAGTTGTAGTACGTTGAAATACCTTTCCATCCATATAAGGACTAGTCCAAATGAAGTTCGACACAAGAAGTTACGCGTGTTCCTTAACATGATTGAACCCTTCAAATCCATAAAAAATCAATTGGGACAACGTGTTGGGCGAGAAAACCCTAGAATCCAAGTCCATGAAGATAGAACATCAAAAAGGCAATTTTTTCGCCCTCTAATCGATTATAGTTGTGGATTTGTGATTAGACTTTATGATTTAGACTACAAGTTGATGGGTTTGATTGAAAAAATGTATGAACTATTGTATGGTTTGGATTGTTGACTTAGGGTTGTTGTAATCATATGGGTGATGAAGAATGATGTTAATTATATCTAATTGAGATTGTAGAATGACCTAAAATCAAGAGGATGGGTATTTGGGTAAAGAAACACCATTAATGAAGGTTGTGGGGCTTCATGCCCACAAGGTGTTTGATAAAATGCCTAGATGTCCAAAACGTGAGTATTGTTACTAATGATGATTCCCTTTTACATGTATTGCCATAAATTAAGGTCGAAAGGAGTGATGTTGTATTACGCTTAACAGACGGAATTGAGGTATGTAAGGCTAACTCTCTACGTGTGGAAATGTTAATGATTCTCTCCATGCCACGTTCTTTTATGTTTATGAAGAGGTGTAGAACTCCCTTTCTATAAACGGTATAGTTTCATAATTTGTTCATGATTGTAGTTCTGAATGTCGTGAACTCAGTATGTAATCCGTATAGACTCATGTTTGATATCCCATGAGTACCAGTCATGGAAACTCAGTATGCTCATGAATATTAATGTTTCGGAATCTTGAGATATGACTAATCTTTGGCCAAAGTATGAAAAACAGTGAAAACATAGATGATCAATGAAGACTAAGAGTGGAAAAATTCAAAATACCACCTTTAACTCAGAAATTTATTGCGTTAAAGGACTTAACCGTGTCGCTACGATTAAATCCATTTAACGCCAGAAATTCTTGAGTTCAAAGGTACTTTTGTTGTTTTTTCTTGTTAGGGTATTGTGGTTGTGTTTTATTGGGGTCATTTAGGTTTCGGACTATACCATACTATCCGCACCGGGTGTATACACCCAACTTAGTTAAGTTAACCATAAATAATAAATTAAGGTCTAGAGTCCTGTTTTTAATAAAGAAAAAATTTAAAAAGGAAGCAAAGTTAATAAAAGAAAAAAAAACAAAGTTAATATCATATAATTTATAGCACAATGACCTTCGAAATGAATTGGAATTCCGTACTTTCTTTGATTGATTTTCAAGTAGGGATGAAAAGACATGTTAAGTGTAAAACCACGTACTTCTTGCGATGTCTATTGTTAAATAGAGCACGTTATTTTTATGATCCTCAGAAAAGGAACAAACCCAAAACATGTTGTAGCTTATGAAAGTTTTTTTTTGCTGTGATAATCAATCTACTCATTGTTACGAAGATAACAGAAATATTTAAAAAGTAGTATCAAAATTGAAACAGATGTTCAACTTTATTACACTAATAATTGCTCACTGTAGCCTTAAAACTGTATTGTACATAAATAAGTTTCTTGGATGGCAATCCAAAAAAAGCAGATGATCTTGGTAGACATTTTGGTCTTCCAAATAAGTTTCCAGGGCTAAAGCTCAGTGATCTGGTTCTGGCAGCATATATGATGATAACAATCTTTCACAGTGAAAGAGTTATTTCTTCCAAATACCAATGTGTCAGCACACGTGTTATTCATGTTATATTTCTCCACATTAGCAAGTAGTTCAAGCAGACTCCCTATCTCCCAATCTTACACATTTTTCCTAAGCATTACGCTCCAACTATTTCCACATCTATTATATGCAATTGTGGAGTTTTTGTCTTGAGCAATCTGAAACAAGCTTGGGTAAACTTCCATGAGTGGGATGTTACATAGCCATCTGTCCGTCCAAAATTCTAATATGTGAGCCATCCCCTGCTTTGAACCAGACCATCATAAAGCATTCACTCCATATCTTGCTAATGTATTTCCAGGGACCAACACCATAGCGTAAATTTGAAGTATTTGTGCTCCATTTGTTCCTTCTTCCATGCTTAGCAACAACAACTTATTTCTAGAGGCTAGAGTCATTTGTACTAAACCTCCATAACCATTTCATGATCATGCTTTTGTTGTGAGAGGCTAAATATCTAATGCCCAATCCTCTCTTGTTCTTTGGTTGTATAACTTTGTCCCATTTGACAAGATGGAGTCTGTGGGAGTTTCTATATCCTTTCCATATAAAATCCCTCATAATCTTGTCTAGCTGACCAATGATCTTGCTAGGAATGGGAAAAAATGACATGTAGTACGTTAGTATGCTATAAAGAATGCTGTTGATAAGAACTAGTCTTCCACCCATTGACAGATATTGCATCTTCCAGGAGGCCAGTTTTTTTCGAACTTCTCTATGATCCCATTCTAGATTTCAGCATTCTTGAATTTTTATTCAAAGATAAATGTAGGTATGTGGTTGGAAGTGTTCCAATAGTACACCCCATGATACTTGCCAACTCTTAAATGTTTGGGATATCGTTGACCGAATACATTATGCTTTTCAGCACATTAATATGCAAACCTGATAGTGCTTCAAAGAGGAGAAGAGAAAGGTTCAGGTATAACATTAGTGTTAAGTCAGGCTCACATAAAATGATTGTATCGTTAGCATATAGCCGATGTGAAACTATGATTGAGGACCCAGTACTGGAACCCACACTGAAACAAAGCCATAGTGAAACCATCAAGACCTAGTGCTATCAAAACCTTGTGCTTTGTTAGGAGCACAAGACTGAATGATAGAGTTAACTTCCTCATCAAAAGCTTTTTCAAGCATATCTATATCATCTCCTAATAAGTTGGGAACATCTCCAAAATTGGTAGTAGGCCTCCAAATCTCATTTTTTGTGTACATGCTCTGGTAATATCTTAGTATATCCTCCTTAATTTGCTCTTTGTCTTCAATTATTTCACAATCCACCTTGAGTTTATCTATGTTGTTATATCTTCTGTGAGAGTTGTCCATTACTTGAAAATATTTTGTGTTCTTGTCTCCATCTTTAAGCCACAAACATCTGGACTTTTGCCTCCAAGAAATTGCTTCAGCTTTTGCCAAGTTCTGAACTTCCAACTTTAGATTAATAAGCCTTTGCTTTTCCATTTGGGTGGGAGTTCATTTCTCAACAGCTTGTTGTAAAATTGATATCTCTGCCTCTTCTTTCTTCAACCCTATCATCAACTTCCTTATTCCAGATGGTAATATCTTTTACCAGATTCCTCAATTTTTTAGTAAGGACAAAATTTGGAGAACCATCTACTGTATAGCTTTGCCACCGCCTCTTTAACATGTCAATGAAAGCCTCTTTCTACAGCTACATGTTCTCAAATTTAAAATAAGAACTTGTTGTTTCCAGTCTCCATTTTGGGGTTTATGATCAGAGATAACCCTTGGAAGTGCTAACTGTTTGATGGATTGGAAACTTTCATTCCATTATGTTGAGAAGAGAAACCTGTCAATTTTGGAAGCTTGGAGGGTGTCTTCCCCCCTTGAGTAGGTATATTGAGCCCTTTGAAGAGGTGGGTCAATCAGTTGTAGGTATGAAATTATGTATGAGAAACTCGCCATGACCCTGGATCTTCTGCTGCATTTGAATTTTTCATTTTCAAACCTGCACACATTGAAATCACCAATTGATTACCCCAGAGCCTCCTTATTTCTCCTAGTTCCTCCAAAAATTCTTCCCTTTCTATATTAGTGTGGGGTCCATAAAACCCTGTAAAACACCATCTAAAACTTTCATGAAGACTTTCAAGGAATCAAGTAATAGAGCAGCTGCCTGGATAAGAGTCCGAACATTTCCAGTGTCTCTTATCCCAAATAACGATAATACCACCCCTAGTACCACTTGCCTTCAATTCAACCCAATCAACCGACATACTTAATTACATATGAAATCCATACATTATATTATTGTATAGATAATTATTTACTTAAGTTAAATATAAACTAATAAAAGACCTAAAATCATACAAACTAAAAGCTTTATGATTTTACCACTAAATATAAATTAAATACTAAATTATATATATTCATATACAAGTTATATTACTCAAGAATATGTGTTGTTTTTTAGCCAACACTAGATAATTTTGATTCATTTCAAGCACGAAAGAGTTCATACGATTGTCGAAGTCATAATTCTTTACTGTATGTAATTAAAGTCGAACAGACTATGGTTACAGACTTATTATACCACACAAAACCGAACTTAAATATTGAACCACATTAAACTAATTTGTTAAGGTAATGGTAGATCATTTTGAAAAGCCAAAAATTGAAATTACCGAACCAAAATTTTAATAAACGTACCGTACCATAAACATCCCCGGTTCGGCCTATCTTTTGACACGCCTAACATTAAATTACTACTATTATAAATCTAAAAATATGAAAATTCGAATATATTTCGTTAATCTTTTAAAAAAATTATAGGTTGGTCATTAATCTTTTGACTCTAGCTTACAATTATTAAAAATCTTGGATAGTTGATGGTCCTTCAACAAAAATATTTTTGTTAAAAGTTGTATAGTATATAGATAATCTTACTAATTTACCACATATGTCTAAGTTCATATATGCATGACTGGTGCTGATGAAGTCTTGGGTTATTATAATTTGACTAGGCACCCAAGGGTGTGGCACAGTTGTCATTGAAATGGATTGAGCACCATGATGTCTCAGGTTCAATTCCCAGCAGAGACACAAACAGTATCTCGTGAAATTAGTCGAGGTGTGCGCAAGTTGACCCGGACACCACATTTGTTTAAAAAAATTGACTAGACCATTTTGACAACTATTATTAAATTACCATTAGTAATCAATAAATCCAATAATAACTTAATAAAAATTGGTATCTAGTTAACAATAATTTAATTTCTTACCTAGGCTATATCATCTTATCAAGTCTTTGTTGTTGCATTTTTTTTTGGTAACAAGAGTTACATAATTTCAATGACCCGAGTTTATTGAAATACTTCTCATTTTCGGGTAAATATTTTTTTCCCAAGATTAAGTAGTTGGGTAAAATAAAAAAGATTGTTTGACTACCCGCAAGGGTGGCTCAGTTTGTTGAACATGGGACTTTCACAATAGAGGTCTCAGTTTCAGAACTCCCTGCCTACGACAGTAGGGGATTTGTCTACTGGGTCGAGATCGTTGCACGGGGCTTGCCTAATGCGTGTTATCTCTCCTGTGTGGTTTGCGGACTATTTCATAGGAGCAGGGTTTCATCTTGTGGGCACCCCAAGGATAGCGACTGTGGGTTCCCTTGTATAAAAACAAGATTGTTTGACCTTAGAAAATGGTTGATAGCAACAACTAAATCAATATATGGTAGGCAGTTAGCAACAATCAGATGCAAATCTAAATTAGATCACATAATATCAAGTATTTCAAATTTATTCAATACCCTTACACTTTTTTTTAACTGATTGGTAACTCATTTTTCCTTGTTTTTAATATACTTGTCTTAATAATAAGTAGGCTGGTAGACTAAAAAAATTGGTAAATACTCCGTAGAAAGTTAAATACACTGATAATATAAATATTTTTTTATATTATTAATTTGTATATCCTAAATAAAATAAAATAAAATGATGGGGTTGTTTCTTGTTGAGATATTTATGACTTTTAAGCATCTTACATGGAATTCAGCAAAAATTGCTTGGAAACCGAAATGGTATTTGCAGAAAATTAACGAGTGATTGTCCAATTGTTAAAAGTCTATTAGATTAGCTTAAAAACCAAAATGGTATTTTCTTTGATTCCATGGTTTGGTTAACAAAAAGTATTTGTACCTCCCACCCCCCACCCCAGAGACAACATTACAAAAAATAAAGGCTTTTCACAAGAAATAACGAAAAGAAAGAAAATGGGTAAACATTAAAAAATAAAAGAAATTAAGGGTTAAATAAAATGAAAAAGGAGAACAATATTTCTCTCTTATCTTCACCCTTTAAATCCAATGTATATATATATTATTCTTTTTATTTTTTTCACTTTTGCTTGGTACTGTCACTTACTATACTTCCTTCCTTTACAAATCTTCCATCTTTCATTTGCACCGCTTCGTTCTCAATTCTACACTCTCATTCTCTCAATTCAACCTTCTTTTCGTCTCTCTCTACATTCTTCTTTGTGTAATCTAAGTGGGATTTCAGTTCTTCAGACTCTTTCTTCATTCTTCCCAGTTGTTCTTGCTCAATCTTCTATACCTTCTCTTTTCCGTGGTTAATTAAGGCTTTGCTTTGGTTATCATGGCCAGTTCGGAAGCTCAACGCTTGTATGTTTTTACGTGTTAGATCGCCAGTTATTTTATAGAAAAAGCTACTATGCCTCAGCGTTATTTTATTCTTACATTTTTAATTATTGATACTCTTGATAATCTGTGTTTATATATTTTTCTTTTGACTTTGGCTGTATGTGATTTCCCCCCTTTGTTTGACTATCTTTAATCATGCTTTTCTGTTGTGTGTTTTTTCAGACTTGAATTTGCCATTCTCGATTACATGTCTAAAAGAGGTTTCCATCAGATTCATGAGGCATTCCCCCGCGAAATTCATGCTAATCGAAATCCCGTTGGTAAGTAACTCCTTTTAATGAATTTTATTCTTCTAATCAGTTGCTAAAAGTTGATCCTCTTATGAATTAAGATTTGTTTTTTTTGGTAATGGTTGTTGTTTACTTGAAAGGGTCGTAATGTTTTTATACTTAATTAGCTTGGGAATTGTTACATATGACCATATGGTGGATTGCTGATTATGTTCTAAAAAATTTTGTTAATAGGTTGAGGTCATTCTCTTTGATTGATGTGGTACATTTTAGTTACCTAATGTTGGATTTACTGTATTAACCGCCATTTACTATTTTAGACTTTAGAGAGATATATTTAATGGAGTTGAAGTGATGTGATAATATGATATCAAGCTGTGAAGTAAGGATTTTTTATTTTGTGGTTTGTTTCATCTATTGATTTTCCTCATGAAGCATTTCTTCAAGCGTGGTAGAGTAAGTTTTACGAAGCACACACCTCTAGGTTTCCTGACTTTCCTGTATTTGCTGTCGAATCCTTTGATAAGGTGTTACCCATGGACCTTTTATGTATTTTGTTTATGTTTAACTGATATGAAATAATTGTGAACTAAATGCTTGATTTCTAAATTCTCAGGTTTCACAGACTCTGGAAAACGTTGTGGCTAATAGTGGTCCTGCAAACCAATCCTATGCTTCTGATCATACTGGAGTAAACATATCTAATGTGATGCCCGTGATGTCGTCACCTCATCTAATTGCTTCCTCCCCTTTGATGGAAAGCGGTCTTGATCTTATAAACGCTAGTATTTCAGATTTGTTGTCAAGAGACATGCCATCAAGCTTACAGATGAATGAAATGGATGACATGCTTCGATTTGCAAGCAATGTTGGGTAATAACATGTTATGTTTATTGCTAAACTGATCATTTTTGCCACATTTTGATCTATTTTCCAATGTCTGCCGATTCACTTCAAACGAGGATATAAGTTGTGTACTAGGCGCGATGTGGATTTTGTTCTCCTTAATTTTTCTGATATCATTGTCTTAAGCTGCTAATGCAATAAAAGAAGATTGGACAAATCACGTTCTTATTATGTCTGTATTTCTATTATGACCTTCTGATATATGATATGTCAAGAATTTCTTGCAAAACTTGGCTATTAAGGCATGCTCTATAGTCTTGTCACTAAAACCATTACTTTGGTTGTTGAATTTGTGTATTAGAATCTTCTAATTATGTATGTTGTATGTTCAGGTGCTTCAGCTACCAAATGCCAATTATTCCTCCGGAGTGGAATGCAAGAGTATGCTTACATTTCCCCCCACATTTGCAAGTTTTTTAATAAATAATTACTTGAACAGAATTGACAAGTTTTTATTCTTTTAAGGAATATGGAATAAACTTGGGAGGACCTACGCAAATGGAACCAAATATTCATGGCCATGCAAATGCTTTGCCCGCTTCACCAAAACTTTATGATGCAGGTTAGTTTTTAATTTAGCTCTAAATATTTTTTATTTAATTTATATTAGTTTTTGTCTGTTACATTGATAATGTTGGATGTTTGAACATTATGATAATATGCAAATGCTTTTAGCATAAATAGTACATTAGAAGGATAACTTGCGCATATATTGAAGTGGACTGACTAACTTTTAATGTGTAGCAAATTATGAATCCCTTTTATTTTGGCTTATTGTATATGTCTACCATAAATATTAAAATAGTATTTCTGGGTTCCATTTCATTCTCCAGCTTAAAGGGAATATCTTTATATACTAAAATGAGGTTTGATCAGGAATACTACATTAATCCTGATATATATACCTCTATCACTTGTAAATTTTTGAATTGAAAAGAGGAATTGTATTGTTGAAAGATGCAAATATAATCAGATTAAGAATGTTCAGTTTTTGCTGATAAATGAAAACATTAACTAGGTTTTTCCGATCTACTTATTAGCTATCAGTCCCTCCAGGACAAATTCAACATTCCTCTATTTTAGTAGTAAACTAATAGCAGATGCTCTTACTAGCAGGCTCTTCAACCGACTGCTCCTGAAGGCATTAAACTCTCCATCCAATTAATGAAGATATTTTGAGAAAGCTGCTACCTAGTTAATTTCTATATTGACCATTATGGTCAGGCCCTTCCCTGGACCCCGCGCATAGCGGGAGCTTAGTCAACGAGGTTGCCCTTTCTTTTAAAGTAGTGCGAAGAGAGAAGGATAACCTATTATCCTTGATTAATATGTTACTTATGATAATACTCTTCTTGATAATACTGAGTGAGCCTTTGATGCTCTTGTAACACCAGCTTTATCCATGAGTACCCGCTAAGTGTATTGTGTTGAATAACGTTTGATACAAACATTTCCATTAAAGGAGTATTCAATGATAGTGATTGCTTTCTCGCTAATTATTCAATGCTTGTTGCTATTTTCTGAATCAAATAGAGATTTGGGAGAAAAAGCTCTTCTTTTGATAGCGTGGAGAAGAATCTCTTCAAGAAGTTTTTATTTCTTTTGCTATTGGTGGAAAATGGACGCAATACTATTGCAATGCATAGGTCGAAGCATAACATGACCATTTATATATGGTATTGTGTATCTAGCTTTTACCCATAAAATAAAAGCACACTAATACCTTCTCTATTTTCACTTCACTGCCTATAAGTCAGTGGTAAGAACCAGCAAGACCTTATTAGCAAAGAGAAAAGCGAAGTATCCACTTAAATGGGAAGCTTGACCATTTAAGGCCCTTCACGCAGTCTCATGATGTCCCAAGAGCAGCAACAATGGTTTAAGAACTGCCTAAGACTTCTTCACTCTTTTTTTCTACCGTAGTGTCCTGGCTAGCTGGTGCACACCTACGATTTCAAAAACAGCTACCTAACTAGACTTCTAAACTTGGGACCTGACTTTTATGTCGTTAAGCTAGAAACGATCCAACGGAAAACTCCTTTCACAAAATCCGTCCTTCATATCTTGTCATGTAGCTGATCTCTCTTCCAAACAAGCTCAGATAATGAAGTTCAACCATCATAAAGTGTCCAAACGCCATTGTCCTTAAACTTCATCAAGTACTACATTTTTCTCAAGTATTTTCCATTCAAGGTTAAGTATTTCAAAATTTACTCATATGCGAGAGGTCAATAATCATTTAATGTAGGTCCTTCTAACTAAGGTCCACTTAAAAGCTAAAAGTACGTCTACAACTCTACTAGTTGTTAGTGTGGAGAAATACATGAACCCTAAATGTCCGGTTAGGAATTCTTTGTGTTTCCATTTTAACCATTTTAAAAAGTGTGAAAAAGTAATGGAGTACATAAAAGGGAAGCCCAGTGCACTAAGCTTCCGCTATGTTCGGGGTCCGGAGAAGATCTAGACCACAAGGGTCTATTGTACACAGTCTTACCTTGCATTTCTGGCAGAGGCTGTTTCCACGGCTTGAACTAAAGCGGAAACCTTTAATTGTTTCCTCTTATACAAGTCTTAATAAATTTGCTCAGCCAATAAAGTCTTAAATATAAAGTTATTCTGAATTGGAATGGTAATTATGTCTTCTCTTATGAATCTTGCAACAACCATTGTAAATAGATAATGGATTTCATAGTGACATTATTTGTGATTTGCATGACCGAGATCATATTTTCAAGAAAATGGTCATAAAACAAACTTTTCTGTGGCGCTCCTATAGCACTATGCTCCCTTGTGATATTCATCTGGATTACTTGTGACACACCAAATGATCATTTAATGATCTTAAAGTATTGAATAAAAGGTATTTGCTCTTCACACTTATGCATGTTTGGAGTATTTTGAGGCTAGAGCTGACAGAGAAGAATATTCCTACAGATAATTCTGATTCTTATAAAATGATTTATAATGGAAATCGGCTGAAGCATATCAGAACTAAATCATTTTTAGTGGGACAAAGGAGTTATGACTTAGCGATGAACTTCAAAGTTACTATACTACTATAAAATGAAGTATATTATATAGCCAACTTTAGGTTGATTCAATCAAGGTGTCATGTTGTAACTATTTTAATGTACATGTTTAAGGAACATGATGCTGCTCCAGAATGATAAATTTGTAAGTTGTCGCTTAGACTGATATATTTGTGAGTCATGCTACCTTGATAAGAGTATTATCTGGACTATATGCAATAAGAGCTTAATCGTTTCCCAATTATTCTTTAACCAACCTAAGTTTTAAAGTTTTCTTAACCGTGATCATACAATTGGACTTATAAACACTAGCCCAATATGATGAATCGCTAGTATGATGTTCACTGTGGCTGCTTGCCCAATATGAGGTAAGGATGTTCAATCTACACCTATGATATCTATCGTTGACTCCCATTGCCTTAATGATTATGCCAATGGCTAGTGAGAGATTACCATTACTTACCAATAAAAAAGTGCATTACCTTTAGTAAAATCCTTACAACTAAGATTATATTTGACGTAACAAAAGAATGAACATATGTCAGCTTAGGAATAAGATCCACCAAAGCAAGTATGCGGCAGAGGCATTCAGTAAAGTTCTTAAAATAGAACTTTGATACAATGCACTTTCCCTTCACATCTTTTTATTTTTTGGTTTTTGGGATGAAAAGGTAACATTTGGAAATTGAAGAGACACATATCATCATTGCAGTGAATTCCTGTCAATCGGAACAATTGGACAGTTGCCATTATTTCAGAAGTATTAAAGGGATATGACGCTTGACATTTTTTTAATCATTGCATTTCAGTTTTCCTACCAAAGTACAGGGTTTTGGCTAGTCTAGTGATAAAATCCACTTCCCGGGCGCACAAAAGACACGCCCAGATTTTGGCGGAGACTATATGTATAGGGAAAAATATGTATAATACAGCTGAAAGAATTATGTCATGACACGTGGCAGGTGATTATGAGTCAGATCCATATCATCTTCTGGTGCTACCGGTGGAGCAGGAATGGCACCAGAGGCATTGGAAGGTTGTGAGGTATTGGGAATTGGGAAGGTCAGGTGAACAGTTCGAATTCCAATGGGCGGCCGCTACTAGTCCGATTCCACACCTTCTAATGGAGCATTAATGACACTTATGAAGACACTAATTGTCTAATTATTACATCATTCATTCTCTTATATTAATAAGGACATATATTGTGAGATGTGTACCCGTGAGCTCAAACATAAATATGACACATTATCCCATTGTAAAAATCATCATATGCAAGTTATTACAATATACTTTTTGATCACTCTTTGCATCAATATTTATGCTTTTATACTAGAAGAATACTTTTTTTGGAAGCCATAACAAGAAGCTTATGATAGTCTCAGGCTAATTATGTCTTAACATAGTCTTATTATTACTTATTTGCATTATAAATTATCATATACTTTTTGTCAAATCAGTCAATCGAGACCTACGTGTACCACCTGTACAAATTTAATTGTACTATTTTACGGATAAACATCCAGTATTCAATCAGTTCAATAGTCATTTAATTAATTACCTATTCAGTTCGGTATCTATTTAGTGTAGCATTTATTCAGTTCATTATTCATGTATTCATGAAAGTTCAGTGTTAAGTTTTTTCGTTAGTAACGTTTATGACCCAGAGTTAGCTATAGCGATTACCTAGACCCTCATTCGAGGATGAATAATCCCAAGGGAAAGATAATGTAACACCTTGGATCTTCTGGATAATGTTTGACTTGTACTTTGAGAATTTAACGGAAATTAGAAGTTAGAATGCTTTTGAGAAAGTTGTTGAGGGGCTTACCTCAAGCAACCATAACCCTTGATCAGATCAGAATTTTAAAAATGCTTCCTTAATGAAAGTTGTAGTACGTTGAAATACCTTTCCATCCATATAAAGACTAGTCCGAACGAAGGTCGGCACAAGAAGTTACGCGTGTTCCTTAACATGATTGAACCCTTCAAATCCATAAAAAAATCAATTGGGACAACGTGTTGGGCGAGAAAACCCTAGAATCCGAATCCATGAAGATAGAACATCAAAAAGGTAATTTTGTCGCCCTCTAATCGATTATAGTTGTGTATTTGTGATTAGACTCTAAGATTTAGACTACAAGTTGATGGGTTTGATAGAAAAAATGTATGAACTATTGTATGGTTTGGATTGTTGACTTAGGGTTGTTGTAATCATAGGGGTGATGAAGAATGATGTTAATTATATCTAATTGAGATCGTAGAATCAACTAAAATCAAGAGGATGGGTAATTGGGTAAAGAAACACCATTAATGAAGGTTGTGGGGCTTCATGCCCACAAGGTGTTTGATAAAATGCCTAGATGACCAAAACGTGAGTATTGTTGCTAATGATGATTCCCTTTTACATGTATTGCCATAAATTAAGGTCGAAAGGAGTGACGTTGTATTACGCTTAACGGACAGAATTGAGGTATGTAAGGCTAACTCTCTACGTGTGGAAATGTTAATGATTATCTCCACGCCACGTTCTTTTATGTTTATGAAGAGGTGTAGAACTCCCTTTCTCTAAACGGTATAGTTTCATAATTTGTTCATGATTGTAGTTCCGACTGTCGTGAACTCAGTATGTAATCCGTATAGACTCGTGTTTGATATCCCATGAGTACCAGTCATGAAAACTCAGTATGCTCACGAATAACTAATGCTTTAAGCTCCATAATCAGTTCGTGAATACATGTCTCAACATAGTAATATTCAATATTCTAGTGTTATGCATTACAATATGATTCTCAGTTCCTTAATATAAATTGTTGAATACCTATATTTGGGCCCGAGGCAACAATTATGTATATGTAGGTATGCTTGATGTATTGAGCCTACGTTATTGTTCGCACAAAAAAATATATCGAGTTTTATATAAAATATTAATGTTCCGAAATCTTGAGACATGACTAATCTTTGGCCAAAGTATGAAAAAGAGTGAAAACATAGATGATCAATGAAGACTAAGAGTGGAAAAATTCAAAATACCACCTTTAACTCAGAAATTCTTGCGTTAAAGGACTTAACCGTGTCGCTACGATTAAATCCATTTAACGCCAGAAATTCTTGAGTTCAAAGGTACTTTTGTTATTTTTTCTTGTTGGGGTATTGTGGTTGTGTTTTTTTGGGGTCATTTAGGTTTCGGACTATACCATACTATCCGCACCGGGTGTATACACCCAACTTAGTTAAGTTAACCATAAATAATAAATTAAGGTCTAGAGTCCTGTATTTAATAAAGAAAAAATTTAAAAAGTAAGCAAAGTTAATAAAAGAAAAAAAAAGAGCAAAGTTAATATCATATAATTTATAGCACAATGAACTTGGAAATGAATTGGAATTCTCGTACTTTCTTTGATTGATTTTCGAGTAGGGATGAAAAGACATGTTAAGTGTAAAACCACGTACTTCTTGCGATGTCTATTGTTAAATAGAGCACGTTGTTTCTATGATGCTCAGAAAAGGAACAAACCCAAAACATGTTGTAGCTTATGTAAGTTTTTTTTGACTGTGATGATCAATCTACTCATTGTTACGAAGATAACAGGAATATTTAAAAAGACGTATCAAAATTGAAACAGATGTTCAACTTTATTACACTAATAATTGCTCAACTGTAGCCTTAAAACTGTATTGTACATAAACAGGAAATATATACATTGATTTAACAATTTTAAAATTATATGTATTACACTAATTAATTAAGTTTAAGTTCGTTTGTATCCTAACAATAGTGCGTGTAATATATACTTTTGGATCTAGTTAAAGTATAAACTTAAAAAGTACTGTCAAACTACTTATTGAGTTATCAAGGGGATTATTTCTTTCATGTACAATTTTCCCCTTTACGATTCATGTTAAATTTATTGATTCAAGTAGTTGATTGTATTAGCGAATATTCTCCGAATATTCTCTGTATATTTTGTAATTATGATAGATGTATATTTAAGGTAACTTAGGATTCTAATTGTATTAGGAATCAACCTTTGTAAGGTAAGTTAGGATTCGTACCATATTAGGAATCAACCTTTGTACAGCTATATATATTGTGAATAATGAAAGGAATCCCCAAGGGAAATTATTCTATCTTTCATGGTATCAAGAGCCTAAAACCTAAATCCTCATTCCCGACCGAAATCAGAATTTTTTTCTGCTTTCACAGAGAAAAATTTTGTTTTTTTTTTCTGGTTTCTTCCTCCATATTTCGGCCAAACCAGAAAATTCCCTTCCCTCGACAGGCGGCAACCATGTCTTCCCCCACAAATTCCGTTTCATCCACTGGCACACTTGAAAACCCCTCTCAACGTTCAGTATCTTCTTTTCATCCGGCATTCGCCGTTAACAACATCAAGAATTTTATCCCTATAATTCTTGACCAAGAAGACTGTCAATATTCCATGTGGATGGAACTATTCTACATTCATGCATGTACATACAACGTGCTCGATCACATTGACGAATCTGTTCCTCGTCCCACCGATGTTACAGACTCAATCTGGCGTCGTCTTGACGCCATCGTCAAACAATGGATCTACGGCACCATCTCCAAAGATCTGTTATGCACTATCTTGAAAACAGGTACTACGGCACGTGAACTTTGGGTCCGGCTAGAAGAAATCTTTTAGGACAATAAAAATACTCGGGTTGTGTATTTGGAAGAGCAATTCAACAATACCCGCCTCGAGAATTTTAACAACATGTCCGAATATTGTAAGCAACTGAAACTCATAACCGATCAACTATCCAACGTCGGGACTTACATTTGAAAACCAAGATGGTGCTTCAACTTGTTGCGGGTTTACCGAAAGGTGAATATGATACACTCGCAACAATGATTCAACAAGCCGACCCTCTCCCAAGTTTCAACAAGGCACGTTCACAACTATTGTTGGAAGAAACTAGACGTGCTAAACAAGAGGAACATAATCAAAAGGCGTTAGCGGATTGGCGGGATGGCAACACTGCGCCAAGAAAGAACCGACCATCACAAAGCATGTCGGCAGAAGAAGAAGCACCACCTGGTTGCGATCCACCAAAGAAGAAGAAGAAGAAGAATAATCGCAAAGAAGAAGAAGAAGAATCGCAGCAGAAGCAAAGAAAGAATCGCAACAACAACAAAGGCAACACTGGCGGCAGAAGAAGAAGAAGAATCGCAGAAGAAGGCGGCAATCGCAAAGAATAATCGCAAAGAAGAAGGCGGCCTCAGCCGCCTGTCCCCGCCCGATTTGGGCCAGGCCTACACCACCGTGAACCTTCAACAGCCCGACGACAATTGGTACATGGGCACCGGAGCCACATCTCACCTCACCCGGCCGTCGGTACCCTATCTCAACTACGTCGGTTAAAGTGTCCTCAATTTATTACTGTCGGCAATGGTCATCGCATTCCAATTGAAGGTTACGGTAACACACACCAAACATCCACACCCGCCTTTCTCCCTAAACCACGTCCTATACACACCTAACATCATTAAAAACTTAATCTCGTTAGAAAATTCACTAGCAATAATTACGTATGCGCCGAATTTGACCCTTTTGGTTTTTCTGTGAAAGAACTCAATACGGGGAAAATTCTTACACGCCACAATAGTGTGGGAGACCTCTACCCATTCACTCAATCTTCCGCTGTCAGACCGCAAGCACCTCTATCCCTTGCGGCAATCTCTCCCTCCACTTGGCACAACAGACTCCGACACCAGGAGACCCGCTTTTACTTTTCTTAGGACTTCTAAGCGTATTCAATGTAATAATGGAAAAATTGCCCAACACTGTTTTTCTTGTCCACTAGGCAAACATACTCGTCTTCCATTTATGTCATCAAACAGTGTTACTTTTTCTCCCTTTGATATTATTCATGCTGATTTGTGGACATCTCCGATTGTTAGCTCTTTGGGTCATAAATTCTATCAAGTATTCTTGGATGACTTTTCACATTTTGTCTGGATTTACCCACTGAAATTCAAATCTGAAGTTTTTACAAAATTCCTCGAGTTTCACAAATTCATTAAAACACAATTTGAAAAATCTATCAAATCATTCCAATGTGATAATGGACGTGAATTTAATAACTCGACATTTCACAATTTCTGTTCTAAACAAGGCATGGTTTTCCATTTTACTTGTCCCTATACTTCTTCCCAAAACGGAAAGGCTGAAAGAATTATACGTACCATCAATAACATGGTTCGCACACTTCTGTTTCATGTCTGCCTACCATCGCCTTTTTGGGTCTATGCTGTCAAAATGGTAGAATCCCTTCTTAATATTTTACCAACTAGCACACTCCAAAACAAGACCCCTACCGAAATCTTATACCGTAGGCTACCATCATATGATCACCTACGTATTTTTGGATGCTTATGCTACCCCAACATGGCCTCCACTGCACCTCACAAACTTGCACCTCGCACTCTGCCATGTGTCTTCCTTGGTCTATCTCCTAATCATCGGGGCTACTTGTGCTATGACATTGCTACTTGCAAAATCATCGTCTCCCGTCACGTCACCTTTGATGAGACAACCTTTCCTTTTTCAAATCTCCAGAAATTTCAGACCACCGATTACATCTTTCTCGATGAACCAAGTCTGTCCCCGATCATCCAAAATCTATACCAACAGCAGCCCACTGTTCCGACAGTCTCGCCACTGTCCGGCACCACCCCAACAGCTCCCTGCTCACCCCTACAGCCCCCAGTCGAGTCACCAGAAACCAGTCCGGTGAGCTGCGCCCAGTCGAGAACGATGGACGGCAACCTCCGACCCGACCCACCGCCACTGCCGTCTCATCGTATGGAGACTCGTGCACAACACGGGATCTTCAAACCCAAGGTTCACTTTAATCTCTCCACACAAACCTTATCACCCATTCCAAAAAATCCAAAACTAGCAAAACTGGACCCAAATTGGAATGCGGCCATGTGCGAGGAATTTAACGCTTTAACCAAGCAGAACACTTGGGATTTGGTACCTAGACCCGAAGGTGTGAGTATTATCCGGTGTATGTGGCTATTTCGGCACAAGTTCAGAAACAGTGGTGACTTAGAGAGGTATAAGGCAAGACTAGTCGCCAATGGCACTAATCAGCAGGAGGGTATTGATTGTGGTGAGACATTCAGTCCGGTTGTTAAACCGGCCACTATTCGGACTGTTCTCAGTATTGCTATGGGCATGCATTGGCCGATTCATCAGCTTGATGTCAAGAATGTATTCCTTCATGGGGATTTGAAAGAGATTGTGTACATGCATCAGCCTCCTGGCTTTGTTCATCCGGCAGCTCCACAGTTTGTGTGTCATCTCAAAAAGTCATTGTATGGACTGAAACAGGCACCCCGCGCTTGGTATGATCGTTTTGCCAGGTATCTTTTGCAGATTGGTTTTGTATGTAGCAGGTGTGATAACTCTCTCTTCACTTTTCACCGAGGTAGCAGCACTGCATATTTGCTATTATATGTCGATGACATTGTTCTTACTGCCTCATCTGACGGTTTGAAGAATGAAATCATTGCTCTACTCAAAACTGAATTTGCTATGACTGACTTGGGCAAGCTAAGTTATTTTTTGGGTATATCGGTAACCAGATCTGCAGCCACTATGTTCTTATGTCAGCGTAAGTATGCAGAAGAGATAGTGTACAGGGCCAAGATGGCAAATTGTAAAATTATGCCAACTCCGGTGGACTCCAAATCCAAGCTTAGTGCCAATGACGGGGCGCCAGTTTCTGATCCCACTCTATATCGGAGTCTAGCAGGTGCTCTTCAGTATCTTACATTCACTAGGCCTGATATTACATATGCCGTTCAGCAGGTGTGTCTGTTCATGCACGACCCCCGAGAGTCCCATTTTGCCGCCCTCAAACGTATTATCAGATACGTTAAGGGCACACTAGACTTTGGATTACACTTATACCCCTCTGCCCCAACCAAGTTACTTGCCTACACGGATGCAGATTGGGCAGGATGCCCAGACACACGTCGCTCCACCTCAGGGTACTGTGTATTTCTTGGGGATAATCTTATCTCATGGTCCGCCAAGAGGCAGGCCACACTATCCCGTTCGAGTGCTGAAGCAGAATATCGCGGTGTTGCTAATGTAGTTGCTGAGATCTGTTGGCTCCGAAATCTTCTTTTAGAGCTCCAGTGTCCACTCCGCAAGGCGTCTATAGTCTATTGTGACAACATATCTGCCATCTATATGTCTCATAATCCAGTCCAACATCAGCGGACTAAGCATATTGAGATGGATATGCACTTTGTGCGAGAGAAGGTTGCCCGTGGTCAGGTCAAAATTTTACACGTGCCTTCCTCTTATCAGTATGCAGACATCTTCACAAAGGGACTACCGCGACAACTCTTCACCGACTTCCGATCCAGCCTTAGCATTCGGCCTCCTCCCGCTCCGTCTGAGGGGGAGTATTAGCGAATATTCTCCGAATA
This sequence comes from Anisodus acutangulus, assembly GCA_029783415.1. Lineage (NCBI taxonomy): Eukaryota > Viridiplantae > Streptophyta > Magnoliopsida > Solanales > Solanaceae > Anisodus > Anisodus acutangulus. The sequence goes on from CM056499.1 coordinate 733,089, forward strand.
TTCTCTGTATATTTTGTAATTATGATAGATGTATATTTAAGGTAACTTAGGATTCTAATTGTATTAGGAATCAACCTTTGTAAGGTAAGTTAGGATTCGTACCATATTAGGAATCAACCTTTGTACAGCTATATATATTGTGAATAATGAAAGGAATCCCCAAGGGAAATTATTCTATCTTTCAGATTGTTTGTTCTTGGATTCAGGCTCCTACTTAAAGATTGCATTTTTTATGCTTGTTGTTATGTTGGGATTGACTCTTTGACACTCCATGTTGCATTCCTATTTTTAATAACTACAACCCTCTTCCTACTTCTTATGCGGCTTTTATAATTCCATGTCGGAAATTTAACTTATTCTTGTATTACTTCTTTTTCTTACATGTGAATGTACTTCAAAACTTTTAATTAAGCTTGCATAATTTGATTTTGAGGTTCGAAGGTCAAGAACGGAACTTCACTTGAATTGCAACAACTGAACTTTAGGACAATGTCACATAATCTGATGAAGCGGGTTTGTGCACCTCTTTGCAAATGTTGGAGAAGTTTTAAACAGTATCTCCTAAAGTGGTTACTAATGCAGTTAGCACGTCTTTTTTTTAATTTAACCATCAGGTATCCGGAACTCACTAGCTGGGTAGTCCAACTAACGAGGTAAAACGCCCCTTACCAAAAAGTTTTTCCACGGTAAAATGCTCCCTATCAAAAAGTTCTCCATTCCAAGGGCTCAAATTCAAGATCTGATTAAGGGTGGATGGATCCCAACCTTGTGACTTCTATGGAAATCTACGTTATTGTAGCCTCTATGGAAAATAAAATAAAAGATTACGCTTGCCTTCCCGTTTCTGTTCAAGTAACCTTCAACTAGCGTCCTACCCAAAAAAAATAAAAAGTCAAAGATGACTCAGAGTCAAACTTATTAACTTCTTCTCTAAATTCAGGCATAAATGTTTAGTCTTTAGGAAATAATCTTTTCAGATTTAGAAATTTAAATATAGTTTCCAAATCATATATGCGTTGGAAAAATATAAAGAATAAGTAAATAACGTATAATAATTCGTGTTGCATGATGGAGTTTATTTAGTTTCCAAGTAGTAAATTGGCCATTTCATTGAGACGGACTAGGAAGTAAATAGAGATAATTTTTCTCTAACCCAATTGTATTGTTGAAAAAGAGGTATTGAATTGTACGGGATTCGGTTATCTTATGATCCATACGCAGCCATATTGTCTTTCAAGTCAAATTGACCCGAACGTATTTGGAACAAATTGGATCATGACATGTACTTTTACTACCTGTCCAGCCTAAGGATGTGCATGCTTTGGTTAATACTGAATTACCATATGGAACCAAAATTTTATGTACTTCGATTTTTGCGTTACGATATTTGATATGGTGTGTTTCGTAGAAAGGGATCAAGTAGATGCAGAATTACAAGAGAAACAAAAGGGCTCACATAGAGCATAAGCAAAAGTTGTTAGCGTCTTTACAATGAAACAATCCTCAATGCCAAAAATGTTTTTCAGATCACAATCCTATCATGTTGACTTGTGGAAACTGGGAGTTCAAAAAATCCTACTTTAAGTTTGAAAATTGGTCTCCTCAAGGATGAAATCTAAAATTAGGAGAAACTTAAATGATTGGGAGGTGGAAAGGGTGGCCAAGCTATTGATGGACATTGAGGCCTTCACTGATATAGTTGATGGGCCTGACACCATCAGATGGAGACACAACAATGATAATTTTTTCTTTGTCAATAGGGCATCCAAGAGAGGTATTATGGGTGGTACTGAGGGCAACTCAGTTTTATGGAGGAATATTTGGAAAAATATAGCACCCACCATGGTAAAATGTTTCTGTTTATTAGTTGATAGAAGGGCATGACTTACTCAAGAGGTATTGCAGAAGAAAGGTTTGCTCGTAGTTCCCAAATGCTTTATGTGTATGGAAGCCATAGAAACAAACAATCATCTTTAATTGCATTGTAGATTCACTGCACAAATCTAGGCAATTTTTTTTAGTTTCACCAAAGTGAACTGGACAATGCCAAAATACACTGCTGATTTGCTGATTTGTTGGATTAGAAGAGGGGGAAGTAAGAGTCAAAAGAAATGATGGATGATAGTTCCGGCTTGTGTTTGGTGGACAGTTTGGAAAGAAAGAAATGGGAGATGTTTCGAAGATAAGTCAAATTCCATTCAGAAAGTGAAGTGAAATTGTATTGTATCTTTCTACTTTTGGTGTGAAGAACAATGTATAGAAGATGTAAAAGATATTTTTCAATTCTTAGGAACCTTGTAATCTACTATTTTCTGTTTTCTTCCTTTCTTTTGTCTCCTTTTGTTGATCGCCAACATTACCCTAAATGCTGAGGAATACAACTGTACCATTTTCAAAAAAGAAAATATATCAAACTAGCACTAAAGAGGTAACAAAGTCAAAAAATTGTTCAGTGTTAAAAAACAGGGGTTAAATTAACTCAATTGAACAGAAGAGATAGACAACTAGCTTTAAGAGAGTGGGTTGGAGTTGAAATCCCATCAAAACATCTATGGTTCCTTTCAGTCCATAAACTCCAAAGAATAACTCCAGGAATCATCACCCAGACTTTCGTGATAAACTTATCTACTCTCCATGAATTCCAGCTTGCAAAGGACTCTTTCACATTTTGTGGCATGACCCATTATAAGCCAAAAATACAACAGAACATATTTCATAGGTCATTTGCCACTGCATAATGAAGGAGCAAGTGATTGACTGTTTCTAAGCTATTTCTGACACATAAAACATTTATCATCCAGTTGGAGACCTTTTTTGTTCAGGTTATCTATCGTTAAACATGCTTCTTGGATGGCAATCCAATAAAAGCAGATGATCTTGGTAGATATTTTGGTCTTCCAAATAAGTTTCCAGGGCTAAAGCTCAGTGATCTGGTTCTGGCAGCATATATGATGATAACAATCTTTCACAGTGAAAGAGTTATTTCTTCCAAATACCAATGTGTCAGCACACATGTTATTCATGTTATATTTCTCCACATTAGCAAGTAGTTCAAGCAGACTCCCTATCTCCCAATCTTACACATTTCTCCTAAGCATTACGCTCCAGCTATTGCCACATCTATTATATGCAATTGTGGAGTTTTTGTCTTGAGCAATCTGAAACAAGCTTGGGTAAACTTCCATGAGTGGGATGTTACATAGCCATCTGTCCGTCCAAAATTCTAATATGTGAGCCATCCCCTGCTTTGAACCAGACCATCATAAAGTATTCACTCTATAGCTTGCTAATGTATTTCCAGGGACCAACACCATAGGGTAAATTGGAAGTATTTGTGCTCCATTTATCTCTTCTTCCATGCTTAGCAACAACAACTTCTTTCCAGAGGCTAGTGTCATTTGTACTAAACCTCCATAACCATTTCATGATCATGCATTTGTTGTGAGAGGCTAAATCTCTAATGCCCAATCCTCCCTTGTTCTTTGGTTGTATAACTTTGTACCATTTGACGAGATGGAGTCTGTGAGAGTTTCTATAGCCTTTCCATATAAAATTCCTCATAATCTTGTCCAGCTGACCAATGATCTTGCTGGGAATGGGGAAAAGCGACATGTAGTATGTTTGTATGCTATCAAGCACGCTGTTGAAAGAACTAGTCTTCCACCCATTGACAGATATTGCATCTGCTAGGAGGCCAGTCTTTTTTTGAACTTCTCTATGATCCCATTCCAGATTTCAGCATTCTTGAATTTTTATTCAGAGATAAATGTAGGTATGTGGTTGGAAGTGTTCCAATAGTACACCCCGTGATACTTGCCAACTCTTAAATGTTTGGGACATCGTTGACCGAATACATTATGCTTTTCAGCACATTAACATGCAAACCTGATAGTGCTTCAAAGAGGAGGAGAGAAAGGTTCAGGTATAACATTTGTGTTAAGTCAGGCTCACAAAAAATGATTGTATCATTAGCATATAGCAGATGTGAAACTGTGATTGAGGACCCAGTATTGGAACCCACACTGAAACCCTGAATCTACTGCATTTTTCTGGCATTGTCCAATATTTTGCTCAGACCCTCCATTGCTATAATAAACAGAAAGGAAGAGAGAGGGTCCCCTTGTCTGATTCCTTTCCGAGGAGAGAAAACCTCAACTAGTCCTCTATTTACTATGACTAAGTATTTCACCGTCGAAATACTAAATCTGATCCATCTATTCCACCTATCTCCAAATCCCATCTTTCTTAGAATCAAAATAAGGTTAGACTAGTTAAGCTGGTCGAAAGCCTTCTCAATGACAAGTTTGCACATCACACCAGGTTCACCTTTTTTGACTCTCCAATCTAGCATTTCATTTGCTATCAATGTTGCATTTATGATTTGTCTGTTCTTTATGAAAGCATTCTGATGAGTTCAAATATGCTTGCCAATAATCCTCTTAAGCCTTTTTGACAAAATCTTAGACACAATCTTGTATATTTCCAATGAGGCCTATTGGCATGTAGTCTTTTAATTCCACAACTCCTTTCCTTTTCGGTATCAGTGCAATGAAAGAATCATTACACGATTTAACCATATGACAATTATGATGGAAATAGTTGAGAGCTGCTATTACTTTTGGCTTGATAAAATCCCATGTTTTTTTAAACAAAGCCATAGTGAAACCATCAAGACCTGGTGCTATCAAGATCTTGTGCTTTGTTAGGAGCACAAGACTGAATGATAGAGTCGACTTCCTCAACAAAAGCTTTTTCAAGCATATCTCTATCATCTCCTAATAAGCTGGGCACATCTCCTAAATTGGTATGCCTCCAAATCTCATTTTTTGTGTACATGCTCTGGTAATATCTTAGTATATCCTCCTTAATTTGCTCTTTGTCTTCAATTATTTCACAATCCACCTTGAGTTTATCTATGTTGTTATATCTTCTGTGAGAGTTATCCATTACTTGAAAATATTTTGTGTTCTTGTCTCCATCTTTAAGCCACAAACATCTGGACTTTTGCCTCCAAGAAATTGCTTCAGCTTTTGCCAAGTTCGGAACTTACAACTTTAGATTAATAAGACTTTGCTTTTCCATTTGGGTGGGAGTTCATTTCTCAATAGCTTGTTGTAAAATTGATATCTCTGCCTCTTCTTTCTTCAACCCTATCATAAACTTCCTTATTCCAGATGGTAATATCTTTTGCCAGATTCCTCAATTTTTTAGTAAGGACAAAATTTGGAGAACCATCTACTGTATAGCTTTGCCACCACCTCTTTAACATGTCAGTGAAACCCTCTTTCTACAGCCACATGTTCTCAAATTTAAAATAGGAACTTGTTGTTTCCCAGTCTCCATTTTGGGGTTTATGATCAAAGATAACCCTTGGAAGTGCTAACTGTTTGATGGATTGGAAACTTTCATTCCATTCTGTTGAGAAGAGAAACCTGTCAATTTTGGAAGCTTGGAGGGTGTCTTCCCCCCTTGAGCAGGTATATTGAGCCCCTTGAAGAGGTGGGTCAATCAGTTGTAGGTATGAAATTGTGTCTGAGAAACTTGCCATAACCCTGGATCTTCTGCTGCATTTGAATTTTTCATTTTCAAACCTGCACACATTGAAATCACCAATTGATTACCCCAGAGCCTCCTTATTTCTCCTAGTTCCTCCCAAAATTCTTCCCTTTCTATATTAGTGTGGGGTCCATAAACCCCTGTAAAACACCATCTAAAACTTTCATGAAGACTTTCAAGGAATGAAGTAATAGAGCAGCTGCCTGGATAAGAGTCAGAACATTTCCAGTGTCTCTTATCCCAACTAACGATAATACCACCCCTAGTACCACTTGCCTTCAATTCAACCCAATCAGCCGACATACTTAATTACATATGAAATCCATATATTATATTATTGTATAGATAATTATTTACTTAAGTTAAATATAAACTAATAAAAGACCTAAAATCATACAAACTAAAAGCTTTATGATTTTACCACTAAATATAAATTAAATACTAAATTATATATATTCATATACAAGATATATTACTCAAGCATATGTGTTGTTTTTTAGCCAACACTAGATAATTTTGATTCATTTCAAGCACGAAAGAGTTCATACGATTGTCGAAGTCATAATTCTTTACTGTATGTAATTAAAGTCGAACAAACTATGGTTACAGACTTATTGTACCACACAAAACCGAACTTAAATATTGAACCACATTAAACTAATTTGGTAAGGTAATGGTAGATCATTTTGAAAAGCCAAAAATTGAAATTACTTAACCGAAATTTTAATAAACGTACCGTACCATAAACATCCCCGGTTCGGCCTATCTTTTGACACGCCTAACATTAAATTACTACTATTATAAATATAAAAATATGAAAATTCGAATATATTTCGTTAATCTTTAAAAAAAATTATAGGTTGCTCATTAATCTTTTGACTCTAGCTTACAATTATTAAAAGTCCTGGATAGTTGATAGTCCTTCAACATAAATATTTTTGTTAAAAGTTGTATAGTATATAGATAATCTTACTAATTTACCACATATGTCTAAGTTCATATATGCATGACTGGTGCTGATGAAGTCTTGGGTTATTATAATTTGACTAGGCACTCAAGGGTGTGGTACAATGGTCATTGAAATGGATTGAGCATCATGATGTCTCAGGTTCAATTCCCAGCAGAGAGAAAAATAGTATCCCGTGAAATTAGTCGAGGTGTGCGCAAGTTGACCCGGACACCACATTTATTTTAAAAAATTGACTAGACCATTTTGACAACTATTATTAAATTACCATTAGGAATCAATAAATCCAATAATAACTTAATAAAAATTGGTATCTAGTTAACAATAATTTAATTTCTTACCTAGGCTATATCATCTTATCAAGTCTTTGTTGTTGCATTTTTTTTGGTAACAAGAGTTACATAATTTCAATGACACGAGTTTATTGAAATACTTCCCATTTTCGGGTAAATATTTTTTTCCCAAGATTAAGTAGTTGGGTAAAATAATACAGATTGTTTGACTACCCGCAAGGGTGACTCAGTTTGTTGAACATGGGACTTTCACAATGGAGGTCTCAGTTTTGGAACTCCCTGCCTACGATAGTAGGGGATTTGTCTTCTGGGTCGATATCGTCGCACAGGGCTTGCCTAATGCGTGTTATCTCTCCTGTGTGGTTTGCGGACTATTTCATAGGAGCAGGGTTTTATCTTGTGCGCACCCCAAGGGTAGCGACTGCGGGTTTCCTTGAATAAAAACAAGATTGTTTGGCCTTAGAAAATAGTTGACAGCAACAACTAAATCAATATATGGTAAGCAGTTAGAAACAATCAGATGCAAATCAAAATTAGATCACATAATCTCAAGTATTTCAATTTTATTCAATACCCTTACACGTTTTTTTAACTGATTGGTAACTCATTTTTCTTTCTTTTTTAATATAATTGTTTTAATAATAAGTAGGCTGGTAGACTAAAAAGTTGGTAATTACTCCATAGAAAGTTAAATACACTGATAATGTAAATATTTCTTTATATTATTAATTTGTATATCCTAAAAAAAATAAAATGATGGGGTTGTTTCTTGTTGAGATATTTATGACTTTTAAGCATCTTACATGGAATTCAACAAAAATTGCTTAGAAACCACAATGGTATTTGCAGAAAATTAACGAGTGATTGTCCAATTGTTAAAAAGTCTATTAGATTAGCTTAAAAACCAAAATGGTATTTTCTGTGATTCCATGGTTTGATTAACAAAAATTATTTGTACCTCCCACCCCCACCCCAGAGACAACATTACAAAAAATAGAGGCTTTTCACCAGAAATAACGAAAAGAAAGAAAATGGGTAAACATTAAAAGATAAAGAAATTAAGGGTTAAATAAAATGAAAAAGGAGAACAAGATTTCTCTCTTATCTTCACCCTTTAAATCCAATATATATATATTTTACTCTTTTTATTTTTTTTCAATTTTGCATGGTACTGTCACTTACTATACTTCCTTCCTTTACAAAGCTTCCATCTTTCATTTGCACCGCCTCGTTCTCAATTCTACTCTCTCATTCTCTCAATTCAACCCTCTTTTCATCTCTCTCTGCATTCTTCTTTGTGTAATCTAAGTGGGATTTCAGTTCTTCACACTCTTTCTTCATTCTTCCCAGTTGTTCTTGCTCAATCTTCTATACCTTCTCTTTTCCGTGGTTAATTAAGGCTTTTCTTTGGTTATCATGGCCAGTTCGGAAGCTCAACGCTTGTAAGTTTTTACGTGTTAGATCGCCAGTTATTTCATAGAAAAAGCTACTATGCCTCAGCGTTATTTTATTCTTACATTTTTAATTATTGATACTCTTGATAATCTGTGTTTATCTATTTTTCTTTTGACTTTGGCTGTATGTGATTTCCCCCCTTTGTTTGACTGTCTTTAATCATGCTTTTCTGTTGTGTGTTTTTTCAGACTTGAATTTGCCATTCTCGATTACATGTCTAAAAGAGGTTTCCATCAGATTCATGAGGCGTTCCCCCGCGATATTCATGCTAATCGAAATCCCGTTGGTAAGTGTTAAACAAAGGTAATATACCTATGATATACACTGAATATACAACAGTATATATCACAGGTATACAAAGCAGTGGCCCAGCAGCAAAGCAGTGGCCAGCCCAGCAAAGCCATGGGCAGTGGCCCAAATCGCTGAGGCCCATCACGGGATTTGGGCAGTAAAGCAGTGGGCAGATTTGTATATTAAGAAAAGTATATTTTGTATATATTGTAGTGTATTTGTTATCTAGATTAGGATATACACTTACCATAATTGTATAGTTAGAATTATGGTAGAATAAGGTTTTAGGAATAGGATTCTCCTATTTTGTAACTTGTATATATATATATTCAATCAATGAAAATAATCAAGGGGATTATTTCTTTCATGGTATCAAGAGACTAGGTTTTACAAAAAGAATTCTCTCCCAAAGTTTTTTGGACCATTCTCGGCCGAGAACCCCCCCTCGGGTTTCTCTCCCAAATTTCGTCCTCCACTCTCAAAAACCTTTCTTAAATTTCCCCTCCTTCTTTGTTCTTTCAATATGTCTAAGAACAATTATCATCATGTCATCATGGTTTCCAACATCAAGAACTGTATCCCTATTGTCCTTGAGATGGAAAACGTTCAATATGCGACGTGGGCGAAATTGTTTAAAATTCATGCTCTCTCCTATCAAGTTCTTCATCACATCATTCCTCCCGCTAAAACTCTTCCTGCGGAGGATCCTGAGTTATGGATTACTCTTGATGCTACCGTTCTCCGGTGGATCTACGCCACTATTTCGGTTGACCTTCTACAGACGATTATTGAGCCGGATACCACAACTATGGCTGCCTGGAATAGATTGCATGACATATTTCAAGACAACCAACATTCACGTGTCGTCACACTCGAGCATGAATTCTCTCTAGTTCGAATGGATGAATTTTCGAACTTTTCTGCATATTGCAAGAAACTAAAGGAGTTGGTGGATCAACTCCGGAATGTTGGCGCACCGATAACTAATAATCATCTCATTCTACAGTTGGTTTCCGGTCTTTCAGAGGCCTATAATGGTGTTGGAACTCTCCTTCGCCAAAGCAACCCTCTTCCCGACTTCTATCAAGCCCGCTCCATGCTTACTTTGGAAGAAGCCGGTTTGGCTAAAAAGGCGGCTACCGGAGCAAGCCCCGTCGTCATGGTGGCGTCCTCTCCTAGTTTTTCGGGTTTTGTTAATAATTCAGGCCAAAACCATAATCATGGTGGCGGCAAGAATAATCGCAAGAATAATATCAAAAACCGCGGGGGCAAATGCAGTAGTTCCGGTGGTTAGCAAGCAGGCGGTGGGCCCCATCCAGGGAACAGTGGCCCACCATCTCCCTGGTCCCAGCAGTGGGGCCCATGGCAGTGGGGCTGGGGCAATGGGTCGTAGGCCAGCAGCCCTTCTACTTAGGCAGCAACTTCCAGCGGCGAGTAGGCTGGCCAACAGTTCAGGCCCAACACCCAGCAGTGGCGGCCCACTGGCCAATGGCCCAACAACAGCAGCTCCAGCAGCTACGACCCAGCTCCATCACGAATAGGAATTCTTGGGGCCCGACCTCCGCAAGCCCATCATGCAGCTGGCCCCACTCAAACCGATATCGAGGCCGCGATGCACACGTTGGGGTTGACTCCACCGGACCCAAATTGGTATATGGACACCGGTGTTACTACTCACATGACTTCCGAATCAGGTACTCTCTCATCTTATTCCAATCTGAATACCCCTCGGGGGATAATTGTTGGTAATGGAAGTTCTATTCCAATTCTAGGGTATGGTCAGAAAATGTTGTCTCCCCCAATCTACCCCTTCTCTTAAAAAATACTTTACATGCTCCTAAATTGATTAAAAATTTAGTGTCTATCCGAAAGTTCACTACTGACATTTCTGTTTCCGTTGAATTTGATCCTTTTGGTTTCTCTGTGAAGGATTTCAAGATGGGGAGTCATCTCATGAGGTGTGATAGTAAGGGGGATCTGTATCCTATCATTCCTGGTTTCAGTCCATCGAGTCAAGCCTTGCCATCAGCTTTTGCAGCCATCTCTCCTTCCATGTGGCATGCTTGTCTGGGTCATCCGGGATCTTCTATTTTATCAGTTTTAGATAAAAATAACTTTATTTCTTGTAAGGGTACGAGTCGTACTCCACTGTGTCAGTCTTGCTCATTAGGGAAAATTGTTAAGTTGTCATTTGTAGACTCCAATTCTCATACTTCAATGCCATTTGATATTATTCATAGCGACTTATGGACGTCTCCTGTTCTTAGTTCATTGGGTCATCGATATTATGTTCTCTTTTTAGATGAATATTCTAGATTTTTGTGGACGTTTCCAATTGCGAATAAATCACAAGTGTTTTCCTTCTTCATCAAATTTAGAGCGTTCATTCGTACTCAATTCGAGAGAGAAATAAAAAATATTCAATGTGATAATGGGAAAGAGTATGACAATAGGGAGTTTCGGGAATTCTATGCTAATAATGGGATCAATTTTCATTTTTCGTGTCCTCATACATCTTCACAAAATGGGAAAGCCGAACGCAAAATTCGTTCCATAAATAACATTGTCCGAACTCTCTTAATTCAGGCCTCCGTACCTCCCTATTTTTGGCATCATGCTCTACAAATGGCTACATATCTTCTTAACATAATTCCTTCTAAAGGTCTGACATATTCTTCCCCCCTCAAAATCCTATATAATAAGAACCCTTCTTATTCTCATCTTCGGATTTTTGGGTGCTTGTGTTATCCGTTATTCCCATCCACCACAATAACAAACTTCAGGCTCGATCTACCCCGTGTGTATTTTTGGGTTATCCGTCGAATCATCGTGGTTATAAATGTTTTGATTTATCCTCCAAGAAAATCATAATTAATCGCCATGTCATTTTTGATGAAACCCAATTTCCTTTTACGAAAGTTCATACTCCCGATCCTAGGTCGTATTTTTGGATGACCAAATATCCCCGTATATTATTCGGAATTTTTCAGACATATCCCGCACTCAAAATTCTCCAGCGGTCCCATCGCCTATTGGACCCACTGTATCAGTGCACTATTCGATTCTTTGGATCAATCCCGACAATTGGGCGATCCACCAGTGCACCTCGAACTGGTCGGATGTTGATTCGATTACCGATTTGGGCCAAGCCAGCCCACTTGCTGGCGATCCGTCCCGAGCCAAGAAAATTCCCAAAATTCCCTCGATTCTTCTTTGAGTCATAGACCGGTCACTCGTAGTCAGCGGGGTATTTTTACACCTAAAAGACATTTTAATTTACATTCTGATGTCTCTAAATCTCCCTTACCCCGCAATCCTGTGTCCGCATTAAATGACCCTAATTGAAAAATTGCTATGACTGATGAATATAATGCTCTTATTGATAATAAGATGTGGGAGTTGGTGCCCCGTCCATATGGTATTAATGTTATCAGGTCTATGTGGATTTTTGCTCATAAGGAGAATTCAGATGGGTCATTTGCTCGACATAAGGCGCGACTTGTTGGTGATGGTAAGACTCAGCAGGTTGGGATAGATTGTGGTGAGACATTTAGCCCGGTGGTCAAACCGGCTACCATTCGCACTGTGCTTAGCTTGGATCTTTCAAAGACTTGGCCAATTCATCAGTTGGATGTCAAGAATGCTTTCCTACATGGTGATCTCAAGGAAACAGTCTATATGCATCAGTCGTTGGGTTTCAGGGATCCAAATCGCAGCCGTGGGCAGTGGCCCAAATCACTGAGGCCCATCACGGGATTTGGGCAGCAAAGCAGTGGGCAGATTTGTATATTATGGAAAGTATATTTTGTGTATATTGTAGTGTATTTGTTACCTAGATTATGATATACACTTACCATAATTGTATAGTTAGAATTATGGTAGAATAAGGTTTTAGGAATAGAATAGGAATAGGATTCTCCTATTTTGTAACTTGTATATATATCTATTCAATCAATGAAAATAATCAAGGGGGTTATTTCTTTCAGTAAGTAACTCCTTTTAATGAATTTTATTCTTTTAATCAGTTGCTAAAAGTTGATCCTCTTATGAATTAAGATTTGTTTTTTGGTAATGGTTGTTGTTTACGTGAAAGGGTTGTAATGTTTTTATGCTTAATTAGTTTGGGAATTCTTACATATGACCATATGGTGGATTGCTGATTATGTTCTTGAAAATTTTGTTAGTAGGTTGAGGTCATTCTCTTTGATTGATGTGGTACATTCTCTTCTAATTCTATATGTTGTATGTTCATGTGCTTCAGCTACCAAATGCCAATTATTCCTCCGGAGTGGAATGCAAGAGTATGTTTACATTTCCCCCCACATTTGCAAGCTTTTTAATAAATAATTACTTGAACAGAATTGACAAGTTTTTATTCTTTTCAGGAAGATGGAATAAACATGGGAGGACGTACGCAAATGGAACCAAATATTTATGGCCATGCAAATGCTTTGCCCGCTTCACCAAAACTTTCTGATGCAGGTTTGTTTTTAATTTAGCTCTAAATATTTTGTATATAATTTATATTAGTTTTTGTCTTTTGCATTGATAATGTTGGGTGTTTGAACATTATGATAATATGCAAATGCTTTTAGCATAAACAGTACATTAGAAGGATAACTGCACATATATTGAAGAGGACTGGCTAACTTTTAATGTGTAGCAAATTACGAATCCCTTTTATTTTGGCTTATTGTATATGTCTACCATAAATATTAAAATAGTATTTCTAGGTTCCATTTCATTCTCCAGCTTAAAGGCAATATCTTTATATACTAAAATGAGGTTCGATCAGGAATACTAAATTAATCCTGATATATATACCTGTATCACTTTGAAATTTTCGAATTGAAAAGAGGAATTGTATTGTTGAAAAATGCAAATATAATCAGATTAAGAATGTTCAGTTTTTGCTGATAAATGAAAACATTAACTAGGTTTTTCCGATCTACTTATTAGCTATCAGTTCCTCCAGGACAAATTAAACATTCCTCTATTTTAGTAGTAAACTAATAGCAGATGCTCTTACTAGAAGGCTCTTCAACCGACTGCTCCTAAAGGCATTAAACTCTCCATCCAATTAATGAAGATATTTTGAGAAAGCTGCTACCTAGTTAATTTCTATATTGACCATTATGGTCAGGCCCTTCCCTAGACCCCGCGCATAGTGGGAGCTTAGTGAATGAGGCTGCCCTTTTTTTTAAAGTAGTGCGAAGAGAGAAGGATAACCTATTATCCTTGATTAATATGTTACTTATGATAATACTCTTCTTGATAATACTGAGTGAGCCTTTGATGCTCTTGTAACACCAGCTTTATCCACGAGTACCCGCTAAGTGTATTGTGTTGAATAACGTCTGATACAAACATTTCCAAAGGTATTAATGGAGTAGTCAATGATAGTGATTGCTTTCTCCCTACTTATTCAATGTTTGTTGCTATTTTTTGAATCAAATAGAGATTTGGGAGAAAAAGCTCTTCTTTTGATAACGTAGAGAAGAATCTCTTCAAGAAGTTGTTATTGCTTTTGCTATTAGTGGAAAATGTACGCAATACTATTGCAGTGCACATGTCAAAGTGTACCATGAACATTTATATATGGTATTGTGTATCTAGCTTTTACGCATAAAATAAAAGCATACTGATACCTTCTCTATTATCACTTCATTGCCTATAAGTCAGTGGTAAGAACCAGCAAGACCTTATTAGCAAAGAGAAGAGCGAAGGATCCACCTAAATGGGAAGCTTGACCTTTTAAGGCCCTTCACGCAGTCTCATGATGTCCCAAGAGCAGCAACAATGGTTTAAGAACTGCCGAAGACTTCTTCACTCTTTTTTTCTAACCGTGGTGTCCTGGCTAGCTGGTGCACACATCGACTAATTCGACGATGTTAAAAACAGCTACCTAACTAGACTTCTAAACTTGGGACCGGACTTTTATGTCGTTAAGATAGAAACGATCCTACGGAAAACTCCTGTCACAAAATCCGTCCTTCATATCTTGTCATGTAGCTGATCTCTCTTCCAAACAAGGTCAGATAATGAAGCTCAACCATCATAAAGTGTCCAAACGCCATTGTCCTAAATCTTGATCAAGTACTACATTTTTCTCAAGTATTTTCCATTCAAGGTTAAGTATTTCAAAATTTACTCGTATGCGAGTGGTCAATAATCATTTAATGTAGGTCCTTCTAACCAAGGTCCACTTAAAAGATCAAAGTACGTCTACAACTCTACTAGTTGTTAGTATGGAGAAATACATGAACCCTAAACGTCCGGTTAGGAATTCTTTGTGTTTCCCTTTTAACCATTTTAAAAAGTGTGAAAAAGTAATGTAGTACATAAAAGGGAAGCCAGGTGCACTAAGCTCCCGTTATGCGCGGGGTCCGGAGAAGGGCTAGACTACAAGGGTCTATTGTACACAACCTTAACTTGCATTTCTGGCAGAGGCTGTTTCCACGGCTTGAACTAAAGCGGAAACCTTTAATTTTTTCCTCTTATACAAGTCTTAATAAATTTGCTCAGCCAATAAAGTCTTAAATATAAAGTTATTCTGAATTGGAATGGTAATTATGTCTTCTCTTATGAATCTTGCAACAACCATTGTAAATAGATAATGGATTTCATAGTGACATTATTTGTGATTTGCATGACCGAGATCATATTTTCAAGAAAATGGTCATAAAACAAACTTTTCTGTGGCGCTCCTATAGCACTATGCTCCCTTGTGATATTCATCTGGAATACTTGTGACACACCAAATGATCATGTAATGATCTTAAAGTATTGAATAAAAGGTATTTGCTCTTCACACTTATGCATGTTTGGAGTATTTTGAGGCTAGAGCTGACAGAGAAGAATATTCCTACAGATAATTCTGATTCTTATAAAATGATTTATAATGGAAATCGGCTGAAGCATATCAGAACTAAATCATTTTTAGTGGGACAAAGGAGTTATGACTTAGCGATGAACTTCAAAGTTACTATACTACTATAAAATGAAGTATATTATATAGCCAACTTTAGGTTGATTCAATCAAGGTGTCATGTTGTAACTATTTTAATGTACATATTTAAGGAACATGATGCTGCTCCAGAATGATAAATTGGTAAGTTGTCGCTTAGACTGATATATTTGTGAGTCATGCTACCTTGATAAGAGTATTATCTAGACTATATGCAGTAAGAGCTTAATCGTTTCCCAATTATTCTTTAACCAACCTAAGTTTTCAAGTTTTCTTAACCGTGATCATACAATTGGACTTGTAAACACTAGCCAAATACGATGAATCACTAGTATGATGTTCACTGTGGTTCTTTTAACAAGTGCTTCTATAGCACATGTGCGGTACCTGCTTGCCCAAGATGAGGTAAGGATGTTCAACCTACACATGTGATATCTATCGTTGACTCCTATTGCCTTAGTGATTATACCAATGGCTAGTGAGAGATTACCATTACTTACCAATAAAAAGTGCATTACCTTTAGTAAAATCCTTACAACTATGATTATATTTGACATATTTGTTGGAAATTTGCCTATCGTGGGAGTTGTGTCCAACCATCTTTAATGACTTAAACACTAGGGTTCCGCATGTTGGAGACTTTGATTCTTCGCACGTGCATAATCTTCTAAGTTAGTAGATGACCGTAGGGCCAAGGATCGTCAAATTTCGTTGAGAAATAAAAGAGATATTGGTCCACGAAGTGAGGTGTTTGATGCTTAAAAATGTGGTAAAGACCAATCCTCTCTCATCGGTGGGGGGAGGAAGATTTGTTTAGTTTATAAGTCTCAAAATTAGCTTTGGGTTTCGGACCCCAAGGGGTAACCCATGTGTTTGAAGGAGGGAGGACCTAGATGTGCTTTGGTCTATGAAGTTTAAGGTAAGTTAAATTGGGCAGAGAACTTGTGCTTTTGCAGTTGGTTTTGGAATGTTAACCTCCATTAATATGCACATCAATTCAGCCATTACTTGGCTGAATAACTCTCAATAATGTCCTAATACATTGCACATTAATTCAGTCATTCATTTGGCTGAATTACTACCTCCATAATTGTCATTACTTGGCCAGTAACATCAATTATGTGGGCAGTTTATAAGTCACCTCCTTGCACTATATAATGAATCATTTGCTCAATTGTTGAGACTACAGAACACACAAATGAAATCAGATACTTCCTACTACTTTTCAGCATCATTTCTAACTCAAAGTTCTTCAAAGTAACACTCGAGTTTCCTTTGCTCATTTGTTGAGTTGTTATTTTATATTGGGAGACTATTGTCCAGAATGTAGAAAGGATATATACGGGGCAATCTTGTCTTAAAGACAGAGTGCCATCACTCGACCCAGCATATCAAATTATTCCAGTTTCCTATTCCAGTTTCTTGTTCAAGCATATTGAAATTTCAATTGTTGTAATTTCATTTGTTGTAATACTTAGCAGTTACTTATTTACGTTTCCTACACAATTGTAATCAACAAATTTAAGACAAGATTATCTTGTTGTAACTGCTTTGAAACATGAATGATTATGCTGTTGTTGCTGCTGCCACTCAAGACAACAATTCAGTCATCCCTCCTGCTGTCGCTACTGTTCAAGGCAACTCCTCTGCCTTCCCCATTGCTGCCCAAGGCACGTCCAGTGCCTTTACTACTCCACCCTCCGCATTCCACTATGAACGCCCTGAAAAATTCATGGGCTCAAACTTTAAGAGATGGCAGCAGAAGATGATGTTCTACTTGACTGTTATGGGCATGGCCAGGTTTCTAACAGAAGATCCTCCAAAATCTGGAGATGAAATGGACCCTTCGCCTACTGAAATGGCTGAAGAGGGCCTAGGTATCCATGTCATTAATGGCATGAAGATGGTTCTTGATGCATGGAATCATAGTGATTTCATGTGTAAGAATTACATATTGAACTGCTTAGCAGACCCTCTCTATACGGTCTATTGCACCATTGCACTGCCAAAGAGCTGTGGGAAAAATTGCAAAAGAAGTACAATGCACAAGATGCAGGTACTAATAAATTCATCATTGAGAAATTTTTGAAATTTCAAATGGTGGATAGTAAGACACAGTCCCAAGTCCAGGAATTCCAAATGATTCTACATCACCTAGATTTGGAAGGAATGAAATCAAATAAGTAATTTTTGGTTGCATCGCTGATTGAAAAGTTACCTCATTCGTGGAATGAGTTTATTTGATACTTAAAGCTCAAGACAAAGGAGATGACCTTTGAAGAACATATTATCAAACTCCAAATTCTGGAAGATAATAAGAAGGCCTTGCCTAGGGGTAAACAACCTACTGAGGCAAAGGCAAATCTGGCTGAGGCCAAAGGGAACCCAAGCAAGAAGCGAAAGTTCCAGAAAGACGGAAAGACCTAAGCAGCGGAGAAGTTCAGAGGTAACTGTCACCATTGTGGGAAACCTGGTTATATGATCAAGGAATGCCGCAAGCTCAAGACTGAGCAACAACAGAAAGATAAGGCTAAAGGCAAGGCACATGCTAATGTCGTCAAGGACACGCTCCTAGACGATATGATTGAGGAGTTCTCTGTGGTGGTGCTTGAAGTAAACCTGGTTGAGAATCCCATGTAGTGGTGGATGGACACAGGTGCTACCAGACACATCTGTTCCAACAGAGATGCCTTTTCCACGTATACACCGGTCACCGACAAGAAGCTATTCATGGGCAACAACGCTTCCTCTGACGTGCTGGGGGTAGTAAAGGTGGTCTTGAAGATGACTTCTGGAAAGGAGCTCACCCTGAAGGAAGTGATGCATGTCCCTGAGATTAGGAGAAATTTAATTTCAGGACCTTTATTGGTTAATGCTGGTTTTAGGCTAGTGTTTGAATCCAACAAATTTGTACTCACTAAGAATGACACTTTTATGGGGAGAGGCTTCGTCTGTGAATGCCTCTTCAAAGTTAACGCTATGTCTGTAATGCGTCCAAGTAATAAAGTTGAAGCTTCTTCTTACTTGCTTGAGTTTTCTAATTTATGGCATCATAGATTAGGACATGTTAACTACAAGTCCATCCAAAGGTTGGTAAAGTTGGAGTTATTGCCGTCTATCGATGTAAACCCTCAACATAAGTGTGAGGTGTGCGTAGAGGCAAAACTCACAAAGCTTCTTTTTTGATCCGTCGAAAGGAATACCGCTCCTCTAGAACTTATTCACACAGATATATGTGATTTGAAGTTTGCACAAACTAGAGGTGGGAACAAGTACTTTGTGACATTCATTGATGATAGCACAAGGTATTGTTACCTTTACTTGTTGAAAAGTAAGGATGAAGCCTTTGAAGCATTCCGATGTTACAAAGCAGAAGTTGAGAACCAACTAAGCATGCAAATTAAATCCATTCGTAGCGATAGAGGGGGAGAATACGTAGCGCCATTTGAGGAATATTGTGCCCAATCAGGCATTGTTCATCAAATGACGACTCCATACTCACCTCAATCGAACGGTGTGGCGGAACACAAGAACTGCACATTGAAGGAAATGATGAATGCCTTGCACATCAATTCTGGTCTTCCCCAAAATATATGGGGAGAAGCCGTCCTTACCGCTAATATGATTCTTAATAGAGTCCCACATAAGGGTAAGGATAAAACTCATTATGAATCATGGAAGGGAAAGAAACCCACCTACAATTATTTAAAGGTGTGGGGTTGTTTGGCAAAGGTCGAAGTGCCTAAGCCAAAGCAGGTCAAGATTGGGCCTAAGACTGTAGATTGCATATTCATCGGATATGCAAATAACAGTAGTGTTTATCGCTTCTTAGTGCATAAGTCAGATATTCCAGATATCCACGGGGGTACAATCATGGAATCAAGGAATGCTCAATTCTTTGAAGGTACCTTTCCTAGAAAGGAAAAAGACATAACCTCTCGCAAACGAAGTTATGAACAAAGCTCTCAGGAACCGGGAGTCGCTGACGGCCCGGATCTAGATGGTTCAGATCTAGTGGATCTCGAAGTGGATGAATATCCGAAATCTAGTATTCTAGATTCTCAGAACTTGGAGACTCCAGAGATGGAACTAAGGCGAAGTAAAAGGGCCAGGAAGGATAAACACTTCGGTCCTAACTTTGTAGCTTATTTGGTTGATGATGAACCAAGGATAATAGCTGAAGCATTGTCAACTCCAGAGGCACCGCTCTGGAAAGAAGCTATTGAGAGTGAAATAGACTCCATTCTGCATAACCATACTTAGGAGTTGGTTGATCTTCCTCCGGGAAATAAACCATTGGGTTGTAAGTGGATACTCAAACGGAAATATAAAGCAGATGGGTCTATAGACAAGTACAAGGCCAGGTTGGTAGTCAAGGGCTATTGGCAGAAAGAAGGTCTTGACTACTTTGACACGTACTCCCCGGTATCTCAAATGACGGCCATACGGGTATTCATTGTGATCGCAGCCTTGAGTGACCTTAAGATACATCAAATGGATGTCAAGACAGCCTTCCTAAATGGTGATTTGGAAGAAGAAATTTATATGGACCAACCCAAAGGGTATGTGGTTCCAGGGCAAGAGAAAAAAGTCTGTCGGCTTGTCAAATCTCAATACAGGCTGAAACAAGCCCCGAATCAATGGTACGAAAAGTTTGATAGTACTTTACTATCAAAGGGTTTCTCCATTAACGAGTGTGACAAATGTGTCTACACGAAAGGTAACTCTGACTCGTTCGTCGTGATATGCCTATATGTAGATGACATGTTGATCACAGGAAGCAGTCCTAGGGTAATCCTAGAGACTAAGAACATGTTGAAACAATGCTTCCATATGAAAGATATGGGTATCGCAGATGTCATCTTAGGTATAAAAATCTCTAAGACGTCTGATGGACAGGTCTTATCTCAGTCACACTACATTGAGGATGTTTTGTTAAAGTTCGAGATATTTGACAGTTCGCCTATAAAGTCACCGATGGATAGAAATCAAAAGCTTGATAAAAATCGTGGTGCATCCATATGCCAGGAGCGATATGTACAGGTGATCGAAAATTTGATGTACATAACAAACTGCACCCGACCTGATATTGCTTATGCAGTCAACAAGTTGGCTTGGTTTACCCATAATCCGAGTGATGATCATTGGAAGGCGTTGAATTAGGTACTTCAATACCTGAAATACACGCTAACTTACATGTTACATTATTCGAGATATCCAGCTGTACTAGAAGGGTACAGTGATGCAAACTGGATATATGATATAGAGAACACCAAGTCCACCAGTGGGTATGTATTTACAATTGGTGGTGGGGATGTGTCTTGGAAATCCTCTAAGCAAACTTGCATCGCCCCATCCACGACGGAATCAGAGTTTATCGCTTTAGACAAAGCAGGAGAAGAAGCTGAGTGGATTCACGACTTCTTAGAGGATGTTTCTTGTTAGGACAAACATATACCTTTTGTAATGATCCACTGCGATAGCCAGTCGGCTCTAGGAAGGGCACAGAATACTATGTACAATGGTTAGTCTCATCATATTCGACGGAGGCATAAGACCGTTAGGCAGCTGATCACCACGGGTATAATATCCATTGATTACATAAAGTCAAAGGATAATATAGCAGACCCGCTGACAAAGGGCTTACCCAAGGATCAGATGTTCTGCCTGTCTAGGGGAATGGGCTTAAAATCCAAAGTATAAGGACCAATACGGTGGTAACCCAACCTTATGGACTGGAGATCCTAGGAATTCATTTCAATGGGAAAACTAAGCTGTAAAGGTTCAGTTGATCACTTCGGTGGAAGCATGAGCACTTCGGATAGTGATTTCTATAAAGAAACACCAAATCCAAAGTCGTTCCCGCGATTGACGTTAAGTGCTATCTGCAGTGTGGGTAAAGGTTGAGTTTTCAAAACCCTTAATGATCCTCAACGGTTGAGGTTAGGTTTGGGGAAACTTTTAATGGTTCCTAACACTTGTAAAGTGGGGTATAGTAGGATACCTTGTAGGAGACCACCTATTTAAGTGCGAGGACAGGCCGCCTCAAATGAATGCACTTAAGAATCCAAGAAGTATCCACGGCCACAACGGACAAAACTTTATGAAGAAAAGAGTAACAGAATTTGTTGTGTTGGTGCTATTGACATGACTTACACTAAACACTGACGGTTCAAGACATCACGTTCACCTCACAGTAAGTAAGTCCGATGGTATTTAACTATGGAAGGTTCAAAGCTGAAGCTACCTCTCCTTATGCAACATCGGTCCGCTGAAATATTGCTGGAAAAAGGCACCATGTGAGTGCGCCAAAATCTCTTTCAAGAGGGGATTGTTGGAAATTTGCCTTTGGTGGGAGTTGCGTCCAACCATATTTAATGACTTAAAGACTAGGGTTCCGCATATTGGAGACTTTTATTCTTCACACGTGCATAATCTACTAAGTAAGTAGATGACCGTAGGGTCAAGGAAAGTCAAATTTCGTTGAGAAATGAAAGAGATATTAGTCCACAAAGTGAGGTGTTTGAAGCATGAAAATGTGGTAAAGACCAATCCTCCCTCATCGGTGGGGGAAGGAAGATTTGTTTAGTTTATAAGTCTCAAAATTGGCTTTGGGTTTGGGACCCCAAGGGGTAACCCATGTGTTTGAATGATGGAGGACCTAGATGTGCTTTGGTCCCTGAAGTTTCAGGTAAGTTAAATTTGGCAGAGAACTTGTGCTTTTGCAGTTAGTTTTGGAACGTTAACCTCCATTAATATGCACATCAATTCAGCCATTACTTGGCTGAATAACTCTCACTAATGGCGTAATCCATTGTACATTAATTCAGTCATTCATTTGGCTGAATTACTACCTCCATAATTGCTATTACCTGGCCAGTAACGACAATTATGTGGGCAGTTGATAAGTCTCATCCTTTCACTATATAATGAAGCCTTTTCTCAATTGTTGAGACTACATAACACATAAATGAAATTAGATTCTTCCTACTACTTTTCAACGTCATTTCTTACTCAAAGTTCTTCAAAGTAACACTTGAGTTTCCTTTGCTCATTTGCTGAGTTGCTGTTTTATCTTGGGAGACTATTGTCTAGAACGTAGAAAGGATATATATGGGGAAATCTTGTCTTAAAGACAGAGTGCCATCACTCGACCCAGCATATCAAGTTGTTCCAGTTTCCCATTCCAATTTCTTGTTCAAGTATATTGAAATTTCAATTTTTGTAATTTCATTTGTTGTAATACTTAGCAGTTACTTATTTCCGTTTCCTGCATAATTATAATCAATAATATTTCCCCATTTGGGTCAAAATGCATGTGCAGGTTGACATATCAAAAGAGTGAACATATGTCAGCTTATGAATAAGATCCACCAAAGCAAGTATGTGGCAGAGGCATTCAGTAAAGTTCTTAAAATAGAACTTTGAAACAATGCACTTTCCCTTCACATCTTTTTATTTTTTGGTTTTTGAATGATACTCTGTATGTGCAATTAATTTCCATTGGCTTTTTATTTTTTGGTTTTTGAATGATACTTTGTATGTGCCTTTATGAAGGATTTTGGACTCCTATTTATGGGATGAAAAGGTAACATTTGGAAAGTGAAGAGACACATATCATCATGCATTGAATTCACGTCAATCAAAACAATTGGACAGTTGCCGCCATTTCAGAAGTATTAAAGGGATATGACGTTTGATATTTTTGTAATCATTGCATTTCAGTTTTCCTACCAAAGTACAGGGTTTCGGTTAGTCTAGTGATAAAATCCACTTCCCGGGCGCACAAAAGACACACCCATATTTTGCGGAGACTATCTGTATAGGGAAAAATATGTATAATACAACTGGAAGAATTATGTCATGACATGTGGCAGGTGATTATGAGTCAGATCCATATCACCTTACGGTGCTACCGGTGGAGCAAGAATGACACCAGAGGCATTGGAAGGTTGTGAGGTACTGGGAATTGGGAAGGTCATGTGAACAGTTCGAATTCCAACGGGCGGCCGCTACTAGTCCGATTCCACACCTTCTAATGGAGCATTAATGACACTTATGAAGACACTAATTGTCCAATTATTACATCATTCATTCTCTTATATTAATAAGGGCATATATCATGAGATGTGTACCCGTGAGCTCAAACATAAATACGACACATTATCTCATTGTAAAAATCATCATATGCAAGTTATTGCAATATACTTTTTGATCACTCTTTGCATCAATATTTATGATTTTATACTAGAAGAATACTTTGTTTGGAAGCCATAACAAGAAGCTTATGATAGTCTCAGGCTAATTATCTCTTAACATAGTCTTATTGTTACTTATTTGCATTATAAATTATCGTATACTTTTTGTCAAATCAGTCAATCGATACCTACGTGTACCATATGTACAAATTTAATTGTACTATTTTACGGATAAACATCTAGTATTCAATCAGTTCAATAGTCATTTCATTAAGTACCTATTCAGTTCAGTATCTATTTAGTGTAGCATTTATTCAGTTCAGTATTCATGTATTCATGAATGTTCAGTGTTCAGTTTTTTCGTTAGTAACGTGTATGACCCAGAGTTAGCTATAGCGATTACCAAGACCATCATTCTAGGATGAATAATCCCAAGGGAAAGATAATGTAACACCTTGGATCTTCTAGATAATGTTTTACTTGTACTTTGAGAATTTAACGGAAATTAGAAGTTAGATTGCTTTTGAGAAAGTTATTGAAAGGCTTACCTCAAGCAACCATAACCCTTGATCAGATGAGAATTTTAAAAATGCTTCCTTAATGAAAGTTGTAGTACGTTGAAATACCTTTCCATCCATATAAGGACTAGTCCAAACGAAGGTCGACACAAGAAGTTACGCGCATTCCTTAACATGATTGAACCCTTCAAATCCATAAAAAATCAATTGGGACAACGTGTTGGATGAGAAAACCCTAGAATCCAAGTCCATGAAGATAGAACATCAAAAAGGTAATTTTTTCGCCCTCTAATCGATTATAGTTGTGGATTTGTGATTAGACTCTATGATTTATACTACAAGTTGATGGGTTTGATAGAAAAAATGTATGAACTATTGTATGGTTTGGATTGTTGACTTAGGGTTGCTGTAATCATATGGGTGATGAAGAATGATGTTAATTATATCTAATTGAGATGGTAGAATCACCTAAAATCAAGAGGATGGGTAATTGGGTAAAGAAACACCATTAATGAAGGTTGTGGGGCTTCATGCCCACAAAGTGTTTGATAAAGTGCCTAGATGACCAAAACGTGAGTATTGTTACTAATGTTGATTCCCTTTTACATGTATTGTCATAAATTAAGGTCGAAAGGAGTGACGTTGTATTACGCTTAACAGACGGAATTGAGGTATGTAACGCTAACTCTCTACGTGTGGAAATGTTAATGATTCTCTCCATGCCACGTTCTTTTATGTTTATGAAGATGTGTAGAACTCCCTTTCTATAAACGGTATAGTTTTATAATTTCTTCATGATTGTAGTTCCGAATGTTGTGAACTAAGTATGTAATCCGTATAGACTCGTGTTTGATATCCCATGAGTACCAGTCATGGAAACTCAGAATGCTCATGAATATTAATGTTTTGGAATCTTGAGACATGACTAATCTTTGGCCAAGGTAAGAAAAAGAGTGAAAACATAGATGATCAATGAAGACTAAGAGTGGAAAAATTCAAAATACCACCTTTAACTCAGAAATTTATTGCGTTAAAGGACTTAACCGTGTCGCTACGATTAAATCCATTTAACGCCAGAAATTCTTGAGTTCAAAGGTACTTTTGTTGTTTTTTCTTGTTGGGGTATTGTGGTTGTGTTTTATTGGGGTCATTTAGGTTTCACACTCTACCATACTATCCGCACCGGGTGTATACACCCAACTTAGTTAAGTTAACCATAAATAATAAATTAAGGTCTAGAGTCCTGTTTTTAATAAAGAAAAAATTTAAAAAGGAAGCAAAGTTAATAAAAGAAAAAAAAACCAAAGTTAATATCATATAATTTATAGCACAATGACCTTGGAAATGAATTGGAATTCCGTACTTTCTTTGATTGATTTTTGAGTATGGATGAAACGATATGTTAAGTGTAAAACCACGTACTTCTTGCGATGTCAATTGTTAAATAGAGCACGTTGTTTCTATGATCCTCAGAAAAGGAACAAACCCAAAACATGTTGTCGCTTATGTAAGTTTTTTTTTGTTGTGATGATCAATCTACTCATTGTTACGAAGATAACAGAAATATTTAAAAAGTAGTATCAAAATTGAAACAGATGTTCAACTTTATTACACTAATAATTGCTCACTATAGCCTTAAAACTATATTGTACATAAATAAGTTTCTTGGATGGAAATCCAACAAAAGCAGATGATCTTGGTAGACATTTTGGTCTTCCAAATAAGTTTCCAGGGCTAAAGCTTAGTGATTTGGTTCTGGCAGCATATATGATGATAACAATCTTTCATAGTGAAAGAGTTATTTATTCCAAATACCAATGTGTCAGCACACGTGTTATTCATGTTATATTTCTCCACATTAGCAAGTAGTTCAAGTAGACTCCCTATCTCCCAATCTTACATATTTCTCCTAAGCATTACGCTCTAACTATTGGCACATCTATTATATGCAATTGTGGAGTTTTTGTCTTGAGCAATCTGAAACAAGCTTGGGTAAACTTCCATGAGTGGGGTGTTACTTAGCCATCTGTCCGTCCAAAATTTAATATGTGAGCCATCCCCTGCTTTGAACCAGACCTTCATAAAGTATTCACTCCATAGCTTGCTAATGTATTTCCAGGGACCAACACCATAGGGTAAATTGGAAGTAATTGTGCTCCATTTGTCCCTTCTTCCATGCTTAGCAACAACAACTTCTTTCCAGAGGCTAGAGTCATTTGTACTAAACCTCCATAACTATTTCATGATCATGCTTTTTTGTGAGAGGCTAAATCTCTAATGCCCAATCCTCCCTTGTTCTTTGGTTGTATAACTTTGTCCCATTTGACGAGATGGAGTCTGTGAGTGTTTCTATATCCTTTCCATATAAAATCCCTCATAATCTTGTCTAGCTGACCAATGATCTTGCTAGGAATGGGGAAAAATGACATATAGTATGTTAGTATGCTATCAAGCACGTTGTTGATAAGAACTAGTCTTCCACCCATTGACAGATATTGCATCTGCTAGGAGGCCAGTCTTTTTTCGAACTTCTCTATGATCCCATTCCAGATTTCACCATTCTTGAATTTTTATTTAGAGATAAATGTAGGTATGTGGTTGGAAGTGTTCCAATAGTACACCCCATGATACTTGCCAACTCTTAAATGTTTGGGACATCGTTGACCGAATACATTAAGCTTTTCAGCACATTAACATGCAAACCTGATAGTGCTTCAAAGAGGAGGAGAGAAAGGTTCAGGTATAACATTTGTCTTAAGTCAGGCTCACATAAAATGATTGTATCGTTAGCATATAGCAGATGTGAAACTGTGATTGAGGACCTAGTACTAGAACCCACACTGAAACAAAGCCATAGTGAAATCATCAAGACCTGGTGCTATCAAGACCTTGTGCTTTGTTAGGAGCACAAGACTGAATGATAGAGTGGAATTCCTCATCAAAAGCTTTTTCAAGCATATCTCTATCATCTCCTAATAAGTTGGGCACATCTCCAAAATTGGTAGTACGCCTCCAAATCTCATTTTTTGTGTACATGCTCTGGTAATATCTTAGTATTTCCTCCTTAATTTGCACTTTGTCTTCAATTATTTCACAATCCGCCTTGAGTTTATCTATGTTGTTATATCTTCTGTGAGAGTTGGCCATTACTTGAAAATATTTTGTGTTCTTGTCTCCATCTTTAAGCCACAAACATCTGGACTTTTGCCTCCAAGAAATTGCTTCAGCTTTTGCCAAGTTCTGAACTTCCAACTTTAGATTAATAAGCCTTTGCTTTTACATTTGGGTGGGAGTTCATTTCTCAACAGCTTGTTGTAAAATTGATATCTCTGCCTCCTCTTTCTTCAACCCTATCATAAACTTCCTTATTCCGGATGGTAATAACTTTTGCCAGATTCCTCAATTTTTGAGTAAGGACAAAATTTGGAGAACTACCTATTGTATAGCTTTGCCACCACCTCTTTAACATGTCAATCAAACCCTCTTTCTATAGCCACATGTTCTCAAATTTAAAATAGGAACTTGTTGTTTCCCAGTCTCCATTTTGGGGTTTATGATCAGATATAACCCTTGGAAGTGCTAACTGTTTGATGGATTGGAAACTTTCATTACATTATGTTGAGAAGAGAAACCTGTCAATTTTGGAAGCTTGGAGGGTGTCTTCCCCCCTTGAGCAGGTGTATTGAGCCCCTTGAAGAGGTGGGTCAATCAGTTGTAGGTCTGAAATTGTGTCTGAGAAACTCGCCATGGCCCTGGATCTTCTACTGCAATTGAATTTTTCATTTTCAAACCTGCACACATTGAAATCACCACCTATAACCCATTAATTACCCCAGAGCCTCCTTATTTCTCCTAGTTCCTCCCAAAATTCTTTCCTTTCTATATTAGAGTGGGGTCCATAAACCCCTGTAAAACACCTTCTAAAACTTTCATGAAGACTTTCAAGGAATCAAGTAATAGAGCAGCTGCCTGGATAAGAGTCCGAACATTTCCAGTGTCTCTTATCCCAAATAACGATAATACCACCCCTAGTACCACTTGCCTTCAATTCAACCCAATCAACCGACATACTTAATTACATATGAAATCCATACATTATATTATTGTATAGATAATTATTTACTTAAGTTAAATATAAACTAATAAAAGACCTAAAATCATACAAACTAAAAGCTTTATGATTTTACCACTAAATATAAATTAAATACTAAATTATATATATTCATATACAAGATATATTACTCAAGAATATGTGTTGTTTTTTAGCCAACACTAGATAATTTTGATTCATTTCAAGCACGAAAGATTTTCATACGATTGTCGAAGTCATAATTCTTTACTGTATGTAATAAAGCCGAACAAACTATGATTACAGACTTATTGTACCACACAAAACTGAACTTAAATATTGAACCACATTAAACTAATTTGGTAAGGTAATGATAGATCATTTTGAAAAGCCAAAAATTGAAATTACCGAACCGAAATTTTAATAAACATACCGTACCATAAACATCCCCAGTTTAGCCTATCTTTTGACACGCCTAACATTAAATTACTACTATTATATATATAAAAATATGAAAATTCGAATATATTTCATTAATCTTTTAAAAAAATTATAGGTTGCTCATTAATCTTTTGACTCTAGCTTACAATTATTAAAAGTCTTGGATAGTTGATGGTCCTTCAACAGAAATATTTTTGTTAAAAGTTGTATAGTATATAGATAATCTTACTAATTTACCACATATATCTAAGTTCATATATGCATGACTGGTGCTGATGAAGTCTTGGGTTATTATAATTTGACTACGCACCCAAGGGTGTGGCACAGTGGTCATTGAAATGGATTGATCACCATGAGGTCTCAGGTTCAATTTCCAGCAGAGAAAAAAACAGTATCCCATGGAATTAGTCGAGGTGTGCGCAAGTTGACCTGGACACCACATTTATTTAAAAAAATTGACTAGACCATTTTGACAACTATTATTAAATTACCATTAGGAATCAATAAATCCAATAATAACTTAATAAAAAATGGCATCTAGTTAACAATAATTTAATTTCTTACCTAGGCTATATCATCTTATCAAGTCTTTGTTGTTGCATTTTTTTTATAACAAGAGTTACATAATTTCAATGACCCGAGTTTATTGAAATACTTCTCATTTTCGGGTAAATATTTTTTTCCCAAGATTAAGTAGTTGGGTAAAATAAAAAAAGATTGTTTGACTACCCGCAAGGGTGGCTCAGTTTGTTGAACATGGGACTTTCACAATGGAGGTCTCAGTTTCGGAACTCCCTGCCTACGACAGTAGGGGATTTGTCTTCTGGGTCGAGATCATCGCACGGGGCTTGCCTAGTGCGTGTTATCTCTCTTGTGTGGTTTGCGGACTATTTCATAGGAGCAGGGTTTCATCTTGTGCGCACCCCAAGGGTAGCGACTATGGGTTCCCTTGTATAAAAACAAGATTGTTTGACCTTAGAAAATGATTGATAGCAACAACTAAAGCAATATATGGTAGGCAGTTAGCAACAATCAGATGCAAATCTAAATTAGATCACATAATCTCAAGTATTTCAAATTTATTCAATACCCTTACACTTTTTTTTAACTGATTGGTAACTCGTTTTTCTTTCTTTTTTAATATACTTGTTTTAATAATAAGTAGGCTGGTAGACTAAAAAAATTGGTAAATACTCCATAGAAAGTTAAATACACTGATAATGTAAATATTGTTTTATATTATTAATTTGTATATCCTAAATAAAATAAAATGATGGGGTTGTTTCTTGTTGAGATATTTATGACTTTTAAGCATCTTACATGGAATTCAGCAAAAACTGCTTAGAAACAAAAATGGTATTTCCAAAAAATTAACGAGTGATTGTCCAATTGTTAAAAGTCTATTAGATTAGCTTAAAAACCAAAATGGTATTTTCTTTGATTCCATGGTTTGGTTAACAAAAATTATTTGTACCTCCCACCCCCTACCCCAGAGACAACATTACAAAAAAGAGAGGCTTTTCACCAGAAATAACAAAAAGAAAGAAAATGTTGTTTACTTGAAAGGGTCGTATTGTTTTTATGCTTAATTAGTTTGGGAATTCTTACATATGACCATATGGTGGATTGCTGATTATATTCTTGAAAATTTTGTTAATGGGTTGAGGTCATTCTCTTTGATTGATGTGGTACATTTTAGTTACCTAATGTTGGATTTACTGTATTAACCGCCCTTTACTATTTTAGAATTTAGAGAGATATATTTAATGGTGTTGAAGTGATGTGATAATATGATATCAAGCTTTGAAGTAATGATTTTTTATTTTGTGGTTCGTTTCAGCTATTGATTCTCCTCATGAAGCATTTCTTCAAGCGTGGTGGGGTAAATTTTATGAAGCACACATCTCTAGGTTTCCTGACTTTCCTGTATTTGCTGCCGAATCCTTTGATAAGGTGTTACCCATGGACCTTTTCTGTGTCTTATTTATGTTTAACTGATATGAAATAATTGTGAACTAAATGCTTGATTTCTAAATTCTCAGGTTGCACAGACTCTGGAAAACGTTGTGGCTAATAGTGGTCCTACAAACCAATCCTATGCTTCTGATCATACTGGAGTAAACATATCTAATGTGATCCCCGTGATGTCGTCACCTCATCTAATGGCTTCCTCTCATTTGATAGAAAGCGGTCCTGATCTTACAGACGCAAGTATTTCAGATTTGCTGTCAAGAGACATGCCATCAAGCTTACAGATGAATGAAATGGATGACATACTTCGATTTGCAAGCAATGTTGGGTAATAGCATGTTATGTTTATTGCTAAACTGATCATTTTTGCCACATTTTGATCTATTTTCCAATGTCTGCCGACTCACTTAAAACGAGGATAAAGGTTGTGTACTAGGCGCGATGTGGATTTTGTTCTCCTTAATTGTTCTGATATCATTGTCTTAAGCTGCTAATGAAACAAAAGATGATTGGACAAATCACGTTCTTATTATGTCTGTATTGCCATTATGACCTTCTGATATATGATATGTCAAGAATTTCTTGCAAAACTTGGCTATTAAGGCATGCTCTATAGTCTTGTAACTAAAACCATTACTTTGGTTGTTGAGTTTGTGTATTAGAATCTTCTAATTCTGTATGTTGTATGTTCATGTGCTTCAGCTACCAAATGCAAATTATTCCTTCGGAGTGGAATGCAAGAGTATGTTTACATTTCCCCCCACATTTGCAAGCTTTTTAATAAATAATTACTTGAACAGAATTGACAAGTTTTTATTCTTTTCAGGAATATGGAATAAACATGGGATGACCTACACAAATGGAACCAAATATTCATGGCCATGCAAATGCTTTGCCCGCTTCACCAAAACTTTCTGATGCAGGTTTGTTTTTAATTTAGCTCTAAATATTTTTTATTTAATTTATATTAGTTTTTGTCTTTTACATTGATAATGTTGGATGTTTGAACATTATGATAATATGCAAATGCTTTTAGAATAAATAGTACATTAGAAGGATAACTGCACATATATTGAAGAGGACTGGCTAACTTTTAATGTGTAGCAAATTATGAATCCCTTTTATTTTGGCTTATTGTATATGTCTACCATAAATATTAAAATAGTATTTCTAGGTTCCATTTCATTCTCCGGCTTAAAGGGAATATCTTTATATACTAAAATGAGGTTCGATCAGGAATACTAAATTAATCCTGATATATATACCTGTATCACTTGGAAATTTTCGAATTGAAAAGAGGAATTGTGTTGTTGAAAGATGCAAATATAATCAGATTAAGAATGTTCAGTTTTTGCTGATAAATGAAAACATTAACTAGGTTTTGCCGATCTACTTATTAGCTACCAGTCCCTCCAGGAAAAATTAAACATTCCTCTGTTTTATTAGTAAACTAATAGCAGATGCTCTTGCTAGCAGGCTCTTCAACCGACTGCTCCTGAAGGCATCAAACTCTCCATCCAATTAATGAAGATATTTTGAGAAAGCTGCTACCTAGTTAATTACAATATTGACCCTTGTGGTCCGGCCCTTCCCTGGACCCCGCGCATAGCGGGAGCTTAGTCAACGGGGCTGCCTTTTTTTTAAAGTAGTGCGAAGAGAGAAGGATAACCTATTATCCTTGATTGATATGTTACTTATGATAATACTGAGTGAGCCTTTGATGCTCTTGTAACACCAGTTTTATCCATGAGTACCCCCTAAGTGTATTGTGTTGAATAACGTCTGATACAAACATTTCCAAAGGTATTAAAGGAGTATTCAATGATAGTGATTGCTTTCTCCCTAATTATTAATGTTTGTTGCTATTTTCTGAATCAAATAGAGATTTGGGAGAAAAAGCTCTTCTTTTGATAACGTGGAGAAGAATCTCTTTAAGAAGTTGTTATTGCTTTTGCTATTGGTGGAAAATGGATGCAATACTATTGCAGTGCACATGTCGAAGCGTACCATGACCATTTATATCTGGTATTGTGTATCTAGCGTTTACCCATAAAATAAAAGCACACTGATACCTTTTCTATTATCACTTCACTGCCTATAAGTCAGTGGTAAGAACTAGCAAGACCTTATTAGCAAAGAGAAAAGCGAAGGATCCACCTAAATGGTAAGCTTGACCATTTAAGGCCCTTCACGCAGTCTCATGATGTCCCAAGAGCAGCAACAATGGTTTAAGAACTGCCGAAGACTTCTTCACTCTTTGTTTCTAGCCGTGGTGTCCTGGCTAGCTGGTGCACACCTACGATTTCAAAAACAGCTACCTAACTAGACTTCTAAACTTGGGACCTGACTTTTATGTCCTTAAGCTAGAAATGATCCAACGGAAAACTCCAGTCACAAAATCTGTCCTTCATATCTTGTCATGTAGCTGATCTCTCTTCCAAACAAGCTCAGATAATGAAGCTCAACCATCATAAAGTGTCCAAATGCCATTGTCCTTAAACTTCATCAAGTACTACATTTTTCTCAAGTATTTTCCATTCAAGGTTAAGTATTTCAAAATTTACTCGTATGCGAGTGGTCAATAATCATTTAATGTAGGTCCTTCTACCCAAGGTCCACTTAAAAGCTCAAAGTACGTCTACAACTCTACTAGTTGTTAGTGTGGAAAAATACATGAACCCTAAATGTCCGGTTAGGAATTCTTTGTGTTTCCCTTTTAACCATTTTAAAAAGTGTGAAAAAGTAATGGAGTACATAAAAGGGAAGCCCGGTGCACTAAGCTTCCGCTATGCGTGGGGTCCGGAGAAGGGCCAGACCACAAGGGTCTATTGTACACAGCCTTACCTTGCATTTCTGGCAGAGGCTGTTTCCACGGCTTGAACTAAAGTGGAAACCTTTAATTTTTTCCTCTTATACAAGTCTTAATAAATTTGCTCAGCCAATAAAGTCTTAAATATAAAGTTATTCTGAACTGGAAAGGTAATTATGTCTTCTATTATGAATATTGTGACAACCATTGTAAATAGATAATGGATTTCATAGTGACATTATTTGTGATTTGCATGACCGAGATCATATTTTCAAGAAAATGGTCATAAAACAAACTTTTCTGTGGCGCTCCTATAGCACTATGCTCCCTTGTGATATTCATTTGGATTAAAGTATAGAATAAAAGGTCTTTGCTCTTCACACTTATGCATGTTTGGAGTATTTTGAGGTTAGAGCTGACAAAGAAGAATATTCCTACAGATAATTCCAATTCTTATAAAATGATATATAATAGGAATCGACTGAAGCGTATCAGAACTAAGTCATTTTTAGTGGGACAAAGGAGTTATGGCTTAGCGATGAACTTCAAAGTTACTATACTAATATAAAATGAAGTATATTATATAGCCAACTTTAGGTTGATTCAATCAAGGTGTCATGCTGTAACTATTTTAATGTACATGGTTAAGGAACATGATGTTGCTCCAGAATGATAAATTGGTAAGTTGTCGCTTAGACTAATATATTTGTGAGTCATGCTACCTTGATAAGAGTATTATCTGGACTATATGCAATAAGAGCTTAATCATTTCCCAATCATTCTTTAACCAACCTAAGTTTTAAAGTTTTCTTAACAGTGATCATACAATTGGACTTATAAACACTAGCCCAATACGATGAATCGCTAGTATGATGTTCACTGTGGCTGCTTGCCCAATATGAGGTAAGGATGTTCAACCTACACCTGTGATATCTATCGTTGACTCCCATTGCCTTAGTAATTATGCCAATGTCTAGTGAGAGATTACCATTACTTACCAATAAAAAAGTGCATTACCTTTAGTAAAATCCTTACAACTAAGATTATATTTGACATATTTCCCCATTTGGGTAAAGATGCATGTGCAGGTTGACGTAACAAAAGAATAAACATATGTCAGCTTAGGAATAAGATCCACCAAAGCAAGTATGCGGCAGAGGCATTCAGTAAAGTTCTTAAAATAGAACTTTGATACAATGCACTTTCCCTTCACATCTTTTTATTTTTTGGTTTTTGAATGATACTCTGTATGTGCCTTTATGAAGGATTTTGGACTCCTATTTATGGGATGAAAAGGTAACATTTGGAAAGTGAAGAGACACATATCATCATTGCGTTGAATTTTTGTCAATCGAAACAATTGGACAGTTGCCGTCGTTTCGGAAGTATTAAAGGGATATGACGTTTGACATTTTTGTAATCATTGTGTTTCAGTTTTCCTACCAAAGTACAGGGTTTTGGTTAGTCTAGTGATAAAATCCACTTCCCGGGCGCACAAAAGACACTCCCAGATTTTGCGGAGACTATATGTATAGGGAAAAATATGTATAATACAGCTGGAAGAAATATGTCATGACACATGGCAGGTGATTATGAGTCAGATCCATATCATCTTCTGGTGCTACCGGTGGAGCAGGAATGGCACCAGAGGTATTGGAAGGTTGTGAGGTACTGAGAATTGGGAAGGTCAGGTGAACAGTTCGAATTCCAACGGGCGGCCGCTACTAGTCCAATTCTACACCTTCTAATGGAGCATTAATGACACTTATGAATACACAAATTATCCAATTATTACATCATTCGTTCTCTTATATTAATAAGGGCATATATCGTGGGATGTGTACCCGTGAGCTCAAACATAAATATGACACATTATCCCATTGTAAAAATCATCATATGCAAGTTATTACAATATACTTTTTGATCACTCTTTGCATCAATATTTATGCTTTTATACTAGAAGAATACTTTTTTTGGAAGCCATAACAAGAAGCTTATTATAGTCTCAGGCTAATTATCTCTTAACATAGTCTTATTGTTACTTATTTGCATTATAAATTATCGTATACTTTTTGTCAAATCAGTCAATCGAGACCTACATGTACCACGTGTACAAATTTAACTGTACTATTTTACGGATAAACATACAGTATTCAATCAGTTCAATAGTCATTTAATTAAGTACCTATTCAGTTCAGTATCTATTTAGTATAGCATTTATTCAGTTCAGTATTCATGTATTCATGAAAGTTCAGTGTTCAGTTTTTTCGTTAGTAACGTGTATGATCCAGAGTTAGCTATAGCGATTACCAAGACCATCATTCGAGGATGAATAATCCCATGGGAAAGATGATGTAACACCTTGGATCTTCTGGATAATGTTTGACTTGTACTTTGAGAATTTAACGGAAAAAAGTTGGTAAATACTCCATAGAAAGTTAAATACACTGATAATGTAAATATTTTTTTATATTATTAATTTGTATATCCTAAATAAAATAAAATGATGGGGTTGTTTCTTGTTGAGATATTTATGACTTTTAAGCATCTTACATGAAATTCAGCAAAAATTGGTTAGAAACCGAAATGGTATTTGCAGAAAATTAACGAGTGACTGTCCAATTGTTAAAAAGTCTATTAGATTAGCTTAAAAACCAAAATGGTATTTTCTGTGATTCCATGGTTTGGTTAAGAAAAATTATTTGTACCTCCCACCCCCCACCCCAGAGACAACATTACAAAAAGTAGAGGCTTTTCACCAGAAATAACGAAAAGAAAGAAAATGGGTAAACATTAAAAAATAAAATAAATTAAGGGTTAAATAAAATGAAAAAGGAGAACAAGATTTCTCTCTTATCTTCACCCTTTAAATCCAATATATATATATATTTTATTCTTTTTATTTTTTTCCCCTTTAAATCCAATATATATATATTTTATTCTTTTTTTTTCAATTTTGCATGGTACTGTCACTTACTATACTTCCTTCCTTTACAAAGCTTCCATCTTTCATTTGCACCGCCTCGTTCTCAATTCTACTCTCTCTATTAGCGAATATTCTCCGTATATTTCGTAATTATGATAGATGTATATTTAAGGTAACTTAGGATTCTAATTGTATTAGGAATCAACCATTTAAGGTAAGTTAGGATACATACTGTATTATGAATCAACCTTTGTACAACTAATATATTGTGAATAATGAAAGGAATCCCTAAGGGAAATTATTCTATCTTACATGGTATCAAGAGCATAAACCTAAAATCCTACTCTTCTATTTCTTTTCGGCCGACACCCCACCCACCCTCCCTTCCTCTCGGCCAACGACTACCCAATTGCCACCATGTCTTCTCCCACCAATTCTGGTTCATCCACTGGCACACTTGACAACTCCTCTCAACGTTCAGTATCTTCTTTTCATCCGGCATTCGCCGTTAACAACATCAAGAAGTTTATCCCTATAATTCTTGACCAAGAAGACTGTCAATATTCCATGTGGATGGAACTATTCTACATTCATGCATGTGCATACAACGTGCTCGATCATATTAACGAATTTGTTCCTCGTCCCACCGATGTTACAGACTCAATCTGGCATCGCCTTGACGCCATAGTCAAACAATGGATCTACGGCACCATCTCCAAAGACTTGTTGTGCACTATCACGAAACAGGTGCTACAGCACGTGAACTATGGGTCCGGCTAGAAGAAATTTTTCAGGACAATAAAAATACTCTGGCAGTGTATTTGGAAGAGCAATTCAACAATACCCGTCTCGAGAATTTTAACAACATGTCCGAATATTATAAGCAACTGAAACTCATAACCGATCAACTATCCAACGTCGGGACTTCTGTTTCCGAAACCAAGATGGTGCTTCAGCTTGTTGTTGGTTTACCGAAAGGTGAATATGACACACTCGCAATAATGATTAAACAAGCCGACCCTCTCCCAAGTTTCTACAAGGCACGTTCACAATTATTGTTGAAAGAAACTCGACGTGCTAAACAAGAGGAGCATAATCAAAAGGCGTTAGCCATTGACGGGATGGCAACACCGGCGGCCAACACCAACACGCCACCACCGCAAGACCACCAACAGCAGCAGTCCCGCGGCGGAGGGCGTGGCGGCAGAGGTTGCGGCAATAATAACAAAGGCAAGGGCCGCGGCAAGGGACAACACAACCAGTGGGCTGGACAGCAGCCAGGTCCAATTCCTGCACAGTTCCAGTGGGTTGGACATCAGCCAGCATGGCCCAACCAGCAGAACTAGGCCTCGCCTGCATGCCCATAACCCAACTGCAAGGGCCCAGCCCAAAGACCTTGGTCGATCGCCTCTTGGGCCCTGCCTCACCACCAGGCAGTTTACTAATAGCAAGAAGCAGCCCACTGATTATGCGGTCCAAAGAAGAAGAATAAAGACCAAACAACCTGGCTTCCACCGACTTGGGCCAGGCCTTCAGCACCGTCAACCTTCAACAGCCCGATGAAAATTGGTACATAGACACTGGAGCCACATCTCACCTCACCCGATCGTCAGGTAACTTATCTCAACTACGTCGGTTAAAGTGTCCTCAATTTATTGCTGTCGGCAATGGTCATCGCATTCCAATTGAAGGTTACGGTAACACATACATCAAACATCCACACCCACCTTTCTCCCTAAACCACGTCCTATACACCCCTAACATCATTAAAAACTTAATCTTTGTTAGAAAATTCACTAGCAATAATTCTGTGTCTATCAAATTTGAACCTTTTGGTTTTTCTGTGATGGAACTCAATACGGGGAAAATTTTTACACGCTGCAATAGTGTGGCAGATCTCTACCCATTCACTCATTCTTCCGCTGTCAGACTGCACGCACCTATATCCCTTGCAGCGATCTCTCCCTCAACTTGGCACAATAGACTCGGACACCCTGGAGACCCAGTTTTTTACGTTTCTTAGGAACTCTAAGCATATTAAATGTAATAATGGGAAAATTACCCACCACTGTTTTTCTTGCCCACTAGACAAGCATACTCGTCTTCCATTTATGTCATCAAATAGTGTTACTTTTTCTCCTTTTGATATTATTCATGCTAATCTGTGGACATTTCCAATTGTTAGCTTTTTGGGTCACAAATTCTATCTAGTTTTCTTAGATGATTTTTCACATTTTTTCTGGATTTACCCACTGAAATTCAAATCTAAAGTTTTTGCCAAATTCCTTGTGTTTCAAAAATTCATTAAAACATAATTTAAAAAATCTATCAAATCATTCCAATGTGATAATGGACGTGAATTTAATAACTCGGTATTTCACAATCTCTGTTCTAAACAAGGCATGGTTTTCCATTTTTCTTGTTCCTATACTTCTTCTCAAAACGGAAAGGCTGAACGAATTATACGTACCATCAATAATATGGTTCGCACTCTTCTTTTTCATGCCTGTCTACCACCGACTTTTTGGGTCTATGCTGTTAAAATGGTAGAATCCCTCCTTAATATTTTACCAACTAGCACTCTGCAAAATAAGACCCCTGCTAAAATCTTATACGATAGGCTACCATCATATGATCACATACGTATTTTTGGATGCTTATGCTACCCCCACATAGCCTCCACTGCACCTCACAAACTTGCCCCTCGCACTCTGCCCTGTGTCTTCGTTGGTCTATCTCCCAATCATCGGGGCTACCTGTGCTATGACATTGCCACTCGCAAAATCATCATCTCCCGTCATGTCACCTTTGACGAGACCACCTTTCTTTTTTCAAATCTTAAAAAATTTCAGACCACCGATTACATCTTCCTCGATGAACCGAGTCTGTCTCCGGCCATCCAAACTCTATACCAACAGCAGCCCGATGTGCCGACAGTACCACCATTGTCTGTCACCACCCAAACAGATCACTGCTTTCGGTCCAATACCCCAACAACACCCCTGCTGCAACCAGCCAAGTCTCCTGCACCACCGGCAGTCTACCAGTCCTGCAGCACTGCTGCCCAATGGTCTAGAACCAGTGGACCTGCAACCTGCCATCCCCGACATCCCACTACTGCCCTCTCATCGCATAGAGACTCGTGCATAATACGAGATCTTCAAACCCAAGGTTCACTTCAATCTCTCCACACAAACCTTATCACCCATTCCAAAAAATCCAAAACTAGCAAAACTGGACCCTAATTGGAATGCGGCCATGTGCGAGGAATTTAACACTTTAACCAAGCAGAACACTTGGGATTTGGTACCTAGACCAGACGGTGTTATCCGGTGTATGTGGCTATTTCGTCACAAGTTCAGAGACAGTGGTGACCTATAGAGGTGTAAGGCAAGACTAGTTGCCAATGGCACTAATCAGCAGGAGGGTATTGATTGTGGTGAGACATTTAGTCCGGTTGTTAAACCGGCCACTATTCGGACTGTTCTCAGTATTGCTATGGGCATGCATTGGCCGATTCATCATCTTGATGTCAAGAATACATTTCTTCATGGGGATCTGAAAGAAACTGTGTACATGCATCAGCCTCCTGGATTTGTTCATTCGGCTTTTCCACAGTTTGTATGTCGTCTCAGGAAGTCATTGTATGGATTGAAACAGGCACCCCGCGCTTGGTATGATCATTTTGCCAGGTATCTTCTGCAGATTGGTTTTGTATGTAGCAGGTGTGATAACTCTCTCTTCACTTTTCACCGAGGTAGCAGCATTGCATATTTGCTATTATATGTCGATGACATTGTTCTTACTGCCTCATCTGACGGGTTGAAGAATGAAATCATTGCTCTACTCAAAACTAAATTTGCTATGACTGACTTGGGCAAGCTGAGTTATTTTTTGGGTATATCGGTGACCAGATCTGCAGCCACTATATTCCTGTGTATGCGTAAGTATGCAGAAGAGATAGTGTACAGGGCCAAGATGGCGAATTGTAAAATTATGCCAACTCCGATGGACTCAAAATCCAAACTCAGTGCCAATGACGGTGCTCCAGTTTCTAATCCCACTCTATATCGGAGTCTAGCAGGTGCTCTTCAGTATC
Organism: Anisodus acutangulus; assembly: GCA_029783415.1. Classification (NCBI taxonomy): domain Eukaryota; kingdom Viridiplantae; phylum Streptophyta; class Magnoliopsida; order Solanales; family Solanaceae; genus Anisodus; species Anisodus acutangulus. The sequence goes on from CM056499.1 coordinate 773,649, forward strand.
TTACATTCACTATGCCTGATATTGCATATGCCGTTCAACAGGTATGTCTGTTTATGCGCGACCCCCGAGAGTCCCATTTTTCCGCCCTCAAACGTATTATCAGATACGTTAAGTGCAAACTAGACTTTGGATTACATCTATACCCCTCTGCCCCAACCAAGTTACTCGCCTATACGGATGCAAATTGGGCAGGATTCCCCGACACACGTTGCTCCACCTCAGGGTACTGTGTATTTCTTGGGGATAATATTATCTCATGGTCCGCCAAACGGCAGGCCACGCTATCCCGTTCGAGTGCTGAAGAAGAATATCGCGGTGTTGCTAATGTAGTTGCTGAGATATGTTGGCTCCAAAATCTTCTTTTGGAGCTCCAGTGTCCACTCCGAAAGGCATCTATAATCTATTGTGACAACATATCTGCCATCTATATGTCTTATAATCCGGTCCAACATCAGCGGACTAAGTATATTGAGATGGATATCCACGTTGTGCGAGAGAAAGTTACCTGTGGTCAGGTCAAAATATTACACGTGCCTTCCTCTTATCAGTATGCAGACATTTTCACAAAGGGACTACCGCGACAACTCTTCACCGACTTCCGATCCAGCCTTAGCGTTCGGCCTTCTCCCGCTCCGTCTGAGGGGGAGTATTGGCGAATATTCTCTGAATATTCTCCGTATATTTTGTAATTATGATAGATGTATATTTAAGGTAACTTAGGATTCTAATTGTATTAGGAATCAACCATTTAAGGTAAGTTAAGATTCGTACTGTATTATGAATCAACCTTTGTACAACTATATATACTGTGAATAATGAAAGGAATCCCTAAGGGAAATTATTCAATCTTACACTCTCATTCTCTCAATTCAACCCTCTTTTCATCTCTCTCTGCATTCTTCTTTGTGTAATCTATGTGGGATTTCAGTTTTTCAGACTCATTCTTCATTCTTCCCAATTGTTCTTGGTCAATCTTCTATACCTTGTCTTTTCCGTGGTTAATTAAGGCTTTGATTTGGTTATCATGGTCAGTTCGGAAGCTCAACGCTTGTAAGTTTTTACGTGTTAGATCGCCAGTTATTTTATAGAAAAAGCTACTATGCCTCAGTGTTATTTTATTCTTACATTTGTAATTATTGATACTCCTGATAATTTGTGTTTATCTATTTTTATTTTGACTTTGGTTGTATGTGATTTCCCCCCTTTGTTTGACTGTCTTTAATCATGCTTTTCTGTTATGTGTTTTTTCAGACATGAATTTGCCATTCTCGATTACATGTCTAAAAGAGGTTTCCATCAAATTCATGAGGCATTCCCCTGCGAAATTCATGCTAATCGAAATCCCGTTGGTAAGTAACTCCTTTTAATGAATTTTATTCTTTTAATCAGTTGCAAAAAGTTGATCCGCTTATGAATTAAGATTTGTTTTTTGGTAATGGTTGTTGTTTACTTGAAAGGGTCGTAATGTTTTTATGCTTAATTAGTTTGGGAATTCTTACATATGACCATATGGTGGATTGCTGATTATGTTCTTGAAAATTTTGTAAATAGGTTGAGGTCATTCTCTTTGATTGATGTGGTACAGTTTAGTTACCTAATGTTCGATTTACTGTATTAACCGCCCTTTACTATTTTAGACTTTAGAGAGATATATTTAATGGAGTTGAAGTGATGTGATAATATGATATCAAGCTTTGAAGTAATAATTTTTTATTTTATGGTTCATTTCAGCTATTGATTCTCCTCATGAAGCATTTCTTCAAGCATGGTGGGGTAAATTTTATGAAGCACACACCTCTAGGTTTCCTGACTTTCCTGTATTTGCTGCCGAATCCTTTGATAAGGTGTTACCCATGGAACTTTTTTGTGCCTTGTTTATATTTAACTGATATGAAATAATTGTGAACTAAATGCTTGATTTCTAAATTCTCAGGTTGCACAGACTCTGGAAAACGTTGTGGCTAATAGTGGTCCTACAAACCAATCCTATGCTTCTGATCATACTGGAGTAAACATATCTAATGTGATCCCCGTGATGTCGTCACCTCATCTATAAGCTTGATTCATGTCTCTTGACAGCAAATTTGATTCATGTCTCTTGACAGCAACTTAACAATCACTATCATTGAATACTCCTTTAATACCTTTGGAAATATTTGTATCAGACGTTGTTCAACACAATACACTTAGGGGGTACTCATGGATAAAGCTGGTGTTACAAGAGCATCAAAGGCTCAGTGAGTATTATCAAGAAGAGTATTATCATAAGTAACATATTAATCAAGGATAATAGGTTATCATTCTCTCTTCGCACTACTTTAAAAAACAAAGAGCAGCCCGTTGACTAAGCTCCCGCTATGCGCGGGGTTCAGTGAAGGGCCAGACCACAAGGGTCAATATAGTAACTAACTAGGTAGCAGCTTTCTCAAAATATCTTCATTAATTGGATGGAGAGTTTGATGCCTTCAGGAGTCGGTTGAAGAGCCTGCTAGCAAGAGCATCTGCTATTAGTTTACTACTAAAACAGAGGAATGTTTAATTTGTCCTGGAGGGACTGATAGCTAATAAGTAGATCAGCAAAACCTAGTTAATGTTTTCATTTATCAGCAAAAACTGAACATTCTTAATCTGATTATATTTGCATCTTTCAACAATACAATTCCTCTTTTCAATTCAAAAATTTCCAAGTGATAGAGGTATATATTTCAGGATTAATTTAGTATTCCTGATCGAACCTCATTTTAGTATATAAAGATATTCCATTTAAGCTGGAGAATGAAATGGAACCCAGAAATACAATTTTAATATTTATGATAGACATATACAATAAGCCAAAATAAAAGGGATTCATATTTTGCTACACATTAAAAGTTAGCCAGTCCTCTTCAATATATGCGCAATTATCATTCTAATGTATTGTTTATGCTAAAAGCATTTGCATATTATCATGTTCAAACATCCAACATTATCAATGCAAAAGACAAAAACTAATATAAATTAAATACTAAATATTTAGAGCTAAATTAAAAACAAACCTGCATCAGAAAGTTTTGGTGAAGCGGGCAAAGCATTTGCATGGCCATGAATATTTGGTTCCATTTGCGTAGGTCCTCCCAAGTTTATTCCATCTTCCTGAAAAGAATAAAAACTTGTCAATTATGTTCAAGTAATTATTTATTAAAAAGCTTGCAAATGTGGGGGGAAATGTAAACATACTCTTGCATTCCACTCCGGAGGAATAATTGGCATTTGGTAGCTGAACCACATGAACATACAACATACAGAATTAGAAGATTTTAATACACAAATTCAACAACCAAAGTAATGGTTTTAGTTACTAGACTATAGAGCATGCCTTAATCTCCAAGTTTTGCAAGAAATTCTTGACATATCATATATAAGAAGGTCATAATAGCAATACAGACATAATAAGAACGTGATTTGTCCAATCTTCTTTTGTTGCATTAGCAGCTTAAGACAATGATATCAGAACAATTAAGGAGAACAAAATCCACATCGCGCCTAGTACACAACCTTTATCCTCGTTTGAAGTGACTCGGCAGACATTGGAAGCTTGATGTAATTAAGTACCTATTCAGTTCAGTATCTATTTAGTATAGCATTTATTCAGTTTAGTATTCATGTATTCATGAAAGTTCAGTGTTCAGTTTTTTCGTTAGTAACGTGTATGACCCAGAGTTAGCTATAGCGATTACCAAGACCATCATTTGAGGATGAATAATCCCAAGGGAAAGATAATGTAACACCTTGGATCTTCTGGATAATGTTTGGCTTGTACTTTGGGAATTTAACGGAAATTAGAAGTTAGAATGCTTTTGAGAAAGTTGTTGAGGGGCTTACCTCAAGCAACCATAACCCTTGATCAGATCAGAATTTTAAAAATGCTTCCTTAATGAAAGTTGTAGTACGTTGAAATACCTTTCCATCCATATAAGGATAAGTCCGAACGAAGGTCGGCACAAGAAGCTACGCGCGTTCCTTAACATGATTGAACTCTTCAAATCCATAAAAAATCAATTGGGACAACGTGTTGGGCGAGAAAACCTAGAATCCGAGTCCATGAAGATAGAACATCGAAAAGGTAATTTTGTCGCCCTCTAATCGATTATAGTTGTGTATTTGTGATTAGACTCTAAGATTTAGACTACAAGTTGATGGGTTTGATAGAAAAAATGTATGAACTATTGTGTGGTTTGGATTGTTGACTTAGGGTTGTTGTAATCATAGGGGTGATGAATAATGATGTTAATTATATCTAATTGAGATAGTAGAATCACCTAAAATCAAGAGGATGGGTAATTGGGTAAAGAAACACCATTAATGAAGGTTGTGGGGCTTCATGCCCACAAGGTGTTTGATAAAATGCCTAGATGACCAAAACGTGAGTATTGTTATTAATGATGATTCCCTTTTACATCTATTGCCATAAATTAAGGTCGAAAGGAGTGACGTTGTATTACGCTTAACGAACGAAATTGAGGTATGTAAGGCTAACTCTCTACGTGTGGAAATGTTAATGATTCTCTCCACGCCATGTTCTTTTATGTTTATGAAGAGGTGTAGAACTCCCTTTATCTAAACGGTATAGTTTCATAATTTGTTCATGATTGTAGTTCCGACTGTCGTGAACTCAGTATGTAATCCGTATAGACTCGTGTTTGACATCCCATGAGTACCAGTCATGAAAACTCAGTATGCTCACGAATAACTAATGCTTTAAGCTCCATAATCAGTTTGTGAATACATGTCTCAGCATAGTAATATTCAATATTCTAGTGTTATGCATTACAGTATGATTCTCAATTATGTATATGTAGGTATGCTTGATATATTGAGCGTACGTTATTGTTCGCATAAAACAATATATCGGGTTTTATATAAAATATTAATGTTCCGGAATGTGTTGTTTTTTCTTGTTGGGGTGTTGTGGTTGTGTTTTTTTGCGGTCATTTAGGTTTTGGACTCTACCATACTATTCTCACCGGGTGAATACACAAGTTGCACTATGTTTTTTCCCTAGTACTATTACCTTATGCCCGCGAAACAATTATTTGCATTCAGGGCAAAAACTAAAGACAAGCACAAAATAGGAACAGAAGTGCAAATGAGCCGTAAATTGGGTATTTCCCAACACGATTCTCAAATGTTCCTCATTATTTTCTTGGAGGTTAAAATGATAATCACATGCCATCGCCCACAAATTACAAAAATGGAGTCAAGCATAGAAGAATTATCATCAGCAAAAGCACTTCTTGTTGGAGTCAAACGTCTGTACTGTTAAACATAGCAATATACCCGTGATATACACTCGATATACAGAAGTGTATATCACAGGCGAATGGAGCAAAGCAAAGAGCCCACCGATCCACGGTAGCTGGTGCTTGACCTTTTCAGGCCCAACAAATCACGGGCAGATTACATAATGTAATCTTGTATATATGGTACATATATTTGATGTATATTGTAATGTATTTGTTACCTAAATTAGGATGATACACCTACCATAATTGTATAGTTAGAATTATGGTAGAATAAGGTTTTAGGAATAGAATAGGAATATGATTCTCCTATTTTGTAACTTGTATAAATACCTTTCAATTAATGACCGAACCCCCCCCCCTTGGGTTTCTCTCCCAAATTTTCGTCTTCCGCTCTCCAACTTCTCTCTTAAAATTTCCCCTCATTCTTTGTTCTTTCAATATGTCTAAGAACAATTATCATCCTGCCCTCATGGTTTCTAACGTCAAGAACAATATCCATATTGTGCATGAGATGGAAAACGTCCAATATGCAACGTGGGCAGAATTGTTTAAAATTCATGCTATCTCCCATCAAGTTATCCATCACATAATTCCTCCCGCTACACCTCTTCCCGCGGAGGATCCTCAGTTATGGATTACTCTTGATTCTACCGTTCTCCAGTGGATCTATTCCACTATTTCGGTTGACCTTTTATAGATGATTATTGAGTCGGATACCACGGCTATGGCTGCCTAGAATATATTGCATGACATATTCCAAGATAATCAACATTCACGTGTCGTCACACTCGAGCAGGAATTCTCTCAAGGAGTTGGCAGATCAACTCCATAATGTTGGCGCACCTGTAACAAATTATCGTCTGGTTCTACAACTGCTTGTCAGTCTTTCTGAGGCCTATAACAGCGTTGGGACTCTCTTTCATCAAAGCAACCCACTTCTCGTTTTTTATCAAGCCCGCTCCACGCTTACTTTGGAAGAAGCCGATTTGGCGAAAACGGCGGCTACCGGAGCAAGCCCCGTCGTCCTAATGACATCCACCACAAATTCTTTGGGTTTTTTGATAATTCAGGCCAAAACCATACCCATGGTGGCAGCAAAAATAATCGCAAGAATAATAACAAAAGCCGCGGGGGCAAATACGGCAGTTCCGGTGGTGGTTCCGGTAGTGGGCCTCGTCGAGTGAACAGTGGCCCACCACCCTACTGGTCCCAGTAGTGGGGCCCATGGCAGTGGGGCTGGGGCAGTGGGCCATGGGCTAGTAGCCCAGCAACATCCAGCAGCCAGTGGGCTGGCCAGCAATTCAGGCCCAACAATCAGCAGTGGCGGTCCACTAGCCACTGTCCCAGCAACTCCAGTTCCAGCAGCTACGGCCAACATCATAGTTCTGGGATTCTCGCCTTGGTCATCCGGGATCCTCTATTTTATCAGTTTTAGATAAAAATAGTTTCATTGCTTCTAAGGGTAGGAGTCGTACTCCAATTTGTCAATCTTGTTCGTTAGAAAAAATTGTTAAGTTGCCATTTGTAGACTCAAATTCTCATACTTCAATGCCATTTTGATATTATTCATAGCGATCTATGGACGTCTCCTGTACTAAGTTCGTTAGGTCATCGATATTATGTTCTTTTTTTGGATGATTATTCTAAATTTTTGTGGACGTTTCCAATTGCCAATAAATCTCAAGTGTTTTCTGTCTTCATAAAATTTAGAGCATTCATTAGAACACAATTCGAAAGAGAAATAAAAAATATTCAGTGTGATAATGGGAAAGAGTATGACAATAGGGTGTTTCGGGAGTTCTGTGATAATAATGGGATCAATTTTTGATTTTCGTGCCCTCATACATCTTCTCAAAATGGGAAAGCCGAACGCAAAATTCATTCCATAAATAACATTATCCGCACCCTCTTACTCCATCCTTCCGTACCCCCATATTTTTGGCATCATGCTCTGCAAATGGAAACATATCTCCTTAACATAATTCCGTCCAAAGGTCTGACATATTCTTCCCCCCTCCAAATCCTATATAATAAGAACCCTTCTTATTCTCATCTTCGGGTTTTTGGGTGCTTATGTTATCCGTTATTCCCATCCACCACAATTAACAAACTTCAGGCCCGGTCTACTCCGTGTGTGTTTTTGGGTTATCCGTCTAATCATCGTGGTTACAAATGCTTTGATTTATCCTCCAAGAAAATCATAATTAATCGCCATGTAATTTTTGATGAAACCCAATTTCCATTTACTAAAGTTCATACTTCCGAGCCTAGTTCGTACAATTTTTTGGATGATGGTATATCTCCATATATTACTCACCATTTTTCGGACATATCCCACACCCAAAATTCTCCAGCCGCCCATCGCCATCGGCCCCACCGTCTCCGTCCCATATTCCAAGAATCGGATCGGTCCCACAATTGGGCGGTCTAGCCCACCTCGAACTGGCCCAGTGGCTGCCCAGTTACCAATTTGGGCCAAGAGCCCAGCCCACTGCCGCCACCCGTCCCGAGCCTAGCAAATTCCCAAAATTCACTCAATTCTTCCTCGACTCATAGACCGGTCACTCGTAGTCAGGGGTATTTTTATACCTAAAAGATATTTTAATTTACATTCTAATGTCTCTAAATCCATTTTGCCCCATAATCCTGTGTCCGCCTTAAACGACCCGAATTGGAAAATTTATATGACTGATGAATATAATGCTCTTATTGATAATAAGACGTGGGAGTTGGTGCCTCGTCCATATGGTATTAATGTTATCAGGTCTATATGGAGTTTTGCTCATAAGGAGAATTCAGATGGGTCATTTGCTCGACATAAGGCGCGACTTGTGGGTGATGGTAAGACTCAGCAGGTTGGGATAGATTGTGGTGAGACGTTTAGTCCGGTGGTCAAACCAGCTACCATTCGCACTATGCTTAGCTTGGCTCTTTTAAAGGCATAGCCTATTCACCAGTTGGATGTCAAGAATGTTTTCCTACTTGGGGATCTCAAGGAAACAGTCTATATGCATCAGCCGTTGGGATTCAGGGATCCCAAACGTCCTCATCATGTCTGTTTATTAAAGAAGTCCTTATATGGGCTTAAGCAGTCTCCACGGGCCTGGTATACGAGATTTGCTAACTTTGTTTCGACTATTGGGTTCACTCACAGCAGGTTAGATAATTCCTTATTCATCTACCTTCGTGTTTCGTCCTTGGCCTACATTCTATTGCACGTGGGTGATATCATTTTGACTGCCTCTTCCAATGCCTTACACCAGTCTATCATGGACATGCTCAGCTCTGAGTTTTCTATGAAAGACTTAGGACCCTTGAGTTACTTTTTGGGGATTACCGTCAAGCGTCATTCAGATGGTTTGTTTTTGTCTCAAAGAAAGTATGTGGGTGAGATCATCGAGAGGGCTGGGATGTCATCCTGTAATTCCACTTCCACTCCAGTTGATACAAAGCCCAAACTTAGTGCAGAGGCTGGCCCACCATACGAGGACCCGACCCGCTATTGCAGTCTTGTAGGGGCCTTTCCGTATCTGACCTTTACTAGATCGGATATTACGTATGATGTTCAGCAGGTGTGTTTATTCATGCATGATCCCATAGTTGAGTATATGAATGCAATCAAACGCATCATTCGGTATATTCAGGGGACACTGGACTATGGTTTGCATTTGTATCCTTCATCTACATCCACACTTGTCTCATACACAGATGCTGATTGGGGTAGATGTCTCGACACCAGACGTTTGACGTCTGGCTACTGTATGTTCCTTGGCAAAAACTTGGTCTCTTGGTCGGCGAAGCATCAGGCAACTCTATCACGCTCAAGTGTAGAGGCCGAATATCGAGGGGTAGAAAATGTGGTCTCCGAATCATGTTGGCTACGTAATTTGATGTTGGAGCTTCATTGTCCAATTCAGAAGGCAACCTTGGTATATTGCGATAATATTAGTGCCATCTACCTTTTAGGTAACCCGGTTCAGCACCAACGCACTAAGCATATCAAAATGGACATTCACTTTGTCCGTGAAAAGGTTGCTAAGGGTCATGTTCGCGTATGCCATGTCCCATCTCGTTATCAAGTTGCAGACATCTTTACGAAGGGTCTACCCGCAGTCCTTTTTGAAGATTTTAGAGACAGTCTCAGCATTCGAATACCGCCCGCTATGACTGTGGTGGTGTGTTAAACATAGCAATATACCCATGATATACACCCGACATACAGAAGTGTATATCACGGGAAAATGGTGCAAAGCAATAGCCCAGCCCAGCCAGTCACGGTAGCCAGTGGGCTGGACAGCCTTTCAGGCCCAATTTACAAGAGAAACAAAAGGGCTTACATAGAGCATAAGAAAAAGTTGTTAGCGTCTTTACAATGCGACAATCCTCAATGCCAAAAATGTTTTCAGATCACAATCCTATCATGTTGACTTGTGGAAACTGGGAGTTCAAAAAATCCTACTTTAAGTTTGAAAATTGGTCTCCTCAAGGATGGAATCTAAACATTAGGAGAAACTTAAATGATTGGGAGGTGGAAAGGGTGGCCAAGCTATTGATGGACATTAAGGCCTTCACTGATAAAGTTGATGGGACTAACACCATCAGATGGAGACACAACAATGATAATTTTTTCTCTGTCAACAGGGCATACAAGAGAGGTATTATGGGTGGTACTGAGGGAAACTCAGTTTTATGGAGGAATATTTGGAAAAATATAGCACCCACCAAGGTAAAATGTTTCTCTTTATTAGTTGCTAGAAGGGCATGACTTACTTAAGAGGTATTACAGAAGAAAGGTTTGCCCGTAGTTCTCAAATGCTTTCTGTGTATGGAAGCTGAAAGAAATAATCCCCTTGATTATTTTCATTAATTGAAAGGTTTATATACAAGTTACAAAATAGGAGAATCATATTCCTATTCTATTCCTAAAACTTTATTCTATACATTTATGGAAGTACACTACTAATTATATTACAACATTACCTAAACTAGGATACTAAATATTTACTATAAAATATATTCCCTAAATCTGTCCAAACCGAGAGCTGCTTATGGGGCAGAATCCGAGACATTAAATATATAATATACACATGTATATTGTATGTATATTGTATGTATATTGTATATTTAACACACACCCGCAGTCATAGCGGGCGGTCATCGAACGCTGAGACTGTCCCTAAAATCTTCAAAAAGTATCGAGGGAAGACCCTTTGTAAAGATGTCTGCAATCTGATATCTTGACGGAACATGGCATACGCGAACATGACCCCGAACAACCTTTTCACGGACAAAGTGAATGTCCATTTCGATATGTTTAGTGCGTTGGTGCTAAACCGGATTACTTGAAAGCTAGATGGCACTAATATTATCGCAATATATGAAGGTTGCCTTTTGAATTGGACAATGAAGCTCTAAAAGCAAATTACGTAACCAACATGATTCTGAGACCACATTGGCTACCCCTCGATATTTAGCCTCGGCACTTGAGTGGGATAGAGTCGCCTGACACTTAGCAGACCAGGAGACCAAGTTATTGCCAAGGAACATATAGTAGCCAGACGTAGACCGTCTGTTGTCTGGACAACCACCCCAATCAGCATCTGTATATGAGACAAGTGTGGATGTCGATGAAGGATACAAATGCAAACCATTGTCCAGTGTACTCTGAATATACCGGATGATGCGTTTGATTACATTCATGTTCTCAACTGTGGGATCATGCATGAATAAACGCATCTGCTGAACCACATACGTATTATCCGGTCTGGTAAAGGTAAGATACTAAAGGGTCCTTGCAAGACTGCGATAGCGGGTAGGATCCTCGTAAGGGATGCCGATCGTGGCACCAAGCTTGGGCTTAGTATCAACTAGAGTGGAAGTGGACATACAGGATGACATACCGGCTCTCTCGATGATCTCAGTTGCATACTTTCGTTGAGACAAAAACAATCCATCTGAATGACGCTTGACGACAATCCCCAAAAAATAACTCAAGGGCCCTAAGTCTTTCAGAGCATGGTCATGATATACTGGCGTAAGGCATCGGAAGAGGCAGTCAAAATGATATCATCCACATCCAACAGAATGTAGGCCAAGGATGAACCACGACGGTAGATGAATAATGAATTATCTGACCAGCTGTGAGTGAACCCAATAGTCGACACATAGTTCGAAAACCTTGTATACTAGGCCTGTGGTGACTTCTTAAGCCCATATAAGGACTTCTTCAACAAACATATATGATGAGGACGGTTGGGATCCCTGAACCCCAACGGCTGATGCATATAGACTATTTCCTTGAGATCACCATGTAGGAAAGCGTTCTTGACATCCAAATGATGAATAGGCCATGCCTTCGAAAGCGCCAAACTATGAACAGTGCGAATGGTAGCCGGCTTGACCACTGGAACAAATGTCTCACCACAATCTATCTCAACCTGCTGAGTCTTACCATCACCCACAAGCCGCGCCTTATGTCGAGCAAATGACCCTTCTGAATTTTCCTTACGAGCAAAAATCCACATAGACCTAATGACATTAATACCAGAGGCACGGGGAACCAACTCCCACGTCTTATTATCAATAAAAGCATTATATTCATCAGTCATAGCAATTTTCCAATTCAGGTCATTTATGGCAGACACAGGATTACGGGGCAATGGGGATTTAGAGACGTTTGAATGTAAATTAAAATGTCATTTAGGTGTAAAAATACTCCGCTGACTATGATTGACCGGTCTATGACTCGAGGAAGAAGTGAGTGGATTTTGGGAATTTGACGGGCTCGAGATGGATCGATACAGTGGGCTCTTGGCTGCCCAAACCGAAGTAGATATCTTGGGTCGAGAACAAGAATCGACCGACGATTCAGTGTTATCGACTGGCCCAATCATCGAACCGCCCAAATGAGAAGACGGCGATGGACGACCGAGATGGGCCAGTGGGACCAGCGGGCAGTGGGTCCGCTGGAGAATTTCGGGTGCGAGAGATGTCCGAAAAATGTTGAATAATATACGAGGATATTTGTTCATCCAAAAAATTATACGAACTAGGCTCGGGAGTATAAACTTTAGTAAATGGAAATTGAGTTTCATCAAAAATTACATGGCGATTAATGATAATTTTCTTGGAGGATAAATCAAAGCATTTATAACCACGATGATTAGACGGATAACCCAAAAACACACACGGAGTAGACCGTGCCTGAAGTTTATTAATTGTGGTGGATGGGAATAACGGATAACACAAGCACCCAAAAACCCGAAGATGAAAATAAGAAGGATTCTTATTATATAAAATTTGGAGGGGGGAAGAATATGTCAGACCTTTGAAAGGTGTTAAGGAGATATGCTGCCATTTGAAGAGCATGATGCCAAAAATATAGGGGTACGGAAGCATGAATTAAGAGAGTGCGGACAATGTTATTTATGGAACGAATTTTGCGTTCGGCTTTCCCATTTTGTGAAGAGGTATGAGGACAAGAAAAATGAAAATTGATCCCATTATTAGCACAGAATTCCAGAAACTCCCTATTGTCATACTCTTTTCCATTATCACACTGAATATTTTTTATTTCTTTTTCGAATTGTGTTCTAATGATTGTTCTAAATTTTAGGAAGATGGAAAACACTTGAGATTTATTTGCAATTGGAAACGTCCACAAAAACTTAGAATAATCATCCAAAAAAAGAACATAATATCGATGACCCAACGAACTTAGAACAGGAGACGTCCATAGGTCGCTATGAATAATATCAAATGGCATTGAAGTATGAGAATTTGAGTCTACAAATGACAACTTAACAATTTTTTCTAACGAACAAGATTGACAAATTGGAGTACGACTCCTACCCTTAGAAGCAATAAAACTATTTTTATCTAAAACTGATAAAATAGAGGATCCCGGATGACCAAGGCGAGCATGCCATAAGGAAGGAGAAATGGCTGCAAAGGCTGATGGCACGACTTGACTCGATGGACTGAAACTGGGTGTGATAGGATAAAGATCTCCCCTACTATCACACCTCATGAGAGGAATCCCCGTCTTGAAATCATTCACAGAGAAACCAAAAGGATCAAATTCAACAAAAACGGAATTGTCAGTGGTGAATTTTCGGACATACACTAAGTTTTTAATCAATTTGGGGGCATGTAAAATATTTTTCAAGATAAGGGGAGGATTGGGGGGAGATAGAGTTTTATGACCATAACCCTGAATTGGAATCGAGTTACCATTACCGACAATTATACCACGAGGGTTGCTCAAATTGGAATAAGATGAGAGAGTACCTTGATCGGAAGTCATGTGTGTCATTGCGCCAGTGTCCATGTACCAATTTGGATCCGGTTGCGCCAACCCAAGTGTGTGTATTGCAGCCTCAATATCGGTGTGAGTAGATGGGGGGCCCACTATCAAGAATGCTTGTGTGGGCCGAGGCCCAAGTAGTCCACCCTGCTGCCCTGACCCACTGCCGAAACGAGAAGCTGCTTGCTGAAAGTTGGGCCAGAATTGATTCTGTCCAACCCACTGCCCGTTGTAAGGGCGTGAAAAATAAGGTCTGCTGGCCCATGGTCCAGTGCACCAGCCCCACTGCCATGAGCCCCATTGCTCGGACCAGTATGGAGGAGGTACATTATTGACTAGACGGTGCCCGCTGCCGGACTGCTGACCACCGGAACTGGCGCATTTGCCCCTGCAGTTTTTGTTATTATTCTTGCGATTATTTTTTACGCCACCATGAGTATGGTTTTGGCCCGAATTATCAACTAAACCTGAAGAACTTGGGGAGGACGCCATCATGACGACGGGGCTTGCTCCGGTAGCTGCCTTTTTAGCCAAACCGGCTTCTTCCAAAGTAAGCATGGAGCGGGCTTGATAAAAGGCGGGAAGAGGGTTGCTTTGACGAATGAGAGTTCCAACGCCATTATATGCCTCCAAAAGGCCGGAAACTAATTGTAGAACCAGACGATTATTTGTTACAGGTGCGCCAACATTACGGAATTGATCCGCCAACTCCTTGAGTTTCTTGCAATATGCAGATACGTTTGGAAATTCTTCCATGCGAACTAAAGAGAATTCCTTCTCGAGTGTGACGACACGTGAATGTTGGTTATCTTGGAATATGTCACACAATCTATTCCAGGTAGCCATAGCCGTGGTATCCGGCTCAATAATCGTCTGTAAAAGGTCAACCTAAATAGTGGAATAGATCCACTGGAGAACGGTATCATGAAGAGTAATCCATAACTGAGGATCCTCCATGAGAAGAGGTGTAGCGGGAGGAATTATGTGATGGATAACTTGATGGGAGATAGTGTGAATTTTAAACAATTCTGTCCACATCACATATTGGACGTTTTCCATCTCAAACACAATAGGGATACTGTTATTGACGTTAGAAACCATGAGGGCAGGATGATAATTGTTCTTAGACATATTGAAAGAACAAAGAAGGAGGGGAAATTTGGGAATAGTAAGAGAGATTTTGAGAGCGGAAGATGAATTTTGGAAGAGAAACCCGAGGAGGGGGTTTCGGCCGAGAATGGTACAAAATTTGGGAGAGAAAAGTTTTGTTAGACCTAGTCTCTTGATACCACGAAAGAAATAATCCCCTTGATTATTTTCATTAATTGAAAGGTTTATATACAAGTTACAAAATAGGAGAATCCTATTCCTATTCTATTCCTAAAACCTTATTCTATACATTTATGGTAATACACTAATTATGATAATACACTACTAATTATATTACAACATTACCTAAACTAGGATACTAAATATTTACCATAAAATATATTACCTAAATCTGTCCAAACTGAGAGCTGCTCATGGGGCAGAATCCGAGACATTAAATATACAATATACACATGTATATTGTGTGTATATTGTATATTTAACAGAAGCCATAGAAACAAACAATCATCTTTATTTGCATTGTAGATTCACTACACAAATCTAGGCAATTTTTTTTAGTTTCACCAAAGTGAACTGGACAAAGCCAAAATACACTGCTGATTTGCTGATTTGCTGATTTGCTGATTTGTTGGATTAGAAGAGGGGGAAGTAAGAGTCAAAAGAAATGATGGATGATAATTCCGGATTGTGTTTGGTGGACAATTTGGAAAGAAATAAATGGGTGATGTTTCAAAGATAAGTCCAATTCCATTCCGAAAGTGAAGTGAAATTGTATTGTATCTTTCTACTTTTGGTGTGAAGAACATTGTATAGAAGATGTAAAGGAGATTTTTCAATTCTTAGGATCCTTGTAATCTACTATTTTTTTGTTTTCTTCCTTTCTTTTGTCTCCTTTTGTTAATCGCCAACATTACCCTAAATGTTGAGGAATACAACTGTACCATTTTCAAAAAAGAAAATATATCAAACTAGCACTAAAGAGCTAACAAAGTCAAAAAATTGTTCAGTGTTAAAAATAGGGGTTAAATTAACCCAACTGAACAGAAGAAATAGACAACTAGCTTTAAGAGAGTGGGTTGGAGTTGAAATCCCATCAAAACATCTATGGTTCCTTTCAATCCATAAACTCCAGGAATCATCACCCAGACTTTCGTGATAAACTTATCAACTCTCCATGAATTCCAGCTTGCAGAGGCCTCTTTCACATTTTGTAGCATGACCCATTATAAGCCAAAAATACAACATAACATATTCCATAGGTCATTTGCCACTGCATAGCGAAGGAGCAAGTGATTGACTGTTTCTAAGCTATTTTTGACACATGAAGCATTTATGATCAAGTTGGAGACCTTTTTTTTAGGTTATCTATCATTAAACATGCTTCTTGGATGGCAATCCAAAAATAAAAGTCCTCATATTCATACCATTTATCATTGTCTTCTTTAATCCGTTGTAAACTCATTATAAATTGTGTAGTATTTATGTATTTTATTCCTTTTTTCTTTAGCTTTGGGCATTTATTCGCATAATGTCCCTTCTCATTGCAATTCCAGCATGTACATTCTTTCGCTTTTTCTGTGTTAATAGGTTTTACGAATTTTCTCTTTTTGAACTTGCGCTTATACCTAAAAATTTTTCTAGTTTCAGAGATATTTTTATACCTTTTAAATCTCTTTTTCCTATACGGTTTGTAATAAGGTCTATTATTATAACTTTTATAATTATTCTTCTTATACCTCTTCGTTTGGTATCTTTTGTTATGCTTTTTATATTTTTTCTCCTTTCTTTTGTCATCGCATCCGAATACTAATCGTTTTTCTGTAAATCCACATATTTCTCTTAATCCTAATTTTTTTTATCTTTTTTAATCTTTTGTTGCATCCTGAAATCTTCGCATTTTCTCATTAAGTAAGCTCTTAGTACTCATATTATTTCTCCTAGGGTATTTTCTTTTGGTTCTAGTTGAGTATACTCTTTAGTTATTTCAGTATTATAAGGTGTTGGTAAGTGATCATAATAAAGTTGTTGGTATATTAATCCTTCTTCTGGTAAGAATTTTGCTTCATAAAAGAATTTACTAAAGCTAATCGTGTATTCTGGTAATTTATTAATCTTACAATACTTCATATTGTTTAAACTCATTATTATTTCAATTTTTCTTTCTGCAAATACGTTTTCTCTGGCTACTAGCCATTTTTCTCCTAAAAATTCTCTTTTTAGTATAATATCAAATATCATTAGCATAGATTTCCAATCTGTTGCATGACTCATTACTTCTCCTCTTAGCTGATATGCGATAGACTCTATCCAATATACTACTTTTCCTATTAATGTTCTCGATATTAATTCGTACATATATTCTAGGTTTTCCGTATGTGTAGAGTTCATTATCGCTATATACATTCCTAAGTTCCAATCTGTTATTCTTCTTCCTATTTCATGTTCATCATAGACGTTGTCTAAGTCTAGAAAATATCCATTGTAATTTACTCCATGTGCCATTGATCCTACAAATTCTCTAAATTCTGCTTGTTGTCCTGCTGGTATATGGTTTGGTAATCTAGTTCATTTTTTTTCTATTACCTCTAGGTTAGGATCTATTAGTTTCTTCGGGTTGGTTATATTCTTCTTCTGTATCACTTTCAGGTTCTTCTTCTATAATAGCATTTACTCTTTTTGTTTTTTGTAGAGCTTCTATTATCTGGTTGTTTTCTCTTATTATTTCTGATTCATCTTCTACTTCTTCTATGAATTCTACTACTCGTATTTCTGGTTTATTGCTATTGTCTGAATCGCTGTTAGTTTTTTCATTACTACTAGTACTTTCATCGCTTGTGTTTTTTCTTACCTTCTTTTTTCCTTTTAACCTTCTTACATGTTCTCTAAGTATCTGCATTTCCTCTTTTAAGTCTTCTAATTCTTGCTTTGTTTCTTCTATTCTTTCTAATTTCCTATTAGTTTCGTTTAACTCTTCTCTCATTTGTTTTATTTCCACTTTTGCTTCTTTTAATATCTTTTTCGTATCTCTGAACTTGTGTTTATATTTTTTGTACTTATCATACCATTCCTCATTACTATGTAATTTTAACCTTGTGTTTTCTGTTTTTAATTCAGATATTTCTTGTTCCTGTTTATCTAATTTTAGGTTTAGGTATTCATAAGTTATTTTTTCTACATTCTTTAGGTAAATATTTTCCTCTTTTGAATCTGTATCTTCCTTTGGTGTTCGTGTCTTTATAGGTTCATACTTATACCTTTCTTTTTCTATAATCTTTTTCCATTATTTCTTAAAAACGTAAGTACGCTGGGTATGCTAGGTTCTTGTTTTTCCATCAAAATTCTCCTTTTTTATTTAATATTGTTAGACCTGCTAATGTTTTCTCTACTTGAGTTGATAATTTTGGTTTCACATTACTAATATCTACCATTACAGGTTTTTTGCTTCTTCTCCATGCATCTATTGGTACTATTTCAGGTTTCCTGGTGTCAATTTTAACTATTGTACTTGTGCTCGGTTCCTCATCTCCTGCTATCTCTTTACCTTTGTTTTTGTCCTCTAATATCATATTAAGTTTTTCTAATATTATTTTAAACGTTGGTATTTCAGATACATTCCATAGGTTAGTCAGTTCTTCTCTTATCATCTGTTGTGTGCGTGTTCCATTTTCCTTTATTTACCTAAAGAATGTAGAAAAACAACTTACGAATACCTAAACCTAAAATTAGATAAACAGGAACAAGAAATATCTGAATTAAAAATAGAAAACACAAGGTTAAAATTACATAGTAATGATGAATGGTATGATAAGTACAAAAAATATAAACACAAGTTTAGAGATACGAAAAAAATATTAAAAGAAGCAAAGGTGGAAATAAAACAAATGAGAGAAGAGTTAAATGAAACTAACAGGAAATTAGAGAAAATAGAAGAAACAAAGCAAGAATTAGAAGACTTAAAAGAGGAAATGCAGATACTTAGAGAACATGTAAGAAGGTTAAAAGGAAAAAAGAAGGTAAGAAAAAACACAAGCGATGAAAGTACTAGTAGTAATGAAAAGATTAACAGCCATTCAGACAATAACAATAAACCAGAAATACGAGTAGTAGAATTCATAGAGGAAGTAGAAGATGAAGAGAACTCAGAAATAATAAGAGAAAACAACCAGATAATAAAAGCTCTACAAAAAACAAAAAGAGTAAATGCTATTATAGAAGAAGAACCTGAAAGTGATATAGAAGAAGAATATAACCGACCCGAAGAAACAGAAATAGAATCAGATGATATAATAAATGAAGATGAAAATGACTATCCTGAAGAAGAACTAATAGATCCTAACCTAGAGGTAATAGAAAGAAAACGAACTAGATTACCAAACCATATACCAGCAGGACAACAAGTAGAATTTAGAGAATTTGTAGGATCAATGGCATATGGAGTAAATTACAATGGATATTTTCTAGACTTAGACAACGTCTATGATGAACAGGAAATAGGAAGAAGAATAACAGATTGGAACTTAGGAATGTATATAGCGATAATGAACTCTACACATACGGAAAACCTAGAATATATGTACGAATTAATATCGAGAACATTAATAGGAAAAGCAGCCGACAAACTGTAGCAATTACTATTTACTTTATGACTTTTGAAAAGTAATTACTATTTACTTTACGACTTTTGAAAAAACAATGAATAGTAAATAGCTGAGGTCATCTATATAAGGAGCCTCTTTGTAATCTGAAAATTCATTCGAAAAATTTAGCATTCGAAAAATTCAGCATTCAAAAAATTCAGCATTAGAAAAATACGAGAACTTCAAGACAATTCTTCACTTGAGAATCCATATGTCTAGCTAAACTCTCTCATAGTCTATAATCCAGATCGGTGAGATTATCATAATACCAGAGAAGAAAACACTTTGATAGATTATAATTATTACCATATCAGTCTATAAACTAACACCTTAGTGAGAATCTCAGAGAATATTCCGTCGAGAATTCCCAGGCACCCAGGCTGATAATCCCGCAAGTCTGAGGAAGGAGAAGGGAAGCAGGGCTAGGGTAAGGTTGATATCTCCGGTGATCTAAAATTCTGATTAAGAGGTATGTTTTCTAGACTAGTAAAAGGTCTGTTCACACAACAATCAACTTTCGATCAACGCTTTCATGCACTAAGGTTCTAATTTCTCAACTCCTACTAAAATCATCCGATAAATTTGGGATTCGAGTTAACGAGGGTAAAATTATCAAAGTACAAGTAATGATGGAATAGGTCGTTACACTTTCGGCTTCTACTGAGAAGGGGACATACATATTGATTGATGCTAGAAGGAAAAAAGATAGCCCTTACATACCTTGAGAAGGAGATTTCAATTACGACAATGTAATCCATCTTCTAATAATCCATATAAAACAACCAACAACACTCAAGTCAATAAGAATGAATATACTTATAGCTATCGAGCGACAAGCTTGTTCTATGGCAACTCGGACTGTATCTCCCTTGAATCCTTACCCTCCTTCATATCAAAGAAAACAACCATAGCAACAAAAATAACAACAATAACAACAACAACAACAACAAATATAACTTAGGATTTATTATTTCCATCCATCCAATCTCAAGGAATTACTCCCAAACAACTCATACTTCTAAGAACAAAAGAACTTTTATATGCCTTCTAGTGACTCATTCCTTTAGCTTATGATGAGATTCTAAATATTCAACACCAATACTTAGACAAGAATAACAATACCATAAGAATCATATCTAAGTTACTTTTAATGGATTCCAACTACAACAAGCTACAATGATGGCTCTAAAACAACCCAACAACAACACAACTTCATCATCTCTTTCTTAAAGTTCTAGATCACAATTTTTCCTCCAAACAACTCATATAACATAATATTATTCTTAAACACAACCATCAAGATGTTATACTTAACTTATAAAGCAGTTTTGACTTGAATACCAATGATGAAAGAAAGCCCGCGGACTTAAACTCTCAACCCAAGTCGAGAGGTGCTTTACAAAGAGTGCCAACGATGACCCGTCAGTCTACACTTGCATGCCTATTGTGGGATGAAAAATGGAGTGGAGTTGGAGTTGTCACGTGAAGGTCTAAGAAGCATGTTTATTTTCGCTTTGTATGTAGGTCTTGGCCGAAGACCATTTTGTTTCTTTTAGCTTAACTTTAATTCCTACTTTAGATTATAGTTCTCCTTAGGACATGATGTAATGTGTAAATAACTCCTAGCTCCCATTAGGACACAATTAATAAGCCATGTAATGGAAAGAGGGTGACAAGGCCGAGATTTCCTACAACAAAATGACAAGGCCGAAAGTGACAAGGTGGCATGGACAAGAATGGTCTAGAAGTTGGGGCTTCCAAGAAGACAATTCATGAACCAACTAGTTCATGGATTTGACTACCTAGAATACATCAAGGTAGGCCTTGGGGAGGAGAAGAGTTGTCCTAATTGATTCATCAAACAAGTTCAAGGAATGGAATCTTCTAAACACATTCCAAGAAGTTGAGATTGTTGGAAGAATCAAGTTCATGCATTCTTCCACTTGGAATCCACAAGGGGAGTGTGAAAGATTCAATCCTTTTTCTCCAAGAAAAGCCATGACCTTTCCCATTATCTTGGTTTGGTCGAAACACCCATGGTCACCAAGTAAACCCAAACCTGTTCCCATTTGTTCCCACTAGGCTGAAATTGTCATGTAGTTTGTGTCCTTTAGTTTGCCTTCTAGAATGGTCCATTTGCTACTATAAATAGGATACTTAGGACCTTGTAAATATTCAAAGTTTGATGATATAGAAAAGTGAGTTTTACTGAAAATCTAATTGTATTCACTTGTATGTGTCTACTCTTAGTTGGTTCTTGTGTGAGACAAAACCCTTGGTGCAAGTTTAGCTAAGACTGTGTGACTTAGTTGAATCCAAACTAAGGTTTCCCTTCGATGTAAGTTTGGTTAAGAATTTGTGACTTAACTAAACCTCAGCTTAAGGAACCCCCTTTGGTGCGAGTGGATATTGGGACTGTGTGACCCAACCAAACCCAAGCCTTTGGGTCTATCTTAAGGTTTCCGGCCAACCCTTACTTAGTTTGTATTCGGGCTTGCACTTAGCAACCCCGGTCTTGTCCTTGTTAAATTGGTCACCCTCATCAAGGTATCGACTTGTGCATTAAAAACCCCTTGTCATTATCCTTACCATATCGACCGTACCTCACTTGAGCCATACCGACCTATCCAACACTTAACCAAATCAATCCTAAATTAACCAGAGGTTGCTACTAGCAACTTGTGAGCAACCCTAGTCCATACCACCAAATATTGATCACCCTCACCTCCAAAAACACCTCATAAACACTCAAAATAAATGCCAATATCTGAAACCAAGTGTATCTTCCCGTTCAAACCCATCAACACAAATAGTCCACAAAGTCGACCCTTATTGGAACCTCACTGGTTCAGTTCTGTTCCGTTGCCTTACTACCATCCAACCATCCAACCATAAAACCCCAATCATAAATATCACCCTCAGTCTGTCTAGAACTTCCACATAAAACTGCTTCATCCAATTCACCATATAACTACCCGAAATAGCCACCAACACCACACTGTCCGGCCGTAACACCCCAACCGAGGATCTCACTGTTTTAGGTCTGTTCTGTGGCCTTACCACTATAAAACCACAAAAACCAGACCATTACTACAACTCATAGCCATCCCACAAAGTGCCATAACCCAACTATCTGTAACTCCACCAGAAACAGCCAACAAACACCCCACTGTCCAGTCAAGCCGAGAACCCGAGACCTCTACTTTAGTATCTATTTCGGGTCAACCAAAACATAACCAACACCCGCCCACTTACACATCAACACCCATCCTTACTTACATCAGATTGGTATCAGAGCGAGGCCATCCCGTTCCACGCTTTGACACTATGTCTCACATAAACAAAGAAGAACTAAGGAGGCTCATAAGTGATGTTTTTACGGAACAAGTGCGGGCTTTGAAAAGTAACATGTTTGTGAAGCATGCACCCATCTTGAGAAAAGAATGAGATCTCCCAACCTTTGATGGATATGGGGACCCAAAAGGGTTCCTTGAATTATTGAAGACCATTGAGGGATTTTTCAAGTACCGGCACTATGACAATCATGAGTGCTTCAAAGTTGCCAAATCAAGGCTCAAATCATTTTCTTCCGATTGGTACAAAAATCTAAGAACCAATCGAAAAAGAAGTGGCAAGACCAAGATTAATTCTTGGAAGAAATTAAAGAAGCATATGATGAGAAATGTTTTGCCAAGAGAGCATGAACAAAGTCTATACTTCCGACTCCCCACTCGTCGTCAAGCCAATGTCAAGAAAATAGGTAGCATTTGTTTTATCAACCCCTTGTATGGTCACGAAGTTGAAGAGAAAGATCAAAAGGTAGAAGAAGGTAATACTTCTTTTACTAATCCATTGTATGACTAACCAGTTGTAGAAAGAGATATGGAGAAGAAAGTAGAGGTCACAACGGGGATAGACCAAAATAGAAAAATGTGTTTCCAATGTCGAGAATCGGGACACTTTTCCAAAGAATGTCCTAACCTCCGATTAGTGACAAATGAAGATGGTTGAAAGTTCTTGGAGGAACCCAAAGCCAAGGAAATCGATACCCCCTTACTTGATGCACAGAAGATAGAGAACGAATCTAAGAAGGGGAGTACGATAGGTGCCGACTGAAGGGAGCCCTTGGAAGTTATATGTACGGATGTTCTTTCAACCGGGCCACTACCAATGGAAGTAGTGAACATTCTCTTGGTTTATTTCCAAGGTGTTCATTACCCAACCCTCAAGCCTATGAACATAATCCGGACAAGGCCATAAGATTGATAAAGTCAAAAGAAAATGAAATTTGGCACACGTGTGTTGAAAGCCAAGAGGTCGACAACTTCATCATGGGAAACAAACGTCCTATGCCGAGGTTGAAAAACCTTTTCGATGAATTGAGTAGAGAAAATTGTTCATCAATATAGAATTGAAAGGTGTCTACCTTCGAGTGGGAATCTGAAGAGAAGATGAATGAAAAATGACCCTCGGAATCAAGTTTGATTTGGGTGAATGGTTTGTGATGCCGTGTGGACGGTATGACATCCCAAACTCATCCTTACAAAAGTTGTCACGTCCATCCTTGGGGCGCTTAACATCTTTCGAGAACATTGATACCAACCCACCCAAGGTGTAACCTACCAAAGGATGGTCCGAGCCTACGGGAGCCATTGCGGTAAAGAGTTTCTTTATTTAGGCTTCTTATCCTCGTCTGTTAATGCGGAGATATTATGACCTTGATGCCTCTATAAACAAACTCATGAGAATAGATAAGTATGAATGGTTCCGAGGAGCATCAAGATTCCTTGAAGCCTTGGAGATTTGTGAAGCCCCGGTCCTACCCGTGCCAAGCCGTGAAAGGCTATTAGGCATCAAAAATGAAATAAGTATAGGTGCCATATTTTGCTCCAACACAAAGTTGAGAGGTGTACCATGTCGTCCTTCTACCTATGGCAAGGCAGCATGTCTTATGGAATCCGAGATCCAACATGAACATTATGAGAAGTCAAAACCAATTATCTTGTATTCGGATTTGTATTTGGCAAGAATTGAGGGAGACGCCTACAAGATAAAACTTCCGGTCTTATCTAATGGTGGAAATATTAGAACACTTATTGTTGAAATTTTTTTCACATTTAGACGGTGTTAATTTGATGGAAAATTCATTCTAATAATGGGAGATTGATGAAAGAAAGCCCGCGAACTTAAACTCTCAACCCAAGTCGAGGGGTGATTTACTAAGAGTGCCAATGATGACCCGTCAATCTACACTTACATGCCTAGTGTGGCATGGAAAATGGAGTGGAGTTGGAGTTGTCACGTGAAGTTCTAAGCATCATGTTTATTTCGTCTTTGTACGTAGGTCTTGGCCGAAGACCATTTTGTTTCTTTTAGCTTAACTTTAATTCCTAGTTTAGCTTGTAGTTCTCCTTAGGACATGATGTAATGTGTAAATAAGTCCTAGCTCCCATTAGGACACAATTAATAATCCATGTAATAGGAAAGAGGGTGACAAGGCTGTGAGTTCCTACAACAAGATGACAAGGCCGAAAGTGACAAGGTGGCATGGACAAGAATGGTCTAGAAGTTGATGCTTCCAAGAATAAAATTCATGAACCAACTAGTTCATGGATTTGACTACCTATATTACATCAAGGTCGGCCTTGGGGAGGATAAGAGTTGGCCGAAATGGTTCATCAAACAAGTGCAAGGAATGGAAGCTTCTAAACACATTCCAAGAAGTTGATATTGATGGAAGAATCAAGTTCATGCATTCTTCCACTTGGAATCCATAATGGGAGTGTGAAAGATTCATCCTTTTTCCCCAAGAAAAGCCATGACCTTTCCCATTATCTTGGTTTGGTCGAAACACCCTTGGTCACCAAGTAAACCCAAACCCGTTCCCATTTGTTCCCACTAGCCCGAAATGGTCATGTAGTTTGTGTCCTTTAGTTTGCCTTCTAAAATGGCCCATTTGCTACTATAAATAGGACACTTAGGACCTTGTAAATATTCAGAGTTTGATGATATAGAAAAGTGAGTTTTACTCATAATCTAATTGTATTCACTTGTGTGTGTCTACTCTTAGTTGGTTCTTGTGTGAACCAAAACTCTTGGTGCAAGTTTAGCTAAGAGTGTGTGACTTAGTTGAATGCAAACTAAGGTTTCCCTTCAGTGTAAGTTTGGTTAAGACTTTGTGACTTAACTAAACCCAAGCTTAAGGAACCTCCTTTGATGCGAGTGGATGTTCGAACTGTGTGACCCAACCAAACCCAAGCCTTTCGGTGTATCTTAAGGTTTTCGGCCAACCCTTACTTGGTTAGTATTCTAGCTTGTACTTAGCAGCCCCGGTCTAGTACTTGTTAAATTGGTCACCCTCATCAAGGTGTCGACTTAGGCATTAAAACCCCCTTGTCATTATCCTTACCATATCGACCGTACCTCACTTGAGCCATACCGACCTATCCAACACTTAACCAAATCAATCCTAAATTCACCAGAGGTTGCTAGTCGCAACTTGTGAGCAACCCTTGTCCATACCACCAAATACTATGGCTGGCCAGTGGGCCGGGATCGGGTCCGTCGGGTCAGGATCGGTGGGATCGGGTCTATGCGGGACGGGGGGAGGGGCGGGATCGAGACATGCGGGATTCACCGCAGTCCTATCCCATTTCTGATCTCATCGGAGTCGGGTCGGGGCGGGATCGGGATCGGGTTTTTTTAGTTTTTGCACTTAATTTAAAAAATAACATGTATATAAAAAACTCAATAATTAAACAAGATAGTATAATAAAAATATTCCAAGGCTATTTTTGTGCCTCTTATATTATTTAATAAACATATGATTTTTTTTGTAATACAAATACAATTGTCAAAATTGCAACTTTGTGGTGTTCAAAAGTTGCAAATTACATAGTAAAATTGCGATTAAAAAAATTACATTTTGAAAAAACCCTGTTCTAGTTTCTTGATAATTTCGTGTGGTTCTTCAGTTGGAATTGGTATTCGTTGGTCAAATTGCTCCACGTCGCTTCCACCACCTTCGGATAAGATTTCGTTGTAGTTTTCGTCTTCTTCTTCGTTGATCTCCGGTTGACCGCACCTTCTCCGATCCACTCGTATCCAATCTATGAATAATACTACAATATCTGACGCAGAAAAAGCGCTTTCAGACGCCGTTGATGACGCTTAAATGTTCAAAACATCTCGGGCCATCATTGAAAGTGTCGGAAAGGTCTTCTCATTCCCCCTCCAGTATTTCAGCAAGTCTTCACGTCCTTCTTCATTTTGAACTGCTTGGTATGGTACAGAACCCTGTAAAATAAAAATATCAAACTCACTAATTTGGTTAGTGGCGATACGGCCACACATTCTATTTCCGAGGCTTTCAATACTAGCCGCAGAAACAACATGTCTTTTGTGAGGTTGTGTTGAAGAAGAAGAAGATGGTATGGAAGCCGGTAGGTTTCTAGCACTTTCTTGTTGGTAAAACTTATATACTTTTTTGCATTCATCTTCTACGCTAGACAACACTTCTTATTTAGTTTGTTCAATAGGTGGTGGGTGATTTAGATTTTTGGGACTTGGAGGTGGTAGTACTGCTATATAATCGTAAATAGTTTCAATAAGTGATTTCGTACCGTGTATTTTAATAGTTGGATTTAATACAACACCAATAATATAAATATTGGGAATAGGAATAAAATATTTTTTAATAGCTACCTTATAAGCTGGTTTATCCATATACTCATTAAACAGTAAAAATATTAGAGCTATATAAAACAATATAGTTGAAATAGTAGGAAAATATACACCGGAAAATTCTTTTGTTGATTGAAAAAAATTCTCTAAAAATACAATAAGTTCGGAAATTTCCCCCCAATCGCTATCTACAACCATATAAGCTGAATTTTGATTATGAGAGTTAAAAAATAAAGTTATAGGTTTTCTATAGTCATAAGAAACAAGTAGTTGCTCGTATAAAGAATTCCACCTAGTGGGTACTTCTTCTGGAATTTTTCTATAAGGTAGTTGGCAATCGTGACAAAAAAATTTATATTCTTTCTTCGTTGTATTCTGTTATTTTTAAAAATAAAGGTTATAGCAAATTGTATTTTACTAAGAATGTCTTCAAAAAGTGATAGACCATCCTTTACAATTAAGTTATATATATGGCATGCACATTGTATATGAAAATGATCTAGAAAAGATGGAGTTAAACTATTTTTTAAAATTGTAATAGCGTAATTGTTAGAAGAAGCGTTATCTAATGTAATAATCATAATTTTATCAGTTATTCCGTAATAATTGCACTCTTGATAAATATTTTCTGCAATAAAGTACCAATGCACCTATCATCTATATATCTATACGCTAAGATACGTTTTTGCATAGACCATTTCTAATCTATCCAATGACAGGTTACCATTAAATAATCATGGTTGTTAGTACTACGGCCTATATCAGAAGTGATAGCCACTTTGTCATTAAAATGACATAATGAATAATGTAAATATTGTTGATATTCATGTGCGAATTTAAATACATCTCTCTTAACAGTTGGTCTAGGAAAACCTTTAAAAGCAGAATTATACATATCTCTAATGTAATGAATAAAACCGGGAGGTGAAGGAAATGAAAAAGGCAAACCCTCTACATCAACTAATTTTGCTATTGCTTCCCTATCTCTATGTTTATCGTATTTAGGGCCTACAATTCCCCCCATCATAGGGTTAATTTGACCCTGTACTTGGTCCGGGACAGTATGTGAACCTTGTCCCGATGGAGCGGACGTTTGCGCACCCGGTTTTGGAACCTCATATTGGGCATACCTAGCTGGATGAGCCCTTGCTACGTGTCTCATTAAACCCCCCCGTCCCACCGTGACCTTTTTCAGTTTTAAATTTTAAAACATCTTTACAAATTTTACATCTAGCTACTTCATTCTCTACATACCTATCAAAAAATGTCCATGCATCTGATTTTAATGTTCGTTTTAATGGACCTCGTTTCATACTAGGGGCAATAAGAGGCATTTCAGTTGAAGGTGCACTAGTGGGTGTGTTGTCATCTACATTAGTGGGTGTATCATCTAGATCATCGTCTAAATTAAAGTCTTCTTGAGTTTCAGAAAATAGCTCCTCGTCTAATTCTAATGGTATTGTAGGAAAATGTTTAGTATCAACAAAATCATCCTGTGTAGGAATATAATTCTGTCTAGAAATAGGACTCTTGCCCTTGTTGCCCCTACTAGACGAAGCATGACCCCTACCCGTAAGCATACGTTTAAATCCTTCCATTATAAATTTATAATTATACTAATAAATAATTAAAGTAAATGAAATTAAGTGCGCTAAATAAAATAAACAAACTAATAATTTAATGAAGGAACGAATGTACCAAACGCCGACGTAACGTCGACGTGTAATCAAGAGGTTGAAAATTAAAACTTTGCTCGATGGAATATCCTCAAGCTAGTTGCCAACTTCACTCCCAATTCCCAAATGAATAAATAAAATTGAATATTTAGTAGACAATGTAGACTTGTAGAGAGATAGATTGAGAGATTAGAGAGATTGTAGGAAGATTTGTGAGAAAGATGAAGAGAAAATGAGGTATTTATAGTTGGAAAATTGGGTTAAAGTGTAAATATAATAACTTATGGGTTAAAAATAAATATTAAGGAGGTAGGGGGTTGGGCGAGGAGGCCAAAAATTGTTGATAGCACAATGGCTAAAATGTAAAATGGTCATTGGTGCAACGACTATTTTTTCAAAAGGGGAGGTTTCGGGCGGGATCGGGGCGGGACCAGGATCGGGTCGGGACTGGCGGGCCTGGCACGGGCCAAGACGGGTCGATACTAGACCATGTCCCATCCCGGTTCGAGTCCCAATACCGTAATTTTTTTTTTAAATGTCGGGTTAGGGGTGGGACCGGGTCGGGACCGGGCCGAGACCGGGTGGACCCGGCCCACTGGCCAGCCTTACCAAATACTGATCACCCGCACCTACCCCAACACCTCATAAACACTCAAAATAAATGCCAATATCTGAAACCAAGTGTATCTTCCCGTTCAAACCCATCAACCCAAATAGTCCACAAAGTTGACCCTTATTGGAACCTCACTGGTTCAGTTCTGTTCCGTTGACTTACTACCATCCAACCATCAATACCCAATCATAAAGATCACCCCCAGTCTGTCTAGAACTTCCCCATAAAACTCCTTGATCCAATTCTCCATATAACTACCCAAAACAGCCACCAACACCACACTATCCGGCCGTAACACCCCAACCGAGGACCTCACTGTTTCAGGTCTACTCCATGGCCTTGACACTATCAAACCACCAAACCCAGAACATTACTAAAACCCGTAACCATCCCACAAAGTGCCATAAACCAACTCTCTGTAACTCCAACCAAAACAGCCAACAAACACCCCACTATCCAGTCAAGCCGAGAACCCGAGACCCCTACTTTAGTATATATTTTTTGGTCAACCCAAATATAACTAACACCCGACCCACTTACACATCAACACCCCTCCTTACCTAAATCAACCAAGCTCCACCTAGATGACAACAATCCACAACTTCATATGAACATCACACAAGCTTCTTCTTGTGACTTCTAACATCTTCATGCTAAATTTGGGTTGATTTATTTTGGGATGGCTTTTGGATCTTAAAAATATGATAGGAGACCTCTTAGGGAGTTAATGGACTTATCTAGGTAAAAAAATAATGAATAAAGGGGCTTCCACAACTTAAATATGCAAAGAAAGTCGGCCACCAACTGAGAAATGCGACAACTTATCCAGATCTCATCCATGACACAAAATGCTAAGTGTATCACTCTAACTTCATCAAACTTTGTCGAGGGATAATTCCTTCAACCCCAATGACTTCCAACCTTTGACCCTCACAACATCCATCTAAGTTCTAAGGGACCCTCGGAAAGGACCTCTAATCATCGGTTCATTCCATCTAACTAGGCTCTCATCCGCGTACCAAACTTTGGAGTGTAACATGTCGAAACACACCCTTATTTAATAACTCCAATTGAGAAACACTCAAAAAATACACAATCAAATTCTTAAATTAAAAATCACCACTCCACATCACAAGTCCTTCAAACCAATGTTCAAACTTAAGAAAAAAAATCTTCTTCCTATAAAAATAAATAATATAAAAAAAATTATATAAGAATAAAATAAAATGAAAACAAAACCATTTAACTTTATATTCCAAAGTTGATCAAAACTCTAACTTAAGACATAACTTTAGGAATCCAAAAAGTTAATCAAAAACTCTTCCTCAAGGCAAAACTTTACAATCCGAAAGTTGAACAAAACTCTGCCTTAAGGCATAACTTTAGACTCCAAAAGCTACACAAACTCTGTCATAAGGCATAACTTCATATTTCAAAAGCTACACAAAAAATCTGCCTTAAAGGAAAAACTTTAGAATCCAGAAAGTTGAGCAAAACTCTGTCTTAAGGCATAACTTTAGTATCTAAATAATTGACACAAACTCTGTCATAAGGCAGACCTTTTAGAATCACACAACAATTTGCCTTTAAGCCATAACTTTAGAATAATTTTTTTTTAAAAGGAAACAATTAACATGTACCATATCAGTTATTTGACTGTTACACAAACCAAAAATCACATGAATCAAAGAACAAAGAGATCAGTTCACAAACATTATGCCAGAACAGGCCTAAAGTTTAGTTTAATAAACAAAACAAATCATGCATCCTCCTAATTTACAAAAACTATACCGGGAAATGAAAAACTTGAAGTTTAAAAAATGACATAGGCTTACAATCTAAATCTAAAAGCGGAATCTAGATAAAGGAATCAGGTTCAAATATATTTACATGTACAAAATCATCAGATCGCGCTCTGCCTAAAAGCATAACTTTAGACAAAAGAAAGATAATCAAACTATACCTTAAGGAATAACTTCAGATTCTAAAAAGTTAATCAAATTATGTCTTAAGTCATCACTTCAGAATCCATAATTTAATAAAACCCTGCCTTAAAGGCATAATTTCATATTCCAAAATCTTAATAAAAAACTAAGCTTTAAGATATAACTTCAGGTTACAAAAATTAAAGATTTTAAACATATCAAGACCTACACTAATAATTATTAGATTAATCAAACTCTTCCTTAAGGCTCCAAAAATTTAATCAAACCCTACCTTAAGGTATAACTTCAAATTGAAAAAAATTAAAGAATTTAACAAAACAAAAACTACACTAAACAATCAGAAACTATCAACGACATAAAACAAATAAACTTTATTGATTAATTACGCCGGAATAGGCCTAAGTTCAACTTCATAAGCCAAAAAATTATGCCCAGAGAGAGTTAATTTGCCTCAAACAAACACATAGATAAGGTATACACAAATTAAAATCTATAAAAACAACAGAGCAACAACATAATACGAAAAATATAAATCGATTGACCTGCAATTAACCAATCGATTCATAATGAATGAATAAAACCTAATCTTTGTCCTAATGAATGAAATTTGAAACAAAATATGAAACTTATAGAGAGCAATTACTAGCAGAAAATTGAATTCGTACCTAAATTTCCTTACAGATAGAACACACGAGAGACGTACACAAAGAAATCGCAAAAAATATAATAACAAAGGGGAAAGGCATCGTACATGCAAGGGATAAAATCTTCCACAAAAATACATTAAAGGATGCGGAGAGGCATTAATTAAAGACCAGTGAAATGAAGGGTAAAAATTAAACACCAGTGCGTTTGAAGGGACATCCACGCAAAAAAAATTATTTAAGCCCAGTCCAATATTATTGGGCTAGTCTATTGATTCGAGTTGCAAATGATGAGCCCACTTTTTCAAGCCCATGATGTCATCTTCTTAAAGACCCAAATAGGTGGCATGTATCAAATGACATGGCACACCAAGTCAAATGAAAGAGTCAATAGCATTATGCCACATGTAAAATGTGACACGACATGCCTAGTCAAATCAAAGGATTAAAAATATGCCATGTATACAAGTGACATATTCCGATCAATCAAATATCACCATGTCATCTTCGATATGATTGGCCTAAAGGAGTTTATCCTTATCACAACTCCTTCATCCTACAACTATAAATAGGGGTCTTCATAATTCAGAAATAGGACCAAGAATTCTAGGAAGAAGCTGGATAGAGCTCGTGGATTAAACGCCACAGATTTCTCTACAAGCTACAAGAATGCAGTCACTTAAGTATTTTTCTACAAGTTCTATAGATCAAATACAAGTTCAAGATCAAGATCAAAAGCCCTTGAATATATTATCAAAAGGAAGAATCAGAGGAATCATAGAGTTATAACACTCAATGTATTTGAAATAATATACTACAATTGTCGCGATATTTTTTTGTCTTGACTATTATTTTTTCGTCGTGAATTTTATTATTTACAAATTCTGGCATGCCCGGTGGGACAATCTCTACCTCTCATCACAACTTTTTGATCATCAAAGTTCAAGAACGTCAAAATAGCTTGCTAATCAACATGGGAATCAAAACATGCAATAGTAATGATAATAAATCATGTAAAATTGTATATTGAAAATAGTTTGAAATATAATAGCAGAATAGTATGATAAAACATAATGAATATGAGTGATTAACATGGCATACTAAGCTAGTCAAGTCTATGAAACCTCTGAAATATGAGTCTGACAACAAAATTGTTTACCAGGACAAGGCCCTGTCATACCTCTACTATGAAACATGATATGTAAACTAAATGACTAACACCCTTAATGAAATGGGAGTCACTAATAGCTGATACCAAGGCAAATCCAATCGAGCAGATCTGTCATCCTGAAACTCAGTACCTGCACCATGAAGTGCATTCCCCGGGAAAAGGGACATTAGTATATTTGAATTGTATTGTATGTAAAGCAACTGAAAGAATAAGAAGACACAATATATAATAGGAACATGAAACTGAATATGAACATGGATATAATCTGACATGAGTATGATAACATGCATAAAATCTGTATAAACATATATATATATATATATATATATAGGGAGAGCATTAGTATAACTGACATGTAACCACCATGTGTGAATGTGGCATCTGATCTCTACCAGATCAAATAAGTCATCTCGTACCTTGACAGGGTACGATACATGAACATGACATAATGGATCCAATAATCCCATAAAGGGGTAACATGAAGGTATCATCCTCTAGGAGGAGCGATCCTTATCCAATGTTGGCATACGATGTTTCAAGCTGTCGGAGCCTTCTCGGTAATTTGTCCAACTCCCAAAAACATGTACTTGAATATAGTTGGCTTGTAATCCCTTGAATTTCATAAATGTAACTTGTAAGTATGATTTGTGATTATGATTTATCATGTAAATAAATATATAAAATAGCTTTTGTAAAACATGAAAACATATATAACTTCATCGAACAGAGTAATAATAATTATAACTTGTATTTAAGAACTCATGGAGTTCAAAGCATGTGTTCATAGATTACGGATAGGTTCATGACAATAATAATGACCTATCATGAATTTAATTGATGAATCGTAATATAGACATAATGTATGATACAACATGTATTAGGGTTATCATGATAATATAACAAAACTCTAAACTTATAAAGAATTCGTGTTTCATGGGAAAATGTGGCGTGGGGAAGAACATAGATATTTCCACACATGTATAGAAGCTCTACATACCTTATATTCTCCAATACTTGTATTAATAATCTGAAATTTGTAGAGGAACCCCAAAGCTTGAACATTGAAACCTTGCGATGGGTTTATCTTTAAAACCCTAGGCTTAGAACAATGAATTTTACTAAGAATTCATGAGGATAATGTTAGAATCACTTAGAATTACATGATAAGTGCTTACCTTGATGTAGGAGAATGTTGGGAAGAGAGGAACTTCATTCTAGGGCTTGAAAGTATGGAAAACTTATTTTTGAAACTAAGTCTATGTATTTATACTGTCATTCCATCGGGACTTTTATGGCCAAAATTGATGGTTCGTACATTTTTATACAGTCCAGGCATGGACCGTATAATTTTGTATGGTCTGTAAAATCGGACCATCACCCAAATGTAATTTTCCAGTGACCTCCCTAAGCTGGAGAAAATGTTATGGTAAAAAAGGACAGACCATATAATTTTATACGATGCAAAAATTTATTGTGTCAATTTCAAAAACCAATTGTACGGTACATTTCAACGATCCGTAATACTTTTATAACCCGTAAATATTGGGCAAAAAACTGGGTCTTCAGAACTGAAACTATTTTTTTTTCAAATTTAATCATGAATACGACTTAGTTTGGAGGTACGAGGTGTTACAATATCTCCCCCTTGGGATCATTCATCCTCGAATGATGGGTCATGGTTAAAAATAAGACTGGACATGGCATGAGTATGTGAACGTGAAGAAACATGACAGGAAACATGGGACTAAACTAATGTGTGATTACATGAAAACTGGAACATGGGAACATGGAACATGAGTACTAAAGCAGAATGGCATGAGTTTGCAGGAGTGCTATCTTCACTTTATTTCTTTGGCAAACTATGCTCCACATATGGTTCTAGACATGAGAGTCATAGTTAGGCGTATTGTGTATGGTCTTGATCCCTAGTTGTTCAATGTTGCTAACATTTCTTCTCAGAACAAGTAAATGACTATTACCAAGATGGTAGCGTTTGTACAAGGTAATGAGAGCAGAATAAAGGAAGAGGGAGCATTATAGAAAGAGAAGGACATGGAGTTCAATAAGAGAGTCAAGTCTTCAGGTCACTTCAATCATGGGGAGGTAGAGGCATACAGTTCTTTAAAAATAGGTCATCAGGACCTACTCCATCTTTAGTTAGTGCCCCAGCCGAAAAGTTCAGGAACAATCATAAAAGTTAGAGCTTCAGAGAATCAGGCTATAAGTCATAGGTCAGTGTGGGTCAAAGTAACTATAGCAATCCAGTTTGTGGTAAGTATGGTAAGAGACACACAAGGGAGTGTTTCCTGGGTATGAATGTTTGTTATGGGTATGGTCAGCGAGGTCACTTTCAGCGAGACTGCCCATCTGCGAGGCAGGGTACAGGAGGTAATGTGGCTCAGTCCACAAATTCAACCAATCACGGCATGGTCCAACTAAGTTCGATAGCACATGCAGAGGCCCAACCGCTTGTATGCATTATCATGTTATCAGGATACAGAGGCCCGTGCATATATGGTCAAAGGTATATCAACTATTTTCACTTTTGACGTTTATGCCCTTATGGATATTGGATCCACTCTTTCATATGTAACCTCATTCATTGCTAAGAAATTTGGAGTACACCCAGAAAAGTTGCATGAAACTTTTGATGTATCCACTCCAGTTGGAGAGTCAGTTATAGTGAGATGAGTATATAGGTGTTGTCCAGTTAAAGTCTATCACCGTATTACAGTAACTAATTTGGTAGAGTTAGAAATGGTAGACTTTGATATATTCATGGGTATGGATTGGTTGTCTTCATGTTATGCCACAGTAGGTTGTAGAACCAAAATTATCAGTTTCGAATTCCCGGTGAACCAGTCATAGAATGGAAGGATGATGCAGTAGCCC
The DNA here is from genome assembly GCA_029783415.1 of Anisodus acutangulus. Taxonomy (NCBI): domain Eukaryota; kingdom Viridiplantae; phylum Streptophyta; class Magnoliopsida; order Solanales; family Solanaceae; genus Anisodus; species Anisodus acutangulus. Next base: position 809,608 of record CM056499.1, read on the forward strand.
TATAGGTAGGTTTATTTCCTATCTTAAATCTAGAAATATGATACCAAGGGGCATATTTACCATTTAGTTCAAGTTAGGGATGCAGATAACTAGACCCCAACTCTTCAATCCATACCAGTTGTGAATGAGTTTCTAGAAGTCTTTTCATAAGATCTTCCCGGAGTCCCTCCCGATAGGGAGATTTTTAGAATTGATTTACTTCCCAGCATTAAGACAATATCTATTCTGCCATACAGAATGGCTCTAGCAGAGTTAAAAGAACTAAAAGGCCAGTTGAAAGATCTCTTTGATAAGGGATTTATTAGGCCAAGTGTCTCGCCATGGGATACACCAGTCTTGTTTTTTTTTAAAAGAATGATGGGTCTCTGCATATATGCATTGACTATCTCTAGTTGAACAAGGTCACCATTAAGAAAAACTATCCTTTCCTAGAATCAATGACCTATTCGATCAACTTCAGGGAGCCTAATGCTATTCCAAGATTGACCTCAGATCAGGGTACCATCAGCTTAAGGTTAATGAAGTTGACATTCTGAAAACCGCTTTTAGAACTCGCTATGGTCATTTTAAATTTTTTGACCTGTCATTCGGATTAATGAATGACTCATGTACTTTCATGGATCTAATGAATAGGATCTTCAAGCCTTATCTTGACCTTTTCATCATTGTCTTCATTGATGATATTTTAGTGTATTTCCGTAATAAGGCTGATCATGTAGAACATCTCTATGTAACATTTTCCATGTGTGAATTTTAGCTAATGTCAGTAGCATTCTTAGGTCATGTGATTTCAGGCGAAGGTGTCCAAGTTGATTTTAAGAAAATAGACGTTGTGAAGAACTGGCCTAGACCCACGTCAATCTCTAAGATAAGAAGTTTCTTGGGTATGGCAGGCTATTACAGGCGCTTCATAGAAGGTTATTCTTCTATCTTAGCTCGATTGACTAGATTGACTTAGAAAAAAGTCAAATTTCAGTGGTCAGATGCCTATGAGCGTAGTTTCGAAGAATTGAAATTGAGATTGACTTCTGCTACAGTGTTAACATTGCCATAGGGAACCGAAGGGTTCGTAGTGTATTGCGATGTATCAAGAGTTGCTCTAGGGTGTGTTTTAATGCAGCATGGTAAGGTTATAGCTTATGCATCCAGACAGCTTAAGCCTTATGAAAAGAACTATTCAACTCATGACTTAGAATTGGCAGCAGTGATTTTCGCGCTCAAGATATGGCATCACTATTTGTATGGAGTTCACGTTGACATTTTCATAGATCACAAGAGCCTTCAATACATTTTCAAGCAGCGGGAGTGAAATCTTAGGCAGAGGAGATGGCTTGAATTAATAAAGGATTATGATATAGATGTTCTCTATCATCCAGGGGAAGTGAATGTGGTAGTTGATACTCTTAGTCGGCGATCTATGGGAAATTTAGCTCATGTTGAAGAAGGTACGAGAACCATGATGAAGGAAATTCACCGACTAGCTAGTCTAGGTGTTCATCTTTTGGACTCCGAAGACGGTGATGTTGTTGTCCAAAACAAGTCTGAATCCTCCTTAGTAGCCGAGGTGAAAGAGAAGCAGATGGTATTTTGATGAGGTTACATATTTGATTCAGATTTCATGTTTTAAATTATATTTCGCATAAGTTCATGTCCCATGTAAATTCAACAACCCATGGGTTTTCTCGGTAACATATAGTCAGGTACCGAGTGTCGTGTCGCGTCCAGGACATGGTTCGAGGGGTAACAAAGCTTGGTATCAGAGCCTCAAGTTCAAGTGTCGTAGGGAGTCTATAAAATCGTGTCCAATGGGGTGACTTTTATCTGTGTGTGCACGCCACACATGTAAATAATAGACCATAAGACATTTAGGATTGTCTCACTTCTTTTATACTATAGATCATGTAATTAGAGTTATACCTTCAGGATATTATTCTAAATCGTGTGTATTATGTATTTTAGAAAAATTCATGCAAAAAGGAAGTCAACTACAAGTAAGAGGGCTGCTACTAAAGTTTCCCGAGAAGTGAACTCTCAAGCTCAGGGAGTTGCATAAGGCACAGTATCCTCTACTTCACCCCCACCAGCTACTGAAAGGCCTGCATATGTTCGCATTATAGTCCCGTCGCCTAGTTCCGGAGATATGGATGTTAGGGGAGCTATTCAGCTACTCACCTAAATTTTCTCCACTCAGGCTCAGCATCAGGGGACGACTTCAAATAATGTTTCTATCGAATGGTCGTCTAGTTCCAAGATCAAGAAGTTTATCCGCATGAATCCCCCAGTGTTCATAGGGTCTAGCAAGACAGAGGACCTTATGAACTTTATCGATGAGATGTAGAAGATTCTCCATTTTATGTATGGCCATGTGGTAGACGCGACATAATTTATGGCTTACCAGTTAAAGGATGTTGCTAATATCTGGTACGAGTTGTAGGAGCCATCCCGAGGGGAAAATACATCTCCTACAATTTGGGATGATTTTATGGATGCAATTATTGAGCACTTTATACCATTGGAATTTGGGGAGGCCATGGCCCTTGAGTTTGAGATCCTCAAATAGAACTACATGAGTCTCAATGAGTACTATCTCAAGTTTGTCTCATTGGCCAAGTATGCTTTACACATGGTTACTGATATGACGGTCAAAGTTAGATGCTTTGATGGGTCTTAAACCTTACTTGTTCAGTGATGTTAATATCGCTTCTCAGAATAAATAGATGACCATTACCAAGATGGTTGCTTTTATTCAGGGTAATGAGGATAGGAAGAATGAAGAGAAACAATTGCAGAAAGAGAAAGACGTGGAGTTCGATAAAAGAGCTAAATCTACAGGTAACTTCATTCATGGGGGAGTTGGAGGCAGGCAGTTCTTTAAAAAAAGGTCATCAGTACCAATTCCATATGCAACTAGTGCCCCAGCCCCAAAGTTCATGAATGATCAGAGGAGACATAATTTTAGGGTAGCGGTTTTGCAATCCCAGGCTAGTGTATGCCAGAAGATGTATAATAATCTGGTAAGTAGCAAGTGTGATAAGAGACATGCAAGGCGTGTCGTTTGGGAATAAATATTTGTTTTGTGTGTTGCTAGCGGAGTCACTATCAGAGGGACTTTCCATCAGTGAGACAGGGTACTAGAGGTAATGTGGCTCAGTCCACAAATTCAGCCTCTCTTCAAAATTCGCAAGCCTAGTGAGGGCATGGTGCAGCTAAGTTTGGCAACACAGGTACACTAGCAGGTTATTAGGATACAGAGGCATGTACAGATGTTATCACATGTATATTAACAATTTTCACTTTTGATGTTTATTCCCTTATGGATCCAAGATCCACCTTATCATATGTAACCCCATTTATTCCTAAGAAGTTTGGGATAGAACCAAAAAAAATTGTGTGAACCCTTTGAAGTATCCACTACGGTTGGAGAGTCAGTTATAGCTAGACATTTGTATAGAGAATGTCCAGGTATGATCTATCACTGTAGTACCATTGCCGACTTAGTGGAATTGAAAATGATAGATTTCGATGTAATCACGGCCATGGATTGGTTAAATTCATATTATGCCACAATATGCTGTAGAACCAAAATTGTATGTTTTCAATTTCCCAATGAACCAGTCATAGAATGGAAGGGTGATGTAGTAGCCCTCATTGGAAGGTTTATTTCCTATCTTAAAACCAGAAAATGTTCTCCAATGGGTATATTTATCATTTAGTTTGGGTCAAGGATACATATACCCAGACCATGACTCTTCAATATGTACCAGTTGTTAATGAGTTTCCAAAAGTCTTTCCAACAGATCTACTTCCTAGAACTAAGCCAATATCTATTCTGCGATATAGTATGGCTCCAATAGAGTTAAAAGAACTAAAAGCTCAGTTGAAGGATTTTCTTAACAAGGGATTTATTAGGCCAAGTCTCTCACCTTGGGGCGCACAAGTCTTATATGTTCAGAAGAAATATGGATCTTTGTGTATGTGCGGCTGCCGCCATTTGAGAAAAGTCACCATTAAGAAAAAATATCCTCTCCCCAGAATCGATGACTTATTTGATCAACTTCAGGGTGCCCAATGTTATTCCAAGATTGACCTCAAATCAGGGTACCATCAGCTAAAGGTTAAGGAAGTTGATATTCTGAAAACAGCCTTCAGAACTCGTTATGGTCATTTTAAATTTTGTTTCATGTCGTTCGAATTGATGAATTCACAAACCACTTTCATAGACCTCATGAACAGGATTTCCAAGCCTTACCTCGACCTTTTCATCATTGTATTCATCGATGATATCCTGGTTTATTCCCGTAGTGAGACTGACCATGCAGAACATCTCAAAATAGTATTGCAAACACTCCAGTCTTGCAAGCTTTATGTGAAATTTTCCAAGTGTAAATTTGGCTGAAATCAGTGGCGTTTCTCGAACATGTTATTTCTGGAGAATGCGTGAAAGTAGATTTTTAGAAAATCCAGGCAATAAAGAATTAGACCAGACCCACTTCAATCCCTGAGATAAGAAGTTTCTTGGATTCGGCAGGCTATTACAGACGTTTCGTAGATGGGTTTCCTCTATCTCAGATCCGTTGACTAAGTTGACTCAGAAGAAAGCCAAATTTTAGTGGTCATATTCCTGTGAGCGCAGTTTTGAAGAGCTGAAAATAAGGTTGACTTCTGCTCTAGTTTTGATGCAACCAGAGGGAAACGAAGGGTTTGTAGTATATGGTGATGCTTCAGGGATTATCCTCGGATATGTCCTAATGCAACATGGTAAGGTTGTAGCGTATGCATCCATACATCTTAAGGCTCAGGAAAAGAATTATCTGACTCACGATTTAGAATTGACAGTTGTCTTTTTTGCTCTTAATATATGGTGTCACTATTTGTATGGAGTTCACATCGACATTTTCACAGACCACAAGAGACTTTAGTATATTTTCAAGCAACGAGAGTTGAATTTGAGACAGCGGAGGTGGCTCAAATTTCTTACAGATTATGATGTGGATATTCTCTATCATCCGGGGAAAGGGAATGTGGTAGCCGATGCTCTTAGTCAGTGATCCATGGGGAGTTTAGCTCACATTAAAGAAGGCAAGAGAACTATGGTGAAGGAATTCCACCGCTGAACTAATTTAGGAGTTCGACTGCTAGACTTTGAAGATGGTGGAATTATTGTTCAGAACATGGCTAAATCCTCCTTAGTAGCCGAAGTGAAAGGGAAGCAGTTCAATGATCCCTACTTACTGTAGTTGAAAGAAGGAATTCACAAGCATAAGACAACGACTTTTGAATAAGGGGGACATGATAGTACTCTAAGGTACCAAGGCAGATTATGTATTCCGAATGTGGATGGACTTAGAGAGAAAATTATGTTATTATCACACAATTCTAGGTACCATTCACCCAGGTTCTACGAAGATGTATCGTGACCTTAAAAGGGTATATTGGTGGAACAATATGAAGAAGAATATAATAGATTTGTGGCTAAGTGTCTTTATTACCAACAGGTGAAAGCCGAGAACCAGAGGCTTGGTGGGTTGGCTCAGAACATTTATATTCCCATTTGAAAATGGGAGATCATAAGCATGGACTTCACAATAGGTTTACCTCACTCATCTAGAAGACATTATTGGATTAGGGTGATTGTGGACCGACTTACTAAATCAGCACACTTCTTGTCAGTAAAGACCACATATTAAACAAAAGATTATTCCAAGTTGTATATTAAAGAAATCGTCAGGCTTCATAGGACCCATGCGTCCATCATTTCAGATCGTAGTGCTCAGTTCACAATGAACTTTTGGAAGTCCTTTAAAAAAGGATTGGGTACCAAGATAAACATCAATACAACTTTTTATCCTCAAATAATGGCCAAGCAGAACACACCATTCAAACACTTGAGGATATGTTGAAGGCATTTTCATATATTTAAAAGGTAATTGGGATGATCACCTGCCTCTCATTGAATTTGCTTATAATAACAATTACCATGCTAGTATCAACATGGCATCATTCGAAGCTCTATATGAGCGAAGGTGTAGGTCGCCAATTGGTTGGTTCAAAAATGGTGAAGTAGAGTTGTTAGGGCCATACTTGGTCCATCAAGCTATGAAGAAAGTCTAGTTGATCCAGGAACGTTTAAAATTGACTCAATCGCTAAAAGTCATATTCAGACGTGAGGCGTAGATATTTGGAGTTTCAGGTTGACGGTTGGGTGTTCCTAAAAGTTTCAAATATGAGAGGTCTTATGAGATTCGAAAGGAAAAGAAAGCTCAGTCCCAGATACATTGAGCCATACAGGATCTTGCGAAGGATTGGCCAAGTGTCTTATGAGCTTGAGTTACCATAAGATTTAGTTTCTATGCACCAGTGTTTCATGTATCCATGTTGAAGAAGTTAGTGGGAGACCGGTCGCTGGTTGTTCCTACCGAGACTATCACGGTTAAGGATGGCCTAGCCTATGAAGAGGTCCCTGTGGCTATTCCTTATCATCAGCTCGCAAGTTGAGGACCAAGGAAGGGCCTCAATAAAATCGTTATAAAGATGTCACAAAGTCGAAGAGGCTACATGGTAAGCTTAAAAAGACATAAAGTACAAATACCCACACTTGTTTGAGGAGCAAGTAGAGAGTGTTTAAGGTAAATACCTTTCATATCCATGGCATGTCCCCTTATGTATTCATCTTTCATGCTCCACATTCACGTAACGACTACTCATGTCTCATGTCCCCATATTCATGTTTTCATGTACTCATGTCACTTTAGTCCCCATGTTCTATATCACATTTCTTCATGATTCATGTACTCATGCCATGTCCATACAGTTCCATAATTGAGCGTATTCTAAATCATGACCCATCATTCGAGGATGAATAATCTCAAGAGGGAGATCATGTAACGTCCCGTACTTCCAAACTAAAGTATATAACCATGTAATCAGAAAAGAAATATTTGTCTAACTGTTTTAGAGCCATAGGAGCTTGCAGAGTGAGCCCCAAAGCGAGGCCAAGTCTTCCTACAGCCCTCGCTCAGTGAGGCAAGGTGTGCAAAAGTTAAAAATCATAAAAAATTGGCTAATTGTGAAATGGACCAAGGAGATCACTGAGCGAAAAAGGAGCTCGCCATAGAGACCTCTCTCAGCAAGGTGGAGTGACCAAAAGGAGAAATTTTAGATATTTTTAAATTATATTTTGGACATGTGAGCTCGCTGAGCGAAGCTCAAAGTGAGACAAGACCTCGCTATAAAACTCGCTCAACGAGCCAACCAGTCTAAATATGTTGTCTTATAAATTTAACACTTAACTCGAAAATTCAATTGTTAGGAAATCCAACTTCATAGAAAACACTTCAAGGATGATTTTTCTCTCCTCTCAAACCCCCACACCAAGGTAAGAACATCTCTATGATTCCTAATCAATAATAGCACTAAATACATCATTAAAATATGGGAGATAGAGTCCTTAGATATCAAGGTCGACTATACGTACCACATGTAGTAGGGCTCCGAGAGAAAATTATGGATAAAATCCACCAGTCCAAATATTTCATTGATTCTGGATCAACGAAGATTTATCATGACCCTTGACAATTTTATTGGTGGAATGACATGAAGAAATACATCGCAGTATTTATGGATCAGTGACCAACTTATAAACAAGTTAAGGTCGAGCATTTGAAGTCGGGAGGTTTGCTACAGAATATTGAAATCCCTACTTGGAAATGGGAAATGATTAATATGGATTTTATTAATGGGTTACCCCATTCTTATCAGAAGTTCAATTCCATTTGGGTTATCATCAACAAACTTACAAAGTCAGCCCATTTTTTACTTGTTTGCACTACTTTTTCGATGGAGGATTATGCCAAGTTATATATTAAGAAAATAGTTTAATTGCATGGTGTTCCGGTGTCCATCATATTCGACAGAGGTGCTCAGCTTATGACTTACTTTTGGAGGTCATTTTAGAAAGGTCTAGGCACCCAAGTGAACCTTAGTACAACTTTTCACCGACAGACTCATGGTCAAGCCAAGCGCACAATCCAGGTGCTTGAGGACATGCTACAGGCTTGTGTATTGGATTTCAAATGTAGCTGGGATGATTATTTGCCCCTCATCGAGTTCTCTTACAATAACAACTACCATTCTAGCATCAAGATGGCCCCGTATGAGGCATTGAATAAGCGGAAGTGTAGGTTCCCAGTTGGTTTGTTTGAAGTGGGAAAAGTCGAGTTAATAGGCCCTGATTTAGTTCTATAGGTAGTAGAGAAGGTGAGGTTGATTCAAGAATGCATATTGACTACCCAGAGTCGACAGAAATCATATTCCTATGTTAGATGCCATAACTGAGAATTCGCAGTTTGTGATTGGGTATTTTTAAAAGTCTCTCCTAAACATAAACTAGGTGACACAAAATGAGCATTTACCACATATCCAGACTAAGCATGGCCCTAAAAAACCAATAAAGCCATTATGCAAGCACACACTAACCTCAAAAGTTCACTTTTAGCTCAACAAACCCTATATGGACATGAACACACATACATACCGGTTGAAATAGACACATAGTTATGTGTTATGCTTGTCAACTAAAACCAGTTTGAAACTAACATTATTTTGAACACTACTTAGCTTAATCAACTTATATTGGACTGGAATCAAACTATGCTAACATGTTAACTACTTAAACATATTACACATGATCTAAAGCCAATATTTGTTTTATCTTGTTTAGTTCAAGACAACCTAATCAGGTAAACAGGCTTAAATCAACATAATGAACATGATTTTAATAGATCATGCAGAAAATCATAATAACAAGTATCAAACATGAGATTACAATTAACTACCAAAGGCTGATCTAGTAATGGACACTTAATCACAAGTATATAGCTTCTAGGATCTAAACATGATTTGAACTACCCTAAAACTAACATGACAAGCACCTAACGCACATACAATCACCATAATACACTCTAACAATAATTACAACTAATCAAAACACACTAATCATTGACTTAAACAACATAAATTAACTAAACATGCATAAAAATGATCTTACCAAGCCAAAACAACAGTTAACCTAGCTAATCATGCTATAGTATCACAATAAGTGCCTACAGTGGCTAAAACATGCTAAAATCATAGTTATGAACACTAACAATATACAAAATGGACCAAACATGCTTAACAGTCAAACTAATGAACCTCAAAAATTATTAATATTCACTAAATATGCTTACACTTAACCTAATAATCTCAAACATCAACTAATCATGTTTAATCAGTACACAAACAGATAATACAAATTGCATAATATAATTTAAATAAGAAATTGAAAGCGAATGTGTTTACCTTGTGTGGAGGTAGCCTCATATTGAAGTTGAGCTTGTTCTTCACTCCGACGATCTCAAATTCGCAAACACACAAAAAAGGGAGGGGTTCTTAGTAGTGGATGATCAATTAGACTAATTATGGGTTCCGCCAAAGTGATAAATCCCAACTTAAGCTTAATTAATTGAAATTTAACTAACTTCAGCTCTTAATCAACATAAAAGCCAAGAATCGAGACTTGAACCTTTGAAATTGAAGGAGAAAGGTCTCTATTTATAGGGTAAGAAGAACCCTAGCAGAGAAAATCCATCCGGTGTGGGAGAACTCAAAAATGCGGGGAAATTTCCTTCCAATCGATTCTCAAGCAATGAAATCGTAGGATTCAAATCATAAAAGAGGACAAAGATCATTAACTACTGGAAGAAAAAGTATCAATAGGGGCGAACCTCACCTAGGGTTGGGGGTGGGTTTACGGTGGAGTGAGAGGTGACATAGAAGATCATTTAATTCTCTTTCCTCTCTCAGCCACACCAAAATACAGAAAAGCAACCGTACACTGAGTTTTTGCCATATTTGGCAATGGAGACGAAGAGAGAGGCAACAACTAGGGTTTCTCTTGGCTGCAATTATCAAAAGGGAAGCTTGGGGCTTTTCCCTCTTTCTTTACGCATAATTTGTTGGGCATGGGTAGAGTCATTGGCCTTTAGGCATTGGGCTCAGCCAAAATTAAATGGATGAGGCCCACACCTTTCTTTTAAAAATAATTTAATCTATTGCGGCCACGTTTTGCTAATGTGGTCACATTTTAAATCATAAAATAACCGAATAATTTTGTATAACCTAATTAAAATAAAAGCATCATTTAAAGCCTAAATTGGACACTATTTAGGATGCAAACGTCTTTTAATTTAAAATATTACTTAAATTCGAGGTATAATTCCATTATCATATTTAATTAAACAATTTTCTGACATTGACAGAGTGAAACATTAATCCTTTAACTTTGAAACTTCTTTTGAGACAATTATATTTATAATTGTTAATTAAAATTCCAAATTTATTATTAACAATCAAAATTATGTAAAATTAGGATATGATATACAATATATATATACCAAGTGATATTTTGTCAAATGAATTTCTTTTCTTTGGATAAAGTATGCCTGTTTGAGCTTTTCATAAAAGGTTGTCCCAAAGCGAGCCCAGTCCAAAATAAAACAAAATGCAAAAATAAAAAACAAAAAGGAAAATTAAAGAAAGCCTAGTGCACTAATTAGGAAGGTAATCGACACTTTGTGGTCGCTTTCTCTCTTTAATCTCTACCTTCTCTCTAATTTGTTATTCTTTGATGGGCTCTTTGATAGCTCTCTGATGATGCTAGGATGATGAATGACCCTCATAGATGTTCGTAGACACCATAAAAGTGTTCTAACTTGCTCCCATCTTCCCCTTTCTCCTTTTCATGACGAATCTTCAGGTGAGTGTTCATTCTTCTCATTTTTGGGTATATCCTTTTTATTTCTACATTTTCTACAACTGACTGTTATTCTTGTGACCTGTATGTGATGGATCTATTGTGAATGACCTCCGAGTACCTGAGTTCTGTTAAATCCTCCTATGCATGCTCGATCTTCAACTGCTCCAAGGTACTACCATTTCTCTGTACAAATATCACACTCAAATATGTTCTACTGTGATATCTAAGTGGGCTTGTTGTTTTTGACATGTTTGCTCCCTAATTCATTCTCTGAAATACCTTCATGTTATCCTTGTGCTTTTGGTATATTTTTTGTCTTTATTAACACTACTTGACCTGTACTCATATGTATGGAACTTGAGACTTTGTCACTTTTCAATATCTTTTTTAAATTTGTTTCCATATCCATGAATTGTTCATACCCCATTGTACCTTTGTGTAGGGCCTGATTAGCTAAATAAATAGCTAATTAGTTTTCTTCCCTAAGTATATGTATGTATGTCACCTGTTTACCTTCCCATAATTTCCTAATTTCCTCAATACAAATAGTTATTCCATGGGGGTTTCCACTCCTCTACCAGAATTCTTTGAATGAATTCTGAGTCAGTCTAAACGATTATTTTATCTTTCTACTTAGTGCTGCACCATCTAATTGCTTCCAGTATTGCCATAACCTCGGCCTCATTATTGGTTAAATGACTTATCTCTTCTACCTTAGCATGAATAAAATTGCCATATTCATTTCTGACACAAAAACCATATGCCCCTCTCCTAGGGTTACCTCTTGAAGCACCATCTATGTTGCAGAGGATCTAACCCTTAGAAGGAGGCTGTCAATTCACTTTCCTTACTCTCACTTTAAGTCCTTCAATACTGAAACCTAAAAAATTAGCAAAATAGGACCAAGTCATGTTAGTAGAAAAAGACTTAGCAAACAGATTTTGGATTGTCTCCTCCCGAGGAGTTGAGCAACACTAGCACTTGGATGCTAAGTGGATATGCATCTTCTTTAATACATCATCCAAAGGAACTCTAAACTTCCCACACTTCCATAGAAAAAAAAGATATTTTAAATGGTAATTCTTTCACCCATATAAATTTGTATACCTCATTTTTTTGTCCTCTTAGTGTCAAATAATCCCATGCTAACTTGACAGAGAAATCTCCTCTACTGTCTAGTAGCCACTAGTGTGTATCTATCTATGGAACATTACCAGGGGGATTAATAGTTTGGATAATATGTTGCACTATGTCCCCTACTAGAATCTCCTCCATTAGCATAGTATAAAGCCCCATACCCTGTCCAATTATCATACCAAATTAGAACATTGCCCGTCTTGGTTTGCCACCAAATGTGTTGTTGAATAAGATCTCTACCTTGTAGCATGTTCTTCCAATTTTGTGATCCATACTTCCATTACACCACCAGTACATTTTCCTTTTTACAATACTTATTGCTTAGAAAAGCACTCCATAATGATGGATATGTTCTGAAATTCCACCAAATTTTACAATAAAGATCCATTAATACATCATGTAATAAAACCCAGACCCCCTCATTTTCTGGCAAACACATATTATTCCAAGCTATCCAATGCCTGCTTCTTCCTCCCACAGTAATATTCTAGAAAAATTGTCCAAAAAGCCTGTGCATTTGATTAATTACACAGTCTGGAGGATATAAAGGTGATAACAGATGAATTGGCATACCTTGTAAAACATGCTTGATTAGAAATGCTCTTCCACCAAAAGACAATATTTTCCCCTTCCATGACTATAGTTTATTCATGATCTTGATCAATATAAGATTATAGAAATCCTTTCTCCTTCTGCTGTAGAAAATAGGACATCCCAAACAGGTAAAAGGAATTTTTTTCTCCCAAATCCAGTGACTACCTCCACTATAGCTTTCACATCCCCTGGAACATTATGATGAAGGTATAATGCACTTTTCTCTCGACTTATCTTCTACCAAGATGTCTTCTCATAGCACCTCAAGACTTCCATAATCATTTGCAATGATAGAATATCTGATGAGGAAAATATAATCATATCATCTGCATATGCCAAATGATTAACCTTAGATCTCCATTTAGGAACCCCAAAACCTTTAAATTGATGTACTTGATGTAGATGGTTCAGATTCCTAGACAAGACCTCTATAGTTATGATAATTAAGGGATAAAGGATTCCCTTGCTTTACTCCCCTAGATGATTGAAAGAAACCATGTTGTTCCCATTTATAAGGATTGAATACCAATTGCTACTGACAACTCTGAACATCATATCCACTACCATGTGTGAGTATCCCATCTTCCTCATGACTTTAGTAAAAAACAACCAGGCCACCCTATCATAAGCATTTGCCATATCAAGATTCATTACTACATTAGCAGTTCTTGTCCTCAATCTAATATATGATACAATTTCTTGTGTCAACAAAACATTCTCCACTATACTTCTACCTTTGACAAAACCTACCTGATTTAAAGAAATCATGCCTTGTAAACCTTCTTCCAGTCTCTCATGTATCAGTCTTGAGACAATTTTATTACTAAAATTACTCAAACTTATAGGCCTCATCTCAGAAAAAGTGTTAACCACATCCGTTTTGGTAATAACACCAAATTAGTATGTGTAATGAACTTTGGAAGCTCTGTTCCACAGAAGAAACGCTTCACCATATTGTCACATCTTCCCCAATAATATCCCATCAATATTGGTAAAACCATCATGCCCTCCTACACTTTACCTTTTTAATTTAAACACAATATCATTTACTTCTTCATGAGTAGGCATAGCAGTAAACCTCTCATTCTGATTTTCTGAGACCATTTTAGGGACATGATCTAAGATTTAAAAATTGGTAGGATCAATTTCCTTAGTAAATTGCACTCTATAAAATTTGATTGCTTCTGGTTCTACATCTTATTTTTCTTCTAACCACTCCCCTGTCTAATTCTGTATTCTCCTCAATTGTAGCCTTTTCTTCTACCCTGAACATATGTATGAAAGAACTTTGTGTTCTTGTCTCCATTATCAAACCATTTCATACATGTCTTCTTCTTCCAAAAAGATTCTTCTAAATGCAACTTTTCTCTGTTATAAGGGGTAGGATTCACTTCAAACTAAACTTCATAAACCTCAATAACATCTTCCAGAGACTCAATCTCCTGAAAGATATTACTATATGTAGCTTTACTCCATCCAACTAATGCAACCTTTACATTCTTCAACTTATAGTGAAATAAGGTGAATGCGTTAGCCATAAAGTCAGCCTTCGAATTTTCCTTTATAGTATCTAGGAATGATTCATGCTTATTCCAGAAATTAAGAAACCTAAAAGGTTTCTTGATATGATCAATTTTTCCTGAATAAGAGATTAAAAAGGGCATGATCTGACATTGTTCTAATTAAATGATGGATCACTATGTTGGGATATACATTCAAAAGCATTTGATTTCCTAAGCATCTGTCTAATCTCTTGAAAATGCAATCACTTCCACTTTGACCATTCCACCATATTTATTTGCTCCCATTGAATCCTAAATCATACATTCCACAGTTTTGAATACAAGATGTGAAATTTTGTATTTCATTCACACCACCAGCTTAACCTCCATATTTTTCTTCCTCAGATGTGATTACATTGAAATCCCCTCCTATCATCCAAGGTAGATTCCAACTATTTTCCATATCTTCCAAACTTCTCCACAATTCCAACCTTTCATATTGGGTGCATTTAGCATAAAATATTTGTTATAAGTAATTGTTCTTGCAACCCCTAAGCTTTTAATTTAAAAGTAATGTGTTGTATATGATCCAGGACCACTTCTACTTCAAACATTTCATCAACAAATACCCAAACAATACCAGACACATTAGCTATAGCAGTATGCATGTTTAAAATTCTCCTATATTCTTCAATTCTCCTAGCCTCTTGAAAAGGTTCCATTAAAACACTAAGCTCAAATTGATATTTCTGATGCATCTTTGTTAGTCTAGGAAAAGCTTCCATTGTGTTTACTGATCTAATGTTCCATAAAATTGCATTCATCATTTAAACATTAGATTTATTCAGTGCACTTCTTGTTTGGTATATAATGTTAGGTAGAACACTGGTATCTCTTTGTATTTTCTTTTTTCCCTTTAATTCTACATTGAGACATTTTGGGGATATGTCTCCTTGACTCAGAGCTTCCTAAAAATGATGGTCCAAATATTGCCCATCCATAGCTTTTTGTCTCCTACTTTATATGCTTCCTGATTCTTCTTCCCACTTATCTGAGTGACTAATTGCATATTCTTCTTTTTGTTCTCTGATTTCTTCTTCTTTTGTGATGAACTAATAGTGGTGTTTTGGCTCTGATGATGTACATGTTGCTCCTTATCCTGCCCAGAGTCAATCAAATTGTCATCCCCATGTTGTACCTGATCTCCTTGTGGAAACCTTTCATTATCCTCCCCATTGTGTATTGGACTACATGTGAGTTTTTCATTTCCTTCATTATTTGGTGTATTATCTTCCCCTCTCTCTTTGTGTTTCTCCTAATCTATATTCGTATTTGTGTTTGTATCCTTCTTCCCATTGAGTTCTTCCCCTTTCTCCTTGGACTTATTTTGCTCATGTTCTGTGGGTATTTTGTCATTCTTTTCTTCTACATCTGCTCTTTCCTCTTCCTCCTCTTGTTCTTCCCATTTTACTTGCATCCACCTCCTACACTATTTCTGATCTTTCATCTATGGCCTCAATGTTATTGTTACTGAATTCTTGTTGTTTGTTGTTGCTTTCCTACTCTCTTATTGCTTATTTGTTTTGTTTGGGTGTTACCTGACTTGTGTTTTGATCTTTTTATGCATGAAAACTGCTTTCTATGCACTCATTTGTACTTATTGCTCCCCCTCCTTTTGTCTTTTTTGTACTTTCATTATCTTTTTTATTTGATAATTCAGTTATATCCACTATTGTTTACTCCTCCACCTCTGTGTCTAATACTGCAAAAGCATTGCTTGTCTTCATTGTTGCTTCCTGCACCTAGCCTTCCTTTCCTACTTCTGCTATTATAATTCCTGATTTGTCTTTGATGTATATATTTTTCCTCCTTAACATCCATACTTTTTTCCCCTAATTATTCCATCCTCTATTATCCTTCTTCTGTTGATTATTATCTTCATCTTCAGCTTTTTCCGTCTTCATCTCCTCTCTGTGCCTCTTTTGTAATTCTGGATTTAAACTCCTACATTCAGCTTCTCCATGACCTTGTAATTTGCAGTGTTTACAGTACTTAGGCAAATAATCATAATTGATCTTAATCCACTTGGATTTGCTTTTGCTAGTTTGCTCATCTATTTCTGCTATATTAATTCTGCTTAGGTGATTTTCTAATAGATCAATTTGTACTTTTACCTTTGCACAACTAGGCCTTGTTCTATTTGCAAATGTTAAATCTACTGTCAATGGTTTTCCTACTGCAGTTGCCATTGAAAACATAGCCTCTCTTGCAAAGAAGTTAGGTGGTAGCTCTGGAAAGCTAATCCATGCCACAACTATAGGTGTTTCCTCTTCAGGATTGAACCAATGATCCTAGATCAAGGGCCTCATCTGACATTATCTCGCATGGACTTCCAAATAGTATGCTGGAGTGGCAATATCTTCACATAGTTCTCAAAAAGTGACAGTCTGGTCAATATATACATCTCATCAATTAATCTAATGGTGGCTCTACCCTTAATAGCAAATTGTACTAGTATTATATCCTTCAGTCAACCATTCCTTTTTTCCTTTCATTTTCCGCGATCCTTCTTTCCACTATTTTTGCTATAATGATAGAGATAAAGCTCTTTAGATGGTTTTTTTCTATTGTATAATTATTTTGTAGCAAATTTTCCTCGCGGGAAAGCCTCCTTTCGAAGATGAACCTAGATTAGATCACCTTCTTTGAACTTAGAAAACTTCGATGCTTGTTAGATTGATCTTGATACATCTCATTTTGCTTAGCAATTTTGTCGTTCAAGGGTGGAAAGTGACGAAGAAAGAGATGTAGAAATAGAAACAGCTTCTGAAATGAAGGGGACTAAATAGGAACAAGAAGATCCTTATCCTTCTTCTTCCCTTTTTTGGAAGAAAGGTGGGATCCGGACAAAATCTATGAAATGTATCAATTATGTCATAAGAGAATTTTCCCAGTACTGCATATTTTAAATCCTCCTTAATAATCATCTGCTTTACTTCAGTAGAATTCCAGGCTATGCATGGTTCCCCATCCACAAAATTAATAGTTTTGGATGGGATGATTATCTCCTTTGTATTTTGGTCTGTTGTATGTGTTTTTAAAAGGTTTGCATATTTTAGTTATGGTGAATTCTCAATAGGCAAATCCTTAGGATCAGATTAGGGTTGGTTATTTGAAGTACCAGACGTACTTGCATTATGTGTTTTGGATGATAATGATGGAAATGTTGTATCATATGTAATAATTTATGGTATTGGCAGGGGATTGGTATTGGTTAAAGGTGGAACAGCCTCTAAGGGAGGCTGTCCACCTACCGGAGTGGTCATAATGGCTAGCGGCGATGGTGTTTTCTGTAGGTATTAAGGGTTCAGGTTAGGGTTTGGAGAGGACCTGCAAACATCGGTGTAAAAATTTTCATATGATCTGATACAAGTCTCTTGTCAAATGAAATGACAAAATACCTCTGAGATATTTTCGTAAAATCATATTCGCTTTGTGTAAAGTATATTTCACTTCGTACGTGACCTGGAAACCTTGAATAATTAAATAAAATTATTGGAGGGTAAACATTAAGTGTCAACAACTGCCCCATCATTGTTCGGGGATGGCTAAACAATCCCTGAGTGACGCAATTTGACTGACCTAGTTTTTAGCCGACCAATAGGAAATTACTCCTCATTTTTATGCAATTTCAGAAAATTGTGGCCTAACCCTGGTCTCAGGGTTTCCTATATATCTCATGTTGCATGATAATTCAGGCCACTTGTAGTTCGACTCGACTAACTAATAAAAAGTCGTTAAGACAAAAGTATCAAACCAGAAAATTCGATAATGATTTTGTTGGAATGTGACCAGTCCTCCGAGATTGAGTGGCCTAGATATCCCCAGTTTTCGAGAATCATGTCACTTGTAGTTTGACTCGATGGCTCGAAAAGGGTTATCCCTCATTTGGGAATCCCTTTGACCCTTCTGGTATATGCCTGACTTGTTATGGGTTTTTAAAAAATTAAAAATCTTTGTGATTTGCGAGAGAGGTTGGTCCTGAGTGATGTTCAAGCTCATGTGCATAGAGCTTGACTATCGTTGGCACATATTTTCAACTGGCTGCCTAAGAACAAGTTTCATGTTTGCTCCGCATGTATCTGTATCTGGTCTTTCTGCTTTCCACCTCCGGTAGCTTTGACCTATTTTGATATGCTGAGACCTGCGTGTTGGTTATTCTTATATTATTTATACCTATGAGGATTTGTTGTTGCACCCTCTTGGGTGATTTATTTTTAGCAGGTGACACTTCCAACACGGTCTGGCTCTTGTTGATTTTGTTGAGCAAATGCTATCTACGACACCGTCAGGCCCTGTAGATTTGAATATTGTTTGAAGAGATGCTGCTTATGACATCATTTAGCTCTGTTAACTTACTGGGGAGTGTTTGTTGACTCTATGATGTAATATTTATTGGAGCGTATTCCACTTCCAACATCGTCTAGCTTGTGTGTGAATGACCCTTTCGGCATGCAGCTTGACTCCTGGGAACGAAGACTGCAGCTTTTGACTAGATTTATATCGTTCAGACTTTAGGGTAAAGATGTGGCCTTTTTCTACCAGAATTACATCACTTGATGCTTGGAGTGAAGACTGCAACGTTGTGACTGGAATTACATTGCTCTAACTCTTGAATGAAGACTATAACCTTTCATTTGGAATTACATCATTCTGACACTTGGAGTGGAAAGTGCAACCTTTCGACGGGTTCTGACCAGAATTATATCATTCAGACACTTGGAGTGAAGACTGCAACTTTTCAACTGGAATTACATCACTCTGACACTTGGAGTGAAGACTACAGTCTTTCGACTAAAATTACATTACTTTGACTTTTGAATGAAGACTGCAGCCTTTCGACTGGAATTACATCATTTCTGACACTCAGAGTGAAGATCGCAACCTTTCAACCAAAATTACATCAATCTGACCCTTGAATGAAGATTGTGGCCTTTCGATCGGGATTACATCATTCTGACACTTGGAGTGAAGAATGCAGCCTTTCGACCAGAATTACATTACTCTGACCCTTAAATGAAGACGGTGGCCTTTCAATCGGGATTACATCATTTTGACATTTGGAGTGAACACTGTAGCCTTTCGATCAGAATTACAATATTTTGACTCTTTAATGCGGCTCTCATGGCTGGATTATTTTGTGTCTTTGTTTTGTCAGTGCCTGGAAATCGTCTTCAGATGTCAAAGTGTCTTTCTGTTTTACCTATTTCATTTCATGAACAAACAAGTTAGCAGAAAAACCCGTCGTCCTCTTGAAGACGTTCTAGATGACCTTTGTTAGTTTCTTATGTGGTCGATCCATTTCGCTGACTCCCGCTGTGTTGTTCTCTGCTTTTCTAATTTTGACCCCTTTTTCGATCTCGGTATAATGAGAGAAAATATTTTGAAAAGAAATATTTGAAAATATTTTTAGAAAGCATGATTTGACTAAAATGTTTTATATATCTAAAATATGGTGAACTCAATGTCATGACATATTTTCTTCGAGCGAGGTTCTTCGACCGTCTCTGGCACGCTGCTTTTTCTCTTTTTCTTTCTTTGGTTAAATTTTTGAGACCCCCTCAAAACTTTTCCCCAATTGCAGATTTGGATCGGATGACTCTCGTACCAATTTGCATTGAAGGAATTTTTGAGTCCGTCTCAAAATTTATGCATAGTTTATGAGCTTGGACCGGCTGATCCTTTGAGCCAGTTTGTTGATGAATATTTGAGATCTTCTCAAAAATTCTGCCCAGTTTATACTTTGTGAGGCTATTTTTCGAATTATTTGATGTTTTTGGGCTTCCTAGGGGTTTCGTTGGATATTTTGTTTGGTGCGACCAAGCTCGAAGAGCGCCTACGTATCATATCTCGGGAATTATGTCAAAACATAGTTTGGAGTAAATATGATTCATTTATTGTTAAAATGCGACCGAGTCTGATGAACACATGTGTATCACGTACTGAGAATCAGGTTACTACGTAGTTCATAATAGGAATGATATATTTAGGTAATAATACAATCGAGTCCAAAATGGATGCCTTTGTATCCCCTTTTTGGGAATCAGATCCTCGCGTAGCTCGTTACAAAGAAATATGGGGGTTTGACAATAATAAGACCGAGTCCAAAATGGACGCCTACATATCCCCTTTTTGGGAATCATGTCCTATGTAGTTCGTTACTAGGAATGATTTGGTTTTCTAATGCAATTACAAGAAAATAAGTGATTACAAGCAAAATAAAAATGTGATTACAAATAAAAGCGATTACAACTGAAAGGAGTCTGTCTTCACGCATAATACTACTTGACTGCATATGAGTTGATTGTTTTGGGCCACTCTTGGTCATCCATCTTTGCGAGGACGACAACTCCTCCTAATAGTACCTTACACACCATGTAGGGCCCTTGCCAATTTGGTGCTAATTTTTCTTTGTACTCGTTTTGGTGCGGAAACACGTGCTTGAGTACTAATTGTCCTATTTTAAAGCTCCAGGCTCTTACCCTTCTATTCAAGGTGCATGTTGTTCTCTGTTTATATAACGGACCATGCACAGAGCGAACATTTTATTTCATCAATCAGAGCTAATTGCTCATATATTTTAGTACCCACTCTACGTTGTCTAATTCTGCTTCTTGTATGATTCTAAGCGAGGGTATCTCTACCTCGTTTGGTATCACCACTTTAGTGCCACAGACAAGCAAATATGAAGTTGATCTGATTGAAGTTTGAGTGGTTGTTCAGTACCCTAGAAATGCGTAGGACAACTATTCATGCAAACACTTGTAGTTGTCGGTCATTTTCCTTAAGATTTCCCATGTTCTATTTGTTGCTTCTATGGATTCGTTCATTTATGGCATGTATGTGATCGAATTCCGATGAGTTGTATGTAATTGTTCATAGATGTCTTTCATCAGATGACTATTCAAGTTGGCTCCATTGTCTGTTATAATTGACTCTAGGATGTCGAATCAACATACGACGTTGTTGCACATGAAGTCAACTACCACTTTCTTTGTCATCGACTTATGAGAAGTAACTTCCACCCACTTCATGAAGTAGTCTATGGAAACTAAGATGAAGTAATGTATGTTGGATGTTGATGGCTCTATGGTCCTAATGACGTCCATGCCCCATGCTACAAATGACCAGGGTGAGCTCATGACATTAAGCTCGCTTGATGGGACCTTGATTAGATCTCCGTGAATTTGGAATTGATGGCATCTTTTCACGAATCTGCTACAATCAGTTTCCAATGTCATCCAGTAGTAGCATGCTCTTAAAATCTTCTTGTCCAAGATGAACCCATTCATGTGAGGACCACAAGTCCCAACGTGTATTTATTCAAGTAGCTTTGTGGCCTGTGTGGCATTAACACATCTGAGTAGCCCTAGATCGAGCGTCCTCCTATAGAGTAGTCCCTTGTTCAGGAAGAAATCATTGGCCAATCTTCTAATGGTCTTCTTTTAATTAGATGTTGTGTTTTTTGGATACTCTCTCTTTTCTAGATATGTGCTTATGTCGACATACCAGGGTTTACCGTCGAGTTCCGCTTCCACATGGGAACAGTAGGCATGTTATTCACTGATGTTGATCTCCAACAGGTCAATGTGATTTCTTTTAGGACACTGAATATTGGATGCTATAGTTTCAAGAGCATCAATAAATTTGTTCTAATCCCTTGGTGTATGCCTGAGTTCGATCTTTCTGAATCAGTTGCACAATCTTTGTGCAAGGTTGACGTATGGCAAGATCTTCTCATTCTTGGTGGACCATTCTCCTCACACCTGATGAATTAGTAAATTTGAGTCTCCTATTACTATGAGTTCTTATATATCCATGTCGGGCTTCGCATTCTACCATGTTGTTTGTGCATTGGAAGTTGAGTTTGGCTGCCATCGGGTAATGTTGACCCGTTTCTGAAAGAAAAAGAACTCCGATCCCTGAACTTTTATAATTGACTGCACCATCTAAGAACATTCTACATCCTGAGTATGCTTCGACTATTTCTTCTTCAATTGCCATTACTTCCTTATCTGGGAAGTATGTCCTTAACGGTGCAAACTCTTCATCGACCAGACTTTTTTCTAGCATATTAGCAAATTTTTCCCTTGACAGCCTTTGCGTCGATTGGTAGCTTACGGGTTGTAAGGTTAATGCTTAACCTGGGCATATCCATGTATGACCACGTGAATACATTAACGTGCTCTCTAAGAAAGTTTATCAATGGTTCTTTTCTAGGTGCGTCTAAATGCGCACTTATCGTAGTTTCCTTAACCATTTTCTCATCTCCGAGATTGATTTCTTAGTTTCATCCAAATTAGGTATCCTTCTATTCTCATACCGATCTTCCTCATCTACGAGGTCTTCTAGTAACTTTGTCTCTTCATCATATTCCTTGTCATTTGTATCACTCAACTCGCTCGTCTCGTGACATGTCATGACATTATGAGTTTTTTTAATATTATTACAGAAAAATAAGGCAAAGCATCATTAGTATGTAAAAATATGTTATATATGTATATATAAATAAAAGATATTATTTTTGTGTAAATTGAGGCTTTTCATTGATTTGACAAAAGTACAAACTGTGGTCCGGACTCGGATCAACGTTGAGTCATTCCCATTTTTTGAACAACATGTTGAAAAGTAAAGACATGAATGGCGAATGCTCGGGCCTTAGCTGATGTCCACCAATTTTGGAAAACAAGTATAAATTCTTCTCTCTACCGAGGAACAAAAATTTGGGTGGAGGTCCAGTTGGTCAGCTGCTTCTCTAGGTCAGCGTCGCAGATTGTGGGTGCTTCGAAGCATTCCTCTAGTATAGCGGAACACTCTTTCTCTTGGGATAGAATCCCCAAACCTTTATCTGAGTCCTCTTCGTTGTGCATAGGTATGCGGATCGGAAATTACTAGTACAAACTCGGGAAAGGATTTCTCATCTGTGGAGGACCTCTCTAATTCTATTCAGCATTAGAGGCTTCTGCAGGGCTTGTTATGTATCCAAGACCAAAGCTGTACTTATTACCCGGAACTGACATCGGTTCTCGAATGCCTTTGAGCTCTCGTCCTAGGCATTTGTCGAGCTCAAACCCAATCTGGAGCATAGTTGCGACAACCATTTTGTAGGCCAGTGGCATCGGGATTTCCTCTATGTCCCTTCGGTGGGTAGATCCCACAAGTTTCCACTACGTGGAAGTCTGTGTCTATCGGGACTGCTTTTATTACAAGTATAGAGTTATTGGGGTAGTTGTGAATGCTACCCACTCCATGAATCACAACCTTATGGTTTTCCCAGATGAATTTCAGTGATTGATGGAGAGATGATGATACTTCTCCGGTGATATGTATCCATGGTCTTCCCAGTAGGAGATTGTAGTTTGCACTGATGTCCATAACATGGAATTCTATGGTGAACTCAGTGGGCCCCATTTATATATTGAGGTCCACTTCACATACGGGAACACGTTGTGCGCCGTCAAATGTTCTTACATTGGTATGACTCTGGCATATTTTTCCAATGTCATAGCCTAGTTGCTTCAATGTGTATTCGGGCCATATATTGAGCCCAACCCCATTATCGACATGTACTCGAGAGATCACCTTGCCTCAGCACTTAATGGTGATGTAGAGGGACTTGTTATGAGTCGTTCCTTATCTTACAATTCATCCAAAGTGAACGCAAACTGATGTGCTCTGATCACGTTGCCTACTATAGTAGCCAATGTTTCACTACTTGTCCCTGTTGGGATGTGGACTTTATCTAGTGCATTCATTAGTGTTACGCCCCGTAGTTTCACATCTGAATGAGAGTATACTCAGCCGACTATATTCGTGAGAACTTGAAATCATTTCCGAGGATTCGTATGATGTATAAGGATGTTGAGGAATATTTTTGAAACATTGGAAGTCAAAAGGATCAAAGGAAATACAACTCGATGAAGATTGATGAAGTTTCGACGATACGCTATGCATTTTGTGT
Organism: Anisodus acutangulus; assembly: GCA_029783415.1. NCBI lineage: Eukaryota > Viridiplantae > Streptophyta > Magnoliopsida > Solanales > Solanaceae > Anisodus > Anisodus acutangulus. Next base: position 833,657 of record CM056499.1, read on the forward strand.
CGCGGATGCCCTTCGACCTCGTGGATGTGGCTGCGGATTAGAGCCATTTTCAGCCACCTCACTGCCACCATATGCGTTGGCACATGCTGCAGGATATGGCCATATGTACCACATATGTGGTAGCATATGAGAGGCGGATGAATTGGCTATTTAAGGCAAAAAGTCGGCCAATTTCTTTCCCAATCTCATTTTTTATCCCACAAGTCCCAAACACTCTCCAAGCCCCATCCTACCATTAAATAACAATCCTTATAGCATCCAAGGTAATTCCCTCCTCTAAAGAGCAAGAACATCTTAGTAATCTTTTTAGCTAGCTTGGAAAACTTGTGAATCCCTTTGAGTTGGAGATGGAGGTTGTTATGGAAAACTTCTCTGCTGGTGAGGTAAAGTTTCATTCTCTTTTATGTGTCCTTTAGCCCTCTTAACTTAGCTTGAGGGATTGATGGAGATAAGTTGGATATTATAGGAGTTTGGTGATATGAACTTGGAATAACACCTCTTATGGTATGAAGTTATGTTAAACTTGTTGTTTGGTATTGTTGGATGAGATTAAGAGTAGATATTGATATTGAATCACGCTGGTAAGGTTGTGAAGTTAAGGAAGTAAATTAGGGATGATGATGGTGTTAAATTGAATAAGAATCCCTGGTAGGTAACCTTAGAACTCCATGTACGCAAGTTGTTCGATGAAATTCCTAAATGAAATCTCTAGTTCGATATGAGTTTGATATTAATACAAATCACTCATTTAATATAGACAATCTTTCAGCTTCATCGATGAGGTATGTAAGGCAAATTTTCTTTCTCGGCATGACTTAATAAACGTTAACTGAAAAGTAAAATCCCATATCTATGATATGATTTCTTTGATAAATTCGATCATATCACTCCTGAATTTCTCATTCATAAGAATATTTAAGATTTTATACATTCCAAAATGGTTGTATTGAAATCCTTGAATGTAGCGTCAATAATCATAGTTAGAGGATAACGACTATAGGTCACTCCGGCTCTACTTTAATGTCCTTCAAGTCTGGTTTGCATTGCTCTTACCTATATGTATCAATTTTCTCATCGAGTCACATTATAATCGGTCGGGTATGGCACTTATATATGTGTACCATTGCAGTTGGTTTTGATATTACCATGACCCACATATGGGTCGGGTACAACCGAATCTTCATCGAGGCCGTGTATGATATATATTATATTATCAACTACCCCACAGAGTGGCTTGATTTACAGACATGCATATATATATTCATACTTATGACAGAGTATGCCCTTAAAGGCTTCTTATGAGTTTTAGGTTGACTTCTGTATTCATATCTCTTACGTTATATCTTCTGTTTACATTTGTTATCGACCTTACATCTTTCGTATTGATTCCCCTTCTCTGGAGCACTGTGTTCATGCCCGCAGGTACAGACAGACAGAGCGGCGCTCCTCCTTAGTAGGTTGCATGTTCAATTGTGGTTATCACACTTCTCTCTCTCGGAGTTGTTGTAGAAGAGTCTTTAGGTACTGTTGTATATATATCACTAGCATTTTAGGTATGGCAGGGCCCTGTCCTAACCAGTTGATGTATTGTGTCACTCTTAGAGGCTTGCAGACTTATGTATATTGGGTTTGTGTATGTCGTGGCCTCGTCGGCCCCTTTTTGTTAATAGTGTACTCTTCTTGTGGCCTTGTCAGCCTTGGTTATCTGTATATATATCATTCTAGGACTTTTCTGCATACAAGTTGTCATATATTCTTGGCTTATACAGTTATATAAAGGCATTTTCATTCTAAGTCTTATGTTACAGATTCCCGATACTATAGCGGTTGGCTCAGGCCTTCCGGTGCTGGGTGTCGTCCATACCCCCCAAAGTTAGGGTGTGATAAACATTGTATTAGAGCATATCTATCATATGAAGTATGTGAGTTGTATCTAGTAAAGTCTTGTTATGGGTGTGTTATGTACCACCCTTATAAGCATGAGGCTACAGAGTATTTAGGATGCTTACTCTTCTTCTTGATCTAGATCGTGCGGTAGCGCTGAATCGTAAGTGTCCATTCCTAATCCTTATCTTATTTATATTCTCAGTTATGCCTGCTACTACTAGATGGAAGGAGGCTCTGTAGAGGTTAGACGAGAAGGCGGGAGAGGGTTCTATTCAGGTAACACCCGCTGACCCGGGGAGACAGGAGCACCAGCATAAGGCTATATATAGGGCCTCCAGGACTCCACCTCCACCATCACATCCAAAAGGGCACAGGGGAGCCGATGTACCTCCAGCTCCTCCTCTGGTTTTCCTTGATCAAGATCTATATATGTGGAGTGTGGTGCAACTATTAATTGAACTTGTGGCCTCTCAGGCCTAGCGTCAGACTCCCGGTATTGTTGAGACAGTAGAGTTGGCTTCCTATAGATTGCGGGATTTGTCCGCAACCTAGTTTGAGACTTGGGAGCAGACTCGGAGACCCCAAGCCCTACTTATGGGCTAGAGGGAGTTCTCCGAGTCATATTACAATAGTATTTTCCGATTGAGCTTTGACAAGCCAGGCGAGATAGGTTCTTACACTTGGAGCCGGGTAATATGAGCGTCCGAGAGTATAGCTTGCAGTTCAACTTCTTGGCTAGGTATGCTCCTATGATTGTTGTTGATATGAGCGACTGGGTATATCAGTTCAATAATGGTTTGGGGAAAAACTTGATGAATGAGTGCAGTATAACTTCTCTGAACCCGAAAATGGATATCTGCAGCATACACGCCTATGCATATAATATAAAGGAACGTAAGAGGCAGCAGCGGGCCAGTCGAGATCATGATAGGGGTCAGCATAAGATGGTCTATTCCACAGGTGATACAAGGGAGTTTTGAGGTGGATTTAGGCCTTAGTTTCCTACACGTCCATCTTATCCGATGACTAGTGCACCACCGTAGTTTCAGGGCTAGCATCGTGACCCGACCACTTATTCTAGTCAGGGTCAAAGTTCGCGGGCATCAGGCTCTAGTATAGAGGAGAGTCTAGTAAGGCGAGGCCACCAATGTCGTATTATGGTTGATGTAGTAGGACTCATTTCAGGAAATTCTGTCACGGTTCGGATGTGTGTTATTCGTGTGTGCAACCTAGTTATATTATGCGCTTTTATCCGACTAGGGGAAGAGGTGGTATGGCTTAGTCGACAGGGTCTGTAGCAGTTTCGTTTTCATCGGTACGCCCTCTTGGGCAAGGTATACAGACATCAGTTGGTAGAGGTAGAGGGAGGGGCGTAGCGTCTTGCTTAGGCGATCCTCAGAACCGCATATATGCTTTGTCAGGCGAACAGGACCTCGAGTCATCTCTAGATGTAGTTACAGGTATATTATCCATCTCATGTCTAGATGTATATGCTTTGATAGATCTGGGTTCCACCTTGTCATATATTACACCCTTTGTTGCTAGTAAGTGTGGAAATGAACCTGAATTGTTACATAAGTCGTTTAAAGTGTCGACGCCCGTGAGGGAGCCCATAGTTGTTAGGCGAGTATATAGGAATTGTGATGTAAAGATATATGATCACCATACTATAGCCAACTTTAATGAGCTGGAAATGGTGGAATTTGACGTTATTATGGGTATGGATTGGCTGGCTTCTTGTTGGACGAAAGTTGTTCATTTTAATTTTCCAAGTGAGCCTATCGTGGAATGGAAGTGCAATGTTGTCGTGCATAAGAGAGGTTTATTTCCTACTTTAAGGCTCAAAAGATGATCTCGAAATGATGTATATACTATCTCATGCGAATTCAGGACAGTCAGTTCCTGTCGTTAACAAATTTCTTGATGTATTTCCTAACGAACTTCCTGGTATTCCTCCTGAAAGGGAAATTGATTTCTCTATCGACGTACTTCCAGATACCTAGTGATGTAAAAATCTTTGTGAGCTTAAAGTTCCAATTTGACCCTCAAGGTGATAAGCTCAGAGTTCCAAAGATGGTTGATCATCCGATGATAATATGCTTAAAATGGCATGGAAAATGGAGTGGGGTTGGACTTATCACGTGAAGATCTAAGAAACATGTTTTTTATTCGGCCTTCTTATTGGTCTTAGCCGAGACCATATTTGTCTTTTAGGTTCTTTTTATTTCTTAGCTTAGCTTTTAGTTCTTCTTAGGACATATTTAATGAGCCATATAATAGGAAGGAATGACCAAGCCTTGTAATAAGGTGACTAGGTCGTGTGAAGTGATCAAGCCGAGAGGACAAGGACAAGAATCATCTAGAAGTTAAGGCTTCCAAGAAGATGAAAGGTTGGCTGAAATGCTCACTTCCATTTGGCCAAAGAACATGTTCAAGGAATGGAATCTTCCAAACCTATCCTAAGAATATGACATTTATGAAGAGCCCAAGTTCATGCATTATTCTTCATGGAATCCACAAAGGGAGTGTGAAAGATTCATCCTTTGTCCCCAAGAAAATCCAAGACCTTTCCCATTGTCTTGGTTTGGTCGAAACACCCTTGGTCACCAAGTAAACCCAAACCCATTCTCATTTATCCACACTTGGCCGAAAGTTTACATGTAGTTTGTGTCTTTTAATTTATCTTCTAGAATGGTCTATTTACTACTATAAATAGGACCCTTAGGACATTGTAAAGATAGAGAGAGTTGTTGATATATAAAACTTGAGTTTTTACTCACTTTGCTAAGTGTTTCAACCCGGGGTTGTAATTCTTAGTTGGTCCTCCGGGAGGATCATTTATCTTGTTACTTTCTAAGGTTCCAGTCATCCTCACTTGGTTAGTATTAAGCATTATAGTCATAAAACCTCAATCTAATCCTTGTCTAATTGACCACAATATACTTGGTGTCGACACGAGCAATAAATCGCTTGTGTCTCTATCCAAGAACCTTATATCGACCGATTGTGACTTGGTTTGTACTCGGACTTTCTCCTCGCATTCCGTGTTCATACCTCATCCAAACCACTTCGTTCCTTTCGCCATAACGGCCCAAAACACTTCCCTAATCTTCACTACAAGGGTCACTACCCAAACCCACACATATCCAACCGTCCGCACCCAACAACCATAAACAGTCCACTAAAACCATCCCTCCCGAGACCTCACTATTTCGGTTCATTTCCGCTACCTCTCCACCACCAAACCACCAAGTCTTGAACATCATCCTGACCTTCAACACACCCGCAACATCCCCATAAAATACCTTGACCCAATTCCTCATATAACTACCCAAAACAACCACTGAAACCCCACTGCCCGATAGTAACACCTCACCCGAGAACCCCACTTTGTGTTCTAATTTTGGGTTGACCCAAATACAACCAAGATCCGACCCTCTTATCCTCACTTACCCCTCCTTACATACATCACATAACCCATATATACTCCTCTATATCGAATGGCTCCTGCTGAGCTGATAGAATTGAAAGATCTTCTAGAGAAGGGCTTTAAGGCCCATCACTTCCCTGTGGGTTGCACTAGTGTTATTCATTCATAAGAAGGATGGTTCATTGAGAATGTATATTGATTACTGTCAGCTGAACAAGGTGACTATTAAGTATAAATATATATTTTCCAGGATTTATGATCTATTTGACTAATTGCAAGGTGACAAGTACTTTTCAAAGATTGATCTCAGATCTGGATATCATCAGCTGAGAGTTAAGGAGAAAAATATTCCAATGACAGCTTTCCGGACCAGATATGGCCACTGTGGATTTTTAGTTATGTCTTTTGATTTGACTAATGGGCTAATGGCTTTTATATATTTGATGAATCGGGTGCTCAAGCCATTTCTAGATGTCTTAATGATAGTATTCATCGATTATATCTTGGTATATTCTCGATTAGAAGTAGAGCATACGAATCATTTAAGAGTGGTGTTACAGATGCTCCAGGATCGTAAATTATACGCTAAGTTCTCTAAATGTGAGTTCTTGGTGGCTTTTCTATGACATATATTTTTAGATGAAGGCATCAAGGTGGATAGTCAGAAGATCGAGGTGGTAAAGAATTGGCAGAGACCCACGACTCCTACTGAGGTGCGTAGTTTCTTGGGATTATCAGGTTACTATCGGAGGTTCTTAGATAATTTCTCTTTTATTGCCGCTTCACTTACGAAGTTGATGCATAAGGTAGTGAAGTTGCAATGGTCAGATGCTTGCAGGAAAAGTTTGCAGGAGTTGAAAAACAGATTAACGTCTGCATCTATCCTGGTACTTCTTGAAGGATCTAAGGTCTATGTTATGTATTTTGATGCTTCCAGAGTGGGATTGGGTTGTGCTTTAATGCAGCATGGCATGGTCATTGCATACGCTTCGAGAAAATTAAGAAAACATAAGCAGAATTACTCCACTCATCATCTTGAGTTAGCGGTTGTTATACTTACTCTGAAGATATAGTGTCACTATCTGTACGGGTTCATGTTGCTATATTTACCGATCATAAGATCTTACATTATATATTCAGGCAGAAGGAGTTGAATTTGAGGCAACGAAGATGGCTTGAGTGGCTAAAAAGACTATGATGTGGATATTCTATACCATCCGGAAAAGGCAAATATCATAGCCGATGCGTTAAGTCGGAAGTCCATGGGTAGCCGGAAGCACATGGGAGTTGACAAGTTGGAAATGAAAAGGGATATGTACCGATTGCCTAGTCTAAGCATCTGATTGATTGATGTAGGAGACAGGGGTGTTATATTCCAGAACGCCGCTGAATCCTCCTTAGTAGCAGAAGTGAAAGAATGACAATTTGATGATCCAACCTTGGTAGGGATTAAGGAAGGAATTCCCTCTCAATAGAATCGGTTATTCGAATTTTCTCAAGACGGAGTCCTTAAGCATAGGGGCCAATTATGTGCGCCTGACGTTGCGGGACATCGAGGGAAGATTATGTTAGAGATTCATCAGTCTAGGTACTCTATTCACCTTGGTTCCACTAAGATGTACCATGACCTTCGACATTTATATTGGCGGAATGATATGAAAAAGAATATCGAGGAATTTGTCGCTCAGTGTTCGAACTGTCAACGAGTTAAGGTTGAGCATCAGAAACCTAAGGGATTGCTACATAATATAGAGATTCTGACATGGAAATAAGAAGTAATGAATATGGATTTCATTATGAGACTACCTAATTCACATTAGAAATTTTACTCTATATGGATTATTGTGGATAGATTAACGAAGTCAGCTCATTTTCTACCCGTCAAAACTATTTATTCAGCCAAAGATTATGCTCGATTGTATATCAAGGAGATAGTCTAACTTCATAAAGTTCCGGTGTCTATTATATTTGACAGAGGTGCCCAGTTTACAACTAACTTCTGGAGGTCCTTTTAGAAAGGTTTGGGTACTCATATTAGCCTTAGTACAACTTTTCATCCACAAACCAATGGAAAGCTGAGCGCGTTATTCATATGCTCGAATATATGTTGCAAGCTTGTGTTTTAGACTTCAAATGAAGTTGGTAAGATCATCTACCGCTTATTGAGTTCGCTTACAATAACAGTTATCATTCTAGCATTCAGAGGCGTCGTTTGAGGCTCTATATAGATGGAAATGTAGGTCTCCTATTGAGTGGTTTGATGTTGGTGAGACAAAGTTACTAGGACCAGACTTGGTATAATAAGATGTTGAGAAAGTGAAAATGATTCAGGAGCGATTGTTGACAGCTTAGAGTTGACAAAAGTCCTATTCAGATAATCGGTGATGAGATTTAGAGTTTACTATCGGAGACTAGGTATTCCTAAAGGTGTCGCCTATGAAAGGAATGATGAGGTTCCGCAAAAATGGCAAGCTTAGCCCCAGGTACATCAGACCATATCAGATTATTCAGAGAATAGGCAAAGTAGCCTATAAGATTGAATTGTCCTCGGAATTAGAAGTTGTTCACCCCGTGTTTCAGGTACCTGTACTTCATAAATATCTGGGCTATCCCTTCTGAATCACTCCTACTGAAGATGTTCAAGTAATGGAGGACATATCCTATGAAGAAGTTCCCATTGCTATCCTAGACCATCAAGTTTGTAAGTTACATACCAAAGAAGTTGCTTCGGTTAAGGTACTTTGGAAAAATAACAATGTAGAGGAAATGAATTGGGAGACCGAAGAAGATATGAAGTCTCAATATCCTTACTTGTTCCAGACTTCAGGTTTATATTGATTTTAATTCGTATACCTTGTTTAGGTGCTAATGATGAGGCATGTATGGAAGGCACAACTCAAAGTATAGCATATGATAGTTAAGGTAATTCCCTCCTCCAAAGATCAAGAACATCTTGGTAACCTCTCTAGCTAGCTTGGAAAACTTGTGAATCCCTTTAAGTTGGATATGGAGGTTGTTATGGCAAACTTCTTGGCTGGTGAGGTAAGGTTTCATTCTCTTTTATGCGTCCTTTAACCCTCTTAACTTAGCTTGAGGGATTTATGAAGGTAAGTTGGAGATTATAGGAGTTTGGTGATATGAACTTGGAAGAACACCTTTTATGGTATGAAGTTATGTTAAACTTGTTGTTTAGTATTGTTGGATGAGATTAAGAGTAGATATTGATATTGAATCATGTTGGTAAAGTTGTGAAGTTGAGGAAGTGAATTAGGTATGATGATGGTGTTAAATTGAATAAGAATCCATGGTAGGGTAACCTTAGAACTCCATGTACGCAAGTTGTTCAATGAAATTCCTAAATGAAATCTCTAGTTCGATATGAGTTCAATATTAATACAAATCCCTCATTTAATGTAGACAATCATTCACGCGTGCGAGGCTACTCGAAATATAGTCAGCTTCATCGACGAGGTATGTAGGGCAAACTTTCTTTCTCGGCATGACTTAATGAATGTTAACTTAAAAGTAAAATCCCATCTCGTGTAACCACTAATGATATGCTTTCTTTGATAAATTCAATCATATACCTCTTGAATTTCTCATTCATAATCATCTCTAAGATTTTATATATTCCAAAATAGTTGTATTGAAATCCTTGAATGTAGCGTCTATAATCATAGTTAGAGGATAACGACGATAGGTCACTCCGGCTTTACTTTGATATCCTATAAGTCTGGTTTGTATTGCGCTTACCTATATGTATCTATTTTCTCATCGAGTCACGTTATAATCGGTTGGGTATGGAACTTATATGTGCATACCACTGCAGTTGGTTTTGATATTATCGTGTCCCACATCTGGGTCGAGTACGACCAAATCCTCATCGAGGCCTGGTATGATATATATTATATTATTAATTTCCCCACAGAGCAGCTTGATTTACATACATGCATATATATACTCATACTTATGAAAAGTATGCCATCAAAGTCTTCTTATGACTTTCAGGTTGACTTCTGTATTCATATCTCTTACATTATATCTTCTATTTACATTTGTTATTAGCCTTACATATTATGTACATCTTTTGTATTGATGCCCCTTCTATAGGGCACTGTGTTCATGCCTGCAGGTACAGATAGATAGAGCGGCGCTCCTCCTCAATATGTTACATGTTCAACTGTGGTTATCGTACGTCTCTCTCTCGAAGTTGTTGTACATTAGTCTTTAGCTAATGTTGTATATATATCACTAGCATTTTAGGTATGGCAGGGCCTTGTACTAACTTGTTGATGTATTGTGTCACTCTTAGAGGCTTGCAGACTTATGTATATTGGGTTTGTGTATGTCGTGGCCTCATCGGCCCCTTTTTGTTAGTAGTGTACTCTTCTTATGGCCTTGTCAGCCTTGGTTATCTGTATATATATCATCTAGGACTTTTCTGCATGCATGTTGTTCTATATTCTTGGTTTATACATTTATATAAAGGCATTGTCGTTCTAAGTCTTATGTTACATATTCCCGATACTATAGCGGTTTGCTCAGGCCTTCGGGTACTGGGTGTCGGCCATACCCCCCAAGGTTAAGGTGTGACAATTAGAGCTTGATGGTGTTATGTAGAGCTAAAATGCAGTGACATTACCGAGATACCTATATGTATCTATTTTCTCACTGAGTTAGGCTATAGTCGGTCGGGTATGACACGTATGTGTGCACATCACTATACTTGGTTTTGATATTACTGAGTCCCACATCTAGGCCAGGTATGATTGAGTCCTCATTGAGGCCCGATACGATATATATTATGGTATGCACTGCCCCACAGAGCGGCTTGAGACATGCATATATATTCATACTTGTGACAGGGTATGCCCTTAGAGGCTTCTTATGAGTTTCAGGTTGACCTCTGTTTTCATATCTCTAACGTTATATCTTCTATTTATATTTGTTATTTGCCTTGCATATTCAGTACATCTTTCATATTTATGCCCTCTCTTTGGGGCACTGTGTTCATGCCCGTGAGTACAGATAGACAAAGTGGCGCTCCTCCTCAGTAGGTTGCATGTTCAACTGTGGTTGTCGTACTCCTCTCTCTCGGAGTTGCTATACAGGAGTCTTTATGGTACTATTATATGTATATGACTAGCATTTTGGGTATGACAGGGCACTGTCTCGACTTATTGATGTATTGTGTCACTCTTAGAGACTTGCAGACTTATGTATAGTGGGTTTGTGTATGTCGTGGCCTCATCGGCCCCTTTTTGTTAGTAGTGTACTCCTCTTGTGGCCTTGTCGACCTTGGTTATCTGTATATATATCATGTTGGGACTTTTCTGCGTGCATGTTGTCATATATTCTTGGCTTATATGGTAATATAGAGGACTTGTCTCCACAAGTCTTGTGTTATAGATTTCTGATACTACATCAGTTCGTTCAAGCCTTCGGGTGCTGGGTGCCGTCCACACCCCCCAAGGGTGGGGTGTGACAATTAGGGCTTGAAGATGTTATGTAGAGCTCAAAAGTAGTGACATAACCGAGATTCTGGTCGGTGTTTTTTGCAAGTGCTCCACAATAGAGTAATCTTTCGGCTACATCATGTGCCAAAATTCTTCAGCTTCTCCATCGATGATGGGCCTTCTTTGACCTGTTTCTTTGCGGGGCACTCCTTGCGCCAGTTCTTCGAGAGTGTAGCATCTCCCTTATCTTGTTATTTTTTTAGTGACGGCTGCAATTTCCTTTTGGGGAGCCAGAACTACTTCTTGTGGTACATGTATCACAAATGGATCCTTTAGAGCTGGGATCAATACTTTGAGATTGGGATGCTCGTGCCGCATGAGAGATGCAAATGTACGCTCTAGGCTTTCAATACCCTCTTGGGCCAATGATTGTCGTACCGTCCAATCTTTCTCTCATTCTATCATATGGATAAGGTTGGTAGCATGATTAGGGAGAGGGTTTGTATTCACATTTGGCGTTGCGGCCTCCAGATTGATCTCATGTTTGTCCATCAGATCTTGCAACTTCTACTTTAGATTAATGCAATTTTCAATTGCGTGCCCACCCCCCCCCCCGAAACTATAAGCACAAGTTTGGTCAGTTCTGTAAAAGCGACTCCCTGGGTTGGTAGGCTTTGGCGGCACGATATTTATGAGATCGACAGCGTTTAATTTGGCGAACAGACTGGTTCGCATTTTTGGAAGTGGGGTGAGCATCTGAGGAGGCTCTTTCTCAAAATTCAGACGTGGCAAGTCGTATGTAGCCGGAGGCGACTGGTTATGGTGGGTTTTGGATCTTGATGCGCAGGTGTAGGAATATGATAATTTGGAGATGGAGCTTGGCAGGTAGGCATAGGTGTTCGGTAGTTTGTTGGTGGAGCTTGGTAGTTCGGCTATGCGTAATATACTGGCACAAGGCTGTAGGGTGACGGTATATAGTTTCTCGGAGGAGGAGATTGGTATACATCGAAGGATGATTGTGACCTTTTCTTCTATGACTCCTCGGCTCGGGTGTGAGAGATATTTGCTACGTCATCTTTCTTTTTATTTGTAGCTCTGGTGGATCTTGTTATGCCAGCTTTATTGACAATGCTGACAATCTTTCCAGTCTTGATGTAAAAATCCTCGTAATCTTAAAGTTCCAATTTGATCCTCTAGGTGATAAGCTCAGAGTTCCAAACATGGTTGATCATCCAATGATAATATGCTTAAAATGGCATGGAATATGGAGCGGGATTGAAGATTGGACTTGTTGATTTTAAGAAGAAGACATTTTATTCGACGTTCTTGTTGGTCTCAGCTGAGACCATGTTTTCTTTTAGCTTGTCTTTATTTCCTAGCATAGCTTGTAGTTCTCCTTAGGATATGGTGTAACATGTAAATAACTCCTATCTCCTATTAGGACACAATTAATAAGTCATGTAATAGGAAAGAGTGTGACAAGGCCGAGAGTTCCTACAACAAGAAGACAACGCCGAAAGTGACAAGGTGGAATGAACAAGAATGGTCTAGAAGATGAGGCTTCCAAGAAGACAATTCATGAACCAACTAGTTCATGGATTTGGATACCTATAATACATCAAGTTCGGCCTAGGGGATGAGAAGAGTTGGCCGAAACAACTCACCTAAAAACACAAATGCAAGGACTGGAAGCTTCCAAACACATTCCAAGAAGATGAGATTTTCGAAGAACCAAGTTTATGAATTCTTCTACATGGGAACCAAAGGGGTGTGAAAGAGATTGAGTTCAACCTTGTCCCCAAGTAAAAGCAAACCCTTTCCCATTTGTGGAGTTGAAGCCGAGAAGCACCTTGCTCCCAAAGCAAGGCCGAACCCTTTCCTGTTCACACTTGGCCGAAAGTCCAAGTAGTTTGTGTCCTTTAGTTTTCCTTCTAGATACGTCCATGTATTACTATAAATAGGACCCTTAGGATATTATAAATAGGAGAGAGTTTCATGATATATAAAAGTTGAGTGTTTGCTCACAAAGCTAAGTCTTTCAACCCGGGGTTGTTATTCTTAGTTGGTTCTCCGGGAGGACCTTTGGTTTTTGTGTGAGCCAAACCCCTTAGTGTAAGTTGAAGATAGGACTGTGTGACCTAGTTAAACCCAAGTTAAGGTTTCCATTCGGTGTAAGTCTTGGTTAGGACTGTGTGACCTAATCAAAACCCAAGCTCAAGGAACCCCCTTGGTTGCAAGCGAACGTTATAACTTGTGTGATCCAACCTAGCCTAAGCCTTGGGTCTATCTTAAGGTTTTTGACCTCTTTTACTTGGCTTGTTCATGAGCTTATACTTAGAAACCCCAGACTATACCTTGTTGAACTGGTCACCTTTATCTTGGTGTCGACTCGGGCATTAAAACCCCCGTGTCCATATCCTTGACATATCGATTGCCCCAAACACTTGGTTTGTACTCGGCTTTGCACCAAGCATGCCGTGTTCATTACTTGTCCAAACCACTTCATTATTTCTACTATCACATCCCACAAAACTCCATAAACATCCCCACCAATGTTTCCCAACCGAAACCTCCCACAAAGTCTCGTCCAATCCTGACAACACCAAACAGTCCGCATAACACACCTTGCCGACGACCTCACTGTTTCAGTTTTGTTCCGATGCCTTCCCATCATCAAACCACCAAAGCCCGACAATCAAAACAACCTTTAACGTGTCTAAAATAGCTCCACAAAACGCCTTGACCAAATTCCCTATACAACTACCCGAAATAGCCACCAAACACCAAACTGCCTGGCAGTAACACCCCACCAGATAGCCCACTTTGAGTCCCATTTTTGGGTTGACCCGAATATATCCAAGACCCGACCAACTTACCAAACATCAGCCCTCCTTACTTGCATCAGATTGGTATCATAGCGAGACCATCCCGTCCCACGCTATGACGATATGCCTCACGGAAAAAAAATTAGGAGGATCATCGGTGACATTCTTGCGAAACGTGCACAAGCCTTGAAAATGGAACTTGCGGAGCATGCCACAAGGGATAAATCTAAACCCAGGATTGTACAAAGCAGCCCAAGGCATGAGAGGAGTTGTACCTTGTTCACTAATCCATTGGATAGTCACAAAAGAGAGGATTCCCTTTTTATGGAGAAATCTGTAATCGAGGAGTTCGTGGAAGAAAATGTTACTCTTGCAAAGGAGCATGAAAATTTGGTACACCAACATGTGTTGAGTGTTCTTGAAGAATATGAGGAGACACAAGGAGAGTCATTATTTTATACTCGTTGCAAGGTAAGTGATAGTGTGTGCAACATGATCATTGACGGAAGAAGTTGTGTTAACTTGGCTTTCGTAGAGATGGTGAACAAATTGAACTTACCTTCCCACAACCATCCTAACCAGTATACTCTCCAATGGTTAAACCAAGACGAAGGGCTAAGAGTGGTAAAACAAGCTCTTGTTAGCTTTCGGATTGGAATGTATGAAGATAAAATATGGTGTGACATCCTCCCTATGGATGCGTGTCATATTTTATTGGGACCGTTTGGCAAGTCAAGGGACCCTGAAATCCCCTCCTTAGCTATAACATTCCAGAGTTATGCAGAACAGACACTAACCGTCCAACCTTGGCAACTTGATCGGAAGGTGCAACATAATAAAGAAAGGAATACATATTCTTTTCGAAAGGATGATAACAAAATCCAATTGGTGCCATTATCACCGAGTAAGCTGAAAGAGATAAAAATCTGGAGTGCCAAGAAATGCAAGACCAAGGCTCTCTCACTTGATGCATGAATGATAGAAGAAGAATCAAAGAAGGGGAGTCCTATAGACTCATTGGTATGCAAGGAAGGCCTCGTGGAGGACACGGTTGGTAATGCCGACCCTAGGGAACTCTTGAGGGATGCATGTGCGGATGAACTTGCAACCGGACCACTACCGGTGGACAATGTTGAAACTATTGTTGGTTTATTTCCGAGAGGTTCATTACCCAACCTTCAAGCTTATGAGAATAATTTGTTAAGGGCTAAGAAAGTGCAACAACAAGGGCAAGAACCACTAGACAAGGACTTTGTCCAAGAGAAGTCTAGTTCGTGTATAATGTCCGGCTTGTTGGTACCAACAGAAGATGGGACTTGGCACCCGTGTGTTAAGATCCAACATCATCATTGAGTGCAAGATTCCTATGCCGAGATTGAAATATTTCTTTGATGAGTCGAGTGGAGTCAAGTGGTTCTCCAAGATAGATTCAAGGAAAGGAGGCTGTCTAGGGGGAATCCAAGAAGGAGTTGAATGGAAAGTGGTTTTCAAAGCCACGCATGGTTTATCCAAGTGGCTCACGATGCCATTTGGGTTGTGGAATATTCCAAGATCTTTCATGGGTTTCATGCACATGGTACCACAATCATACGTAATATCACTCGAGGATTTTCATATGTATCAATCCAAGGTACGAGGTGGAGCTGATCGTGATATTAAAAGAATTGGTATCGGTTCAATACAAGACAAAGAATCCATTGCCTTCTCTAGTGGAATATTGGATGATGTACGAATAAATTCTTTTACCTACAACAAGGAATTTTATATGGTGAAGCCCTTGAACAATAGGGAACGTTTTGTTTGGCTTGGCTTGGCTTGGCCTGGCCTGGCCTGGCTTGTATTCGGATCGTGTGATCTGACCACACTTACGGATGGAAGGAATAATCTTATGCCATGGACGGATAGTCCTTGCAAGATATTGGCTTTCAAGAGCGAGTGCAAATGGCTTGTAGTACCATTTGGATTGTGTGACATTACATATTCTTCCTTGCGCGAGACACTTCGGCCATCCTTGGGATACTTAACATCATCTGAGGATATTCAAGTTAATCCACCAAAAGTGGAGACTATCCGGAGTTGGACCGAGCGTGCTAATTTAAGTGTGATAAAAAATTTTCGTGGCTTGACTTCTTTTTGTCAACCTTTCATTCAAGATTGTAGCCCTTTTGCTGCTCCTATCTCAAACATGAAAGTATTATGTGAAGTTGAAGGTGATACCATCTTAATTCAAGACGAAGGAGACATTTTGTATCTAGAGGGAGTATGTACAAAGAGAAAATAACTTTATGTATGTACAAAGAGAGTAACTTTAAGATTCATTGTAGTTTATAAAGAATGTTTTCTATGTTGTTTAACCAAACATAAAATCCCCTGAAATCAACATAAACAAATATAAATTACAGATAACAATAGAAAAAAGGTCAAAATACCTAATTTGATAATTAGACAGATCAATTACCTGTAAAGAAACAAAAAAGAAAGAGGGAGAGCAAAGCTTTTCTTATTTACAAAGGCAAAAGAGAAGAATCAGAAAGCTTAAACAAATAAAATTTACCTTATCTACCACAAAGACTTCTTGTCCATTGACATTCACTTCAAGATCAAGAAACATCCTTTTGAGCCAAATTAAAAAAAAATCCACCTCAAATTAAGAGCCCGTTTTAGAATTTACTTCACTCAAAGGGCATTAAAAGTTATGGTTTAATGGAGGATAATTAGCCACTTTAAATTATGTAACTAAGAGTGGTAGGGCCTTTCAAATTTCCATGACATGCGCATAGAGTTATAACTGAAAATTAGGATATGTACAGACATGCAGTCTTGGCTTTTAGACGGGAGAAAAAATACGTGACCTATTTAATTAATAGATTAAATGAGAGAAAAGAATGAAAAAATGCCAAAAACGAGATAAAAGACATTATTTACACCTCATTTAAGTTATATGAAAAATATATATTTTATATATTCCTTTATTCAGCACTCTTAATGAGGGAATTTTGAGTTTTTCATCAGTGTGTTAAAAATGATATTTTAGTTTCTTAACATATTATATTTTACATAATTAAGAGAGTTATGACTTTTGAGATTTTTTAACATAGTTCATAAATGAGAAAGTAATAGAGATCATGTCAAAAAAGGAGAAAAAAGATGGAGTAAATAAGATTCTTGGACAAAGAGAGGTGTCACATCATTTTTCCAGCCTAACTTTATATTATACATAGTTGATTTAGAAATATGAAAAAAACAATCGGTCAGCCTTCGATGTAAATTAAAATAGGGGATCGAGAAATAAATACATATAATTTTATTTACTAAAGAATATACTAAACAGCCTAAATAAGCAGAGCAATTGGATAAGTAAATGCTAAAAACTACGTATTTTGGTTTCTCAAGTTGGAATTAGCTTTGAAACAAAACACACTTCAAACTTTTTTTCAAATCAATATATTTATCTTTATGATTTTTTGCAAATAAATATTATCTCCAAATCTATTTTTTTTATCTTTACACTATAAGACCACTCTCCTATTTAAAAATATCATAACTTCAAATTTCTCTTTCAGCAAAGTTCATCCTTTTATCAATAGCAAATACCAAATACAGTTAATGTTGGAAATTTACTAATGTGGAATAAAGTTAATCCCATTATTTATGACTCGAACAATTGAGTCCCGCACGTCGAAAATATCATTTCCACACACGTGCTATCTTAGTGCCAAGTATCGAAAATTTCGTTAATGAAAGAGATATTGGTACGTAAGTGAAATATTTGAGACATAGAATGATGGATGGTTATTGGATAAATAACAAGTGTTCTACGTTGGTAAACAAAAGAGGGATTGTGCGAGGTGTAAGATGGAACGGGTCGAAAAGGGTCGCGGCGCCTCACAGACTGGGCCGCAGCGCTGGAACGCCGTGGCGCCCCCCTTGTAGCGCCACGGCGCTAATTCCTTGTTTGGCTTCTGGAGCCGCGACGCTAAATGTTGCAGCGCCGCGGCGCTTCCCAGGCAGTGTTTGCTCGACGGAATCCCAAATGTTTGGATGTTGAGGTGGTTTCAAAGGCATTGAATTCACCCAATAATGGTCATTACTTGGACCATTATGTTGCTGCATTACTTGGGGGTTAAATGTCACCCATTACATGGTAATTGATTGCCATTATGGGGCGTTTGAAAGGCCATCTTGCACACCTATGAACAGAAAAATAAGTTAACAACACCACAAAGAGATCAGGTTTTCCTGATATCAATCCTTCTCTTAGCAATCTTCATTATTTATGTTCTTCACTGAGATCATTTGTGTAGGCTTTGCACACTTGATAGTTTGTTGTTTCATCTTGGGAGACTATTCTCCACACATCCATAAAGCCTATATACGGGGGCAATCTTGTCTTAAAGACAGAGAGTCATCTCTCGACTCAGCCGGTGGTGTTGTGATTATCTAATTGGTTGCTAAGTGTTTCAGGTGTTAACTTATCAGACGAAGGACTCTAACCGTTCATATTCTCAGCGGATCTACCAACCACAAGTGTAGCAGTTCATGTTCTTGTATTCCCGAATACAAGATCCATATTTGAAGTTTCAATAAAAGATCAAGATATTGACAACTTGTTGTTATCCTCTTTGTTTTTTATCCTTTCGATCACTGTAATAGTTATTTACTATTCCCGTACGAGCTTTACATATTCCAACAATTTTAAGACAAGATTGTGTTAGTGATTCGAAAGATGTTGGTCGACAAGTATGTGACCAAATCTGGCTGTGGTTTTCTTCTTGAAAACAGTTCTGTTGACAGTTTTGCTAATAGTTCAAACACTGTCTCTGTCAACAACCGTGCTTTCAAAATTGGTCCTAGTTATGGTTCTCTCTTTGACGACAGTTACAAGTCTGTTTCCGTTAAAGGTGGGATCTCTAGATCTGATGCGGAGCTTCAAGATACTGCTGATAGTCATGCTAGTACTGCTAAAGATCAAGGACGAGTTGGTGTCACCGCTCCCGATGGTGGTGGAAACAAGCGCCCGCGAGAGGCGGATGATGTCAATTGGGACAAGAGGAAAATGTTGAAGATGATGTTCTATCATGTAGCAAAAGGCCTATATCTGTCCCAGACAAAGGATCCAAATTATGGTAAGGAGGATGTGGACACTTAGTCTGAATGAAGTGGGACAGAATCCAAAAAGTCTAAGTTAATAATCCTTCTTTATCTATAATGTGTTTAGTTAATATCTGAATAAAAGTGTGTAAAGCAAGGCTGGGAATATGAAAGTGTTTTCATTAAAACTTACATTCCCCACACTCTAAAATCAGATATTGAATCTCCTTCCTTCCCGGTTAAACATTGGACTATTATAAACAAAACTTAAAAGATCCGTTCTTTTTTAGTGTAATTATGACCAGTGTGTAAAGTATGTTCGCACATACGAAGGATAGAGATCCACTTACTATGCGAAAATTGTTACCACTCTTAAGTAAATGCCAGGGATTTTCGTGGGCACCAATCACAAGGGAAGAAGACAAAGAGATAATGGCTTATCTTAAGATGTTGAACCTGTAACCTATCTGACAGAATATCCTTCAATTAATAGGATGATATGGACACTCAGTCATATAAAGCCTACGGGCGACTGGATGAGCCAAATTTTATTTAATAAGGATGATACTAGACACTCAGTCGTACAAAGGCTACCGGCGACTGGAGTGGGGACAGAATTCATTTGACAGAAAAGTAATGGACACCTAGTGAGGTAGGCCAGAGTTTCAAGGTCTTAAATGATCTGAAAGAAAGGCAGAAAAGTAATGGACACCTAGTAAGGTGGGCCAGAGTTTCTAGGTCTTAAAATGATCTGAAGGCCAAAAGATAGGCAGAAAATAAATTAGACACTCAGTCTGCCTAAGCAACTGGAGTGGGCCAGAGTATCTAGATCACATATGATCCGGTTACGCCCTAACCATGGGCAAGAGGTTATTCATGTGAAGCAACGCCACCTCTAAAGTAGAAGGGGTTGGAGAGGTTGTCCTCAATAAGACTTCAGGGAATAGGATCACTTTAAAAGGAGGTGATACATGTCCCAAACTTGGTTTAAGGGACATTGTTGGTCAAGCTGGTTTGAGACTAGTCCAACAGGTCTGTAATAACTAAGAATGGTACAGAATGTCTGTAGCTAAATGAATGATATATTTGTAATATGTGCATCTATGCCATCATAGATTAAGACATGTCAAATATAAAGTCATTCAAAAGCTAACGAAGTTGAGATTGTTGCCTTCTGTCGACACAAACCCTCAAAATTAATGTGAGGTAGGCAAAGAGGCAAAATCACTTTTCCATTTCGTCAAAGGAATAGCGAAAGAAGCACCGCTCCTCTAGAACTTAGTCACACCTACATGGGTGATTTGAAGTTTGTACAAAATAGAGGGGGGAGACAATTACTTTGTGACCTTCATTGATGATGGTACAACGTATTGCATCATTTGTTTGTATAAAAGCAAAGATGAAGTTGTTGAAGCGGATAAGCGCTATAAAGCAGAAGTTGAAAATCAACTAAGCCTACGGATTGAGGAATTCGTAGTGATAGAGGGGAAGAATGTGAAGCATCGTTGATCAAATGACTGATCATTACTCACCTCAATCTAACGGTGCTAGCCAAGCGCAAATCCGTATGCCCAAAATATGTGGGGTAAGGTGATCCTTACCGCTAATGTGATTCTCAATAGAACTACGCATAAGGATAAGGATAACCTTCCATGTGAAACATGGAAAGGATCCCACCTACAAATATTGTGTTGTGGGGTGTCTTAGTAGAGGTTGAAATACAGAAACATGTCAAGTTGGACCTAAGACTGTAGATTGCATATCCACTGGATCTGCAAATAGCAGTAGTGCTTATCGCCTCTTGGTGTCAAAAAATGCTGAATAACTTTTCTTGAGAAGGAAAAAGAAGTAATTGCTCGAGGTTAATAAGAACCCGCGAGTGCCTGACTGTCCGGAACTAGACGTTCCGTATCTACAGGACTCAAAAGTTGCTGACTATCCGGAACTTAATATTCCAAATCTACGGAACTTAAAGATTCTAGATGTTGAACCGAGACAGAGCAAAGAGGGGACAAAGACTTGTTCCAGGCCTTTTAGCTTGTATGGTTGAGAATGAACAATGGACAATTAACAGAGAATTGTCATCTCCAGAACCGCTGCTTTGGAAAGAAGCTACAGAGAGAGAAATAGATTACATTATATAGAATCATACTTGTGTAATGGTTGACCTTCCTCCGGGAAAAGAACCTTTGGGTTGTAAAAGTGAGTACAAAGTAGATGGATCTACTGACGAGTATAAGGCCTCGGCTACTTGTACATGTGCTCCCCTGTGAATTGCTTAACATCCAGGGCCATTGCAGTCTTGCGTGATATGGATGTTGAAACAGCCTTCCTAACCGGAGAGTTGGAAGGGAAATATCATAGTTGATTTGTTGGACTGTTGGGATTCTTCTTGAACTTTCATTTTGGTCCCTGAAATGTTTACATTTTGGTCCTGGAAGTTTCAGATAAAACATAAATAATGAATCTGACAACAGAAACATTGACTCTGAAGTTAGAAAGCCAACATTTGGAAAAACCAACAGTCTGAAAGTGAAAGTCATATTGAAAAAAAAGTCTCGATATGAAAGATATGGGTATCACAGATGACATCTTAGGAATTGGGATTTCTAAGACATCTAATGGACTGGTCTAACTCCAAACTCAGTTGTGAGATAGTTGACAGTCTCGTTGAAGCCACCAATGGATATGAATCATAGAACTGATTGGATTCATAGTGCACCCATATACAAGAAGTGATATGTGCAGGTCACATGTAGTTCAATGTATTGTACACACTACAACGGACCTGGTATCGGCGTACAAAGCAGATCAGTTGAACTAAGGTTCACTCATGATTTTAGAAATGATCGATAGAAGGCGTTAAGTCCAATGACGATATCTGAAATATTCTCTTATCTACGAATTATGGTATTCTAGATGTCCAGTGGTTGTGGGAGAATACAGTTATGCAAACTAGACATCATATATGAAGAACACCAAAGCCACAAGTAAATGTGTATGGTGGGTCTTGGAAAATCCTCTAAGCAAACTTGCATCGGCCGATTCATGATGAAATCGGAGTTTATCGCTTTAAACAAAGAATGAAAGAAGTTGAGTAACTTCATGACTCCTTAGAGGACGTCCCTTATTGGGAGAAACCCGTGCCTTCGACAGTTATACACTGTGGCTAGACAGTTGGCTTTAGGAAGGGCACAGATGACAGCGTCTGGACATATCTATCGGAGACATAAGACCGTATGTTAGTTGATCATCACAGGTGTCACTTCCTTGATTACAAATCAAATGATATAGTGGACCCTTTAACTAAGGGACTACCCGAAGATCAAGAGTTCTGCCTGTCTAGGGGAATGGGCTTAAAACCCAAATAAATACGAACCTTTGTGGTGGTAACCCAACCATACTGACTGGAGATCCCAAGAATTTGGTTCAATGAGAAAACTAAGCTGCAAAAGGTTCAGTTGAGCGCTTCGGTGGAAGCAAGAGCACTTCGGATTATGATTTCCATAAAGAAACATGAATCCAAAGTCGTTCCCGCAATAGACATTAAAGTGCTTACCTGTATGGTGGGTAAAGGTTAAGCTTCCAAACCTTTAACAATCCTCAAACGATTGAGGTAAAGGTTGGGGAAACTTTTAATGATTCCTAACACTTGTGAAGTGGGGTATAGCAGGATACTTTGTACCAGATCTCCTATTTAAGTGCGAGGACAGGCCACCTCAAATGAACGCACTTAAGAATCCAAGTGTGTTCACGGCCACAACGGACAGAACAATAAGAAGAAATGAATAAATGGGAGGTATTGTGTTGGTACCATTGTCTAGGCTTACATTAAACACTGACGGTTCAAGACATAACGTTCACCGCGCTGTAAGTAAGTCCGATGGTATTCAACTAGGGAAGGTTCAAAGCGAAAGCTACTTCTCCTGATGCAATATCTTTTCGCTGAAAGATTGCTAAAAGTAGGCACCTTATGTGTGCGCCAAAATCTCTTTCAAGAGGGGATTGTTGGAAATTTACTAATGTGGAATTAAGTTTATCCCATTATTTATGACTCAAACAATTGGGCCCCGCACGTTGGAAATATCATTTCCATACACGTGTTATCTTAGTGCCAAGTATCATAAATTTCGTTAATGAAAGAGATATTGGTACGTAAGTGAAATGTTTGAGACATAGAATGATGGATGGTTATTGGATAAATAACAAGTGTTCCACGTTGGTAAACGAATGAAGGATTGTGCGAGGTGTAAGATGGAACGGGTCAGAAAGGGCCGCAGAGCCGAAAAGGGCCGCGGCGCTTCACGGACTGGGTCGCAGCGCCACAACGCTAATTCCTTGTTTGGATTCTGGAGCCGCGCCGCGGCGCTTCCCAGGCAGTGTTTGCTCGACGGAATCCCAAAGGTTTGGATGTTGAGGTGGTTTCAAAGGCATTGAATCCACCCAATAATGGCCATTACTTGGACCATTATATTGATGCATTACTTGGGGGTTAAATGTCACCCATTACATGACAATTGATTGTCATTATGGGGCATTTGAAAGGCCATCTTGCACACCTATAAATTGAGGCCTTTGGCTCAATTCTATAGAAGAACATGGAGAGACCATGAACAGAAAAATAAGTGAACACCACAAAGAGATCAGATTTTCCTGATATCAATCCTTCTCTTAGCAATCTTCATTATTCGTGTTCTTCACTGAGATCATTTGTGTTGGCTTTGCACACTTGATAGTTTGTTGTTTCATCTTGGGAGACTATTGTCCACACTTCTGTAAAGCCTATATACGGGGGCAATCTTGTCTTAAAGACAG
This sequence comes from Anisodus acutangulus, assembly GCA_029783415.1. NCBI lineage: Eukaryota > Viridiplantae > Streptophyta > Magnoliopsida > Solanales > Solanaceae > Anisodus > Anisodus acutangulus. The sequence continues at coordinate 857,161 of CM056499.1, forward strand.
AGAGCTATCTCTCGACTCAGCCAGTGGTGTTGTGATTATTTAATTGGTTGCTAAGTGTTTCAGATGTTAACTTATCAGACGAAGGACTCGAACCGTTCATATTCTCAGTGGAACTACCAACCACAAGTGCAACAGTTCATGTTCTTGTATTCCTGAATACAAGATCCATATTTGAAGTTTCAATAAAGGATCAAGATATTGACAACTTGTTGTTGTCCTCTGTGTTGTTTATCCTTTCGATCACTGTAATAGTTATTTACTATTCCCGAACGAGCTTTACATATTCCAACAGTTAAAAATTAAGTTCATTTAAATTAATCAAAGAAATGTCTTGTTATCCAACTTATTTTCCATTTCATAGCAAATGCTAATAAAACCATCATTTTCAGATTTTGCCTCTATTCGTTCAAAAACTATAATTTCCAAAGTTACACTGTGTCAATCCCTAAACAATTATAATCATATTCCTGAACAAATCTAATAAAAGAAGCTTTGCATTGTAAAGAAATTAAAACAAATTAATAGCAGTAGACGAAAGTTTATAGATTTAGAACCTACCAAGTTCTTTGATGTTGATGACATACCATGAATCATCAAACATTAACAAATATAGGGTAAGAAATGATTGTTAGGAAGATTGCACATACAAAATACATTCAACCAAGATAAAATATTCAATAAGACATGAATTTCACAAGACAAAATGATACTATACAAAGTAAAAAAAAAAAAAATACAGTGGACCTCATAGTGGAGAATTTTCTACTGCAGCCTTGTAGTGGAGCTAAAATGGATGAATTGGTCGACAATATGAGGTTTTACTTAATTGGCACATTACTACACATTAACTTTTTCTTTTTTAAATAATTAATGTGATTTAATGTGAGTAATGGATATTCTTAATTAAGAGTGAAAGTTGTGAAGATGAAGATGAAGATGGGTGAGTGATGGAGATGATTTTTTTTAAATAAATAAAATAATTGGAAAAAATGAGAAAAAGGTCGAAAAAGGAAAATTAAGATAAATAAGGTCATTGGTTATAGAGAGGTGACACACCACTTTATATATATATAACTTTATATTGGATATAGATATAGATATAGATATAGTTATAGATATTAATTTTAAAAAATATTTTACTTGATGTCTAATCAGCAGAAACCCTTGAGATCAAACTTGGGAAGAAAAAGTTACAAATAATATAAATCAAAGGAAAAAGATAAAAATACCAAATCGGATTATAACCTCCGCATTTATATTTCCTAATAAAAAATGGCAACATCTACAAAATAAAACCTAGTTGAAGGCAAACAAATATCAATAGGTTTTAACCTCAACCAACGAATTGTTTACTTCTAAGGATTTCTACATCTGTTAATTCCAAACTTTCTACACGCCTCTATGTTTTTATTTATATTTTATACTTTAATTAAATAAGAAAAATAATTAAAGTTTTTCATAATACATACTTAAAATTATTTATCAACTTAAATAATACTACTAATTGTAAAATAAATTTTGATATTGCCTTTTTTCCTAATTTGTACATATTTCATAATCAGGCAGGTTTCTGGGAAAATTAAATATATAGATTATGAAGAATAGACTCAAAAAACACTTGTACATTTGACAAATTCTCTTAAACTTTGTGCAATTACAGCTAAAGTTGTTTGACTGAACAACTAGAAGCTGTTGAGCTATATGAAGTAAATAATGATGATATGAAAATATATGTCCTATCTAGCATCCAACAATGTGATGCTTAATTCATTTCCAGAATGTTCCCCAAGCTTGCCAGATGAACTATTGACTTCACCGAATTGGCTTCTGCTTGTAAAAAAACCTGGCTCTTTAGGTAAGGGCAATGGAATGTCACTAGACAACATCAGCACAACTGATGACATGCTAGGTCTATCTTCTTGACACTGCTGCACACACAATAGACCAACATGGACTAATCTTTCCACCTCAGATAGGTTGCATGACTCCCTTAGATGTGTTGTTATTACTTCCAAAACCCTGCCTTCTTTGAAGTAGATCCACACCTGAACAGTTCATATTATGGAGTTAGATGCTATAATTTTTACTAACATGAATTTTGCAACATATAAGATTAGATAAGATGAGTTCCTACATGTCCTAGAAGATTATGGTGATGGTCTGGATGGAAGAACCCTCTATTTCTTGTCCCGCTTAAAATCTCCAGTACTAGAACTCCAAAGCTAAAAACATCTGATTTCACTGAAAATTTTCCTTCTTCTGCATACTCCGGAGACATGTAGCCGCTGTAGGATAATGTCAAACAAACAAAGTAAGTATCTTTTTTTTTTAATTATCTGGAACAAAGAAAGCTACGTATCTTTTTGGTGGAGTGCAAATAGTTCATTGGTTTAAAGATTATTACTATGTCCCAACCACTCTTGTTGTCATTGCTCCAGTCTCATTTCCTCCGAAACTTCTTGCCATGCCAAAGTCAGATATCTTCGGGTTCATATCAATGTCTAGCAAGACATTGCTAGGTTTAAGATCTCTGTGGATTATCCGCAATCTTGAGTCTTGATGAAGATAGATAAGTCCTCGAGCAATTCCATTAATAATATGGAAGCACTTAGGCCAATCAAGCAGTGACCACCTATCTGTATCTGCAAAAATCCATAGCTTATAATAGGATCCTTTCAAACATTTCGACAGATGATTCATGAAAAGCTAAGTGTGTTAAGAGTTCAGAGAAGTGAGAACCAACCAAAAAGGAACCAATCCAAGCTATTATTAGGCATGTACTCATAAATCAACATTTTTTCTTCTGCTTGAATACAACAACCAAGAAGCTTCACAAGATTCCTATGTTGGAGTTTAGCAATGAAGATAACCTCATTCTTGAACTCATCAGTTCCTTGCGCTGAGTATCTTGAAAGTCTCTTCACTGCAATTTCTTGTCCATCTTTCAGCATACCCTAGATATCCTCAGGCAGTTAGGTCAAAGAGCTTCTCTAGATTTTTTACTGAAAAATACCGAGTAAACTAGACCTTGACACTTTTTAGATAGCTTGTTTGAAGTGAAATTAACTTTTCATGACATTTCTGTTTAGGTAAAATAGGAGAATGGGAGATAAATTTTCTTACCGGAACTTGTGCTTTCTTTTTAAAGGTTCCTAAAGTTTGTCAATGTTCCATCATAGATAATATTTTGAAGATGTTAAGCAGTTCGGTTTGAGAAAAAGAAAGTGCTGCAGTTGAGAAAAAGAAAGTGTTGCAGTTAACATTGTTACCTTGTAAACAGGTCCAAAACCACCCTCTCCAAGCTTCTTGTTGAGTGAAAAGTTATTGGTAGCATCCAAGATAGTTGCAAAATCAAACAATGGTAAATCTAGATCGTCATCTTTGCTCTCATTAAAGCAGGACATTTCAAAGCTTCTTATTCCTCTTCCTGTCAAAATAAGGACTTAATTGGATGTAAAGAGAGAATTTCTAAGATTTACCATCAATTCAAGCCACTTATTTCAAATTTCAAAGCAACAAAACATCCGGTTTACCTTCGCTAAAACATTGTTGATTCTGTTCCTCCTCCTTTTTCTTCTTCTTTTGCCTTTTGTACAAGATCAAGCATAGGGTTGAGAGAAGACTTAATGCTGCCAATGGCAAGCTGATTCTCAATACCTTTAATTTCTCTTTACTGGAGTTTCCTGATGATTAATATAAATTCATTTGTGTGATAAGTAGGAATCCCTTTTCTTTTCAAATAATGTAGGAAAGCCTCTTTGTTTTTTTTCTCATTCAAAACTTTGGGCCTAACTCAACCCCAAAAGTTTACTCTTAAGGTGAGGATTGCCAAGACAATTTAGCGAGACAACAACCTATTTCAAATAATGCTCATTTATGACATTTAATATGATTAAGAAAACTCAAGACTGATGTAAACAAGCAGACCTGTACCTATCTCTGTCTCAGAAGAGTCCAACTTTATATAGATGTCCTGCCCACTAGCACCAAACTCTCTGATGTCCATCAGCTCATCAAACCAAAGCAAGCAGTCTTCATTTGTCCCTGTTGTGTCTAGTTTTGCGTGCGCCACACACGAACAGTTTCTCAAGCACAATTCCTCGCATGCATTAAGAGTCACTCCTCGACCGTACCAGGAAAATCGAGTGTCTGGCAACTTAATGCCTGAATACTTCAAGAATTTAACTTCCTTTTGGCAATTCAATGATGTTTTTCTGACACAGCCTCCTGACCAATTTCCCCTTGCCCATTCTGTTGGATCTTTGGGTTCAAATTTATCCAAACATGTGCAGATTGGAGTGTTGCCGCTGTTGCATAAACCATACGCGTGACACTGGCCATAAATGTCACAGTTATCTGCTGGTGCGCTACCAAAGTTATCCCAATTTTGAGTTTGATTATTCCATGTTGAAAGCTCTAGAAACCCGTTTAGTTGCATCACAACCCTTGCAATGACAGAGCTGTCTGTGATCTCATAAATGAAGTATACTTTATCGGGATCGGATACAACTATATAGTTATAAGTAGGACTTGGTAGCAGAGATGGTGAATTAGCAAAGCTTTGACCATTCCATGGTCCACCCCTGAAGCGTTCGATGGAACCGTTAATGAGAAATGGCTGTGGGAATCCACGGGGATCAAATATGAAACTAAACACACCCTTAGAGGGGTCATTCCTGCTCTTCCATGACCAGAGGGAACGGCTAAAACCAGTCTTAAAATCGAATCCAACCTTAACTCCAGGCAAAGCCGTGTCACCAGGATAGTCAAAACTCTGCCACAGGTAATTCTCAGTTGTATCTCTAACAACAAGATTGCCTGAATCCAGAAGCTGTGCTATTGGATTTTCCACGCGTCTGGTGGTATTGGAGAACCAAACAACACGGCCAGAACCATTTTGAAGAGTAAGAATTCCTTGCCTTGTAAAATTTAGCATACCATCTGTACCATTGAGCGGACTGTCTCAATTAGCAACCCATACCACTGTCCCTATGTTGTTGAACCATATTTCGAGGTATCGATTACTGGATGTTTGAGTTGGGGAGAAAAATCCCAACTCAAACTTTCCACCAGACGAAATAATGGTTTTTCCATCTGTTAAAGGTTGATTTCTAGGTATGGTATCTGCAGCTCTAGAAAGAATCAAAGCAGAAAATATGGAAGACAAGAAGAAATGAATATTCATTGTTCCCATGTGGCTGTTTTACTAAAGGAATTTGCAGAATTCTTAATTTCTTGTTCAAGAATTAGTCTGGGGTTATTGATGAAACATGATAATGTTAGAATTAGTCTGGTGGCTGAGATCAATTTGCTGTCAAAGAGTTGAGGCGACGGCTCTGACTAACATAATTGCGTTGCTATTTGGGGATGTCACATTGGTCAATAAGGCAGCCACCAATAAAGATAGTATTGTCCTTTCACTATTTTAATCATGTATAAATTATACATAAGTTAGTTATTTCATATTGTTGGTGGTATAAAATAATACATCAATTGATGTACTAATTTATACAAAAATTAAGTTATATATGGTTCATATTACGATGAAATATTAGAGAAATTATATCAAATTATATATCATGATTATTTTTCTTATACGTCATACCAAATGACCCCTAATTGTTTTACTGTTCCCGCAAAGGTAATTTACACGTGTAAAAATACATCTAAAACACTTTTATGATTTAAAAAAAAAGACAGCTCGGTGCATTAAGCTTCCGCTATGCGGGGTGTTCGGGGAAGGGCCGGACCACAAGAGTTTATTGTACGCAGTATTACCTTGCATTTCAGCAATAGGCTATTTCCACGGCTTGAACCCATGACCTTCTGATCAAATGGCAGTAACTTTACCAGTTACTCCAAGGCTTCCCTTCAAAATATAATATTTTTATGATTTAACTATTCTCTAAATAAAATCTTAATAAGGGTAATAATAGCAGTTATTGACTTGCAAGTTATGATTTTCTTTAGGGCAAAGGTCCAGATTTATCATCCATTAATAATTTCAGTCAAATTATCCAATCGTTAGAAGATTTGGTGCAAATATGTCTTATTCACTAATGACGGAAGTGTTGGAAATTTGTCTTTGGTGGCGAGGTGCGTCCACCCATATTTAATGACTTTTACACTAGGATTCCGCATGTTGGAGGCTTTATCTCTTCACACGTGCATAATCTACTAAGTGAGTAGATGACCGTAGGGCCAACGATCGTCAAATTTAGTTGAGAAATGAAAGAGATATTGGTCCACGAAGTAAGGTGTTTAGGCAGAAAATATGGTGTGGGACAAATCTACCACATCGGTGGAAAAAGAAAGAATTGTTCTTTTTATAAGTCTCAAATTTGGCTAAGGGTTTTGGACCCCAAGGGGTAACTCATGTGTTTGAAGGAGGGAGGACCTAGGTGTGCTTGGGTTCGAGGCTAAGCCCACACGCGCGTCGCCGTCACCCGCCCGTCCGGTCCGGGCTCAGGTCACAGGTCACGGGTTATGGGCCTTGGGCCTTGGGCCTTGAGCTTCTTCTGATAGACCCCCAAATTGTTTAATATTTATAGTTTGGTCCCTGGAGTTTCTGGAAAGATGAAATTGGGAACGACGAAAGGCAGAAAGTTTCTGCCTACCATTTGGATTGGTTTTTGGAACGTTAAAAACTCCATTAATCTGCCCATAACTCCTCCCTAAAAGCTCATTTATGTTGCACATTAATTAGTCATTACTTGGTTGATTAACTCCCCCACTAATGACTATAAATAGCCATTATTTGGCAGTTGAGAAGTCCCTCCCCTTATGCTATATATTGAAGCCTTTTGGATCAATTGTAGAGACAACAATACACAATATACACACAGAGACAAACAGAAGAGAGACACAAATTCTATCCAAAACGTGAGCAGAAACAGTGGACGAAAATAGAAAACTCTTTCTTTCTTTTCCATTCTTCAGCAAGTCATTTCGTGTTTGGTTTCTTCGTCAGAATCAACCTGTTTGCTTTGTAGTGTTGATTAGTTGTTGTTTTATCTTTGGAGACTATTGCCCGTTAATATAAAAGTATATATCAGTTGTGAGATAATTGACAGTCTCGTTGAAGCCACCATTGGAAATGAATCATAGAACTGATTGAAATCATGGTGCACCTATAGACAAGGAGTGATATGTGCAGGTCACATGTAGTTCAATGTATTGTACACAATACAACCGACCTGGTATCGGCCTACAAAGCAGATCAGTTGAACTAAGTTTCACTCGTGATTCTGGAAAGAATCGATAGAAGGTGTTAAGTCGGATATGATGATATCTGAAATATTCGCTTATCTACAGGTATTGGTATTCTAGATGTCCAGCGGTTCTGGGAGAACACAGTGATGCAAACTGGACATCAATTATGAAGAACACCAAAGCCACAAGTAAATGTGTATGGTGGGTCTTGGAAAATCCTCTAAGCAAACTTGCATCGACCGATTCATGATGGAATCGGAGTTTATTGCTTTATACAAAACATGAAAGAAGTTGAGTAACTTCACGACTCCTTAGAGGACGTCCCTTATTGGGAGAAACCTGTGCCTTCAGCAGTTATACTCTGTGGCTAGCCGGTCGGCTTCAGGAAGGACACGGATGACGGCGTCTGGACATATCAGTCAGGATCTGTCGGAGACATAAGACCGTATGGCAGTTGATCATCACAGGTGTCACTTCCTTGATTACAAATCAAATGATATAGTGGACCCTTTAACTAAGGGACTACCCGAAGATCAAGAGTTCTGCCTGTCTAGGGGAATGGGCTTAAAACCCAAACAAATACGAACCTTTGTGGTGGTAACCCAACCATACTGACTGGAGATCTCAAGAATTTGGTTCAATGGGAAAATTAAGCTGCAAAAGGTTCAGTTGAGCGCTTCGGTGGAAGCAAGAGCACTTCGGATTATGATTTTCGTAAAGAAACATGAATCCAAAGTCGTTCCCGCGATAGACATTAAAGTGCTTACCTGCATGGTGGGTAAAGGTTAAGCTTCCAAACCTTTAACAATCCTCAAATGATTGAGGTAAAGGTTGGGGAAACTTTTAATGATTCCTAACACTTGTGAAGTGGGGTATAGCAGGATACCTTGTACCAGATCACCTATTTAAGTGCGAGGACAGGCCACCTCAAATGAAGGCACTTAAGAATCCAAGTGTGTCCACGACCACAACGGACAGAACAATAAGAAGAAATGAATAAATGGGAGGTATTGTGTTGGTACCATTGTCTAGGGTTACATTAAACACTGACGGTTTAAGACATAACGTTCACCACGCAGTAAGTAAGTCCGATGGTATTCAACTAGGGAAGGTTCAAAGCAAAAGCTACTTCTCCTGATGCAATATCTTTTCGCTGAAATATTGCTGAAAGTAGGCACCTTGTGTGTGCGCCAAAATCTCTTTCAAGAGGGGATTGTTGAAAATTTGTCTTTAGTGGGGAGGTGCGTCCACCCATATTTAATGACTTAAACACTAGGGTTCCACATGTTGGAGGCTTTATCTCTTCATACGTGCATAATCTACTAAGTGAGTAGATGACCGTAGGGCCAAAGATCGTCAAATTTAGTTGAGAAATGAAAGAGATATTGGTCCACGAAGTAAGGTGTTTGAGGTATGGAAATATGGTATGGGACAAATCTACCACATCGGTGGAAAAAGGAAGAATTATTCTCTTTATAAGTCTCAAAATTGGCTAAGGGTTTGGGACCCCAAGGGCTAACTCATGTGTTTGAAGGTGGGGAGGACCTAGGTGTGCTTGGGTTCGAGGCTAAGCCCACACGCGCGCAGCCGCCGACCGCCCGTCCGGTCCGAGCTCGGGTCACAGGCTGTGGGCCTTGGGCCTTAGGCTTCTTCTGATAGACCCCCAAATTATATAATATTTACAGTTTGGTCCCTAGAGTTTCTAAAAAGATGAAATTGGGAACGACGGAAGGCAGAAAGTTTCTGCCTACCATTTGGGTTGGTTTTTGGAACGTTAAAAACTCCATTAATCTGCCCATAACTCCTCCCTAAAAGATCCTTTATGTTGCACATTAATCAGCCATTACTTGGCTGATTAACTCCCTCACTAATGGCCATAAACAACCATTACTTGGCAGTTGAGAAGTCCATCCCCTTATGATATATATTGAAGCCTTTTGGCTCAATTGTAGAGACGCCAATACACAATATACACACAGAGACAAACAGAAGAGAGACACAAATTCTATCCAAAACGTGAGCAGAAACAGTGGACGAAAACAGAAAACTCTTCCTTCCTTTTCCATTCTTCAGCAAGTCGTTTCGTGTTTGTTTTCTTCGTCAGAATCAACCTATTTGCTTTGTAGTGTTGATTAGTTGTTGTTTTATCTTGGGAGACTATTTCCCGTTAACGTAAAAGCATATATACGGGGCAATCTCTCGACTCTGCCACAGTTGTAACAATCCAGATTTAGTGTTTCTTGATTTCAGGTTATCAAGATTCAAGACTCAGCAACCTTGCGACAGTTCTGAATATTGGATTGTTTGTTTAGCCTTTCGAACACTTGTAATATTTATTTACTTCCGTACTGCTTTACATATCCAACAGGAAGAGATGAGAATTTTTTTAAAGTTTTTCAATATATTAAATTTGCCTCTGAATTATGTAAAATGATTTAAATTTATCCTTAAACTTTACGAAGTTAATGAATTTAAATTTTCTCAGCCACTATTCGTCATCATTCACAATCACGATAAGAAAAAGTGAGAACTGAACCAAAAATACAAAAATTGAGAATGTATAGTGCTTAGATTTGAGGTGGTAGAACAAAAAAAAATCATGATTTATCCCATACTCTTTATTTTATATAACGTTATTTAACTAGAATGAAATTTAAATTAAAATACTCAAGTGACCGTTAAAAACATAATGTAAGTGACAAGAGTATTTTGTTTTGATAATTTTTAAAAAGAGTATTGTTAGTCAAAGATAAGAAAAAGGTACGATAAGTCATAATCTCTTATAATAAAAATATTTTAACACAAAATTCGTCAAATTATTTTACTGCTTAAACATTATGAACATAATGAGTATGATTAAATGATTTAGATAATTATTTTACTGACCCGATTAATTTAAACATTTTCTACAAGTTCTTTTATATCGTGTCATTTTCAGTGGGTATAAGACATGAGTTAAATAAGTTTGTTATTAAAAAATGGGACTTTTATATGATATTGCATGCCAATTAGGAGAGAATGAAAATTTTGTGATATTTTTTTTATTTCTTAATGAAAAAATAAATAGTTGAATAATTTTATTGTCCCAGAAGAAACAAAAGTAATTTTAGAAGGCAGTAACCATAATTTGAATGACCATTAGAGGAAGTAATTCTTGAAAAGTTTTTATGATTTAACTTGTCTCTAAGAAATTCTTAATGAGGGTAAAAATTGCGGTTATTGACTTGCTAGCTTTTCCTTATCGTGATATGATTTTTTAGGGTAAAGGTCTAAATTTGTCCTCCGTTAATAATTTCGATCAAATATACCCCTACCAGTATAAGATTGGGCTAAATATGACCTTATTCACTAACGATGGAATAATTGGCCGAATTTGCCTCAAAACAATACGAAGTGGAACAAATTTGCCTATGTTAACAGTTGAGGTTGGTGTCAATATGTCCGCACGTTACTAAAATAGGCTAACTTTTCTCTTATTTTCAAATGTTTGAATTTATCACTCTGTGATGTCACATGTCCCACAATTAAGGATTAATTTTATAAACGAAGGGCGAATTTGAATCTTTCACATAGTTTAGGGCAAATTTGCCCCTTCCTAAATATTAATTTTGTTTTGTTCCTTCGTTCTCTTTGCCACCAGTACTACCTCTACAACCACTCACCCTTTCTTCCTCCTTCATCCTTATCTCTCCCCACCACTATTGTCACCATCACCTCCGCCATCATCTTCTCTTCTCTTGTCCTATCTATTTTTCTTTCTCATTCCCCCACTGCATCATCACCTCCACACAAGAAGGAATGCGTTAATTAAATGACATGAGCATGCAACATAAAATATTATTTTAATACAGATGTATATGTAACACCTTGTATCTTGGGATAAAGTCCCGTGGGTTTTTACTCTCTAATTAGGGCTAAAATAATTTGCAATACTTAAAGGTTATGTTTGGAAGTAATATGAGTGTTTGGAAGTGGAATGGAATGAGTTGGAAAATAATTAGAATCATTGGGGTGAAATCAGTAGCGAGCGTTGCAGCGATCAAAAGTTGACCGCTGCGACGGTGCAAGAATCCCTTAGGCAAAATTTTAAGAGCAATTACACACTTTCTTTGGACGAATTTGAGAGAGAAAAACAACCCCCAAGCCCTATCACAAAGTTCCTCTCATCCTCCTACATCAAGGTAGATCACTCTTACGATTTTTAATATGTTATAACATTAATTTCATGATTCTTAACAAGATTAAACCTTGGAAATTCATAAATTCTTGTTTGTGTCTTCATCTTGGACAAGAAACCCTAGAATCCGAATTTCAAGATTTGGATATCAAAAGGTAATACCTTCATCCTGTAGTTGATTATAGCTTTGTATTGATGATTACATACTCTAAATTATTGGGCCATAAAGTTGATGGATTTGATAAAGAGAAACATATAAACTATTGTAGGGTTTTGAATTATTGACTTATGATTGTTGTAATCATATGGGTGATGAAGTGTGATGTTAATTATATCTATTTGAGATTGTAGAATCACCTAGAGGCAAAATGATGGGTAATTGGCTGAAGAAACACCATTAATGGAAGTTGTGGAGCTTTATGCTCACCAAGTGTTTGATAAGCTGCTTAGATGATCAAAGCATGAGTTTTATTGCTAATATAGAATCTCTTTTACTTGTATTGTCTTATATTAAAGTTGAAAGGGTTGAAGGACATTATTTGTGCTCAGGGAATTAAGGTATGTAGAGCTTCTATCCACATGTGAGAACATCATTATTTTTCCCTATGCCACGTTAATTCATGAAACCCTATTTCTACTCAGAGTTAGAGAGTAATGTTTCAGTTCATGAAATACCTCAGATATAAGTTAATTATATATATATGTATTGTGATGCTCAATTATATCTCAGATAATTTGTATTCATGTATATCATTACGATTGTTATGAACCTGTCCGTAATCCATTTAAGCTCATGTTATCTTTTCCATGAGCTCTCTTATATCAGTTATGAACTCAGATTGTTCCACTCTAGGGAATTTTACATGTTTTCACGCCTTAGGAATTATATACATATATTTACTCTGATTTTCATGTAAAACTAATTTCAAATCTTATTTATGGAATTTATGAGCATTCATAAACTATATTATGAGTCATATTTTGAAAACCATGGGCGCAGATGCCACTTATATTCATATTCATATTTTTGGGAGTAACATAGATTTACCGAGAAGGCTCAGATGCCTGAAACTACGTATGCCAATGTAGAAAAGGATCGCTCCGCCATTTAGGACGATCCCTAAGGATTGCTCCGCTAGTTAGGACGATACCTTCAAATTATTGTTTGGATCCTTTCATATCAGTTCATGTCTTGTACCCCGGTAAGGTATGAGATGACTTAGCTAATCGGGCAGAGATCAGAGAACATGTACTCACGTGGTTGATTCATGTAGGTTATACTAAGACTCTCCCACATTAAAATATTTTACTCAGTTTACAGCTTGATCATGAAGATCATGGTTATGCCCAGGTTTCAGTTACAGTTTACTGCTTCAATTGCAGATTACTATTTTCATATTACAGAACAGATTTCAGTCAAAAATTACTACTTCAGTTGCAAATTACAATTTTCAATTTACATACATATTTCAGTTTAGAGTTGAAGTTTCAGTTTCAGATTTCTTCCTGTATCCATGTTATTGATTTGAGATGCCCATCCCCCGAGCACTCCACTTACAGTTCTTTTATTCAGCTGCTTTACATACGAATATAATTCAAATATACTAATGTTCTTTTTGCCCGAGGCCTACACTTTATGGTGCGGGTAACGTCTTTCAGGATGACACATCTGTACGCTAGGATCTCTGGTATCAACTGAGTTGGTGAGCTTCAGTCTTTCGGGGACTTATCATTTATTTTGCAGGCTTTAGAGTTTACTACATACAGTCATGTATGTTGGGGGTCTTTTCCCGGCAAACAGTTAATATCTCAGTACTCTTCAGAGGATTCATAGACTAGAGTAGTGGTTAGACAGATTTTATCAAATTTCCATGGTTGTCGTGTTGGCACTTTTACTATGTTCAGACTTATTAAGTATTTTTTGCACTTAATGATTATTCAGTAAGACTTTTAGTACATCAGCATGTGTTAGTTTAATTCATCTTTCAGTATGTTTTGATATCACATGTTGATTTAGCCAGCCAGTTTATGTCTAGGCCATGATTAAGAACCTGACAAAGCTTGGTATCAGATCACTAGGTTCAAGTGTCCTAGGGAGTCTATGAAGACATGTTTAGTGGAGTCTCCTTTATATGTGTGTGTCGGCCACACATATAAATAGTTGACTACCAAGACATTCAGGATTACTCTAGATCGTGCCATGAAGCTTAGAGCAGTAAATAACTTTCTCTTCCTATTGAATTTTATACATATCAAAGGCGCCAACGAAAAGTAGGGAATTCAAGGTCCAAGTGAGGATGATTACCCACTGGGAATGATTGTGAAGTGTCGAACAGTAAATGAATGAGACTTGAGACAATTTTAAAATGGAATAAAGTGGATGTCGCCTGAGAAGGCGCAGTTGTATTATGGATGTGAAAGTCGTATAGTAACAACGTACTTAATATTAGAAATGTAATGATTTCATTGAATAGGTTGGAAGAGGTATGAGGACAAGAAGAGAGATGAGAAACTGGAAAAAGAGATAGACATAGGATTTAGCAAAAGAGCTATGTCTGCAGGAAACTTTAATCATGGAGGATCTCAGGGAGGTGGAGGCAGATAATTTTTCAACAAAAGGTCACCAGGACCGCTCTATATGCATCCAGTGCACCAATCCTGAGGTTTAAATATGATCCTAAAGGTCAGTTAAGCCAGAGACAGTTTTAGAGTACTTGGCTCTCATTCATTGGCCAGTCTGAGCCACAGAGGTTTTCAAAATCCTATGTGTAACAAGTGTGGTGAGAGTGTCGTTCGGGTGTAGATGGATGTTTTTTGGGTATGTCCAATAAGTTTAGTATCTGAGGGACTGCCCATCTGAGAGATAGGGTACTGGAGGTAACGTGGCTCAGTCAAAAAATTCAGCAGCTCCCCGCAACTTCACAAGCCCAAGCTGGGAGTAATGCAGCTAAGTCTGGTAATATAGACCTCCATCAGAATTGCTTGTATGATTTAGCAAGTCATCAAGACTTAGGATCATACCCAGATGTTGCCATAACTATGATGATTCATATATAATGTAATAACCCATGGGGCAACATGTTATGATTTTATCCACAACCTCCATAAACTAATTACTATAGTTTTGTCAGAACAGATCCTATGGGCAAGTTACCGATATTATTTTCAGGAGAAGTATATTTTTGTACATCTATGACACAAGACTAAGAAGATATTATGTACTAAATGAGAACCTAGAGCAGACGATGTTACATTTTTGGGAATAGTTTTTGTTACACCCCGTAGCTTCGCATCTCATCGTATCGTTGATAGAATACCAATGTTTCGAGAAGAGGTACGTCTTTACAAAAGGGTAATGGAGGTTTACAAATTATTTATGAAAGTATTAGAGTGTTGGGAAGTCAAACGGATCGAAGAAAATACGTTTCGACAGAATTAAAAAATTTGTGCATTTGACGGGACAGTCAGCGGACCGTCAAATACTTTGCAGACCGTCAATTGTCCAATATAGGCTATCAATTTTACTTGGGCGTTTTACTGGAATATTGATGGGCCATCGAAGTATTTGACGGGCCCGTCAATCCCACCGTCAAATTCCGGAGGTGGAAAATATTTCGGGTATAAAATCAAGTTTCATGTCTTGAGACCTCAGTTTTTCTCCCCAAATCCGATCCTAATCCTCTCCAAAACCTTCCAATCATATAACATCATTCCTATAGCAATACTAAGCCACATTACGCTAGATTAACACAATAATTTCTGCAGTAATCGAAGAAATCATCGACTCTGTGTTGAAGAAATTTCGAAAACCCTTGGAATTTAGGGAAACGTGTTGTGTCAAGAAGATTTGGATGTATAAAGGTAAAATTCACCTTCCTTTATCTATAATTGTGACTAATTGATGATTCGAAGTAGGTTATGAAATAATTTTCATAATCGAAACCCGTAAACTTAAGAAGTCATTGTATAAGGATTTGTGGGCTATTCTTTTGAAGATATGAATTGGGAATTGATAAGTGAATTGAGTATTGATGTGGTAAACCTAGGTAATTACATTTCAGAGAAATCGTGGGTCAAATAACATAAGTACCATTTGTTAACAAGTCCAAGGATTCTTTGTGATTAAGAGTATCGATAAAGATGCATAAATGAAGTTTCTTATTGGGAATATGGATTCGATATTGATATCGACTCCATATTGATATAGGTATCTGTTTAATCTCAAGGCTAATGTATGTAAGGAAAACCTCTTTCTTGGCATGAATCGATATGTCATTCTTTAAAAGGAAATCTCTCGGTAAATGAAGTAGGGAAAGGTGTTCTTTGAAAAATCAATAATAATCTATGGATATTCTTTTGTTCATAATATCTCTCAGGTTACATATGTTCCAAGTGGTTATATCTGGATCCTTGAGCATAGAGCCAATAACAACAGTGGGAGGATAACGATGATAGGTCACTTCAGCTCTGCTTGTGATACCTGTTATAGTATGTCATGCATTACACTTATATATATGTATCTATTTTCTTACCGAGCCGTGCTATAGTCAGTCGGGTACGACACGTAGATGTGCACCCAACTATAGTTGGTTTTGATTGATACTACTGAGTCCCATATTTGGGCTGAGTATGAGCGAGTTCTCACTGAAGCCAGGTATGATATATATACAATATGATATGATTTTTCCCACTGAGTGACATGATTTTTACAGAAATGCATACATGACAGAGTAAGCCTCCAAATGTTGTTATGAGTTTTAAGTTGACTCTTATCTCTATATCTCTCATGTATGTCTCATACTCATATATGTTACCTGCCTTACATATTCAATATATTTTTCATATTGACGCCATTCTCTGGGGTACTGTGTTCATGCCTACAGGTACAGATAGATAGAGCGACACTTGAAACTCATAACAACCTTTAGAGTTGCATTACATGAGTTCTAGGTACTGATGCATATGATACTATTATTTTGGGGGTATGTCGGGGCCCTGTCCTGACCTGTTGGTATGTATATATGACTCTTGGAGGCTTGCAAACCTATGTATAGTAGATGTTGGTATGTTGTGACCTTTTCGACCCCTTTTTATTATCAGCTCACTCTTATTGTGATCTTGTCGGCCTTGGTTCGCTGTTTATATGTATATGTATATATATATATATCATGCTGGGACTCTTCTGTGTTCAGGTTATCCTTTAGTCTTGTCATCTCTAGTTAATTGGAGGCCTTGTCGGCCAAGTTTTATGTTTCACGGTGTAGATACTATAGTGGTACGCTCAGGCCTTCAGACACTGGGTGTCGGACACCCCCCCCCCCCCAAGGCTGGAGTGTGACAAACTTGGTATCAGAGCAGGTCTGTCCTAGAGAGTATGCAAGTAGTATCTAGTAGAGTCTTATTTATGGGTGTGTTGTGCACCACACTTATAAACATGAGGCTACAAGATAATTAGGATGGTTACTTTTCTTTCTAATCTAGATTGTGCAATAGTTCTAAGCAACAAGTGTTCACTCCTAATCTTCATCTTATTTATCTTCTCTGTTATGCCTGCTACTACTCGAAGACAAGAAGCCCTGAAAATGGTGGATGATGAGGCAGGAAAAGGTGCTAGTCATGCACCACCCGCTAGTCCGGAGAGACATGAGGAACATGATAAGGCTATATATCGGGCCTCCAGGACTCTACCCCCCTCCACCTTTAGAAGGATAGGAGAGAGCTGATGTACCTCCGTTTTCTCCTCCAATTCCCCTGATTAGAAAATGGATATGCGAAGTGTAGTGCAAATATTAACTCAACTTGTGGCCTCTCAGGCCTAGCATCAGACTCCCGGTGTTTCTGACAAAGCGTGTGTGCAAGTGTTTGGGATTTTGTTAACTTGGATCCTTCGGTATTTATGAGAATAGACCCTAATGTGGACCAATAGAACTTCCTAGATACAATGAAGTGGACTTTATGGGTCATGCATGCAACGGATGCTGAGACAGTAGAGTTGGCTTCTTATAGATTGTGAGATGTGGCCACAACCTGTTTGAGACTTAGGAGCAGACTCGGGGACCCCAAGCCCCACCTTTAGGCTGGAGGGAGTTCTCTATGGCATTTTTACAGCGGTAATTTCTAGTCAAGATTCAACGAGCCAGGCGAGATAGGTTTCTACATTTGTAATAGGGCAATATGAGTGTCAGGGAATATAGCTTGCAGTTCAAATCTTTAGCTAGGTACGCTCCCACGATTGTGGCTGATATGAACGATCGAGTATATCATTTTGTTAATGATTTGTGGCCACAATTGGTAAATGAGTGCACGACGCCTTCGTTGAATCTGAATATGAACATCTCCCGCATTCAATCCTATGCATATAATTTAGAGGATCGCAAGAGGAAATAGTGGGCTGATCAAGAGTATGATAGGGGCCAGCACAAGAGGGATTGGTCTGCAGGTGATGCAAGGGGATTTTGAGGCACATTTAGGGCTCAATTTTCAATTCGGACATCTTATCCGACTACCAGTGCACCATTGCAGTTTCAGGGCCAGCATCGGGACCAGGCTATTTATTCTGGTAAAAGGTAGAGTTCGCAAGCATCGGGCCAACAATTCAGATGGGAATCTAGTTAGGCAAGGTCACCACTACCATATTGTGTTCAATGCGGCAAGAATTATTTTAGGCAATGTCACCAGGGATCGGATGCGTGTTATTCATGTGGGCAGCCTGGGCATATTATGTGGTTTTGTCTGACGAGAGGTGGAGGCGGTATGACACATCCGACTAGGTCTATGGTAGCTTCTTCATCATTAGTGCGTCTTTCGGGGCAGGGTACACAAGCACCTGCTGGTAGGGGAAGAGGCATAAGACTATCAACTAGCTCAAGCAGTCCCCATAACCACATCTATGCCTTGTTAGGTCGACAGGACATTGAGTCATCCGTAGATGTGGTTACATGTATACTATCCATCTTCTTTCATGATGTTTATGCTTTGATAGATCCGGGTTCCACTTTATCCTATAATACCCTATTTATTGTTGGTATGTGTGGGAAAGAGCATGAATTGTTACATAAGACATTTAAACTATCTACATCCGTAGGTGAACTTATAATAGTTAAGCAGGTGTATAGGGGTTTGATGTAAAGATATATGATCATCATATGGTAGTTGACTTAAATGAACTATGTATGGTGGACTTTGATGTTATTATGGGCATGGATTGGATAGCTTCTTGCTATGCTAATGTTTATTGTTAGATGAAGATCACTGGCTTTAATTTCCCAAATGAGCCCATCCTTGAATGGAAAGGTAATGTTGTAGTGCCCAAGGGTAGGTTTATTTATTTCCTACCTTAAGGATCGGAAGATAATCTCAAAGGGATATATCTATCACCTCATGCGAGTTCAGGACGTGGAGGCAAAGCCTCCAACTCTTCAGTCTGTTCCTGTCGTCAGTGAATTTCCATATGAACTTCCTGGTATTCCTCCCGAAAGGGAAATTGAATTTGCTATCGACATACTCCTAGATACCCAGCCTATATCTATTCTTCCGTATCGAATGGCTCCTGTAAAGCTAAAGGAATTAAAAACTCAGCTAAAGTATCTTTTTGAGAAAGGCTTTGTTTGACCCAATACTTCCCCGTGGGGTGCTCCAGTGTTGTTTGTTCATAAGAAAGACAGTTTATTAAGGAAGTGTATTGATTACAATCAGTTGAATAAGGTAACCATCAAGATCAAGTACCCACTCCCTAGAATCGGTCATTCGTTTGATCAGTTGCAATGTGTGAGGTAATTTTGAAAGATTGATCTTAGGTCTAGATACCATCAGTTGTGGGTTAAGGAGAAAGATATTCCAAAGACCGCTTTCAGGACTAGATATGGCCATTACGAGTTTCTTATTATGTATTTTCGCCTGACTAATGCACCGACATCCTTCATGGATCTGATGAACCGGGTATTTAAATGACGACATTCTAGTATATTCTCAATTGAAAGTCGAACATGCAGATCATTTATGAGGAGTATTACAGATGCTTCAAGATTGTAAGTTGTATGCCAAGTTTTCTAAATGTGATTTTGGTTGAACTCTGTTGCCTTTTGGGGCCATATTGTCTCCTATAAGGTATCAAGGTGGACACTCAAAAGATTGAAGCCGTAAAGAATTGACTGAGACCTATGACTCCTACTAAGATACATAGCTTCTTGAACTTAGCAGGATATTACCGGAGATTCGTGGAGGGTTTTTCTTCTATCTTCGCACCTATGACCAAGCTCACACAAAAGGCAACCAAGTTTTAATAGACAGATGCGTGTGAGAGCAGTTTTCAAGAATTGAAAAATAGATTGACATATGCACCTGTGTTATCTCTTCTTGAAGGCACCGATGGGTATGTGGTTTATTGTGATGCCTCTAGAGTCGGCCTAGGGTATGTTCTGATGCAACATGGGAAAGTAATAGCATATGCTTAAGACAACTAAGGAAGTATAAAGGAAATTATCCGACTCATGACCTTGAGATGGCAACAGTAATCTTTGCCATGAAGATGCGGTGTCATTATTTATATGGAGTTCATGTTGATGTATTCACGAACCATAAGAGTTTACAGTATATAATCCGCCAGAAGGAGCTGAATTTAAGGCAGATAAGGAGGTTGGAATTATTAAAAGATTACGACGTTAATATCTTATACCACAATGGGAAGGCAAATGTCGTAGCTAACGCCCTAAGTCGTATATCTATGGGAAATTTGGATTATATTGAAGTCAACAAGTTGGATATGGCCAAAGAGATACGTTGCTTAGCCAGTATAAATGTGTGATATTTGGAGATGAATGGCGGGGGAGCAGTAGTGTAGAATACCGTTGAATCATCACTAATAGCTGAGGTAAAGGTGAGACAGTTTGAGGACCTCGAGTTAGTTCGGATAAAAGAAGGAATTCCTCTACTGAAGAAGACAATATTGGAACTTACGAGACATGAAGTCCTTAGGAATCAGGGTCGGCTATGTGTACCAAATGTAGAAGGACTCCGAGAGCAAATTATGGCTGAAATCCACCAGTCCAGATATTCCATTCATCCCGAATCGACGAAGATGTACCATGACCTTTGACATGTTTACTAGTGGAACGAGATGAAGAAAGATATTGCGGTATTTGTAGCTCAATGCCCGAATTGTTAGCAAGTTAAGATCGAGCATCAAAAGCCTGGAGGTTTGATACAGCATATAGAAATCCCTTCAAGGAAATGGGAAATGATTAATATGGATTTCATCACCGGATTACCCCGTCTTATCGAAAGTTTGATTCCATATGGGTTATTGTCGACATGCTAACAAAATCAACTCATTTCTTACCTGTTCATACCACCTTCTCAGCTGAAGATTATGCCAAGCTATACATTAAAAAAGTAGTCTAGGTACATGGTGTTCTAATTTCTATTATATCCGACAGAGGTGCTCAGTTTATGGCTCATTTTTGGAGGTCATTTCAAAAAAGTTTAGGCACCCAAGTATACCTTAGTACATCCTTGCATCCACAAACCGATGGTCAGGCCGAGTTAATAATTTAGACACTTGAGAACATGCTACGAGCATGTGTATTAGATTTTAAAAGTCACTGGGATGATCATTTGCTTCTTATCGAGTTCGCTTACAATAACAATTAGCATTCAAGTATCAAGCTGGCCCTGTATGAGGCATTGTATGGGCGAAAGTGTAGATCCATAATTAGCTGGTTTGAAGTGGGTGAAGCCGGGTTACTTGGTCCCGATTTGGTCCAACAGGCAGTGGAGAAAGTGAAGCTAATTGAAGAATGCTTATCAACTGCCCAAAGTCAGCAGAAATCCTATTCAGATGTTCAATGCCGTGACGTAGAATTTGCAGTTGACGATTGGGTATTCTTAAAGGTCTCTCCACTGAACGGGGTTATAAGTTTGGCAGAAAAGGAAAACTTAGCCCCAGATACGTCAGACCATATAAAATCATCCACAGAATATGCGGGGTCGTTTATCAGCTTGAATTGGCTTCAGAATTAGAATCAATTCACCTAGTATTTCATGTATTGATGTTGCACAAATGCATATGAGACCCTTCTCGTATTACTCCCATAGATGATGTGCATATCATCGAAGATTTAACTTATAAAGGAACTCCGGTAGCTATTATGGATCGGCAAGTTCGGAAGTTAAGGACGAAGGAAGTCACCTCCGTTAAGGTATTATGGATAAATAACAATACAGAGGAACTAACTTGGGAGGCTAAAGAAGATATGCCATCCAGATATCCTTATTTGTTTCAGTCCTCAAGTTTATATCGATACTCGTGAAATACGATTCTCTCATTTCCATTCTATTCAACAAGTCCTAAATCCTATACCTTGTTTAGGTGCTAATGTTGAGGTAGAGATGGCAGGTGCATCTCATAATACGACAGAGGATAGTTAAGGTGATTTATGGGTAACCTTCATGATTTTTATATATGGACAGTCGTGTGAGGCCTAGTTAAGATTGTTTTATTGTTACGCTGCCCTGTGTGGCATTGGATATATGTTTGGGGCTATTTAACAAGTTTTGGGAAAGTCTTATTTACAAATAAAACTCTGCCAAAATTTTTAAAACCCTTGAGAGTTAATGAATATCCTCAACATTCGAGGATGAATATTTCTAAGGGGGGGATAGTTTTTGTTACACCACGTAGTTTCATGTCCCATCGTGTTGTTAATAGAATACCGATGTCCCGGGAAGAGGTACGACTTTATGAAAGGGTAATGGAGGTTTACAACTTGTTTGTGAAAGTATCGGAGTGTTGGAAAGTCAAACGGATCGAAGAAAGTACATTTCGACATTATCGGAAAATTTGAGCATTTGACGGGACAATCGATGGACCGTCATATACTTTGACGGACTATCAATTATCCAACCTGGGCCGTCAATTTTACCTAGGAGTTTGATGGGAATATTTATGGGCCATTGAAGTATTTGACAGTCCTGTCAATCCCACCGTCAAATTCAAGTGGTGGAAAACATTTCAGGTATAAAATCAGGTTTCATGTATTGAGACCTCATTTTTTTTCTCCAAATCTGATCCTAATCCTCTCCAAAACCTTCCAATCATATAACATCATTCCTAGATCAATTCTAAGCTAAATTACGCTAGATTAACGCAATAATTTCTGCAGTAATCCAAGAAATCATCGACTCCATGTTGAAGAAATTTCGTAACCCCTTGGAATTTGGGGCAAAGTGCTGTTTTGAGAAGATTTGGATGTATCAAGGTAAAATTCACCTTCCTTTATCTATAATTGTGACTAATTGATGATTCGGAGTAGGTTATGAAAGAATTTTCATAATCGAAACCCGTAAACTTAAGAAATCATTGTATAAGGACTTGTGGGCTGTTTTGTTGAAGATATGTATTGGGAAGTGATAAGTGAATTGAGTATTGATGTGGTAAACCTAGGGAATTATATTTTAGATAAATTATGGGGACAAATTACATAAGTACCCTTTGTTAACAAGTCCAAGGATTCTTTGTGATTAAGAGTATTGATAAAGATGCCTAAATGAAGTTTCTTATTAGGAATATGGATTTGATATTGATATTGACTCTATGTTTATATAGATAGATGTTCGTGGCGTGAAAGAGCGTATAAGGAAACTGTAATCTCAAGGATAAGCTATGCAAGGCAAACCTTATTTCTTAGCATGAATTGATACGTCATTTTTTAAAAGGAAATATCTTGGTAAAATGAAGTAGTGAAAGGTCTTCTTTGACAAATAGATCATAATCCATGGATATTCTTTTGTTTATAATATCTCTCAGGTTAAATAAGTTCCAAGGGGTTATGTCTTGATCCTTTAACATTGATCTAATAACAATAATCAGAGGATAATGAAGATATGTCATTCCGGCTCTGCTTGTGATACCTGTTAGAGTCTGTCCTACATTGAACTTATATATATATTTATTTTCTTACCGAGCCACTCTATAGTCGACCGAGTATGACGCATAGATGTGCACCCAACTGTAGTTAGTTTTGATTGATATTTCTGAATCCCACATTTGGACTAGGTACAACTAAGTCCTCACTGAGGCCGGGTACGATATATATACAGTATGATATGATTTTCACCACAGAATGGCATAATTATTTCAGACATGCATACATATGTTCTGATTATGACAAAGTAGACCCCCAAAGGCTGTTATAAGTTTCAGGTTGACTCTTATCTCTATATCTCTCATGTATGTCTCATGCTCACATATGTTACATGCCTTACATATTCAGTACAATTTTCATATTGATGCCCTTCTCTGAGGCACTATGTTCATGCTCGTAGGTACAAATAGACAGAACGATGCTCCTTCTCAGTAAGTGATCTGTTCAACTGTATTTTTGTCGCACTACCTTCCCTCGGAGTTGTATTACAGGAGTTATAGGTACTGATGCATATGATACTAGTATTTTAAGGTATGGTGGGGCCCTGTCCTGACCTATTGGTATGTATATATGACTCTTTGAGGTTTGCAGACCTGTGTATAGTAGATGTTGGTATGTCGTGCCCTTGTTTGCCCCTATTTATTCTCAGTTCATTCTTATTGTGACCTTTTTAGCCTTGGTTAGTTGTTGATATGTATATATATCTCGTTAGGACTCTTCTGTGTGTAGGTTATCCTTTTATCTTATCATCTATAGTTAATTGGAGGCCTTGTCAGCTAAGTTTCATGTTTCAAGGTGCGAATACTATAGTGGTATGCTCAACCCTTCAGGCACTGGGTGCCCCTCCTATGGCTGGGGTGTGACAGTTTTAGCTTATTTATTTTAGTCAGATCAGGATCAGAGAGTACGATGTTAGTAAGCTACTATGAGAAGGAAATATTATTAAGAGATAAGAAGGTATGACAGTTCCCTCTTATGTTATGTAGTTAAGTGTTTACCCCTGATGTGTATAGCCTGATATGATTATGAAGTGTATAAAAAGTTTGGGGTTAGGTATTTTGATCTTTTGTATAAGAGAGACGTAATTTCCCTAAGTGTGATCTATGTATTTAATTAAGAAAAGATAGTATACGACCGTATAATAGGATCGAATGATGGGGAAAGTTAGAAATAACCTTCTGCTTCACAGTTATTAAGAGCAGAATAAGAGAATATGATGCTTTCAAGTGATGAGTAGAAGAATAGTGAGTACGTTTTGAGCAAAGATAGATGACGATTAGAGGTTGTAACCCAAGTATAGTGGTGTGACATGTTTTCTGATTAGGATTAAGCAAAAGAGAATCAAGTTGAGTACTAGGATTATAATGGATGTATAAGTCCTAAGATTATGTCTTCACTATGAAAACTGAATTGAAGATTTCAGTAGATCTAGTAGAGGTACGATTTGATTCCCTTAGCCAGGTTGAAACCAGTAAGTGGGTGACAGTTTGAATATATCTGAATTCATGTTAGAACACAAGGGTTTAAGTTAAATTCAACGTATAGTGATTAGTGGAAGAAGAAATCAGCTAAGCAGTAAAAGAGCAAGCTACAGAAGAATAGCCTTTAAGAGTTAACAGAAAGGGATTTCCCTAAGATTGATAGTGTGATCAAAGTTAAGTCATTAAGATTTTGTATGACAGTCATGAATACATTTGTTCACCGTTTATGTAAGTAAATCAGTTATTCTATAAAGGAAGAATGCTCAGAAGTTAGCCTAAAGATGAGTTCTCACTAATGTAAAGTATGAAGGACAGATAAAAGGAAGACAACTTAACCTCAACGAAAGAGGAGAATCCGCAAGTATAAGATCTTAGCCTTTGGTCTAAGGGGAGATGTCTAGATCATCAGTAATTCTAGTTGGTATTTGAAACCCGAAGGGTTAGCATGAGATATGAAGAACCTCAGTTCATAAATAAGGGAAAATGATATAGTCTCCACAAGGAATGTGCCCCATATGTTTATGAAATGCGAAGTGAGTAGAATGATTGATGATAGACTTGTATTAAGATCAGATATTATCGATAAGAAATTACAAAAAAATTATAAGATCATGCTCAGTTATGAGTCACAAGGGTAGTGTCATTGCACGAGACTCTAATATTTAGGGTGCTAGTCAAAGACTTAGCACATATCAATATTGTAAGTATTTTCAGGAAGTTCCTCATAAATAAATTAAGTATGGGATGTTAGCTCATGTTGACGTAGACAAGAGAACTATGGTGAAGGAAGTCCACCATTTAGCTAATCTAGAGGTTTGACTTTTGGACTCTGAAGATGGTGGTGTTGTCGTTCAGAATATGGTTGAATCCTTCTTAGTAGCCGAAGTGAAGGAGAAGCAATTTTAATGATACCTATTTGTTACAGCTAAAAGAGGAGATTCACAAGCATAAGACAATGACATTTTAACAGGGGGGAGATGATGGTACCTTGAGGTACCAAGACAAATTATGTTTTCCAGATGTAGATGGGCCCAGAGAGTGAATCATAACAGAAGCTCATAATTCTAGGTATTTTGTTCACTCAGGTGCTACAAAGATGTATCATGACCTCAAAGAGGTTTGTTGGTGGAACGACATGAAAATAAATACTACGGATTTTTTGGCTAAGTGTAATGACTCAAAAAGTTATTTTTCTTTCTTTGCCTAGACATCCCTAAATTGCCCTACATGAGCCTTTTTTTCTTGCTTTTGACTTGTAGGGATGGGTAGCACGGTTCTTGGGGTAATCAGGTAGGTTTCGGACCCATTTAGTTAAGTTGGAGAAATCCTAAGTCAAGAAGAAATAGGAGTTTGACTATAGTTGACTTTTGGGTAAACGGGCTCCATTCGTAGTTTCATTGGTTACGTTAGCTTCGAGATGACATTTATGACTTAGTTGAGCCTTTATTTTAGGTCCTGAGGTAGGCCGGTGTGTTTTGCGATTTAGTTTGTAAAATTGTTGAATTACAATTTAAGTGTTGACTTTAGTCAAACAACCTTAGAGACCTTTTTCTAGGAAATCCGAGAACGTGAGCATGTCTGGAATGTATTTTTTGATACCGTATCATGTTTGGTTTGTGTCCGGGAGGTCCAAAGAGTTTTTTGGGTGGTTGGCGGGGGATTTCATAATCTTAGGTTGCTGCTGGTTACTGGTGTCTACCCCAACGAAATCGGGTTCGTCGGAATGAATCACTGGGCATCTTTTAAGTGAAGTTAGACCTAGCATTTTCATTCCCCAATATTGATACCTCTTTGAGACTCGAGTTTGGGCCGCAAGTTAGGGATAACTTCAAGAGATTTTCACCCTTTAGGTAATCATTCTTTCATTGCGTATTACTTCTTAAGCATGTGTATTAAATAGGGGGAAAAGGTAGAAATACTTATTGAGATTAAGAGAGCTCTAAATGGGGAATTTATGGTTGTTTAATGGATTATTGTTGTTGTTATCCTAAACTAGTGTTATATTCATCTAGTAGATGATGTTTATGAGATTAATTTCTTAATAAGAATGCTTTTGGGGATTGGGGAAAAATTTAGGGTTAGAATTGAGGCTTTTCGATAATTCTTGAAATTGAGGATCCTTTGGGGATTTGTTGTTCAATAAACTTGAGATTATGCATACCTATCTTGTATTAGAGCTATTTGGGTAGAAAAATCAGCATATTGATAATGTAGGCCCGCTTGAGGGATTACGGGTAACTTAGAATATAATCTTATTTATACTCGATATGTTTGATCAGAGTGTCTTCGTGAGGAGGCTAATCGGAAAAGGAAAGGTTATTGCTTGAGTCTTCGGCTTCATTAAGGAAAGTTGAGACTTTTCTAGACTCTAGTATAACGTTATTTGTTGGTATGCTTAATTAATGAACTAATGGAACTATTGGGAACTTGGGGTCCCGTATTAGTGAGGTGACGAGCACTAATATGGGTACCGAGTAAACTTAAATTGGTAATCAATGAACTATTAGTATAGCAAGTGACAAAGTTTATGTGTTTAGCCTTCGGGCCACGATATGCGATGTAAGAGTCCTCCTAGTTTGGTATGTTTGTTGTTTACTTGGGCTTGTAGCCATTGTTATGATATCCTGATTTTATTTTCATGCATTCATCACTCTACACCTCGTCTGAATACTTGATTAGGACTCGTAAATACCGATTATGCTGCTGGTATAATAAATTCATATCCATCTCATTCATATATTATATATACTTGGCATTGGTTACTGGTGAAATCATTGAGAATAACTTTGGAAGTCGGATTAAAGGATATGATACATGATTATGAGAGTGATAACCGATATAAACACTTCAGCCATAGAGCTAGTATCTGATGGGATCAGATGGGTATATGAACCTCATGAGTCCCCCCAAAGTCACGTGACAGCTACTGCATCAGTGTGTGTGTACCAAGTATTGTAGCCATTTGCATTCATGAACATCATTTTGCATTGCATTCATTTATATCCTGATAAGGGCTTTATGACTTATGTGCCTGGCTTGAACTCCATTGTACTTGTGTTCTTGGACTGTTAGAAGGAATACAATTAGCTTATGCTGAACCTTGGGTAAGATATAAACAAAGTTACTTGAGGGGTCTAGATACCCTAATGGGGTTTAGGTTGGACTTATGTGATATTTGACTTAAGGGTACTTATAGTGAGCTAAATTGTAGATTCATCATAGGTTGGTTAATTCTTTTATTCTATACTTATGTAACTAACTAGTAGAGAGAAGTATCGTAAAGTACCAACCCTCGCCACCATTATAGCTAGGGTCGGTCGATGATGTTTGGTGAGTACACTTGTTTCTCGTACTCACTCTATGCTTGCTGCACTCTATGTGCAGGTACTGAGCCATGTGGCTATACTGGAGAAACTTGATCTTCCTCCTCATCAGAGAATGTGATACTAGGAGTCTAGGGTGAGCCGCAACTTCTTCCTCGTCACTAGAGCTCCATTCTATGATTATATTCTACTTGACATTCTCAGACTTGTATTCCTTCATTAGAGCTTGGTACTCATGACTACAAGATCAATTGGGGGTTTATTTCAGGCTATCTATTTTTGTATCTTTAGACTTGTTAATTATTCCTCTTTTACTTACTTACTTCAACATTTAATTTTCATTTTTCTTATGATGTTGGCTAGGCTCGCTTATGGATTACGGTAGGTGACCTTATGACACAAATGAGATTTGGGGTCGTGACAAATTAGAATCAGAGCCCTAGGTTAATAGTCTCATAAGTACAAGCAGTGTCTAGTAGAGTCTTGCAGCTCAGTACGAAGAGCTCCATACCTATCTTCGTGAGTCTATAAGACATTTAGGAAACTTCAATTCTTTTATTCTTTTGTACGATTGATTATGATTGAATTGTAAACTTCTAGTTTCATTCTTTCTCATAGATAGTGAGGAATACATCATCCACATGAGGAGATGATGATCCCGCACTCACGCCATTTTTCAGAGGAGGTGCCCCAGGCAGGGTGTGAGACAAAAGTAAAGGCAGGGGTAAGCCTCGAGTTGCAACCCAAGGTCGAGCACCTGCAGTTGCTCGAGCTCATGATCGAGTATAGTCTCCGGAGCCTGAGGCTATTTCATAGGATGATGAGGTTCCAATCAAGGAGGATGAGCAAGGTCAGGCTGAAGGGGCCGGAAAAGATCAGATGCCCTTTGGGTTTTATTGCCACACCTTTACTTTAGGAGACCTTGGTTCGGATGATGGGTGTCTATCCGGTTACTTCTGATGGATCTCATACTAGGGTCGAAGGACAGAATCTTAACCATCTTGCTATGCTAAGATATTAGATACTTAGGGTTCATCCTACTTATGCTACAGTCCCTCAGTTTCTGGGTGTGCCTATACCTAGCCTTACTATACCTCCAGCTGCACATCCTGCCATATCTATAGAGGAGCAGAAGATATTTAAAAGATTCAGGAAGTTTGATCCTCCCAGGTATGATGGGGATCCTGAGGATGACGCTTATGAGTTCCTGATCAACTGTCATAAGAGGTTGTATAACCTCAAACTAGTGGAGTCTCATGGTGTTGATTATACTGCTTTTGAAATGGTCGATTGGCCAAGAAGTAGTGGCTCAAGGTCCCCTCTTATGTCTTGGGTTTTATTTACCCAAATCTTCTTAGAGAAGTTCATACCTCGTAGCATTAGAGAGATGAGACAGGCTCAGTTTGAGGGGTTATGCTAAGGGCATATATACGTGACAGAGTATGAGAAGCATTTCCATGCCTTTTATCTACATGTTTTGATGATTCTACCTGATTAGGCTGAGAGTGTGAAGAGGTTCACCAATGGTTTGATATGTCCTCTTTTGTTGATTGCAACACAAATAGTTGCCATGAGTTCTACCTTCCAGTAGATCGTTGATAGTGTGAGAGAGGTTGAATTCATTCGGAGATAGGATTGTGTAGAGAGAACGGTCAAGAGACCTTGGTTTAGCACTCAGGTAGTTGCCTAATCTTTAGGCCAAGGACATTATAGTGCAGGTCATCACCATCCGAGTGTCAGACCTATTTTTACTGCTATGCCTACATCAGGGGGGGCCAGTTTGTGCATACTTATTAGGGATCGGGGCAGTTAGTCCCGAGTTATTATCAGCCTTCTATTTGTAGTGGTCATTTGGGCTCCAATTCTTCTTCTTCCCAGCTGTCGTCAATCTCGAGGGGTTTCTTTGAGTGTGGGGATCATTGGCACTTCAATAGGGATTTCCCCAGACTCAAACGGGGTGGACAATCTTAGGGTTCTAGAGCTAGAGTAGCAAGGCAGCCGGATAGAAGCTCATTTTAGGGAGCTAGGGGTAGTGCTCAGGGAGGTAGAGATGTCCTTCAGGCAGGTCGATACGGTGCTCAGTCCGGCAGAAATGGTGCATGTAGGGATGATCGCGACCATTTCTACACTTTTCCAGGCAGGCATGAGGTAGAGGCCTCTGATGTTGTGATCATAGGTACTCTTTCAGTTTGCCATCGACTTGGTATAATTTTATTTGATCCAGGGTCTAACTATTCATATGTGTCTGCTTATTTTGCATTAAACTTGGATTTGATGTGTGAGTCTCTAGACATACCTATTCATGTGTCTACACCTATTGGGGATTCTGTAGTAGTAAATCGAGCTTATTTGGTTGTGTAGTTACATTGTTAGGGTATGATACTCAGGTAGTTTTGAAAGTCTTTTATATAGTAGACGTTCATGCTATATTGGGTATGGATTGGTTATCTCCTTATCATGATATCTTTGATTGTTATGTCAAGATCGTTATATTAGACATGCCTGATATTCCTTAGTTAGTTTGGAAAGGTACTCTTAGTCAGTATCCGAAAAGGGTGATCTCATTTCTAAAAGCTCAGAAGATAGTAGGATATGGCCTATATTCGTGACACTAGTGCAGAGACTCCTTCCTTAGATTAAGTTTTGGTAGTTTGAGAGTATCCATATGTGTTTCCTACAAACCTTCCTGGTGTTTCGTCGGACCATGATATCGACTTTTGTAT
This sequence comes from Anisodus acutangulus, assembly GCA_029783415.1. Taxonomy (NCBI): domain Eukaryota; kingdom Viridiplantae; phylum Streptophyta; class Magnoliopsida; order Solanales; family Solanaceae; genus Anisodus; species Anisodus acutangulus. Next base: position 887,998 of record CM056499.1, read on the forward strand.
TGATCTAGAGTCAGGCACTCAGTCTATTTCCATGGCTCCATTTCGAATGACACCAGCCGAGTTGAGAGAGTTGAAGGAATAATTGCAAGATTTTCATTCAGCCTAGTGTTTTACCTTGGGGTGCTCCAGTATTGTTTGTTCAGAAGAAACACAGGTCTATGCGCATGTGTATTGATAACATGCAACAGAACAAAGTGTCGATTAAGAACAATTATCCGATACTGTGCATTGATGACTTGTTTGATCAGTTACAAGGTACTTCAGTCTTTTCGAAGATCGAATTGAGTTCTGGCTATCATCAACTGAAGATCAGGGCTTAGGATATTCCTAAGATAGCCTTTCGGACCAGATATGGACATTATGAGTTTCTGGTGATGTCATTTTGGTTGACCAATGCACCTGCAGCCTTTCCGGAGTTGATGAATGGGGTATTTAGACCCTATTTGGATTCATTCGTGATTGTGTTCATCGATGATATATTGATATACTCGCAGAGCAAGGAGGAGCACGGGCGACATTTGAGGCTCATGCTTGGTATTCTGAAGGAGAAGCAACTCTATGCAAAATTTTCTAAGTGCGAGTTCTGGCTTAGTTCCATGTCTTTCTTGGGTCATGTGGTGACTAAGGATGGTATTATGGTGGATTCCAAGAAGATATAGACGGTTCTGGATTGGATGTGGCCTACTTCTGTTACTGAGGTTCGTAGCTTTGTTGGACTCGCAGGGTATTATTTGTGATTTATGGAGGGGTTTCATCTATTACAGCCCCATTGACTAGATTGAAGAGGGACATAGTGGAGTTCGTGTCCCCGTGTTTAAACCATCAGTAAGTGAAATATGAGTACTAGAGGCCTGGTAGTGAGCTTCAGAGGATGCCCGTCCTGGAGTGGAAGTGGAAATGGATTGCCATGGATTTCATGGTAGGATTTCCCCGTACTTTGGGCAAGTTTGATGCTATATGGTCATGGTGAACATGTTGACCAAATCTGCCCATTTTATTCTAGTCCAAACTACCTATAATTCAGAGAAGTTAACCAAGATCTACATTTGAGAGATAGTTTGATTGTATGGGGTTCTCGTTTCCATTGTTTCTGACCAGGATACATAGTTCACTTCTCACTTTTGGAAGTCCATGCAGAAAGAGTTGGGTACTAGAGTGGACTTTAGCATAACATTCCATCCCAGAACCATGTCCAGTCTGAGCGGACTATTTATGTTCTTGAGAACATGTTGTGAGCCTGTATGATAGACTTCAAATGTCATTGGGATCAGTTTCTACCATTGGTAGAGTTTTCTTACAACAATAGTTACCATTCGAGCATTGATATAAAACTATTTGAGGCATTGAAGGTAGGTGATATCATTCTCCAATCAGGTGGTTTGATGCATTTGAGGTTCGACCTTGGGGTAATGATCTTTTTAGAGAATCACTGGACAAACTTAAGTTGATTTAGGATCGTCTTCGTACATCCAGAGCTGACAAAAAAATTATGCTCACCGGAGAGTTCATTCTTTGGAGTTTATGGTTGGCAAGCGGGTATTTCTAAAGATTTCACCCATGAATGGTGTGTGAGATTCGGGAATAAGGGAAAGCTCAGCCCAAGGTTCATTGGCCCTTTTGAGATCTTAGACATAGTTGGTGAGATGGCCTATGAGTTGGCTATACCTCCTGGGTTTATCTAGTGTGCATCCAGTGTTCCATATCTCGATGCCGAGGAAGTATGGATGTTTCTCATGTGATTAGTTAGGACTCGGTGATGTTGGATCAGGATCTAGCTTATGCAGATGGGCCTATAGCTATCCTAGATAGGCAGGTCAAAAAATTGAGGTCCAATGAAATAGCTTTCGTGAAGGTTCAGTGGAGGAATCGCCCAGTAGGGGAGGCTACATGGGAGACCGAGTCTAATATGCAGGCTAACTACCCTGAGTTATTTGAGAACCCGGGTATTTCTTTTTACTTATCATTCGAGGATGAATGTTTATTTAAGTGGTACCTGAAGTAAGGAGTCAAAAAGATGTTTTGTTTTCTTTGCCTAGAAATCCCTAAATTTCCCTCCCTGAGCCCTTATTTTCTTGCTTATTACTTACGGGGATAGGTAACACGGTTCCCGGAGTGATCGGGTAGGTTTCAGACCCATTTAGTTAAGTTGGAGAAATCTTAGGTTAAGAAGAAAGAAGAGTTTGACCCATAGTTGACTTTTAGGTAAACATGCTCTGTTTGTAGTTTCATTGGTTTTGTTATCTCTAGGATGACATTTATGAGTTAGTCGGCCTTTTGTTCAGGTCTCAAGGCAGCTCAGTGTGTTTTGAGGTTTTGTTTGTAAAATTGTGGAATTAGAATTTAAGTGTTGACTTTAGTCAAACCCGAGCCTTAGAGACCTAGACTGGAAAATCCTAGGGCGCGAGTAGGTCTAGAATGTGTTTTCTGATAGGGTAGCATGTTTATTTTGTGTCTGGGAGGTCCCGCGAGTATTTTGGGTGATTGGCGGAGGATTTCATGTTCTTAGGTTGCTGCTAGTTGTTGGTGTCCGCCCCATCGGCCAGGCATCCGCCTCGGCGGGTCAGCCTCAGCGAAGGTCTAGCTCGCAGTAGCGGAAATGTGGTTTTAAGTGGGTTCTGCCCTAGCATACAGGGTTTCCGATAGAGCGGGTTCACCCCAGCGGAATCAGGTCCACTAGAGCGGGTTCACCCCAGCGGAATCAGGTCCACTAGAGCGGGTCAGCCTCAGCGAAGGTCTAGCTCGCAGTAGCGAAAATGTGGTTTTAAGTGGGTTCTGCCCTAGCATACAGGGTTTCCAATAGAGCGGGTTCACCCCAGCGGAATCAGGTCCACTAGAGCGGGTCACTCAGTAGCTTTTAAGTGAAGTTAGAGATAGCATTTATTTTATTCCGCAATATTGATACCTCTTTGAGACTCGAGTTTGGGCAGCAAGTTAGGGATAACTTCAAGAGATTTTCACCCTTTAGGTAATCATTTTTCCTTTCATTAATGAGTATTAGTGTATTACTTCTTAAGCATGTGTATTAAATGGGAGGAAAAGGTAGAAATACTTATCAAATTTAAGAGAGTTCTAAATGGGGGATTTAGGGTTGTTTAATGGATTATTGTTGTTGTTATCCTAAACTAGTGTTATATTCATCTAGTAGAAGATGTTTATGAGATTAATTTCTTGATAAGAACCCTTTTGGGGATTGAGAGAAAATCTTGTGTTAGAATTGGGGCTTTTATATAATTCTTGAATTTGAGGATCCTTTGGGGATTTGTTGTTCAATTAACTTAAGATTATGCATACCTAGCATGTGTTAGTGCTATTTGGGTAGAAAAGTCAGCATATTGATAATGCGGGCCCGCTTGAGGGATTATAGGTTACTTAAAATATAATCTTATTTATACTCGATATGTTTGATCATAATTGGAAAAGGAAAGGTTGTTGCTTGAGTCTTTGGCTTCATTAAGGCAAGTTGAGACTTTTCTAGACTCTAGTATAACATTATGTGTTGGTATGCTTAATTAATAAACTAATGGGACTATTAGGAACTTGGGGGTCCTGTATTAGTAGGTGACGAGCATTAATATGGGTACCGAGTGAACTTAAATTGGTAATCAATGAACTATTAGTATAGCAAGTGACAAAGTTTATGTGTTTAGCCTTCGGGCCACGATATGCGGTGTAAGAGTCCGCTTAGTTTGGTATGCTTGATGTTTACTTGGGCTTTTAGCCATTGTTATGATATCCTGATTTGATTGTCATGAATTCATCACTCTACACCTCATCTGAATACTTGATCAATACGCATAAATACTAATTATGTTGATGGTATAATGAATTCATATCCATCTCATTCATACATTATATATACTTGGCATTGGTTACTGGTGAAATCATTGAGAATAACTTTGGAAGTCGGATTAAAGGATATGGTACATGATTATGAGAGTGATGACCGATATGACACTTCATCCACAGAGCTAGTATTCGATGGGATCGGATGGGTATATGAACCTCATGAATCCCCCCATAAGTCACGTGACAGCTACTGCATCAGCGTGTGTGTACCAGGTATTATAGCCATTTGCATTCATGCATATAATTTTGCATTGCATTCATTTATATCCTGATATGAGCTTTATAACTTATGTGCCTGACTTGAACTCTATTGTACTTGTGTTCTTCGACTATTAGAAGGAATATAGTTAGCTTATGCTAAACCTAGGGTAAGATCTTAACAGAGTGACTTGAGGGATGTAGATGCCCTAATAAGGTTTAGGTTGGACTTGTGTGACATTTGACTTGAGGGTACTTATAGTAAGGTAAAATGTGTTTCATCATAGGTTGGTTAACTGTTTTATTCTATACTTATTTAACTAACTAGTAGAGAAAGGAATCGTAAAGTACCAACCCTCGCCATCATTATAGCTAGGGTCAGTTGACGATGCTTGTTGAGTACACGTGTTTCCCATACTCACTCTACATTTGTTGCACTCTATGTGCATGTACTGAGCCAGGAGGCGACCCCGGAGCAGGTTGGTCTTCCCCCTCATCAAAGCGTGTGATACTTGGAGTCCAGGGTGAGCCGCAACTTCTTCCCCTGGACTGGAGCTCTATTTTATGATTATATTCTGCTTGCCATTCTCAAACTTTGTTTCATTTCTACTTTCCAACATTGTTATGTATTCCTATTGTTCAGACTTGTATTCCTTGATTAGAGCTTGGTACTCATGACTACCAAATCGCTTGGGGGTTTATTTCAGACTAAGTATTTTTGTATCTTTAGACTTGTTAATTATTCCTCTTTTATTTACTTACTTCCGCATTTAATTTTTGTTTTCCTTATGATGTTGGCTGTGTTTGCCTACAGATTAGGGTAGGTGCCCTCACGACATAAATGGGATTTGGGGTCATGACACTAAGTGTCTGAACTGTCAGCAAGTAAAAGTCGAGCAGTAGAGGCTCGGTGGTCTGGCCCAGAACATAGACATTCATATTTGAAAATGGGAGATGATCAATATGGATTTCATAATAGGTATACCTCACTCTTTTCGGAACCACAATTTGATTTGGGCGATCGTAGACCAACTTATTAAGTCAGCACGCCTTTGCCAGTAAAGACCACAGATTCAGCAGAAGACTACGTCAAGTAGTATAATTAGGAAATCATTAGGTTGCATGGGACTCCAGTGTCCATCATGTCAAATCGTGGTGCTCAATTCACAAAAAAAGTCTTGGAAATCTTTATAGAAGGGATTAGGCACAAGGGTTGATCTTTGTACAGTTTTTCATCCTCGGATAGATGCCCAGGCAAAGCGAACTATTCATACACATTAAGATATGTTGAGAGCATGTGTCCTAGACTTTAAGGGTAATTATGATGGCAATTGCCTCTCATTGAGTTTGTTTCTAATTATAGATACCATGCCAGTATCAAGATGACACCGTTTGAAGCCTAGTATGGGTGAAGGTGTAGATCACCTATTGATTGGTATAAAGTTGGCAAAATAGAATTGTTAAGGCCAGACTTTGTACATAGGGCTATGGAAAAAGTTTAATTGATTTAGGAGCATTTGAAAGTGGCTAAGAGTTGTCAAAAGTCCTATTCGGACATGCAACATAAAGATTCATAGTTTCATGTTAATGACTGGGTGTTTCTTGAATGTTTTTCCTATGGAATGTGTCAAGTGATTTGAGAAGAAAGAAAAGCTTAGTCCCAAATATAATTAGACCATACAACATCCTATGAGTATAGGTCCAGCGACATACGAGTTAAAATTACCACCAGAGCTGGTCATCTTACACTCAGTGCCATATCATAACGTTCACGTTCCAAATATTCTGATCTCATATTATAACATTAATGTTCCAGTACTCAGATATTCATATCAGTCAGCACTCAGATATTCGTGCAGTTTAGTATTCATTTAGTTTAGTATCCAGTATGTTAAACATTTATTCAGTTTAGTATTCAGTTCAACATTTAGCTCAGTATTCAGTTCATTATTCATGTGTTCGCGACAGTTTAGTGGCTGCATATTTTCGTCAGTCACGTTTATGATCCAGCATTAGCCATATATGTAACCAAGACCATCATTCGAGGATGAATGATCCTAAGGGGAAGATATTGTAATACCTCATATCTTGGTTATGTTTGGAAGTAATATGAGTGTTTGGAAGTGGAGTGGAATGAGTTGAAAATAATTAGAATGATTGGGGTGAAAACAGTAGCGAGTGTTGCAGTGATCAAATGTTGACAGTTGCGAAGGTGCAAAAATAGCTTAGGCAACCGCGACCATCGCAGTGACTAAAAGTTGACCGCTGCGATGAGCGACGCTGAAGATAAAATAATAAGTATAAAAATTCAGAATTTTAAGAGCAATTACACACTTTCTTTGGACGACTTTGAGAGAGAATAACACCCCCAAGCCCTAGCACAAAGTTCATCTCTTCCTCTCATCCCCGTACATCAAGGTAAGATCATTCTTATGATTCTTAATAAGTTCTAGCACTAATTTCATGATTCTTAACAAGATTAAACCTTGAAAGTTCATAGATTCTTGCTTGAGTCTTCATCTTGGACAAAAAACCCTAGAATCCAAAATAATATATATATATATATATATATATATATATATATATATATACACACACACACACTTAATCATTTCTCATATAATTGTATTCATGTATATTATTACGATTGTCATGAACATGTCTGTAATCCATGTATGCTCGTGTTATCGTTTCCATGAGCTCTCAGATATCAGTTATGAACTCAAATTGTTCCACTCCAGGTTATTTTACATGTTTTCATATCTCAGGAATTATATACATCTATTTACTCAGATTTCATGTAAAACTAATTTCAAATCATATTTATAAAATTTATGAGCTTTCATAAACTATATTATGAGTCATATTTTGAAAACCATGGGCGCCGATGCCAATTATATTCATGTTCATATGGGAGTAGCATAAATTTACCTAGAAGGCTCAGATGCCTGAAACTACATATGCCAACGTAGGAAAGGATTGCTCCGCCGGTTAGGATGACACCTAAGGATCGCTCCGCTAGTTATAACGATACCTTTAGATGATTGATTGGATCCTTTATTATCTATTCAAGTATCGTACCCCATCAAGGTACGAGATGACTTAGCTGATCGGGCAGAGGTCAGATGCCACGTACTCACGTGGTGGATTCATGTCGATTATACTAAGACTCTCCCACATTAAAATATTTTACTTAGTTTACAACTTGATCATGCAGATCATGGTTATGCCCAGGTTTCAGTTACAGTTTACTACTTCAGTTGCAGATTACTATTTACAGCTTACAAAATAGATTTTAGATTAAAAAAAACTACTTCAGTTGCATATTACAATTTACTTACAAATTTTAATTTACAATTGCAGTTTCAATTTCAGATTTCTTCATGTATCTATGTTATTGATTTGGGATGCCCATTCCCTAAACACCCCACTTACAGTTCTTTTATTCAGTTTCTTTACATATGAGTACAAATCAAATGTACAAATGTCCCTTTTGTCTGGGGCCTGCATTCACGGTGCAGGTAACGACTTTGAGGACGACATATTTGCACGCTAGGATCTCTAGTATTAGCTGAGTTGGTGAGCCTCAGTCTTTCAGGGCCTTATCATTTATTTTGTAGCCTTTATATTTTACTACATATATTCATGTATGTTGGAGGTCTTGTCCCAGCAAATAGTTAATATCTCAGTACTCTTCAGAGGCTTCATAGACTAGAGTATTGGTTAGACAGAGTTTATCAGATTTTCATGGTTGTCGTGTTGGCACTTTTACTATGTTCATACTTATTCAGTATTTTTTCCACTTAATTATTATTCAATCAGACTTTTAGTACATTAGCATGTGTTAGTTTAATTCCTCTTTCAGTATGTTTTGATATCAACTGTTGATTGATCCAGGCAGTTGGTTTGCTTGGTCACATGCAGTCATGCACCGAGTGTCGTGTTATGTCCAGGACATGATTCGAGATTTGACAATAGAGATGCATAAGGGTCAAATGAGGAAGAAATAAGAATGGGTGACTAGAGGTAGATATAGTGGCGGCGAGAGAGAAATAAGAAATAAAAAGAAATTTAAAACTCAAAATCTGGGAGAATGGTCAAATTTGCTCATGAACTACACAAGAGATTCACATTTACCTCTTGTTTTTTAAAACATAATCCTTAATTGCAAAACACGTGACATCATTGAGTGATATGTTTTCATCATTTAAAAATAGGACAAATTTGTCCTGTTTTAATAACGTGAGGGCATTTTTGACCCCATGTATTAATAGAGGGCAAGTCTGTTCCATTCCTCATAGTTTAGGAGAAAAATAAATAATTAAATGGTTTGATTGTCCTAAAAAAAGTGATTTTAATAAGCAATACCCATAATTTGAGTGATCACCCCAAGAATTAACTCTTGAAACCCTTTTATGATTTAACTTTTCTCTAAGAAATTCATAATGAGGGTAATAAAGCAGCTATTGACTCACAAACTTTTCCTTATCATGAAAAGATTTTTTTAAGGTAAAGGTCAAATTTTCCTCTGTTAATAGTTCGGGTTAATATATCCCTACCGTTATAAGATTGATCCAAATATGCTTTATTCACTAACGGGGGAATAAAGGGTCAAATGTGTCACTGAACTAACAAAATAGCTTTTATGGCCACATTTCACGGTCGTGCAATGATTCACCGTCCTTTAAAGTGGACTGTGAAAACCACCCTCCAAACATTGCTCACTATTTCAATTTCACGGAGGCAGCCACCACCTTTCATGGTCCATCAACAATTTCACGGTCTGTGAAATGGGACCATTTCTCTGACTTCTCGACGAACTTGTTTCCTTCGATTTGATTAACCCCGACACCTTCTGATACTTACTTAATACTTGATTAAGACCTTCTTCAACCTCATAGGGGTATCAAGTCTTCTTTGGCTTACTTTAGCTAGCTTACCATGATGTCGACGTACAAAGTACAAGATGTAACATTATTATTGTATGTAGACGACATACTTATAGCTGCAAGTGACATCGAGTATGTTAAAGAAATAAAGGGGTGGCTATCATTTAAGTTTGTGATGAAAGATACGGGTGAAGCGTTATATATTCTTGGAGTTAATATTTCAAGAGATCTTTCAAAGAGATTGTTGTCCATTTCATAAGACCCTTATATAATATAAGTTCTTGAACGATTTAATATGAAAGACTGCAAACCTATCAACACTCCTGTTTCTAAAAGTGAAGCTTTAAGCTGGAGGATTGGTTGTCGTAGAATTACGGCACTGATGTATATAATGATGTTAATATATGGGTAGGTTGGTCGAGGTTGTATTGGGACCGGGTGGATACAAAAATGGGAGTCAATGGAGGTTGGCGGGTTCGGACGGTTTACCGGGCAGTGTGTGTTTGGTGGAGGTGTGCGGGTAGTTTAGGGTGGTATCGGGTTAAGGCATTTTGAGGGGGTGTTCTAGAATCGTTGTGGGATATATTAGTGGTCGGTTATTGGTGGTTGGATGGTGGTAAGGTGGCGGAAACTATTCAGGATAGTAAGGTTGACAGCTTAGGGACTCAATAAGGACAATGGGGAATTGGTTGGGGTTTCGAGTGTTTATGGGAGGAATCGGTTGATGACCTTTCAGGTGTACGCTTGGGGGGTGTTGTGGTGTATTGTGATGAAACGAATCAGCCAATTTGGACAAGGATGGGTCATGAAATTGATTGAAAAAATCTTGTGCGGATAAGACGTTAAAAGCCGAGAAGACTTTCAATGTAATTGTAACAAGTAACCGGATAGAACTTTGGCTTGGGTATAGTTAGATCACAAAAGTTCTAACTAGACTTACACCGAGGGTTTGGACCACCAAAGTACCAAGGGTGACCCACAAATGGATCAAGGTTCGTACCACAAAAGGACTGATGGCCAACAAAAGGACCAACTAAGATAAGCAACACAAAAGTTGAATAACTTAGCAAAGTTCGAGTAAAACTCAAATATATTTCATATAACTTCAATGTCTCTTTACATCAACCACATGCCCTATTTATAATAGTTCTAACCCTTCTAGAAGAGATAACAAGATATACATACAATGCATCTAAGCCAAAATGGGAAAGGGGGAGAGGTTCGGCTTGGGAGAAGGGAAATGACCCAACTCTTCATGTTCTCTAGGCCACCCTTTTGTGTCATCCATGTAGATAAGTGCATGAAATAATTAGTTCATGAATTACCTCATTGGGAAACATTGGAAGCTTCTCCTTCTAGCATGTATCTCGACCGAATGGAAAAGGGTGAATGATCGGCCAACTCTTCATGTTCCCTAGCCCACCCTTTTGTGTCATCTATGTAGATAAGTGAATGAACTAGCTAGTTCATGAATTACCTCCTTGGAAGCTTCTCCTTCTAGATTATTCTCGGCTTAGTCATCAAATCTTATTACATCGCCTAGTAATTAAGCTATAAGGAGAACTAGTAATTAAGCTAAGAATTAAAAGTAAACTAAAAGAAAATGGTCTTGGCCAAGACCTACATAAAAGCCGAATATTAATGGAACTTCTTGGATATTCAAGTCTTTTCTTCAACTCCACTCCACACTCCATTCCACATTAAGCATATCACCATAGGATGATTGGCAATCTTCGGCACTCCTAGCAAATCACCTCGTGGCTCATATTGGACACTTAAGCTCACGGCCTTTTATACATCAGGCATATTTGATGCCTTTTGATGATAAGTTTTACTTGTTTTTAAGAAACTTTGTGTCATTTTTATGTGTTTTGTTATGTTTTAGGTAATTGATAACCAAAAGGAAAGAACAAGGAAATTTCACCAAAGTCCATAGAAGTACGGACTGTACTCATTTGTACGGGCCATACATTGTGGCGTATATTTGGATGGTTTGATGCAGACTGCTCAACTTAGGAGAAAACTTGGTACGGTGGATTTTTACGGACCGTACTTATTTATACGGGTCGTACTTTCTACCATACATTGGAGGCCACTTCATTAAAGAAAATGACGAAGGAATTGTACGGACCGTACTTCATATGAATGGTCGTACAATTTGGCATAGAATTGGACCGTATAAACTTATACGGACCGTATTTAATTGTACGGTCTATACTTGGTGCCATCGGGGAAATTTCATCAAACTATTATTTCCTTATTTTTGGACTTGTCTAAATAGTTTTTAGGATTTTGTGGGTCATCTATCATCTGTTTTGAGACTTTACTTTATAGTATTGAGTACTTATCATTTGTGGAATCTTTCTAAGACAAGATTCCATCTTTTCATCTTCGTAATTCCATTGTAAGCTTTAATAAATTCTTTATTACTTTGTATTGTAATCAACATTATGAGTAGCTAAAGTTAATACTAAGGTTGTGGACCCAATGATGGGTGTTGTGTGTATGGGTATTTAATATTGTTAAATGCATAATGGATTGTTAGTATTTACTTAGTCCTTATTCGTTCATGTCGGTTAATGATTGCAAACTTTAGCTTAAGTCATAAACTTTACTTTACTTGGAAAAGTGAGTAGAGTTTGGTAGGGATAAGTAACAAGAACACGGTACATTAACTCTCATTTAATAAACTGACTTAGGAATAAGAGGACTTTACTTAGCATAATTAATCGTTCTTAATTTCACTCTTTAATAATTGAGAAAATCATAAAGAGAAATACTTCCTAACTATTGGGAAATATTATGACGTCATGTATAGATTAAGTGCATACAATACGACAATTCATTAGAAGTATATCACACTAATACCTAGAGCATACCATCTCATCTAGAGGGTACACAACCTTGGTTTCTTAATCAACTTTATAACAATCAAGTCAAAATATCTAGTAGAATACACAATCTTTTACAACCTTACCGGAGTACGAATAAAGACCTAAAGTCGAGTACTACACTACAATAGTATCCTTTCGCACCCTATTCCCTATGGGATTCGACCCCAACCTAGTTGAGTTACTATATTTGAAAACCTTCGCTTTACGCCATTTAATAGGTGTAATTTGAGCGTATCAAATTTTGGTGTTGTTGTCGGGGAATACAGTTTGAAATTACTAAATAGTGTTTTTTTACTTCAAGTCTTTTTCTATTCCATCACACTTTGTTTGTTTTTTCTTGTGAACTAGGTGATATGGCAAGTAGAAATGGAGGACGTGGAGCAAATGGTAGTATGGGAAGAAATGCAGTTCCCCCACCACCAGAATTTGATGACGAAGGAGAAAATGTGTTCGTTGATCTTCTTTAGGAGGTTGAATATGCATCTATTATTTTTCCTCCAAGGGTCGCTGCTGCAAACTTCAAAATTGATAGTTCTATCTATAAATTGCTCAAGCTTGAGGGTTATTTTCAGAACTGCACCGATGATGACCCACATCAACACTTGAGAAATTTTCTAGGTGTGTGCCATAAACACACTAAGAATGTAGTCTCTCCAAATGCACTCCGGCTGCGGGTTTTCAAATATTCATTGGCTGGTGAAGCAAGGGCATAGTTCAAAAAGCTGCCCCAAAATTTTATTCACTTGGGTTGAGCTCGTAAATGTATTTCTGAAGGAATTGTTTCCTCCAAGTAAAAAAGTTGAGCTTCGAGACAAGATCTTCAAATTCAAACAACTCCAGGGGGAACAGACTCCTAATCATGGTTTTCCTAAAAATATTATGATGGAGAAGTTCTATACGAGGCTGGATTCGATAACATAATCAGTAGCCAACAATGTAGTCGGTGAATGTGTTATGGATAAGTCATTTGCTCGTATCACTAATTTACTTGATAGGTTGACAAAATATAATCAAGCATGGCATTCGGGTAGTACTGATAGAGTTGCATATGGTACTTCGTTATTGAATATGATAGTAAAGGAGAACTAAGAGAGAGACCAAACTATTGCTAAACTTGCTACAAACATTAGTTTGTTGACCAAGAGGTTTGCTAAGGATGACATAAAGAAAGTGAATGCAGTTGATGAGATGCAGACTCTACCAAAGGGGATGTATCAAACTCAAGATAGTCAATATTCTGAGGGACCACCGATGCAACAAGAAGATGCTAATTATGTGAACAACTCTCAAGGGGGTTATTAGAAACAGAATTACTAGGGGTCTGGTTATCAGAATCAATGGAAACCGCAACAACAAAGTCAAGGAAATCAGTATGGGTGAAATTAATATGGTGGTTCAAACCAAGGAACTACAATAACAACATTAACTTTGGTAATCGGAGTTTCAACACTTATATTCCACCAAAGGTTCAATCGTCTAACTCACAACATTAGTGAGAGGGTCCTTCGAATGATCAGGGTAGTTCTAGATTGGAGAGCATGATCGAGCGGGTATTAACCAACCAAGAAATTGTCAAATTGATGAAGAGTTTGACTGAAGTGGTGGGTTCTCATACTACTACTATTCAGAAGCTTGAGTCACAAATGAAAGATCTTTTGAGAGAACAACATCTGAAGCAGAGAGGTCAACTCTTGAGTGACACAATTCAGAATCTAAAGAACAATGGAGGTGACTTAGCTGGCTGTTATGTTATCACTACTCGGAGTGGGAAACTACTTCAAAGTGAGGCTGAGAAAGTGAATTGAATTGGAGCATGTAGAGGAAGAAGAAGAGGCACTACTTGATATGCCAAGTGTTGTTGACGAAGTACCTAATAAGGATCCTATTGTTATTGAAGTTTACCGTGTTCCTGAGAATTCAAAGGCTCAAGAGGTGACCAATGAAAAAGTCAAAGGCAAGGTGACAAGGGAACTTAGACCATTGACACAATTGTTTAAATCATCACCTCTATTTCCTCAAAGGTTGGTGAAGAAGACTAAAGATGTTAAATGTTAAAGGTTCTATTATCAGTTGAAGCAACTTTCTATAAATATTTCATTCCTGGATGCCTTCCAAGAAAGGCCGGGGTTTGCAAGTATTTGAAGGATTTGATAACCAAGAAGTGGCCTATCAAGCATGATACGGTGAATGTGACTCGCTATATTAGTTATATTATTTCTACCACCAAGGTCTAAAAGAAAGAAGATTTGGGGACCTTCACTATTCCATGCACTATCGGTCAACATGACTTTGCCAGAGCCTTTTGTGATAATGGGGCTAGTATTAATTAAATATCACTTGCTATCTACAAGCACTCGGGGTTAGGTATGTCGAGGCCGACTAGTGTGAGGTTTCAAATTGTTGATCGATTAATAAAGATATTGGTGGGTGTGGTTGATGATGTACTTATTTGTGTTGGTGATTTCCTTCTTCTTGCAGATTTTATAATCCTTTATTGTGTTCTACACAAACAAATTCCGATCATATTGAGTCTACCTATCCTTGCTACTGGAAGGGCACTCAAGGACTCAAAGAAGAACGAGATCAAGTTTCAATTAAATGATGAGGAATTACATTCCAAGCGAGCAAAGGGATGAAATTGCCAAGTAATTACGAGTGTATTTCGGTTATTGATTCAGCAGATGTGATTCTAGAGGCTTTCGAATTCAAGATGGAAGAAGGATGTCTAGGAGACACTCTAGCTTCTATTTTGGTGGATTTTGATATTGATGATATGTATGGTTATGTAGAGATTGTGAATTCGCTGGTGGATTAGGTTTATATAATTATCAACCGAAGACACTTTCTCTTGATCTAGAGAATTGGGCGACTCCTCCTGCCAAACCATTCATCATTGAACCACCAAAACTTGAGCTAAAGCAGCTTCCATCTCACCTGAGGTATGAGTTTCTTGATCCAAATAACACTTTACCCGTCATTATTTCTACATTGCTGAGTGAAGAGCATGTGAAGAGGGTACTCAAAGAGTTGAGGAAGTACAGACGAGCTATTGGGTGGACCATAGCTTATATTCGGGAGATTCCCTCTAAAATTTGTGAGCACAAAATTCAGCTTGAAGAGGATAGTTTACCAACCGTGGAACATCATAGAAGGTTGAATCCACCAATGCAGGATGTGGTAAAAAAGGAGATTATCAAGTGGTTGGATGCTAGAGATATTTACACCCATCACAGATAGTCCATAGGTTAGTTCAGTGCAATGTGTTCAGGAAAAAGGTTGCATCACGATGGTGTCAAATGCAAAGAATGAGCTTATTCCATAAAGAGTTGTAACTGGTTGGAGAGTGTGTATGGATTATCAAAAGCTTAATACAACGACTTGTCGAGACTATTTCCCTATGCCTTTTATAGATCAAATGCTTGATCGACTAGCCAGACGATCCTATTATTGCTTCCTGGATGGGTATTATGGATACATCCAAATTAACATTGCTCTGGAGGACTAGGAAAATATAACATTCACATGTCCCTATGGGACTTTCGCTTTTAGTTGAATGCCTTTTGGGTTGTGCAATGCTCCAGCTATGTTCCAGGGGTGTATGATGTCTATCTTCTCAGATATGGTTAAATACTTCTTAAAAGTAAGAGATTATTTTTATGAGTGTCTTGACCATCTTGGTCAAGTGTTGAAGCGGTGTGAAGAAACCAATCTTGTTCTTAGTCGGGAGAAGTGTCATTTTATGGTGAATAAAAGTATTGTCCTTGGCCACAAAATCTCTGAAAAGGGGATTGAGGTTGATCAAGCTAAAATTGATGTTATTGCCAAGCTTCTTCCACCTATCTCTGTCAAGGGAGTTCGCAGCTTCCTGGGACATGATGGTTTCTATAGACGCTTCATTAAGGACTTCTCAAAAATCACCAACCCGATGTGCAAGCTTCTTGAAAAAGAGGCTAAATTTGTATTTGAGAAGAAGTGCCTTAAAGCAGAAAGGGATGATCAGTTACAGGCTATGCCGAGGATGGTTGATCCATTTACCTTCGCCAAAGAAAATTTCAAACAAGTTTCCATCAAAGCAGAAAGGGATGATAAGTAGACAGTCATTATTATGGGGGAAATTCACAAGTTTGTGAAGAAGGAGATTAGCAAGCCTGTAGGACCTTTATGAGAGTCTACTGAGCAGTCTCATGAATTGCTACATGCCAGACTAGATGGTTCTGAGGTAAGGCTAGCCGCACTTGAGAGAACATGCTTGGGTGGTGATCTGGGAACACTTAGGGAGGAGCTGTGACAATTGAGGGTCATTGTGCAAGCAGTGCAGGCTCGGGATAAGATTGTTTTGGAGGATCCCACTCAGACAACACAGGATGATATAACATCATTTATACGTGTAAAAAATTGATAGATTGTGAGGACTCCCCCACAGATACCAGAGGCAAGTGGAAATGGGATGAGGTAGAACATTTGGGTGAGGATATGAGGAGATAATGAGGACTAAGCTGCACTAAGAGAAGAAGAAGAACATTTGCCTAGCCATTCTTAATTCCTTCTTTGATAATCACTCTACACCACTCACCAGCGAGGCCATTGGTGCCTTGTCTAGTAGTGTATCAGTCTGGTTGACCTTTCCTAGCCCGCTACCCCTACCTGTTGAGTATCTTGTCCCAGTTCTAGAGTCCACTTTTGTTGATGCTACCTCAGAGGCTGCACAGTCTCGAGATGAACAGCGCGCCTAGGGTGCACAAGTAGTTCTTACCCTTTTGTGCTTATTTTGATGCATTGGGGACAATGCATGATTTTTTTGAAGGGTTTTATTCCTGTTGAATCGGGTATGTTTAGGTTGTTGTTAGATAGAATAGAGTATTTATGACTTATGTGGTGGTGGTTTGAGTAACTTATGGCATGTACAATGGTTTGCAATCGAAATATTCCCCTCTTAATTTATGTGATGTGTACTCAAAATATGTTTCTTAATTGACATGCATGATTCTTTTTATGACATTGAGAGTATTGAGTTAACTTGTGTGTTGAATGCTTAATGGGGAAGTCAAATCGAGTTAGTAGAACAATTCTTATGTCATTGTGTTGTGAGTTGTTAGTATGTGTTCACTTGCTATACGTGCAATCTAGAACTTGTCTGGTTAGTCATGCTTTGTTTCTAAGGATGATTGAGTTGTTGAAATTATCTTAAGCCTTGTTTGTATGATTTTGAACCTTTTTTTCTTTCATGAGCCTAACCCATGTACATAAAGTATCCATAGTCTCCCATTTTGAGCGTGTAAGCCTATTCTTTGACTAGCCGCTAATGAGTTTTTACCCTTTGTTCGAAATATCCCTATTATTTACACCCGTTCCCTCCTTGACACTTCATAATGATGAAAGAAGATGCTAAAAGCCTATGTTGGGGGTGACATCTAAAATATGGGGAAAATGAGGCCTAAGCCTATGTTTGGAGTGAATGCGAGTTACCTAGTAAATGAGACGGTGTGGTTGTTGTAAATAATTAGCTGGAAAAAAATGTTGAAAATGTTGCACAAAAATAGATATAAATAAAGTAGTTTGATAACCCACACCGAGGTAGCAAGATCAAAAGGAATGGAAGAAAGGTCATAAAGGTGAGTAAAGTGTAGTGTTCAAGAAAGGTGAGTTACTATCATCAGGCCTGAAAAAGTCCTAATGTGATCACAGCCGAACTGTCTGAAGTAGAAGGCATTGAAACTAAGGGCAAGCATATGGCATTTGCATGTGTAGTTTGAGAACTTTTTTGTGTGTGTGAGTGTTTCTCTTCTTTGTAGTCTCTTGTCCCGTGTATTCATATATATGCGTATTTGGGACATTCTTTGGTCTAGGTGAGGTCATAAGGGTTGGTAGATTTGTGAAATCGATTGACTTTTCAGAGATTGAGATTCATGTGCACAATGGTTCCTCTAATAACTTAATGTCATTGATTGAAGCTTCATCGTGAGTTGTAATAATTTTGAGTCATACATCTTGTATAGTAATGAGGATATAGAGAGAGTCACATTTGTACGAAGTATGTGCCGGCAGTTAATTGCCAAAACCACTGTAGACATTCTTACTTTGAGATATCTGAGCGTCTGTGTAGTATTGTGTGTTTTGTTACTTGATTGAGGACAAGAAAAGACTTTAAGTTGGGGGTTTTGATATGCCGTAGAATTACGGCACATTTGATGCCTTTTGACGATAAGTTTTATCTGTTTTTATGCAAGTTTGTGTCATTTTGATGTGTTTTAGTTATGATTCAAGTAATTGATGACCAAAAGGCAAGAACAAGGAAATTTCACCAAAGTCCATAGAAGTCAGACAAGTACAGACCGTACTTCTTTTTACAGGTCATACATTTGGGTGGTTTGAGACAGACTGCTCAACTTGGGAGAAAACTTTGTATCGTGGATTTGTACAAATCGTACTTATTTGTACGGGTCGTACTTCCTACTGTACATTGGAGGCCTTTTCATTGAACAAAAGAGACGAAGGAATTGTACGGATCGTACTTCATATGTATGGGCCATACAATTTGGCATAGAATTGGACCGTATAAGCTTATACTGACCATACTTAATTGTACGGTCCGTACTTGGTATCATCGGGGCAATTTTGTCAGACAATTATTTCTGCATTTTTGGACTTGTATAAATAGTTTTTAGGATTTTGTGGGTTATCTATCATCTGTTTTGAGACTTTTCATAGTATTGAGTACTAAGCATTTGTGGAAGCTTTCGAAGACAAGATTCCATCATTTTATCTTCGTAATTCCATTGTAAGCTTTAATGAATTCTTTATTGCTTTGTATTGTAATCAACATTATGAGTAGCTAAAGTTAATACTAAGATTGTGAACCCAATGATGGGTGTTATGTGAATGGGTATTCAATATTGATATATGCATAATGGGTTGTTAGTATTTACTTATTCCTTATTCGTTCATGTCGGTTAATGATTGCAAACTTTATCTTAAGTCATAAACTTTACTTGGAAAAGTGAGTAGGGTTTGGTAGGGATAAGTAACAAGAGCTCGGGATGTTAACACTTATTTAATAAACTCACTTAGGAATAAGAAGAGTTTACTTGGCATAATTAATCATTCTTAATTTTACTCTTTTATATTTGGGAAAATCATAAAGAGAAATGCTTCCTAACTATTGAGAAATATTAGGAAATCACGTAGAGATTAAGTGCATACAATACGACAATCCATTAGAAGTATATCACACTAATACCTAGAGAATGACATCTCATCTAGAGGGGACACAACCTTGGTTTCTTAACTAACTTTATTATAATCAAGTCAAAATAGCTAGTAGAATACACAAACTTTTACAACCTTACCGGAATACAAATATAGACCTAAAGTCGAGTACTACACTACAATAGTAACCTTTTCTCACCCTATTCCATGTGGAATTCGACTCCAACCTAGTTGGGTTACGATATTTGACAACGTCTGCTTTACACCATTTAATAGGTGCAATTTGATAGTATCAAGGATGTGTCCTCTGACTCCACAAGAGAAGGAACAAATGAGAAAGGTTCCTTATGCCAACGCCATCAGTTGTCTAATGTATGTTATGATACTAGATCTGATATATGCTATGTTGTAGCATTGGTTAGCATATTTCAATTTGACCCAGGACAAGAACATTGGAATGCGGTTAAAAGGATATTAAGGTATCTTATAGGCACAATTGATTATTCCTTGTGTTACCAAGGAAATGCTCTACAACTCAAAGGCTATATTGATGCTGATTGAGAAGGATATTTAGATAAAAGAAAATCCACCTCTGGATATGTATCCTTGCTTAACAGTGGTGTCATATCATAGAGTAGCAAGAAGCAGTCATGCATAGCCTTATCGATAATGGAAGATGAATTTGTAGCACTTTCAACAGCTGTGCAAGAAGTCGTTTGGTTTAAACGTTTCTGGTCGACTTGGATGTGTATAAGAATGTTGTTGAACTTGTCACCATCAATTGTTATAGTCATGCTGCAATAGACTACCCAGATGATCCAAAGTACCATGGAAAGACGAAACGTATTGACATTAAGTATAATTATGTTAGAGACATGATTGTACATAAAGAGGTGAACGTGAAATACATATCTACGCATCAAATGATAGCAGATCCCTTAACGAAACCCATAAGATGTGATGCTTATGAAAGACATGTAAAGTCATTGGGTTTGCGTAGATGCTAATGTGTTTATATTTTATTTTTCCCAATCATGTTCATGTAAAATTACATTATTGAAGTTAATGTTAGTTTATGCCTTATTACCCATTCTTGTTGGTTCATATACATATAATATTGTTAATGTATAGTACATAAAATTTTAGTCTAAGAAGTATGTCGGACAAACAAAAAGATTGGCCTATTCACACAGGGAATCGCCTATATTGTCTAAGTGACAGATAGAGATGATACAATTATAAATTGATTTCGTCAGAAGTAATGATAAAAGGGAGCTTAAAGTTTTATAGGAAGAATGTCGTGTTTTTGTGTTTAATCATATGTGATTAAAATGAATTAGTTTGTTCTTAATGCTAGATGTTTCTGATGAATAAAATGATTGAGTATATTTGTGAACTCAAAGTTAGACATGAGATGTCTGAACTATCATCTACACAGTATTTAAATTGTAAAGACATGATCTTCATGGAAAAGGAGTCAATATTGTGATACATATTTCATACCGTGTATTCATATGGTGACCCATAAGGACGATACAAGTTTAATATCTACTTGCTATCGTGTGAATACCTAAAAATTGTAAGTAATTTTCTATATTGTGCCCTCGTGACTTTGATTAGTTTCTTGATATTCAATTTGGTGTTTGCTATCTTAGAATGTCGCCAAGAGATCATTCAGATTGAGATTCATGAGAATATGAAGATCGTTAAGTATTATCACATTAATTATGTTCATTAACCGGTCCCTTATATTTTTCTTTAAGACAAGAACATAATGATGAACTCAAATTTAAGACAAAGAGGTTGTGAGAGATATGAATGTGATAAATGATCTAGGGTATTGCATACTATAATCTACTCCATGTTTTATTGATCGAGATGCTATATATTCCTAACAGATGTATAGAAATAACTCTCGAAGTATGCACTGGTCACTCGGTCTAGTCACTAAGTATGAAAGTTATAGAATATGAATAAGAGTTGACCCACTATATGTGAGTGGGAGATGAAGGAAACTGGATCGGGTCATCCATGTGGGCCAACCCGGATCCATGTAAATAAAATAAATAATATATATTTGTTATATATTTAATATTTACCAAATAATAAAAAGGAAGGGATACAACGGTAGGACTCATCCTAACCGTTTTATCGGTTCTGTTCAATAAAAAGGGGCTTCTTCTGTAGAACGCTTTAATGTTATTTTTCCTTCTCCCAGAACATAGATTCTTCTCCTTCTTCTCTCATTCTAAAAGTTCCTGCAACAAAGTGTTCTTGATTGAAGAATCTTCTACGAGCGTCGGGAACGATTATCTGTAACTAAGGTACGATCATAGACTGTGGCTATTTTGGTGTAGTTCGTGTTTCATAGACATGTACTTACACTATTAAACTAGTGAAATGAATTCAAGGATCTTGCAAACTGTGTGTTTGATTCAATTCTTTAGTTGAAAAGGATCACTCCCGTAGTTTAGCCACTTTTTTTAAAGTTTGTGCGTTGTGCCTTAATTTCTTCTTGTTGGGATCGATATAATCAGGTATCATGTGAAAGCTAGTAAACAAAGGCTTGAACGACGATAAATCAAAAATAAAAAAAAATATATAATAACATGATTTGGTTAATTGACCTAAATTCACATGAAATGAGATGAACAATCTACTAATATAAAAGAGAATAAATTCTTACCCTAATCAAAACTATCTACATTATGGATGTTGTTATGAAGTGAGAAAGATTCTCAATTTATAGAAGTATAAACTTTTTACTTCAAAAAATGATTAGTTTTTCTGTTAGACGTAAAAAAACAATTATGGTAGTTTGAAAAGCAGAATTGCACACGTTCACATAAGAAACTTAATGTCTACTTCTAGTAATAAGTTTCACAGAGAAATGATATTAAGGATGAAGTTATTGGTTTCTATAAACAACTGGTGGTGTCATGTGATTGCCAACTCTCAGCAATTTCACCTGACGTTATGAGGGAAGGTGTTGTATTGAATAGTGTAGGGTTTTTGTTGGGTACAAAACATATAAGTAAGGCACAGCGGAAATTTAAAGATTTTGTTTCTTAGTTACCCCAACAAGTTTTCTGGTATGGTTATACAACAATGGAATTGTAACATAAAAATATTTACTTACAAGTTGTAAAATCTGGAGTCTTTATCTACTGTTAAGTGCACACGCGGTTGCCCTTCCGATTGCAAGTTCCAAGCTTCAATGTACTTCTCCTTCGGAAAGCTAGGAAATCCGGCAGAGGTTCGAGAGAGTATTTTATTCTAAGTCTCTAAGGCTTAGAATGTTATTCTGAAAAAATGGTATATAATAATGAAAGTGAATGCCTCTATTTATAGTTGAAAATTAGGTCAAAAACTGGATTAGGGTTTGACCTTGGGCCTGGCCCAAAATCAACGCAGAGGCGCCGCGGCCCTAGGGTATGGGCACCGCGGCACTTGATGAATTTTTGCACTGCGCAGCGGCGCTCGACGTGCAGTTACACTGCCTTGATTTAATTTCCGTGCATTCTTAATTAAATCCAAAATCCAATTTTGACTTAATTAATGTAATCATTATTCATTTAAATGTCTCGATTCCAAATCGAACATTTTATTACTCTCTCAATACATCCTTAGATCGAAATGGACAATCGACATAGTGTGACCCTACAGGCCTTCTCATATTGACATTAATCAAATTAAGGTCTACGCGGAACTCCTAGACGGCGCCGGAAGACGAACTCAATATGTGAAGTACGTTTACGCAAAATCAGTAAACTCAACCTTTATGTGGTAAGATAAAATCCTTTCATTCACGACACACTCGATCAAGCTTAGGATTTGTCAAGTGTCTATCCAAATGGCTTAATCATTGTATCTCATCTATATTAGTTGACAACTAGACCATATTCTAAACATGTCTATTGCGTTGGCCAACGACTTAGTCAACCTAATATCACTAAGAATTCGAGTGTTCTCTCGAATATACATCCGAGGAATGAATCCTAATCTTGGCTCAACTACCACCTTCAATCCACATCGTAATGTACCCAATACAAGCCGTATCTCAACCTACAAGGCATTTGAGCTTAGGACGGGATCAAAGTACATTACTTTTTAGATAAGGCGTGTATTGACCTCAAGTTTAAGGACTTCTATCTCCCACACACTGATCATACGTTAGACAAGTATAACAAACAGTCTATCAGCAGGGTATACTAATACTTCCAAAGTATCCATGTGTCCATCACGAGTAACCATTACTCGTAGCAGGTGAGATATACTACATCCTCTAAGGATGTGATGCAGACCACATGTCGACTTATCACATATCATCGATATCCCATTCTCGATGATCATTAGTCGAGGCTACTTTAATAGTTACGCTCTATCATTAATATCTCACTCTATTAATGACAATGTAAGCTCAAGGGATGCATATTAATGAATAATTACAAACAATCAAATAATAATTCAATAATTGCAAATGCCAAAATATTAATCTCCATTAATAATAATAATATGAATGTGTATAAAGTACATTTGTTCAAATACAGATTGTCTTTAGGACATAAATATACTTTCAAATTGAATAGGATCACCAATTACAGCTCATTGCACCAGTCTTAGATATTGATGATCTTAAAGTTTCAGGTTGTGATGGATTTAACTCTCATTTCTTCAAGAAGTCTTGGAACGTGATTGGAGATGATATTGTAGCTACTGTCAAGGATTTTCTTGAAGCTACTTAGCTGTATAAACCAATCAACTGCAACTGCACCACTGTTACATTGGTTTCAAAGGTACAGAATCCTACTTTTGTTAAACAGTTTAGATCATTTTAATGTTGCATCACCAGGTGTTGAGCTTCCTCTGTTTGAAAATATAAGCAAATTTAGCCCATTTTAGTAATTGCGAGGACATATTTGACCCAACCATTAACGGAGAAAAAATATGTTCTATTTCGCATAGTTTAGGGGCAAATGAATTTGCCTACTTTTCAAATATGTGCCTTTTTATAAGGGAAAAAGGTCGAATTTGCCCTTAAACTATGTGAAATTATCCAAATTTTCCCTTAGAACTTCGTAAATTTGTACAAATTTAATTTTATTAGCCACCATCTGTCATCGTTCCAAAACAATCACCAATGTAACAATTGATGCTCTCCACTATCAAAAATAACAGTTTAAGACCACTGTTACTCCATAGAAAGCATACAAAAGTTCCACACAGATGCAGCTCATTCGTATGATCTCTCTCACACCTTCATCTTCACCACTTTTTTATGTCACTATTTTACTTATGTCGTGTGATCACAGACTCGCAACTACTATATCCCTATCTTGACTGCTATAATATTGCTGCAAATGATTTAGAAGGTAAGTATTGTATACCTACGTTTGTTTTAGCATTTGGAGAATGATATGGAGCACTCACATCACTATTAATGATCTAAGAAGAATTGGTTATGGAGTTGTGTTGATCGAGTTCCGGCATAGGTGAAAATTCAACTTAATAGTGCAATTGATCATTTTTTAAGTTCCATTTGGGATGATTTGAGTATTAAAGGATGTTCATTTGAGTTTCGGGGATAGAGACCTTGACTTTGGAGGTTCTAAGTGTTGGAAAAAAAGACTATGTTGTTGCTGTGGAAATAGTTAACCCTTTCTTCAATGTTTAGGAGTAAATCTGGATCATTCATCATAGTTTAAGTGCAAATTTAATAAAAGGCTCATGTGTTGGAACGCTTCCGTTGTTAGTGAACAAGGGTGTATTTGGACCAATCTCGTAATAACAAGGGTATATTTGAACTCAACTATTAAAGGAGGATAAATTCAGACCATTTCACAAAGTTCCAAGAGCAAATTTGGACATTTTTCTTACTTTTAACCTTCTTGGCATATTGAGATTGTTCTTTCTTTTTAGAGAAAGGGTAAGAAATGCCCTTAACGTATTAGATATACACTAGTCTTATTTCATGCGACTTCTCATTTTTCATTGTTTCATCATGCACACTTGGTGTTCACATCCTAGACTTGATCGTGTTCTTTCTTATAGATTTCTACTCATACTTTAAAGCCCATTTCTAATTCTTTTAGCATTCAAATTATCAAATTTTCACCAAATCTCCTACACAGTAAAACACAAATATTGGGAATAAAATGAGCGAAATGAACTTAAACACAAGAAAAGATATCAAATTATAAGGCGGAATGTAGCTAAAAATATGTATTACTAGCCGCGTATCACAACCCCACTCTTTAACCTTTGCTAACTCCTACACTCTAAACTCACAATTATGCTAGCACTCTAGATCATCCTAACACCCATGACATAGGTTGTTACCAACCATTAGACTTCACAAAATAACAAATCGTCAAAATAACACTTTCGGATCATCATGTAAGATACACAAGTCAAATCAACAAAACAACAAACTCGTAAACCTCCTAACCTCAAGGACAGACTCTAACTCGTGAAATTTAAGCTAGCTCACCTACTTTGTCAAGAAAATCTAATAACTACACCTATCTGTATTGAAATAAGTGTCACAAAAATAGTCCACACACTCAAATCAAAGAATCGAATGTAATTTAAGGATATTGCATCAATGATCAACACTCACACTCAACTCACAAATGAAATCACATGCATTCACAAAAAATGATAAACTTTCTCATTATATACATCTCAACTAATGTAAGTATGCTTCTCTATAATCAAATAGGATTTAAACGGGTTGTAATGTTGACTACGGAATGGGTAGGACAACTATATATTAACGACTAACACTTCCTTAAGCACTTTCACACTTTTACGACTTCAAACCCATTATTCTTCTTCACTTTATTTTCAGCCCTCTTTTTATCAATTATTCCCAAGTTTTTTCCTTTTTTTGTTTCCTCATATCAAAAACGTTTCTTTTGCTTTCAATTATTTTTCTTATCTTCTTTTTTTCCTGTCACGTTCTTTCTAAGAGTGAATAATTTTCGTCACTTGCATCTATCATTATCATTAGTCACCTTTACACTAGACCCTCATTTTTCTTCAGATTTATCATTTTTATCTCAGTCTATGCTAAAGTGCTCAAGGAAGCATGATACAAAAATTAGGAATTCAAATAAACAGGTCAAGACAAATATACGGATACCAAATGAAAGATAATTACATGCTTAAAGGGCTAACTAGTGATAAACAATATCTGAACATGCTAAAATTTTGAAACAATCAAAGAGAGTCTATCATCATCTCCTAAATTGAGCAACACTTAGTATTTCGCTTCAATATGCAGGGCAAGTTCTAGACTAATATGGAATATATACAAGAAAATATCTCATCCCACATGGCACAAGTCTCACTCAAGACAGTACCATTCTACTCTAAGACAGACAGAGTCATCACAAATTACATAAAAAGGACATATGTATAGAGTCACTACTATGACCTTAGGTGACAGAAAGTCGGCTATTTTATTTTAACACTCAAGCACTCACAATAAGGTTTTCTCTCAAGCTTAGGCTAACTATGCTTATAACAAACAAGTCAAAATGTCCTTAGGATTTACAATTTGACCTTCTTTCTTTATTCTTGTTAGTTATTACCTACAACAACAATATCATATCCAGTATAATCCCACAAGTGGAATTTGAAGAGAATAAGTGTACTCATATCTTACCTCTATCTTGGAAGGTAGAGAGGTTGTTTTCGATAGGCCCTAGACTAAAAAAAAGCATTTCAAAAAAGTTTGAAAAAAAAAAGAAGTGAAAAGATCGTGACAAATAATAAAGAAAGCATGACAAAGTATATTGGAAAAAATAAACATTCACTACAACAATCTATCTATACTATTTTAAAAGTGGAAAGTCCCAAAGTTAAAAATTGAAAGACCAATTTACCCATCAAATATTAACGATCATTTTACTCTTGAATCTAGAACTATTCCTATAATATTTTATGTCCTAAAAGGTAAACTTACATTGAATAAATATTATTAGATCATTAAATACCTTACAATGAATTATTTAGATAAGAAATTGGTGGTGTAACTGCATGCATCTACCACCTTTATATAGCCTATTCAATTTCTTGGAGTTACTTTTCCCTGTAATACTTATTACTTAAATGATTTTATACCCTATTTAATATTAGCTAACTACATCATGGTAGGACCTTTTCACCTCCTTCTAAATTAGTTATGTTTGGTAACAAATTAAATATAAGGGAAAAGGACCTGATGTGGCCACCGGCACAAAGAAAAAGCCTAAAAAGGCTCAAGTTTAAGTAAATGACCAGAAATAGCCTTATGCCTAAAATAAAGATAAATTTTAATCCGAACCTAAAATTTGACCATACACTTTCTCTCCCACCTTCGGATCATAACCGCTGCAGCCACGATTTTCTGTATCTTCTTTGTACCATTCTCCATCCAAGTGACAACAAAATGAAGAGAAAATTAGTGGAGAAATAGTTATCAGGTTATGAAATCTATTTTATTTTTAAAATATTGTAACGGCTAGTCTTCCTTTTCAATATTGATTTTAGGCTTTAGCTTTTCCTTGTTGCTGGAATCCGTTCTACTAACTTGGAATTGTATGTCCAATTTTATTGTCTGTACTTCTTCAATTTTTTATTTATATTACCAAATGTAATTATTATTTCAATGGTTCTTGTCTGGACATGGAGAGAAACTAGCAGGAACTGTATGCCATAGAATATGAATGGCTAGTGCACTCTAATGATCCTTGACGTTTAAAAATAAGCTTTTCTGCTTGTTGAAATAAATCAAGACAAATAACTAAATTATTTTCAATCACGTAGCTTGACTTACCCTGTTATTTGATTGGATTAACCTGATTGTTAGGCTCCTGAAGATTGTTAATCTCTTCTTCAGCTTGTTAATTAAGCTATTTGTTGACTAAGACTACACAACAGGATGCTGCACATGAGAATTAAATATTGGAAAAGATTCATCTTTATTGTTGTTGTTGTTGGAAGTTTGTCACCTAAATTTGGCTGTTTTGGCCTTACAGGCCTATTCTTATTTCATTGTTCTTATTTCTCTTCTCCGGGGACTTTGAAACTACCTCCTTAAACATGTATAATATATGTATAGTAATTGTATAATATGTATAACTAGTGAGTATACATTGATTGTAGATTTGATATACACAAATTATACAATATTGATACAGTTTCTATACACATAAGGTAGGAATACATATTTTATATAATAATAATACAGTTTATATACGTATTATACATTTTTTATACATATACAGTAGCGATACACATTCTATACAACAATGATACAGATTCTATACAATAATGATATCATTTTCTATACACATAATGTAGGATACATAATCTATACATGAATGATAAAGTTTCTATACATATACAGTATTGATACATATTTTATACAACAATAATACAATTTCTATACACATACTGTAGGGATACATATTATATACATCAATGATACATTTTTCATACATATACAATAGTGATACATATTCTATACTACAACGATACAATGTCTATACATATGCTTGGGGGAAAAAGAGATAGAGAGAATGTGTGGTAAGGTGATATAAGGGTTGCAAGAAAAGACATTAGGGTTTTGGGTAAACTTAATTTTGATATTTTTTATAGCATATTTAGCAAATTATAAAAATAATTACAAAAAATTTGAGTCGTATTTTAGATGTATATAACTTTTGTTTTCATTTGCAAAAGAGAAAAGTTATAAAAATATTAAATTTTAATAAATAAGCTAGTGACTTTAGTATGTTTCTTATATTAGTTCTTGTTGTAATCTAATTATATAACTATTTTTATACTTTATTAATCAAAAATATTTATTTTATATCTTCATTTTTGTATTTTATTTTTATCTTTACAAAAGGAAGAGAGACAAAAATAAAGAAAGAAACAAAAATGAAGAAACAAAAAAAAATTAAAAATAAGAGGAAACAAACAAAATAACAAAAAACAAAGACAATTAAGATATTGATGAAAAATAAGAGACAAACAGTCAAAACTTAAAAAGGAGACTAGAAATGGGTTGGAATTTGTTTAAGGCTACAAAATGAATTTTGAAAAAACTTGGCCATTGGGGGTGTGTTTGGTATGAAGGAACCAAACACACCCGGGGTGTCAATAGTTTCACTTATGACTAATTGTGTCCTTATCCCTACAAATAAACCATCCACAATGTTTATAAACACGGGTTAAAAGTTACTTAAGGCACAAAGCAAAACGAGATACTCAAATAGGACCTAAAATAATTACAGATAAGTTACTCCACATCCCATTTGCAGCTAACGTTTAACATTTGCTATAAATTCCTCTTATTATTAAAAGTGTCATATAATAGCATTGACTGCTATTATTGGTTGATCAATAGAAAGAAGCAAGAACATAAACAAGCTTTCCA
The DNA here is from genome assembly GCA_029783415.1 of Anisodus acutangulus. Lineage (NCBI taxonomy): Eukaryota > Viridiplantae > Streptophyta > Magnoliopsida > Solanales > Solanaceae > Anisodus > Anisodus acutangulus. The sequence continues at coordinate 917,460 of CM056499.1, forward strand.
ATACATGTTTTTTCATGGTACAAGCCATTTGACCTCCTATAGGCTATAACTGAAAAACTTTTGGCTTCCGTTACCAAATTAACTAGATAAATAATTTCCTTATTTGACATGTTAAATTTAATTTGCTCACTAATCTGCCTATATAAATGGACATATCAATCAAGAGCATGTATAACTCTCACCATTAGAAAAACAAGCTGCAAATTTATATCAGGTATGCTCATTTTCATTTCCTACGAGTACTCCTGAAAATTCATACAATTATTTTAAGCACCTCTCTACTGTTATTTTACACCCAAAATAGAGGCAACCAACTCAGACCCATCAGAAATTTTATTTGTTCGCACTCCCTCTTAATTTATGTGACACTTTTCATTAACTGAGATTCGAACCATGTGAACTTTAGCTACATTTAAAATGTATTTTTTAACGTATTGACATGAGAAAATTAAAATTTGTAGTACATTTCGAATAGTTTCTGAATATCTAAATTTTAATTTAAAAATATTGAATCAATCTAATCGAAATTAGTTTCAAAGATTAGTTAAATTGAATCTCCATAAGCGAAAATATCATAAATTGGGACTGAGCGAATAATACTTATTAATACAACTAAACAGTTCAAAAAGTTAAAATTAAAATGATGTTCCGCACTTGCTAGGATATTGAACTTTGCATATATGGATTATATGACAATGCAACTCTATCTAGATTACTTGAAATCTGAAAACTTTTTAACCATCAAGTCTTTCACATTGAGGAGGAAACAAAGAGAGGGAGGAGGAACAGACTTGAACAATTTCTGTGTGTCAATTGCAAGTGGCTGCTAGAGTATTTTTTGTAATACAGTTTAATGAAGCATCATTTAGTTACTATCAGTTTACTACATTTACTTTCCCTTCGAATTTTTGTAGTTACTATGAAAAATTGTAAAGTAATACAGTCATACATATTAAGTTGGTCGTCTTTCGTCAAATCACAAAAATTGATGATAGTGTACATTACTCATGTATTACAACTATATATTGTAATTGGCCGTTCAAATTCTTAAGGGTATAGTTACATAGAAAAAAATGTTCTTACATTTCAGCTATAAATTGTTCTTGGATCTACCTCGGAGCTACTACATGATCAATGAAGATGCGAAGCGAAGAAGAGCTAGGAAAAATATAACTATTAGTAAGTTGAAGAAATCTGTAATAGAATGGGCGATTACAGTTCTAGTGATTCGAAGAGGCTTGAAAAGTAGTACAAAAATGCAAATAGCAAGGATGTTCATTGGCTTTTTGTTGTTTGATTTTGCAGGTTCATGCAATATCTAATTATTTGTGGTTCAACAAAGAAGTCATTTGAATAAGCTGATTGTTCATCGATTTCAGCTTGTACATTTAAAAAAAAAAATTGTTACTCATGATTTCTATGCAGTTTACTTCTTGAATGGGATACGCGTGCAACACACTTGTCCAAAAACTAGTATAATAAGATAATCGAAGTATAAGAAACAACATATAGTAACAAAAAACGAAGAACAAGAAACTACAAGAGTAATATTACTACTACTGATATGATAGTTAGTTATTACCTAAAACATTTTAAACTACCTAAAAAATCAAAATTACTCGATTCAAGTTACATCCATAGAAAAAGAACCAATGCACAATGAAAACTCAAATGAGATTATTAACTACCAAAAAAAACTACTGCTAAGATAGATCAATGATATATTACTACAAAACAAAAGTACAGAGTTTTATCTTTTAGTTGAAAAAGAAAACTGACAAAAGCAGAGATCAAATAGCAATTTGCTTTGCTAAATATCTGTAATTAAAACTCTAACTAGCTAAACAAAATTATTCATTTGTGCATGTTCAGAAGATATCGAGTTATTTTGAGCTCAACTAGTAAGTCAGTAATAACACTCTTTCTTGTCATTTAAATGAATACAATTTTGGATCAATTCAAACATCAATTGCTATTGTACATAATTCATTCTTCTAATTGTATACAATTTTTTCTTAATTTACTCCTCACATACGTGCAATTCACGTATTCTAAAACTAGTAATTGAATGTAAGGGTATAGTAAGCTACATTATTTGATCAAACCTAAATAGCTTTTAAGCTAAAAGCAATAAGTCGGGAGTGATCAACTTATGATTTTTGACTTAAAAGCACAAGCACTTTTGGTGTTTGCCAAACACCAAATAATACTTTTAGGCAAGCTTGACCAGCGTTTAAACCAATCCAAACACACTCATAGCCTCTGGAAGAAAAGAACAATGACCTGAAAATTTATCTCCTATCTAGCATCCAACTGTGTGATGCTTAATTCGTTGACAGACGTTTCGCCATGCTTGCTAGCTGAACTGTCAGCTTCAGTGAATCGAATTCTGCCATTGAAAAAGCCTGGCTCTTTAGGCAAAGGTAGTGCAACATCACTACCCAACATCATCACAACTGATGCCATACTCGGCCTATCTTCTGGACATTGCTGCACACATAATAGACCTACATGGACTGATTTTTGAATTTCAGACAGGTTGCGTGACTGCCTTAGTTGTGTATCTATTAGTTCCAAAACCCTGCCTTCTTTGAAGAGGATCCACACCTGAACATTTGATATCATACAGTAATTAGATGCTACAAGATTTACTAACATGATTTTTGAACCATATAAGATTGATAAGAAGAGCTCCTACATGTCCTAGAAGATTATGGTGATGGTCTGGATGCAAGAACCCTCTATTTCTCTTCCCGCTTACAATCTCCAGTACTAGAACTCCAAAGCTAAATACATCTGATTTCACTGAAAATTTTCCTTCTGCTGCGTACTCCGGAGACATGTAGCCGCTGTAAGATAATGTCAAACAAACAAAGTAAGTACAACAACAACAACATACCCAGTGTAATCCCACAAGTGAGGTTTTGGGAGGGTAGTCTGTACCCAGTCCTTACCTCTACCTTGGAGGCAGAGAGGCTGTTTAAACAAACAAAGTAAGTATCTCTTTAATTTATCAGGAACAAAGAAAGTAAGTATCTTTTTAGTCGAGTGAAAGTAGCTCTTTTATTTAAAGATCTTTACTATGTTCCAACCACTCTTGTTGTCATGGCTCCAGTCTCATTTCCTCCGAAACTTCTTGCCATGCCAAAGTCAGATATCTTCGGGTTCATATCAATGTCTAGCAAAACATTGCTAGGTTTAAGATCTCTGTGGATTATCCGCAATCTTGAGTCTTGATGAAGATAGAGAAGTCCTCGAGCAATTCCATTAATAATATGGAAGCACTTAGGCCAATCAAGCAGTGACCTCCGATCTCTATCTGCAAAATTCCGGAGCTTATAATAGGATCCTTTAAATATTTCAAATCGAAGAACAGATAACCAAATCCATTTGATGATTGAACTATTTTGACAGATGATTCATGAAACGCTAAGTGTTTTAAGAGTTCAGAGAAGTGAGAACCAACCAAAAAGGAACCAATCCAAGCTATTATTCGGCATGTACTCATAAATCAACATTTTTTCTTGTGCTTGGATACAACAACCAAGAAGCTTCACAAGATTCCGATGCTGGAGTTTAGCAATGAAGATAACCTCATTCTTGAACTCATCAGTTCCTTGCGCTGAGTATCTTGAAAGTCTCTTTACTGCAATTTCTTGTCCATTTTCCAGCACACCCTAGATATCCTCAGGCAATTAGATGAAACTCTGAAAGAGCTCTCCAGAATCTTTGTCTGAAAAATAGTAAACTAGAGCTCGCACCTCTTTTGGGTAGTTTGTTTGAAGTGGAAACTTTTCATGACATGTTAGGTGAAATAGTAGAATGGGATAAGAATTCTCTTACCGAAACTTGTGTTTTCCTTGTGAAGTTTCGGAAAGTTATTCAATGATCCATCATTTTTATAATATCTTGAAGATGTTAAGCAGTTAGTTTGGGGAGAAATGAAACTATGAAAGAGCTGCAGTTAACATTGTTACCTTGAAAACAGGTCCAAAACCACCCTCTCCAAGCTTATTGTTCAGTGAAAAGTTATCCGTAGCATCCAAGATAGTTGCAAAATCAAAAAATGGTAAATCTAGTTCTGCATCTTTGCTTTCATTAGTGCAGAACAATTGATAGCTTCTCATTCTTGTCACAAAGGACTTATCTGGATATAAAGAGAGAATCATGGCTCCATAAATAAAAGCACCATTTATTCAAGTCACTTAGTTTATATCTGAAAGCAGCAAAACATCTGCTTTACCTTCGTTAAAACATTTCTGACTCTGATCCTTCTTCTTTTTTTGTCTTATGTACAAGATCAAGCATAGCGCTGAGAGAAGACCTGATGCTGCCAATGGCAAGCTGATTCTCAGTTTCTTTAATTTCTCCCCACTGGAGTTTCCTGCAAATTGATACATTCATCTGAGCTTCATAAGTAGGAAAACCTCTTTTGTTTTTAATTTTCCAAATAATGTAGGAAGACCTCAACTTGCTCATTCTATGACATTTAATTTGGTCTAGAATACTCAAAATCTAGCGTAGCATCCTTAACAGCCTTACATGCAAAAGTAAAGAAACAGACTTGTACCTAACTCGGAAGAGTCCAACTTTATATAGATATCCTGTCCACTAGCACCGAGCTCTCTGATGTCCATCAACTCATCAGACCAAAGCAAGCAGCCTTCATTTGTCCCTGTTATGTCTGGATTTGCATATGCCATACACGAGCAGTTTCTCAAGCACAATTCCTCACATGCATTAAGAGTCACTCCCGGACTGTACCAGGAAAAACGAGTGTCTGGTAACTTGATGCCTGAATGCTTCAAGAATTTAACTTCCTTTCGGCAATTCAATGTTGTCTTTCTAACACAACCGTCTGACCAATTTCTCCTTGCCCATTCTGTTGGATCTTTAGGTTCAAATTTATCCAAACATCTGCAGATTGGAGAGTTGCCACTGTTGCACAAACCATATGTGTGACACTGGCCATAAATGTCACAGTTATCTGCTGGTACGCTAACAAAGCCATCCCAATTCAGAGTTTGATTGTTCCATATTGAAAGTTGTAGAACCCCATTTAGTTGCATCACTACCCTTGCAAAGATAGAGTTGTCTCTGAGCTGATACATGAAGGATACTTTCTCAGGATCTGATACATATGTATAGTTATAACCAGGACTTGGTAGCTGAGATGGGGCATTAGAAAATCCTCGACCATTCCATGGTCCAGACCTGTAGCGTTCAATGGAACCGTTCATGACAAATGGTTGTGATAATCCATGAGGATCAATTACCCAACTAAACTCACCCTTTGAGGGGTCATTTCTGCTCTTCCATGACCTGAGGAAATAACCATAACCAGTCTTCAGATCGACCCCAAGCTTCATTCCAGGTAAAGCCGTGTCACAGGGATAGTCAAAACTCTGCCACAGATAATTCTCAGTTGTATCTCTAACAACAAGATTGCCTGAATCCAGAAGCTGTGCTATTGGATTTTGCACATGTCTGGTGGAATTAGAGGACCAAATGACTCGGCCAGAACCATTTTGAAGAGTAAGATTTCCTTGTTTTGTCAAATTGAGCATACCATTTTTATCATTGAGTGGAGTGTCTCGATTAGCAACCCATACCACTGTCTGTACAGAAACTTTGTTGAACCATATTCCTAAGTACCATTTCCTGGATGTACCAGGGGAAAAAAATCCCAACTCGAACTTTCCACCTGATGAAATTATGGTGTTTCCATATGTTAAAGGTTGATCTGCAGGTATGGTATCTAGAGCACTCGACAGAATCAAAACAGAAAATATGGAAGACAAGAATAAATGCATACTTATGGCTTCCATTGGTTTCTATTCTCTTACTATGTTTTTATTAGATTTGAAGCTTGTGCTGGTGTTATACTAAAGGAATTTGCAGAATTCAACCAAAAATTCTTGTTTTGCCTATAGATGGGGTCCTTGACAGAATAGTCTGGGCTTATTAGATGACTTATGTGAACCTTGATAATGATATATAACATTGTTAGTCAATGTGACTGAATGTTTTGTTTTCTCTGACCAAATTGTTGTCAAAGTGTGGTTGGCTCTTACTGACATAGTTGCGTGAAAGTTTTGGGTCTCTATAGCTGGCATCAAGATGTTTCTCCTTTTATTAATAAGCAGCTTCCAAATGAACAGGTTCAGTAAATGAAACTGTAGGTGAAATAGAAACTAAAGGAGAAAACAAGTTGTTTCTTCAATAAATACTTAACTAAAGAATTAAGGATGTGGCTTATTGGTCAATGAAGTGGCATACCTTGAAGATCTGAGTTTAAATCCCAATAGATACAAAAATTAAGTGATTTTTCTTCGATCTAAACTCTGGTTGGCAAGAGTTACTACGAGGCAACACGTACTCCATGGAATTAAGTAATAGTTTAAAACATTTGAAATGTACCCAAACTGATTTTAAAAAATGCTTAATGAGGATAACAATGACATCTATTGACTAACTAAATCCTCAGCCTCTCAAGCTTCTCCATATAGAGGTGGGAATTTCTTCTTTTTCTTTTTTAATTTTGTCGAGTCAAAAATTATAGTTGAGGAATCTGAAGTAGAAGAAGTAAATAGGAGATTGCCACGAAGCTTTGCTCTCAACTTCACAGACTTCTTTCATACGTAATTAAAGATCTCGCAATTGTCCGGTGTGCATCTTGCAACAAATGGACTTTTAATTCAATTTCCACCTTTCGTTATCCATATGGTGTTTGGATATTTTACTCTCGAGTTGTTCTAGGTTTTGAACAATAAAAACAACTTTTATTTTTAATAATAAGAATAACTAATTTAAAATAGTTGTATCACATTTCCAATCTATCTAGTAATTAGAAAAAGTTGATTTGTTACTGAACCTCATTGAGGCAAATTCGAAGCTTTAACGTATTCAAGCATTTTCTTTTTTGTCCTTGAATCTAGAATAGTACTCATAGCACATTTCATAACCCTCGGAGAAGCAATGAAGGCTTTGCTATGTTATACTATCATGTAAGTCTAATTGACGCCAATGAAATAAGTTATTCCCTCTTTAGATCCTTTTGTCATATTCCGACAACCGCAGGTTGCCCAAAAGGAATAACCTAGTTCAATGATACAGAAAGTTTAGCTCCTTGAAGTAGATGCCGATCAAAATGCTTACTCAAAAGAGTAAGAAAGAAGGGTTGCTTTAATAAAAAATAGAATTTACCTGGACCCGATATTTACATCGGTCCAATGAATACATAACATACTCATACATCTATTATTATCATCAAATCATAGTTAATTAATACATATTTTCACTATAATTTATCACTTAGCGTTTTGGCGCTCGCCTTATGGTTCTCAGTCCTCTTTCACCGAGATGCCTTTTAAAAAGATTTTTTCCCGCATCGGAACAAGACCCACTATACTAGATTTACCCAATTCGGGTGAGGATGGGGATTCCGTAGCACAAATGTACTTCTAAGTAATTGCCTCATAGATCATATATCTATCTATATGAAGAAGAAATCATGTAACGAAGGGGATTCTTATTTGTACAAATGGTACTTCGAGCTTGGAACGAGACCGAAGAGATTAACGATACTTTTTTTTTAACGAATAAAAAAAAGGGGGAGGGTGTGGGGAGAAATGACAAGAAGATATTGGAACATAAATTTGGAAGAGATGATGGAGGCAGGAGTTCATTTAGGGAAGAGAACGAAATGGACCTCAGATGGTAGTCGTGGTTGATTCGAGGATCTTACGCGTCGTTCTGGTTTCCGAATTAGAACAACCTCTCATTACTGATATCCAAAGGAGGGGTAATACCTAGACCTCGGGTTAGAAGGCAGATTTTCCTTTCTCCATTATAGTAGTAGTGCCCTCAACCGACCTGATCGTCCCAATCCGACAGTTGGTTACTCCATTTTCAAAGTTGTCGGAATTACTCGTAATAAGATATTGGCTACAATTGAAAAGGTCTGATCAATCCATTTATCTGTGATGTAGGCATAGGTAGCAATCCATTCTAGAAGTCTTCTCATTACCTCTCGTGGGAAAAAGATCCAAAAATTCCTTGAGTAAGAATCGTTGGATCATCACTTAATCAATGAATAGACATAATGACTAAAAATCCAAAGAAACCTTTGTACGAAGATCAAAATAAGCAAAAATAAGAGTTGTGAAACAATAAAAGTAAAGTACGTAGATAAATGAAAGGGTGAGAGAAAAAAATATCTATGATATAGAATTCCAATATGTAAGGTCTATGATTAATTTTCATAAAGGAAAATGTAAACCTTTCCACCGATGTTCTAATATAACCCTCTGATTCTATGGTTCTCCCTGGCTACGAGGCCTCACATGGGTAGAGTTTGGTATTCCTTTGTTGATGGCTGACCCAGGTCTTTCCTTTCACCAGTCGGTAAGTGCATCATATTCTTATTAAGCGGGGCGCAACCAATAGCCTTTTTACCTACTATGCCTTTCACCGGGTGAGCAAAAAGTAGTTTCCTTTAACCTGGTCTTCCTTATTAATTATTGATAAGGCATAGGGGAAGCATCATCCTTATAAGACTGTTGCTAAACAAAAGCAATTCTTTTTCACATTCAATCATGAGAGGGCAACTTGAGCAATCAAAGCTAAGCCCTCTTCCACTGCTGACTATGAACAGTTGACAGCTAAGGATTTCTACTTTACTAAGCCAGTTTGATAAGTTACGGTCCATGCTTGAAAGGAAAAAAAATAGAAAGGGGAAGGGGTCGCCCAAAGCTGTAGAGATAAGGTGGAAGATAAAAAAGCTATATTTAGAATAATAAAGATAATCTATTCAAATTCATATTCGAAAATGGGATTATCAACTATACTTGACTGGAAAAACCAGCAGGAACGGAACGAGTTGACCAGACCATTCAACATCTGAAGGACTCTTACTGCTAGAACGATCGATGCCTGATTCATTTCTCGCTCACGACCCCTTAATGTTTGCACTCACTCTCTTTCGATAGAAAAAATAAGAAATTACCGGGAGTTGAAGAGTAAGAAAAGGTCTTCCCCTTAGACCTTTATACCTGACCAAGAGAAGTAAAACCGGTAGATAATAACTCAGAAAGAAAAGTCCTTTCGCCAGCTTCTTTCACTAAACTTTAAACTTACTTCTAGTAGGGTCGCAAGAGAAATAAATTCTGTTAAATCTCTCTTCCCTGATGACTTACACATTTTCAATCAAATCATGTCCCATATTTCTCAATTTCGCATTGATCAGGGTAGACGTTCCAGCTGCCGATTCAAAGAGAGAGGAGGGGAGAAGAATGTAAAATCTTGCCTTAAAGCAAAGGGCACTTGCTATATCTACTAACGCTTCATCCTAACCAACTATACCAGATATAAAGCGCTACTTGTAGTATCTCTCTAGATCTGGCAAAAGCGAAAGACACAAGAATTCTCAGCATTTCTTAGATTCATGGACCCAATTCAATTAAGTAGGATCCTTCATTCACATTTTTTAAGAAAACACAAATAGAGATAGGTCAACTTATTAATAGGTATACTTGTCAAGCAACATAGACACAGGTACATAAGGAATCACATCATCACCTCCTTCTTGCTCTTTGCCGCAGCAAGACACGACGGATCTTTCTTTTTCCCATGCTTTTAGTTTCACAATTTAGTTGCTCCATGAACCAGAATAGAAGAGCTTGTCCCACCAATGAGTAAATATTTCACGATATTGTTGGAATTGGTCTCGAAGAAGCTTCTCTCAAGTAGTTCAAGAGTGAAAGAGCGACAAACATTGGATTGTTTTTGTGTAACATATCCTTTTTTTTTCTTTGTCTATTGACTGAGTTCCCCTTTTTAGTTTGCCTTTTATTTACTTTGTTTAAGAGAATAAATGAAGAACATATTATAGACCCATATAATAAGAAGCAAAAGGTACTTATTTGGTTGCTCAAACATGTCCCAGTAAATGTCATTGTTGGGATCATCCGTGGACAGAACAATACATTTTTGTTATCACGAGATATATTGGCAACTGCCGATCATTTGATTGGGCTGAAATTTAGAATGGGTGCACTTGACGATATGAATCATTTGAAAAATAAATGTATTCATTCTATAGCAAATCTTTTACAAGATCAATTCGGATCGGCTCTGGTTCATTTATAAAAAGTGGTCCGGGGGACTATCTGTGGAGCAATTCGGCATAAATTAATAATGACACCTCAAAATTTGGTAACCTCATCTCAATTAACTACTTATGAATTATTTTTCAATTTACACCCATTATCTCAAGTTTTGGACTAATCCATTGACACAAATAGTTCATGGGAGAAAATTAAGTTATTTGGGCCCTGGAGGACTGACAAGGCGCACTGCTAATTTTCGGATACGAAATATCCATCCTAGTCACTATGGACGTATTTGCCCAATTGACACATCTGAAGGAATCAACCTTGGACTTATTGGATCCTTAGCAATTCATGTGAAGATTGGTCATTGGGGATCTCTAGAAAACTCTTTTTATGAAATTTCGGAGAGGTCAACCAAGATATATATATATATATATATAAAGAAAACAAAAGGTTCAAATTGATTAATTGTAAATTAAAGCAAGCCATCCTCCCTTTCAATTTTATGAATTACCAGGATCAAGGTGTTGAAAAGGAGTACAAGTGAACCCATTACAGTCAAAATCAAATTAATAACTACAATAGAATGAAAAAACACGATTTAGTTAAACCTTTTTAATAACTAAAGATATATCGTTTCAATAACTAGAAAGTAGTATATATTAGGGGTGACCAGTGGGCAGGGCTCGGGTCTGGTGGGCCAAGTTTGGCCGGGTCGGGGCTGGACGGGCGAAGGAGGCGGGGTCTGGCGGGGTCGGGTTTGGAGGGACTTGCTCCAGTCCCGTCCCGATCCCGATCCCGTCGGAATCGGGTCGGGACGGAGTCGGGGCGGGCGGGTTCCGACGGGTTTTTTTTTAATAACATATGTATAAAAAAAAACTCAATAAACAAGACAAGATAGTGTAATAAAAACATCCCAATGCTGTTTTTGTGCCTCTTATATTATTTAATAGACATATGATTTTTTTGTAATACAAATACAATTGTCTAAATTACAACTTTGTGGTGTTATCCAAAAGTTGCAAATTACATAATAAAATTGCAATTAAAAAAATTACATTCTCAAAAAAACCTGTTCTAATTGCTTAATAATTTCCTGTGGTTCTTCAGTTGGAATTGGTATTTGTTGGTCAAATTGATCCACGTCGCTTCCACCACCTTCGGATAAGATTTCGTTGTAGTTTTCGTCTTCTTCTTCATTGATCTCCGGTTGACCGTACCTTCTCCGCTCCGCTCGTATCCAATCTCTGAATAATACTGCAATTTCCAAGCTGTCTCCAGCTAATGAGTGTCTGTGGTCTCCTATTTGAATCTGCCGGCAGAAAAAGCGATTTCAGACGCAGTTGATGACGCTTGAATGTTCAAAACATCTCGGGCCATCAATGAAAGTGTCGGAAAGGTCTTCTCATTCCCCCTCCAGTATTTCAGCAAGTCTTCATGTCCATCTTCATTGATAACTTCTTGGTACGGTACAGAACCCTGCAAAACAAAAATATCCAACTCGCTAATTTGGTTAGTAGTAGAGGTACGGCCGCACATTCTATTTCTGAGGCTTTTAATACTAGCCGCAGAAACATCATGTCTTTTGTGAAGTTATGTTGAAGATGAAGAAGATGGTATGGAAGCCGGTAAGTTACTAGCATTTTCTTGTTGGTAAAACCTATATATTGTTTTGCATTGGTCTTCTACGCTAAACAACACTTCTTCTTTAGTTTGTTCAATAGGTGGTGGGTGATTTAGCTTTTTTGAACTTGGAGGCGATAGTACTTTTATACAATCGTAAATAGTTTCAATAAGTGATTTAGTATCGTCTATTTTAATAGTCAGATTTAATACATCACCAATAATATAAATAGTGGGAATAGAAATAAAATATTTTTTTATTTTGATAAACATTTTTTTAATAGCTACCATATAAGCTGGTTTTTTCATATATTCACTAAGTAATAAAAATATTAGAGTTATATAAAACAACATAGTTGAAATAGTAGGATAATATATACCGAAAAATTCTTTTGTTGCTTGAAATTTTTTTTCTAAAAATACAATAAGTTTGGAATTTTTTACCCAATCACTGTCTACAATCATATCAGCTGAATTTTGATTATGAGAGTTAAAAATAAAGTTATAGGTTTTCTATAGTCATAAGCAACAAGTAGTTGCTCGTATAAAGAATTTCACATAGTGGATACTTCTTGTGAAGTTTTTCTATAAGGTAGTCCACAATCGTGACAAGTTTTTTTATATTCTTTTCTTCGTTGTACTTTATTACTTTTAAAAATAAAATTTATAGCAAATTGTATTTTACTAAGAATGTCTTCAAAAAGTGATAGACCATCCTTTACAATTAAGTTATATATATGGCACGCGCATTTTATATGAAAATGATCTGGAAAAGATGGAATTAAACTATTTTTTAAAATTGTAATAGCGTAATTGTTAGAAGAAGCGTTATCTAATGTAATTGCCATAATTTTATCGGTTATTCCGTAATAATGGCACACTTGATAATCTTTTCTGCAATAAAAGTACCAGTGTACCTATCATCTATATATCTATACGCTAAGATACATTTTTGCATAGACCATTTGTAATCTATCCAATGACAAGTTACCGTTAAATAATCATGGCCGTTAGTACTACGATCTATATCAGACGTGATAGATACTTTGTCATTAAAATGATATAATGAATAACGTAAATATTATTGATATTCATGTGCGAATTTAAATACATCTCTCTTAACAGTTGATCTAGGAAAACCGTTAAAAGCAGAATTATATATATCTCTAATGTAATGAATAAAACCGGGAGATGAAGGAAATGAAAAAGGCAAACCCTCCACAGCAACTAATTTTGATATTGCTTCCCTATCTCTATGTTTATTGTATTTAGGGCCTACAATTCCCCCCGTCATAGGGTTAATTTGACCCTGTACTTGGTCCGAGACAGTATCAGTATGTGATCCTTGTCCCAATGGAGCGGGTGTTTGCGCACCCGGTTTTGAAGCCTGATATTGAGCATACCTAGCTGGATGAGCACTTACTATGTGTCTAATTAAACCCCCCGTCCCACCGTGACCTTTTCCAATTTTAAATTTTAAAACATTTTTATAAATTTTACATCTAGCTACTTGATTCTCTACGTCCCTATCAAAAAATATCCATGCATCTGATTTTAATGGTTGTTTTCCTGAACCTCGTCTCATACTAGGGGCAATATGAGGCATTTCAGTTGAATGTGCACTAGTGGGTGTGTTGTCATCAACATAAGTGGGTGTATCATGTAGATCATCATCAAAATTAAAGTCTTCTTGAGTTCCAGAAAATAGCTCATCGTCTAAATCTAATGGTATTGTAGGAAAATATTGAGTATCAACAAAATCATCCTGTGTAGGAATAGGATGACTAGAAGAAGTACCATTGCCCTGGTTGCCCCTACAAGAAGAAGCACCCTTATCCTTAAACATACATCTTAATCCTTCCATTTTAATTATGATAATAAATAATTAAAGATAATAAAATTAAGTGCGCTAAATAAAATAATAAACAAACAATAATAATTTAATGAAGGAACGAATGTACCAAACGCCGACGTAACGTCGACGTGTAATCGATAGGTTGAAAATTGAAACTTTGCTCGATGGAAGATCCTCAAGCTAGTTGTCAACTTCACTCCCAATTCCCAAATGAATAAATAAAATTGAATATTTAGTAAATAATGTAAACTTGTAGAGAGATATATTGAGAGATTAGAAAGATTGTAGGAAGATTTGTGAAAAAGATGAAGAGAAAATGAGTTATTTATAGTTGAAAAATTGGGTTAAAGTGTAAATACAAACTGAATGAAAACTCCAGCCGGCAATGCCATGCACCATGAATTGTATGGAGGTATAACCAATATACATATAGGTCCCACAAGGCCACCAATTGAGAATATATGACATCATCTCGACATCTCAATAAAAAGAGTAGGCAAACCCAAACTTATATGTACATACATATACAAGACTGGTAAGGTCATCGTACAGTTTAACTGTCAACATCCAGGCTCGCAAGGCCATGATAAGACAACAAACCAAAACATACAAATCTACGAGCCTCTAAGAAGTACAACTGCCATATAGTCGGGACAGGGCCCCAACCTACCCATAACTGAATATATACATGTGACTCAACTCATAACCTCTTACTCAGTAGCTCCAGAAGAAGTGAAGCTTACTAACCAATAACTGAACTCAACAGGCTCCTACTAGTGAGGTCTATTCGCACCTCTACCTAACCTGCAACATAAAATCCAGCGCCCCCTGACAAAAGGGACGTCAGTACGAATGAAATGTACTGGTATGTAAATCATGAATAAAAATATGAAAGAATAAGCTATAAAACTGTTAGTGTCAAGTTTTAATAATGAAAAAATCTACTGTGCAGGTCTCACAAGGTAAAGACAGGCCTAGCTGACTTACAAAGCCAAACGAAAGATCCAAGCTCGGCTGACTAATTGAGGCCCAAAGCAAGTGTGCCTTCAAGCACAATAAATAAGTAACAACTTATTTAAGGAGACAATAAATCAAGAATGAAAAAGATCAAGTCAGTACGTACAATATCTCGACGCATCAATCAATCATCAATCAAGCATATCTAGTTTACTCAATCAATTAAACTAGTACCAAGGCGTAAAGGAAACAATTACGGATGAACATCTTGAAGATCTAGTTTCAACATTCACAAGGAAGGAAGATCAGTCTGTTGGAAAGCTCTAACCTTATTCTTGGAAATTAGGATCCCCTATTCCTATTTACAAGGATCAAATCTCTTGGGTTGCCATCTTTGCCAGAGCCAAAAGATCCACTCCATAACTATAAAGAACGACTCTATAGGATAAAAGAACTCATATTTTCATCTCAACTTCTCAAGCTCTCCACTTAACTTTTAACAAGCATTATAACTCTAAGTGATTTATAATGTATACAAAAAAGTGAAAAGAGATATAGTATAGTTGATGAGGCATTGTATCAAAAGATCATGAGTATTTGAGTGTAGACATAGGAGCTCCATTAAAATTATCTACCAAACTAAACTTTAAAGAGCTACAGAGAACACCCTTGCAACCCAAAGGAAATGGATTATGATTCACATTGAATTCGAACCAATATAAAAGCATCTGGTGTTATTTACTTTCAATAATTCTTCACTATATTCTGATAACAGTCAACTAGAACCTTGAGGTAGTCAACTAAAAGATGAAAAATTATAATTCACCCCTCTCTTGAACTTTTAATTGGTATCAAAGCAAGGTCTCACATTGTATTTGCTAAACAGCAAGTGAGAAAAAGATCATGTCAAACCACGTTACTGCTGGAGCCTTATTTCAAGAAGGAACTTACTTCAAAAGGAAGAATTTCTCCCATTGGAAATTTAGAATGGAAACATACATCAAGTCATATGATGTTAAGATCTGGAGGGTTATTAAGTTGGGAGATATTCCTATGCCCAAAGCAAAGATTGATGATAACAAGAAGGAAAAAACTACATTAACTGATGAGTTGACCTCTTTAGCCGACTATATTGATGCACAAATGGAGGTGATACAGATAAACTCAAAGGCAAGGAATTTTCTATACAATGCCATCAATGGAGAAGAGTATGAAATGATCTCCACTTGTGAAACTGCTAAAGAAATGTGGGACAAACTCAAAGTCACATATGAAGCTACAATAAAGTAAAGAAAACTATTGTTAGTCTTCTTGTCTACGAATATGAAATCTTCAAGATGGAAGATGGAGAAATAGTGGAAGACATATTTTCTAGATTTAACAAAATTCTAGGAGAACTCAAGGCCTCAGGAAAAGTCTTCACATATGTGGATAACACAAGGAAGATACTAAGATGTCTTCCTCCACAATGGCACGCTAAAGTTATTGCTATTGAAAGTATAAATCTCAAAACACTTACATATGATGAAGTAAGAGAAGACTTGATTGCCTTTGAAAAGACCTATCTTAACAAACCCAGACAAGATGAAAACAAGAAAAAGGTTGTAGCATTCAAATCTCAAGTTAGGGAATTTGGTGATGAAATTAGAGAAGAGGAAGTTGCAATGGTATCTAGATCTGTGGTGGAAGCCATGAGAAGATCTAGAAACATCAGAAGAAACTCTTCCAACTTTAGAAAAGGCAAATCTCAAAGTGATCTACCAAGGAATGATGGGAAGTGAATGTGGAAAATATGGTCACATAGCCTATGAGTGTCTGTATTAAAAAAGGAAGCCATTTCAAGGACAACAAAAACAAAGAGCATTCAGCAGTTGGAGCACAGATGAAATATCAGAAGACGAGAATGAAGAAACTGACAACATATGCTTCATGGAAATTGGTGAAACCGGTGAGGTAAGACCCTATTCTTGTTCTAAGTGCCATGAAACTCAAGAGTTTCTTGACCAAACACTTGAGGATCTAAATAAAGTTTTCGATGAATATAAAAAATTAGTAAGAGAAAAGAAAGATTAGGAACTTAACCTAGAAGTCTGTGAAATTGAAAAAGATTTTCTTCAAGAAAAAGTTGATGATTTGCGACTACAACTAAATAGTCTACGTAAATCTACCAGTCGTAGTTCTATTAGGTCAAACAAGTTGACTTATCACAACAAGTCAACTGGGAAAAATCTATGAGTGACAAGTCTGCTTCTAGCTACTCAACTGATAAGTCTATTGCCTATTCTAAAATTATCCTGGCAAGTCGACTAATCAACATGTCACTTAAGAACACTTTTCTCAATCCTGTTTTTGTTGTGGAAAATTGGACATAAGTTTTACAATTGCAAATTTCGTTAAAAACTACTCCTGGCTGGACATGGAAATCAAAAGATAATAATAATTGTGTTAGAACTAACCCTCAAGGACCCAAGAAAATTTGGGTACCTAAAAGAAAATAATCATTTTGTTTTGCAGGAACACCACAAAGAGAAATCAAGAGGTAAATAGTATTTAGATAGTGGGTGTTCAAGTCACATGACAGGTAATAAAATCCTATTAAAAACAATCAAGGACTTTGATAAATGACTGGTAACCTTTGGAGACAACTCCACTGGAAATGTAATTGGTATAGAAATTATTGCTTTTAATAATTCTTGTGATATTGAAGGGTCTATATAAATTGCTAAACATAAGTCAACTAAGTGATTCCGATCTGGAAGTTAGATTAAGAAAATTAGGATGTATCATTGAAGACCCTCTCAAGAAGATCCATTCTACCTGGAAGTAGAAACAAGAATGTGTATGTAATTGATTCAGCTAAGTGTTCTAAAGAACACATTTACTTAGAATGTATGGGAGAAGATCCATGGATTTAGCACAAGAAACTTGGACATGCAAGTATGCACCTGATAGAAAAACTAGTAAGACATGAACTAGTTATAGGACTACCCAAGCTAAACTATTCCAAAGATCACGTGTGTGATGCAAGCCAAAATGGTAAGCAAGATAGAAACTCTTTAAATTCCAAGGATATTATGATTACTTCAAAACCATTGCAACTACTACACATGGAGCTAGTTGGTCCAACTAGAACTGCTAGTATTGAAGGAAAAAGGTACGCTTTTGTTATAATTGATGATTATTCTCATTTTACATGGGTTATATTTCTTGCTCATAAAAATGACACTTTAAAGAATTAAGTTTTTTTTGTGAGAAAGTACAGCGTGAAAAGGGATACTATATTTCCTCTATTATAAGTGATCATGGAGGAGAATTTGAGAACAAGGCATTTGAAGAGTTCTGTAATGAACATGGATATACTCATAATTTCTCTTCACCACGCTCTACTCAACAAAATGGTGTTACAGAAAAAAAGGACACTACAAGAAATTGGTAGAACAATGATAGTAGAAAACAATCTACCACATCACTTTTAGGCTGAAGCTATAAACACATCATGTCATGTTTTAAATAGATGTCTAATCAGACCTATTTTGAAGAAAACTCCATATGAACTATGGACGGGAAAAAGGCCTAACATAAGTGTTTCATCTATTTGGATGTAAGTTCTTCGTTCATAACAATGGAAAGGACAATCTAGGTAAGTTTGATCCAAGCAGCGATGAAGATATTTTTCTTGGTTATTCAATTAATAGTAGATCATTCAGAGTATTTAATAAATGTACTTTAACAGTTGAAGAATCCATTCATGTAATCTTTTATGATACTATGTCTTGGCCGAGAAAGGTAAATCTGCAGATGAAGAAGACATTCAACTACTAACTACAATAATTACTTCAACTGTTGAGCCACACAATGATAAAAATTCAACTGTTGAAACTGATCAGTCGACTAACCTGATGGTTGGAACTGTTCCAAATGAATGGCGAAGCGAGCCAGACTATCCTAAGAAGTTTGTTATAGGAGACATAAATGAAAAAATAAAGACTAGATCTTCAGCAAAAAAACAATGCAAATTTGGCTCTTATTTCATACCTAGAGCCAAAGAAAGTTGATGAAGCTTTAAAGGATGATCACTGATTAAAGCTATGAAGGAAGAGCTAGACCAATTTGAGAAATATAATGTATGGAGTCTAGTCCCTAAACCTGAAAATGCTTCAATTGTTGGAATCAATTAGGTGTTTCACAACAAGCTCAATGAAGCTGGAGATGTAGTAAGAAACAAAGCTCGACTTGTTGCTCAAAGATACTCACAACAAGAAGGAGTCGATTATGACAAAACATTTGCTCCAGTTGCACGGTTAAAATCAATTCGAGTGTTACTTGCTTATGCTGCATTTAAAGGCTTTAAGTTTTTTCAAATGGATGTTAAAAGTGCCTTTTTAAATGGTTTCATTAATGAAGATGTTTATGTTAAACAACCTCTTCGTTTTGAAAACTCTAAATTCCCCTATCATGTGTTCAAACTGACTAAATTTCTATATGGACTTAAGCAAGCCCCGAAAGCTTGGTATGATAGACTAAGTGTTTTTCTAGTTGAACATGTCTTCTCTAGAGGAAAAATTGATTCTACTTTATTTATTAAAAGAACCTCCTCTGGAAACCTTATTATTCAAATCTATGTTGATGATATTCTTTTTGGAAGTACTAATCCCTCTATGTGTAAGGAATCCAATCTAATGCAAAGTGAATTTGGGATGAGCATGATGGAAGAATCAACATTCTTCTTGGGACTACAAATTCATTAATCTGAGAAGGGAATATTCATTTGTCAAAGTAAATACATCAAAGAGCTCATCCAAAAATTTGGCATGAGTGAAGCAAAGATAATGGGAACCCCCATGAGTCCTACCTACTCAATACATAAGAATGATGAAGGTAAATCAGTTAATGAAACTAAGTACAGAGGAATGATTGGGTCACTGCTCTATCTCAGTGCCAATAGACCAGATATTATATTTAGTGTTTGCAAATATGTCATGTATCAGTCAACTCCTAAGGAATCTCACCTTGGTGTTGTCAACAAAATTATTAGATATCTACTTGGAACAATTTCTCATGGTTTATGGTATCCAAAGACTAACCTTCAAATTAAAAGGATTTTCTAATGCTGATTTCACATGTGACAAAGATGATCGTAAAAGTATAAGTCGTACATGTCAACAACTTGGACAATCCTTAATATCTTGGAATAACAAAAAGTAAGTGAGTGTTTCACTCTCCACTACTGAAGCAGAGTACATTTCCATTAGGCAATGTTGTGCTCAACTTCTATGGATGATCCATCAACTAAGTGATTATGATTTGCTATTCAAACTTGTTAAAATATTTTATGATAATTCTAGTGCTATTAGAAGGATTTAGATGAAGTGGTAGGAGGTATACCACCCACTGATAAGTTATTTGTAAGAGGGAATTTCAATGGACATATCGGGTCATTCTTGGAGGGTTACGATGACGTGCATGAAGGCTTTGGGCTTGGGGATAGGAATGGGGGAGACGTCTTAATTTTGGAGTTCACTAGAGCTTATGGGATGGTGATGGCCAATTCGAGGTTACTGAAGAAGGAGGAACACTTGGTGACTTTCTGTAGTTTGGTGGCTAAGACTCAGATAGACTTTTTGCTCCTTAGGAAGGTTGACAAATGTCTTTTTAAAGACTGCAAGGTTATTCTGATGGAGGATCTTACAACGTGACATAAGCTTTTGGTAATGGATTTGGAGATCAAGATGGAGAAGAAAAAGAGGGTTGTGGATGACAGGTTAAGAATAAAATAGAGGAGTTTGACCATGGCTAGTGCAAATGAGATGTGGGAGAGGTTGATCGCCAAGGGGACTTGGAGGAGTAGTGGGGATATGACCGGTATGTGGGACATGATAACCAGTTTCATTTGGGAGGTAGATAGAGAAGTGCTAGAGGCCTCGCGGGGTAACCGTGGTGGGTATCAAGGGGATTGATGATGGAATAGTAAAGATCAAGAGAAGGCAGAATCGAAGAAAGTGGCGTATGCGAAATTGGTAGAAAGTAAGGATGAAGTGGAGAAGTGTACAAATAGAGAACTATATAAGATGTCGAGGAAGGAGGCAAAGCTAGCAGTTACAGCTATGAAAATTGCAGCTTTTGAACGTCTATATGTGGAATTAGAGGAGATTGGCAGAGATAAGAAGTTGTACAAACTAGCCAAGACAATGGAGATGAGGGCCCATGATTTGGACCATGTGAGGTGCATCAAGGATGAGGATAACAAAGTACTGGTGGAGGATGCGTATATTAGACGGAGGTGTCAGTCTTACTTTCATAAACTCTTGAACGAAAAAAGAGATATAGACATTGTGCTGGAAGATCTGGAGCATTCTGGTAGGTACCGGGATTTTTGGTATTATAGAAGAATTAAGGTTGAGGAGGTTAAGAGTGTTGTGCGTAAGATGCACAGGGGACGAGCGACCAGACCTGATGAGATCCCAGTTGAATTTTGGAAGAGCGCAAGCAGGGCATGTTTGGAGTGGCTGACTGAGTTGTTTAACATCATTTTTAAGACGGTAAGAATGGTCGAAGAATGAAGGTGGATTACAATGATTCCCTTGTACAAAAACAAAGGTGATATCTAGAGTTGCAACAATTATAAGGGCATCGAGCTGCTGAGCCACACTATGAAAGTCTGGGAAAGGGTCGTGGAGATGATGGTGAAGAGAGATATGTCTATTTTTGAGAACCAATTTCGATTCATGACGGGACGTTCAACTACTGAAGTCATTCATCTTATTAGGAGGTTGGTGGAGCAGTATAGGGAGAGGAAGAGAGACTTACATATGGTTTTCATCGACCTCGAGAAGGCATATGATAAAGTCCTTAAGGAGGTTCTATGGAGATGTTTGGAGGTTCGAGGTGTACCGGTGGCATACACTAGGGAGATCAAGGATATGTATGATGGAGACAATACTAGGGTACATACAGTTGAAGGAGACTCAGAGCACTTCCTAATGATGATGGTGCTGCACCAGGGATCAACTCTTAGCCCATTCCTATTTGCCTTGGTGATGGACAGATTGACGCGAAAAATCTAAGGGGAGGTGCCATAGTGTATGTTATTTGCAGATGACATAGTCCTGATTGATGAGACTCACAATAGAGTGAATGCCAAGCTGGAGGTTTGGAGACAGACTCTGGAGTCTAAAGGGTCTCGGTTGAGTAGGACCAAGATAAAATATTTAGATTGCATGTTTAGCAATGGGAGCGACCCTGAGACAGGCGTGGAGGTGAGGCTTGGTACTCAAGGCATTCCAAAGAAAAGAAGCTTCAAGTACCTTGGGTCTATTATCCAAGGGAATAGAGAGATTGATGACGATATCACACATCGTATTCGGGTAGGGTGGATGAAATGGTGGCTCATAGCTGGAGTCTTGTGCTACAAAAAGGTCCGACCAAAACTTAATGGCATGTTCTATAGGGTGGTGGTTAGATCGACTATGTTGTATGGGGAGGAGTGTTGGGCAGTCAAAACTTTGCACATCCAAAAGATGAAAGTTGCGGAGAAGAGGATGTTGAGATGGATGTGCGGGCATATAAGAAGATATAGGATTAGAAATGATGATATCTGGGACAGATTGGGTGTGGCCTCAGTGGAGGATAATATGTGGGAAGCGAGGTTGAGATGGTTCGGGTATGTGTAGGTGAGAGACACAGATGCCTCAGTGCGGAGGTGTGAGAGGTTAGCTATGGATGGGTTCATGAGGGGTAGAGGTAGGCCGAAGAAGTATTAGGGAGAGGTGATTAGATGAGATATGACGCTGGTGCAACTTATTGAGGACATGACCTTATATAGGAGATTGTGGAGGACACAGATTAGGGTAGAAGGGTAGTAGGTAGTTGAGCGTAGTCCTCCTTACGCTTACAAAATGATAGTTGTAGTGCTATTACTGTAGGCCTGATTAGCCTATCACACTTATATGCGCATTATTGCTTTATAGTCCCATGTAGTTTGATTTCTGCTGATGTGTGTTCTTTAGTGTACTTTATTTATCTTATTTATCTGCGTTAGTTACTGCTTTCTGTTGTCAGAATGCACTACCATAGCGTATTCGATCTTGTTATCATCATATTCATAATGCTTTAATTTCTTGTCTAGGTCTGACCGTTTCTCTTACTTTTCTTTGCTTGTGATTATGCTTTGTCTTGAGCCGAGGGTCTCCCGAAAACAATTGCTCTACCTACCAAGGTAGAGTTAAGATCTGCATACACTTTACGCTCCCTAGACACCACATTGTGGAATTTGACTAGGTATGTTGTTGTTGTTGTTCTAGTGCTATTTGTTTGATAAAATATCATATTGACACTCTAGGGAAAACATATAGAAATTAAACACCATTTTATTAGAGATCATGTTCTTAAGGGAGCTATTGAACTATAATTTGTGTGCATTGGTAAACAACTTGCTTATATATTTACAAAACCTCTTTTGGAAGATAGATTTTGCATATTTAGAGAATCTCTAGGAATTATTGCAAATCCCTTGTAAATTTTTTCTTCCTTAATTTTCTCCTTGTTAAAATTTTTTTCAAAATTTTGTTGCCTTAATTATGTGCATTTATTCAATTTTATTGTACCTCCCTTGTCAAATTAGTTCGGGGGTAATTATTACCCCATGTCAGTTCATCTCCCTCCTTTCCCTCTGTATGCCGTTGATCCCCTTTCCCAAAAACTTTTCCCTTTTCTTGGCTCTTTAGTTAACCTCTTTTTAAATTATTACCCCTCCCTCTCTTTTCTCTCTACACCATCATCTTCTCTCTTCCACAGAACCGCTATGGCTAAACCCCAAAAGCCCTCTAACCCTTTAAATCCATCCACTTGAATCATTTCCCACGTCAAAAACAAGGGAAAACCCTCATCTCACATTAATATCCCCTTAGACCAATCATTCACTCCTGTTCATCTGATGCCTCTGATTCAACTCCCATAAAAACCCTTAGAAAAAGGCCTATGGATCATGATGCATGTTTTGTCTCTGCCAAGAAAACTAAGCCCGAATAAGAAAGCCTCATTGACATCAAAAGAAAATTCTGGGATCTTCCAAACAGGGATGTCTTTCTCTCTTTACAAGACAATTCTATCGTCACTAGCCGCATAGTTGACTTGGACCTCAAGAAATCTCAATACTACAAGGTAAAGCCTCTCTTCACTTATCAAAGGTGGCAAATTTTCTTTCAAAGCCCTACTTGTATTTATGAAACCCCAATGCGCATATTTTATGCAAATATCCATCATACTAAGGTAAATGAACTTGAAACCTTGATTCTCGGGACTCGTATTGTGTTAGATTGTGCCGTTATTGATTCTATTCTTGGTTGTTCTTATTCTGGATTTTATGACTTACCCAAAACCTCTTGGCCCAATTCTCTTAATGTCTCTTTTGACCAAGACAAGAAAGTCATGTCAAATTTCCTCTATGTTCCTGGTCAACTTGGTCCTTTTGATATCACCTTTGAAGCCTGTGTTCATTGTCACATTATGTCAACCACTAGTGTTCCTCGTGCTAGGTCTTACTCCAACGCAACTCAACGTGATGCTTTTGTCGCCTACTTCTTGTTGTCCAAAAAGAAGCTTAATATGTCCGCTATCATCATAAATTACATGATTGAATGTGCTTTTAATCCCTCTAGTATTCTCTATGGTATGTTCATTACTCGCATTCTTGAGGCCTATCCTGTCAACCTCAATGATTATCCCAGTACCATTGTCAAACAATGCTATAATTCTAGAGCCTTTGGCAGTATGTGGTATGTTCTCTCTGGGGACACTTGGTTTGCCAAGGATGTCCTTGAAGAACCACTCCCTGGGTCGCCTCCTAAAGCCTCTACCTCTACTCCATCCCCTGTCGTGCCTCAAAATTCCATGGGCGTCCTCTACAAGCTCAATACTATTCATGCCAAGGTTGAATCCCTCAAGGATATGATGGAGGAACATTAATCTGCAATATATGTTTCTTTTGAACTGTTTGTGTTGGCCTGTTAAGACAATGTTTTTTTGGACTATATGGACATAAGTTTAGATGCTTAGTTGCTTAACGTAGTTAATATTAGGGCTATATATCCATGGATTTGTTTATGCTTGTGTTGTTTTTTTAATTGATGCCAAATGGGGAGAAAAAAAAAGGATCATAGTCAACTACTCAGGCGGAGCACACCGAGTCAACTGAGAATGTTGAGTCAACTACTCAGGGGGAGCACACTAAGTCAACTAGTCAGGGGAGCAGTAGTCCACACATAAACAAAGAAGTTGACTATATATTAATATATTTACTGTCATCATAAAAAATATGGAGATTGCTATTGTCAAGTTTTAATGATGACAAAATCTACTGTGCAAGTCTCACATGGAAAAGACAGGTCCAGCTGACTTATAAAGCCCAACTGAATAATTGGGGCCCAAATAAAGTGTGCGTTCAAGCACAATACATAAGTAATAACTTATTTAAGGAGACAATAAATCACGAATGGAAAAGATCAAGTCAGTAAGTACAAGATCGCGACGCATCAATCAAGCATATCTAGTTTACTCAAGCAAGGAAACTAGTACCAAGCCATAAAGGAAACAATTACATACAAGCATCTTGAAGACCCAGTTTCAACATTCACAAGGAAGGAAAATGCTACACCCCATAGTTTCACATTACGACATGTCGTTAATAAATATTAAGTTTTTAGGAGGAGATACGGCCTAACAAAAGGATAATGAGGGTTTATAAATTGTTTATGGAAGTACCAGAGTTTTGGAAAATCAAACGGATCAAAAAAAGTACGTTTTGATGGGATCGGAAAATTTGGGCATTTTACGGGATAATCGACGGACCATCAATTGTCCAATCTGGGCCATCAATTTTCCTTGGAAGTTTGATTGGAAGATTTAATGGCCGTCGAAGTATTTTACGGTCCATCGAAGTATTTGACGGTCTTGTCAATCCCACTGTCGAATTCCGATAGTGGAAAATTTCTCGGGTATAAATTCGGGTCTTGACGCTTTAGCCTCATTTTTCACCCAAAAATCAGATTTTAATCCTACACAAACCCTCTCAATTATTCCATAACATCCCAAGATCAATCCTAATCCAAAGCACACTACATTTACATAGTAATTTCCATAGTAATAGAAGAAATCAATATTTGTGTATTGAAGAATTTTTTGGAAACCCTTGGAATTTGGGGCAAAGTGTTGTTTAAAGAAGATTTGGATGTATCGAGGTAAAATTCACATTCCTTTATCTATAATTGTGACTAATTGATGATTCAAAATAGGTTATGAAAGAATTTTCGTAATCGAAACCCGTAAACTTAAAAAATCATTATAAGAACTCGTGTGCTATTTTGTTGAAGATATGAATTTGGAATTGATAAGTGAATTGAGTATTGATGTGTTAAACCTAGGGAATTAAGTTTCAAAGAAATCGTGGGGTCAAATTACATAAGTACCATTTGTTAACAAGTCCAAGGATTCTTTGCGATTAAGATTATCGATAAGATACTAAATGCAGCTTTTTATTGGGAATATGGATTCGTCATTGATGTGGACTCTTTGTTGCTATAGATAGCTATTTGTAAGGTATGCCAAGGCGTATAAGGTGATTGTAATCTCAAAGATAAGGTATGTAAGGCAAACTTTCTTTCTTGACATGAATCGATACGATGTTCTTTTAAATTAAAATCTCTCGGCAAAATGAAGTAGCAAAAGATCTTCTTTGATGAATCAATCATAATTCATGACTACTCTTTTGTTCATAATATCTCTCGAGTTATATAATTCCCAAGTGTGTATATTTGTATCCCTGAATGTAGCTCCAATAACCATAGTCGAAGAATAACGATAATAGGTTACTCCATCTCTGCTTGTGGTATCTGATAGAGTCTGTCGAGCCGCGCTATAGTCGGCTGGGTATGGCATATAGATGTGCACCCAGTTGCAGTTGGTTTGATATCAGACCTTACCGAGTCCTACATTTGGGTCAGGTATGACCAAGTCCTCATCGAGGCCGGGTACTATATATATATATATATATATATATATATATATATATATATATATGATATGATATGATTTACCCCACATAGTGGCATGCTTTTTACTAACATGCATACATATGTTTCTGATTATGTCAGAGCAAGGCCCCTAGAGGCTGTTATGAGTTTCAAGTTGATTCTTATCTCCATATCTCTCGTGTTATTTCATGTTTCCATATGTTACATGCCTTACATATTCAGTACATCTTTCGTACTGACGCCCTTCTCCGGGGCACTTAGTTTATGCCCACAGGTACAAATAGATAGAGTGGCGCTTCTCCGTAGTAGGTGATCTGCTTAGCTGTGATATTGTCGCACTCCCTTCCCTCGGAGTTGAATTATAAGAGTTTTAGGTACTGATGCATATGATACGATTATTTTGGAGTATAACGGGGCCCTGTCCTGACATGTTGTTATGTTTCTATGACTCTTAGAGGCTTGCAAACTTGTGTGTGGTAGATGTTAGTATATCATGGCCTTGTCGGTCCCTTTTTGTTATCAGTTCACTCTTATTGTGGCCTTGTCGGCCTTGGATAACTATTCATATGTATATATCCTGCTGAGACTCTTCTCTGTGTAGGTTATCCTTTATTCTTGTCATTTGTATTTAATTGGAGGCCTTGTCGGCCAAATTTCATGTTTCAAGGTTCGGATACTATAGTGGTACGCTCAAGCCTTTAGGCACTAGGTGCCCCCCCCAAGGTTGGGGTGTGACAGAAGATCAGTCCGTTGGAATGCTCTAACCTTATTCTTGGAAATTAGGATCCCCTATTGCTATTTCAGAAGAACAATTCTCTTGGGTTGCCATCTCTGCCAGAGCCAAAAGATCCACTCTACAACTATAAAGAACGACTCCAAAGGATGAAAGAACTCATACTTTTGTCTTAACTT
The DNA here is from genome assembly GCA_029783415.1 of Anisodus acutangulus. Lineage (NCBI taxonomy): Eukaryota > Viridiplantae > Streptophyta > Magnoliopsida > Solanales > Solanaceae > Anisodus > Anisodus acutangulus. The sequence continues at coordinate 944,945 of CM056499.1, forward strand.
CTGAATCTCTTTACTTAACTTCTAGGAAGTATTGTAACTCTGAGTGATTTATAGTGTACACAAAAAGTGAGAATAGATATAATATAGTTGGTGAGGCATTGTATCAAACGATTATGAGTGTTTGAGTATAGACGTAGGAGCTCTATTCAAACTATCATTGTACCAAATCAAAGTTCGAAAGAGCTGCAGAGAACACCTTTGCAACCCAAGGGGACTAGATTAGGATTCACATTGAATCCGAACCAGTATAAAAATATCTGCTGTTATTTACTTTCAATATTTAATTTCTGCACTATATTCTGATAAATGTCCACTAGCACCTTGAGGTAGTCAACTAAAAGACGAAAAATTATAATTCACACCCTCTTGCACTTTCAATAACAAGGTATAAGAAGCAACCTGATAATATGTATGCTACTCAGGGCGAACAATGAAACTTTGAAACCCTTACTGATCATCAAGTACATATATAGCTATCCATTGGCCACAGATTATAGCTCAATGGTAATCATGTATATATATAAATATCCATCACCCAACCGATTATAGCTTAGTGGTATTATTACATGTATGTATGTATGTCTGTCACCCAACCGATTATATCTTAGTGGTATTATTATATGTATGAATGTTTGTCGCCCAACTGATTATAGCTCGGTGGTATTATTACATGTATGAATGTCTGTCACTCAATCGGTGGTATATACTCAATGCATATATACCACATAGGGCCATCGCTCACCGGTTTTAGCTCGGTGGTGTAATAGTATATTGTAATAGTAGTATTGACATATTTGGCCCTTTTATAATATATGATTCTTTAACTTTAGTTTGGAACGACTCTTAGTCGACTCGATGATTAACTCTTTGGAACGCTCATTTTGGAGGTCTATGAAACTTGGATATACAGCCAACAACCAAATGATATAGAATATGATAAAAATAATAAGAAACTCTCCCAACAAGGGACAACCATCATATAATTTAGAATAATCCTTTTGACAACTCATTTGGAAAATGTTATACGTTGGAGTCATGCCTTTGAATGACAAGGAATAGCCTTACATACCTTGTTGTCATAGCTATCGAAGTTCCACAAGTCCTCGTACGCTCTACGAATGATTTTCTACATTAAACGAATGATTGGAATCAAAATCACTTCAATAGCTGATGGTAGTCTTCACTTTGACATTTTGACAACCACCTTAAGTGCATAGAGTTCTTTGGCTTCTCTACAATAGAAACTTATGCATATCAGCACAACAATCTTCCAAATACATCTTCCATAGCTTTACAACAAAAACCAATAACCCAACAACAAGGTCACAATACACATTCCATAATCTCTACTACCATACCCTTAATTTTTAGCCATGAACATCTCAAAATTTAATCAAGAACAATCCAAGAATCATAATAACTCTTTCATAGAGTTCAACTTTTATTTTATGAATTTCTTCCACTAATTCAATCAACCAAGCTAAGAGAAGCTAAAGATAAGAGAAACTAAAGATAATTAAGAAGTATCAAAATCTTACCTCAGTCCAGCAAGGATGACTTACACCAAAAACCTTGCTCCAAGCTTCAAGAAGATTCTCAACTTCACCTTCAGACAAAGAAGGTTTCTAAGATACTATGGATCATCTAAGGGAGATTTCTAAAAGACAAATACGAATTAGTAGGGTTGTCCCCAATAGCTCAAACTTGTGTGGGAATGTTCTTGGATGATTGAAGAACCCTATGAGAGAGTTTGGGATGATTATGGGTCAAAATTGGATTGAAACATGAAGCTTATCATTTTTAAGAAAATCCCAAAATCTCATTATTCATGTACTGTTCACGACACTGTTCATTGTTCACAACACTGTTCATACCACTGTTCATCTCTTATAAATTTATACGATGGCACTATTCATCCCATACAAATCTATATGGTGGCATTGTTCATCCATAAATATAAGTACGGTCCATATTTTCCCACCGTAAAATAGAACCTCAAATACCAACATTTTGTTTTAGCTCTTACGGTTACAGTGTTACTGTTCATCCCGTACAAATCTATACGGTGGTACTGTTTATCCGTATATTTTTCTGTACCGGCCGTACATTTTTTGTACGGATCACATTTTCCATCGTACTTCTCAGATTGACGAATTACCTATTTCTTTGGAAAGTAGACTCTCTGAACTTGAATTTAGATAGGTTTTGCACTCCATAATTTCTTATATACTAGAAGATATACCCTCGACAAGTTGAGCAAAAAATCATATTCAAAATTCTGCCTGTCTTTCCCCGAATTTCGACGAACTTAATTTCTTTGATTCGATTAACCTCGAACTCTTAAAAAATATACATAAAACCCATTGAAACCCTTTTTAACCTTGTGGAGGTATCTCAACCTCACCAAGCTTATGTTAGTCAACCTACAATAAAAACGACGTACAAAGTATGAGGTGTAACACTTATGAGCTTGCTTTGTACTAAACATTCTATTAGAAGAGTAGGTCCAGTGAAAGTTATCTTGTATATTACTTGTGAAAGGGATGTAAGTATGATCAATCATTATTTTAATGGTGTTTGGTAGGTAAAAAGGTAGTTTTCCTAAGTCCCATCTTCCATTTCTAATCATTTAACTAACAGTTAGGTCATTGTAATTTCTTGGTAAAGGGTCATACATAAGCTCATGCAGTGTGTGATATGGTGATGACCATTAGGCATGCCACATGTTAATATGAACATCATTACCAATATTCTAAATAATTCTTTAATTGAAAAGTTTATGATAATTTGAGATATTATTCCAGATATAAGAATCAGATGGATGTTTTGTCAGTTGATGATGGTTTGTCCATCTATTCTTATACTTAATTTGAAGAACTTTGGCCCACAGATTATCAGGGTTCTTATGAAATCTCTCTTGGTATTTCTATGGTACTTTATAAAGCAGTACGGGAAGTAATAACTATTATAAATATTCGAAAGGATAAATAAATGGTCAATCTTCAAAACTGCCGCATGTGTGTTGTGTTTTGAATCTTGATTACCTTGCTAAGCCAATGTTGAGAACTGTCGCAAGTTTATTGTGTCTTGAATCTTGATAACCTGAAATCAAGAAACAACTAAATCTGGATGGTTACAACGTTGTGTGTTGAGTCGAGGATAGCCCTCTATCCTTAAGACAAGATTGCCCCGTATATATGCGTTTACGTTAGCGGGCAATAGTCTCCCAAGATAAAACAACACTTTAATCTCAACACTACAAAGCCAAGAGGTTGAGCCTGTCGAAGAAAACAAATATGACTCGACTTGCTGAAGATATGGAATAGGAAGGAAGAGTTTCTCTCTACTCTTCTCGTTTGTCTCTGTGTATATAGTGTGTCTCTGTAGTGTATATCTAGTGTATACGTGAGGGTTTGGTCACTGTTTTTCAGTCGAAAATTGCACTGATTTTTGCTGAATTTCACTCGCTATTTTGTGCTGTTTTTCTGGCTGTTTTTCTGGCTGTTTTTGCTGCCTGTTTTTGGTCTGTTTACTGCCTTATTTCAGCCAGTTTTCAGCCTATTTTCTGGCCTATTTTGCACTGTATTTTCATCTATGTTTCTGCCTGTTTCTTGGTTCTGTTTTGAGCCAAATGAAGCTCAATATATAGCAAGGAGAAGGGGCTATCCAACTGTCAAAACATGGCTGTTAATGGCCATTAGGAGGGCATTAAAATAGCCAAGTAATGGCTGTTAATGGCCATTGAAAGGCTGCCCAACTGCCCAAGTAATGGGCTGTTAATGGAGGAGTTAATCAACCTCCAGAAATTCTGGGGACCAAACTGTAAATATTAAAACTTCAAGGACCAAACTGTACATATAAAAGAATTCTGGTCCAAACTGTACATATGAAACTTCAGGGATCAAACTGTACATCTGGCAGAGTTCTCTGGTCCAAAAAGATAATATTAGACAGCCCCACAGCCCCACGACCCGTGAACCCGTGAACCCGGAACCGGACGGGACGGGCGGGCGGCGGCGGCGCGCGTGTGGGTTTAGCCTTGAACCCAAGCACATCTAGGTCTTCCCTCCTTTAAACACATGGGATACCCCTTGGGGTCCCAAACCCTTTACCAATTAGAGACTTATATAGAGAGCAATTCTTCATATTCTCACCGATGTGGTAGATTTGTCCCACACCACATTTCCATGTCTCAAACACCTTACTTCGTGGACCAATATCTCTTTCATTTCTTAACGAAATTAGACGATTCTTGGCCCTACGGTCATCTACTCACTTCGTAGATCATGCCTGTGTAAAGAGACGAGGTCTCCAACATACGGAACACTAGTGTTTAATTCATCAAAGATGGGTGGACGCATCTCCCCGCCAAAGGCTAATTTCCAACAATCTCTAGATAAGGCTTAATATCAAGGCCTTTTTTCCCTTTAGCTTTTGATAAACCTAATCCACCATGTTCTTTGTTGGTAGTTATAAAATTTCAGTCTGCAAGGTGGATCTTTTTTTTTGTGGTTGTTCCCCAGAGGAAGTTTCTATGGATTTTGTCTATATGCTTAGTGATAGATCTAGGAAGCATGTTAATTTTGTTGAAAATTTACTAATGTGGGATTGAGTTTATTCCGTCTTTAATGACTTAAACACATGGGCCCCGCATGTCAGAAATATCATTTCTTCACACATGTCTAATCTACTAAGTGAGTAGATAATGTTAGTGCTAAGTATCGTCAAATTTCGTTAAGAAATGAAAGAGATATTGGTACACAAAGTAAGGTGTTTGAGATATAAAAAGATGGAGGGTCTTTGGCCAAAAATGACAAATATCCCTCACTGGTAAAAGATGGAGAGTTTATGCAATATATAAACTCTAAGTTTGAGTAAGGGTTTGGGGCCCCAAGGGGTAACCCATGTGTTTAGAAGGGAGAGGACCTAGGTAAGCTTGGGTTCGGGGCTAAGCCCCACACGCGCACCGCCGCCCGTCTGGTCCGGGCTCAGGTCGCGGGTCGTGGGTCGTGGGTTGTTGGGCTCTTGGGCTCTTCCCTATAAATAGGACCATCCGAACCCTTATAAACACGCAGACATCTAGGTCACAAATGACCTGAAGGCCAAGAAAAAAAGCAAGGCAGAGGCTAACATTGTACAAGACGAGGGTAATCCTCCGGATCTTGATGACAAGATTGTGGATTTCTCGACAGTGGCGCTGGAGGCTAATCTGGTAGAGAATCCAATGCAATAGTGGATAGACATGGGTGCAACCCGTCACATCTGCTCAGACAAGAGTGTATTCTCCTCTTACGCCTAAATCTCAGGCAAAAAGCTGTTCATGGGCAATGACGCTACCTCTGAAGTGCAAGGGGTTGGAAAAGTTGTCCTCAAAATGACTTCAGGCAAAAACCTCACTCTAACGGAAGTGATGCACATCCCTGACATCCGCAAGAACTTGGCTTTAGGGCCACTATTGGTACAGGCTGGTTTTAGACTAGTTTTTGAGTCCAACAAATTTGTAATAACTAAGAATGATATATTTGTAGGAACAGGCTTCGCGTGTGACAGCCTCTTCAAAATGAATGATATGTATGTAATCCGTTAATCTAATGAAACAAAGCCTTCTACCTACTTTCTTGAGTCTTCTAATCTATGGCATCATAGATTATGACACATTAACTACAAATCCATTCAAAAGTTAGTAAAGTTGGAATTGTTGTCTTCCTTCGACATAAACCCTCAACATAAATGTGAAGTGTACGTAGAGGCAAAATTAACCAAATCATCTTTTCATTCTGTTGAAAGAAACATCGCCCTTCTAGAACTTATTCACACCGACATATGTGACTTAAAGTTTATGCAAACTAGAGGGGGGAACAAGTACTTTGTGACTTTCATTGATGACAGTACAATGTATTGTTATGTTTACTTGTTAAAAAATAAAGATGAAGCGTTTGAAGCATTTAAACGTTACAAAGCAGAAGTTGAAAATCAATTAAACCTACGGATTAAGACAATTCGTAGTGATAGAGGGGGAGAATACGTAGCACCGTTTGAAGAATACTGTGCTCAATACGACATTGTTCATAAAATGACCGCTCCTTACTCACCTCAGTCTGACGGTATTGCCAAGCGCAAAAATCATACGTTAAAGGAAATGATGAATGATTTACTTATCAATTCCGATTTAGCACAAAACATGTGGGGCGAAATGATTCTTACCGCTAATACAATTCTCAATAGAGTTCCGCATAAGCGTAAGGATAAAACTCCATATGAATCATGAAAAGGAAAGAAACTCACTTACAAATATTTAAAAGTGTGGGGCTGTTTGGCAAAGATCGAAGTACCTAGACCAAAACAGGTCAAAAGTGGACCTAAGACTGTAGATTGCATATTCATCGGATACGCAAATAACAATTGTGATTATCGCTTCTTAGTGTATAAGTCGAAGATACATGATATCCACGAGGGTACGATAATGGAATCAAGGAATGCTGAATTCTTTGAACAGATCTTTCCTAGAAAGGAAAAAGAAATAATTTCGCGCAAACGAAGTTATGAACACAATGCTCAAAGCGAGCAAGACCCGGGAGTTTCTGATTATCCGAAACTAGACATTCCAAATCTATAGGACTCAAGAGTTTCTGATTATCCAGAACTTAATGTTCCAGACCTACAGAAATTGGGGGTTCCAGAGGTGGAACCAAGATGGAGCAAAAGGGCCAAAAATGACAAAACCTTTGGTCCAGACTTTCTAACCTATATGGTTGAAAATGAACCGAGGACAATCAAAGAAGCATTGTCAACTCCAGAAGCACCGCTTTGAAAAGAAGCTATAGAAAGCAAAATAGATTCCATCATGCAGAACCATACTTGGGAAATGGTTGATCTCACTCTAGGAAGCAAACCTTTGGGTTGTAAATGGATACTCAAAAGAAAGTACAAAGCAGATGGAACTATTGACAAGTATAAGGCCATATTAGTAGTCAACGGCTACAAACAAAAGAAAGGTCTCGATTACTTCAACACATACTCCCATGTGTCTAGATTAACATGCATAAGGGTATTCATAACCATTGCATATTTACGTGACCTGGAGATACATCAAATGGATGTTAGGACAGCCTTCCTACACGGAGAGTTGGAAGAGGAAATATACATGGAACAACCCGATGGGTATGTGATTCCAGGTCAAGAAAAGAAAGTATATCGACTTGTTAAGTCTCTGTACGGACTCAATGTGTTTAGAAGGGAGAGGACAAACAGAGCTGGAGTAACCTATTATATACCCATGCCTCTTTACTTTTGACCTTTCAGATACACTTTAAGTCATGCATTGCACTCAAAAAGTATTGAACTCGGGACCTCTCATATACCCATGGCTCTCTGTCTTTAGGTGAGCTTGAGTCATGCATTGCACTCAAAAAGTATTTATATACCCATGCCTCTTTATTTTTTATGCCCCCCCAATTACTCATGTTCCCAAATTTCCCTTTCTTTTTTCAAGCTGACATCATCATGATATCAGCGTTGTACTAGTTATCTTTTCATGGCAGGATTTTTTTTTTCCTTTGACAATTTATTCAACGCCTTTATTTTATTATTGTTTGTCTTTTTAAAAATTTCTTTATTCCTCTTTTGTTACTTTAACTTTTTATTAATTTGTCCTTTCTTTATTATCTTTCTGTTTAACCTTTTTTTTTAAGAAATAGAGGTACTAACTAACTATTTTTAGATTAATAAAATTAAATAACTAGACTACAACAACAAGTAATTAAGAAACTAAAATCACCTTCTTATTTATTAAAACAAAAAAATATTTTTATGATTCAAATATTTATTTTTCTCTTTTTCTAATTTTATTTATTTTTTATAATTTGTTTTCTTTATTTCCTATTTTTTCATTATTCTACACCTGTTGACTCTTTTTTCATATAAATAAAAAAGGTACTGATATAGTACTCATCTCTTTATAATACCCAAATGATATATTATATACTAATAGAGTATCAATATATTGTGTAGGGTATCATACGGGACATATTTTAGCATATAGTATATTAAATCAGTAGCAGTTGAAGTATATTATAGCAGTATATTATGAGACTCATATGACATATATCATATACTGACAGAATATCATAGAATTAGATCATTTGTTCAAAAAATGGTACTCAACCCTCTATGATACCCCAAAGGTATATCATATACTGCGAGGGTATCAACATACCATGTCGGTATCATAAGGGACTGTCACTCCTTCAAGAAAAAAAATACTTCATCCTCTATGACACCCAGATGGTATATATTATATACTAACAAGGTAACATAGAAGATTAGATCATTCACTCAAAATATGCTACTTCATGATACCATCATAGTATATTTATAATGCTTATGGTATCAAAATAAAATGCTTACGATATCGAACACATTTACATATTATTAGTATAAATGCTTTATTTTGTCAAATGCAACAAAAAGGAAGGGCAGTTATCAGTCCTCTATGCTACCAATGTGGTATATTTTGTATACCAATATGGTATCACATAGGACTGCTGAAGTCTTTTAATGAAACACTCCTCAGTCCTCCATGATACCATCATCATATATACTATATACTGAGATGGTTTCATGAAGGACTAATGTCGTCCTTAAATGAGACATTCTTCAACAGTCTTACATGATACCATCATGGTATATACCATATACTCATATGGTATCATGAAGCATTACTGAAGTCCTTGAATGAAACAGTCCCCAATCCTCCATGATATCATCATGGTATATAAACATACTGAGATCCAGACCCCACGTTGTGGAATTTTACTGGGTATGTTGTTATTTTGTTGTATACAAATATACTGAGATTGTATGAGGACTTCTTGAGTCCATCACCTATGTCAGTAGTCTTGCATGATACCATCATGGTATATACCATATACTGAGATGGCACCATAAAGGACTGCATATACCATGATGGTATCATGAAAGACTTCTTTAGCCATTCAAAGAGAGTCCTTCATGATACATCATGACATATAAATCTATGCAAATGGTATCATGGAGGGCTACTTCATTCCTTCAATGATATTCCTCAATCCTCCATGATACCATCACAATATAAATGAGTTATGAGATTAATTATAAACTTATAGGTTATTTTTCTTTTACGATTCTACTTTTATCTTAAAATTTGAGAATTTACTTTTATTTGGATTCGCCTACAGATTTGGGTAGATTTTCTCACAACACATTGAGATTTTGGATAGTGACTGGGCATCATAAAAGACATGTTCATTCGTTTAATAGAATTTTTTTATAAGAAAATACAACCTAAGCTTATTTTGATATTTTAATTATATATCATTTTATCAAGTTCATTTTTATATATAAAAATAGAGTCATATTTTATATATAAAGTTTGTTTCTATTTGTAAAAAGAAATTATAAAATATATTTTTATTAGTGACCTTAGTATTTTTCTTAATTACTTTTTGTTGTAGTCTAATCATTTAATTTTTTATCTATTCTAAAAATAATTTGTTAATATTTTCATCTTTATATTTAAATAAAAAGAAAAAAAGAAAAAAAGGAGAAAATACAAATAAGGAAAATGACGAAAAAATCAAAGCTAACAGATAAAGATTAAAGTGAGTTATGCAAATTGCATTAACTCAAAAGAAGCAATAAAGTAATCAAAAAAGCTAAAGGATGATGTCGGCTTAGATTGAAGAGGGGCTATCTCGGGTAAATTATTTTGATTGAATAGATATTGGTGTAATTAGTTTTAGTGGGGAAACAACAGGTAATTAGTTTAGATTTTGTGGGTATTTTGTGTTGTTTCTCCAAAAATATTTTAGTTGGATATCTACTGTCATGACCATTTTATTTAATGAAATTGTCACACCCCAATCTTGAGGGTGTGTCCGGCACCCGATGCCTAAGGAACCGAGCGTACCACGTTTCGTCCGTACCCTGGATATATATGTATTTGGACCAAAAAAGGCATCAGAATAACTCCCATGACATAACAAGACATAATAACCTATAGAAGCAGAAAATTCTAACATATATAATACGAAAGAAGCCGACAAGTTCACAATACACATCAACTGACTAACAGAGAGGCCGGTAAGGCCATACATGACTTTGACACACCAGACAATTGTCTACAAGCCTCTATAAGTACATGAACATCATTAGATTGGGACAGGGCCTTGTCATACCCATAATTATATATATAATAGCATACCGACTCCGACTAGCAACTCCAAAATAAGTGGAGAGCTCTGACATTATCGTTGAGCTGAGGTCCTACTAAAAATGACAATTGCTTCATCTATTTGTACCTGCGGGCATGAAACATAACACTCCAACAAGGGCACGTCAATACGAATAATGTACTGAATATGTAAAGGCAAGAAAATGTAAATAGGTACAGTGATGTAAATGAGAGTAAGGAATAGACAACATGTAACTCATGAGTGTCACTATAGGTCATACTGTACATAAATGAGATATAATCGTGTATATAATGCAGTAGTCCTCTGTGAGCAATATCATCAATATAATATATCGGGTATATAATGTTGTAGGCCTCTGTGGGCAATATCATCAATATAGTATATCGCGTATATAATGCCATTGGAGCCACACACAGACTCATCATATATATATATATATATATATATATATATATATATATGTGTGTGTGTGTGTGTGTGTGTGTGTGTGTGTGTGTGTGTGCGCAAGAGCCATAAAGAAACATCGTGAGCCTATCAGAGTGATATAAGATTGTTACACCTCCGATTATCATTATGGAACTAACATCATCAATATACATTCACTAGGATTCAATAAGTAATGTCATAAATCAGTAAATTCATTATAAGAAACAAGGAACATAAGCTTTCTATGTTTACTAATAATAGAGTCATTTATGAATGTCATTTGTTTACATTTCTTTAGTTCAAATCATACAAAAAAGAAAGAGAGAATGTGACTTAACATACCTTTGCCTTCTTGCTTCAATAATTCTAATCCAAACAGTCCATAATATGCCTTATTCTACACAACAAACCAAGTACACAAGTGTTACCAATTGAAAGGATACGGACAATATACGTTGACTTGTTAAGTAACTGACAAAGGTATGTGAGGCTATACTTTCCTTCTTTTAGCATGACCCAAATGTAAACGAGGCATATACAAACGTCCCTCTAAAATGATTTTATTCATGTTAGTTAAAGATGTCCATGTTCTCCATTCTTTTGAAAGGTTTATTGATTCATGTTTAAGTCTTATCTTACTGATTCCTTTTGAAAGGTAGATTGACATGTTAAGCTCCATAATGATATTCGGAGGTGTAAGGACCTTACATCACTCCGACAAGTTCAGGATGTATACTATGTCTCTCATGCATATGATTCTTATGAGGACATTTTTATACGCAATATATATATATATATATATATATATATATATATATATATATATATTGCACACCACTGGTCAGTTAGTTACTATTATGATGATGATGATGATGATGATGTTGCCCACAATGGCTTATGGTGTTATATACACATGATTCATGACAAGAATATATATATATATATATATATATATTGTATTGCATATCATGGCCCTTAGTGGCAAATATGAGTTACACATTGATCTTTCTTGACTCTCTTTTACATAGATGTCTTACTTATGCTCTTATGCTTTTCATATTCAGTACATTAATCGTACTTACACCCCTTTGCTGGGGACACTGCATTCATGCTCATAGGTTCAGGTATACGACTTGACGTGCCTCCTTAGTAGGATCACTGTTCAGCTTAGGTTAGTGCACTCCTCTTCTTCTGGAGTTGCTATTGAGTTTTGGGTATGCTTTTATATATATATGTTATGGGTATGACGGGGCACTGTCCTGACCTTATGACAATGATGTTACTCTTAGAGGCTTGTAGGCGTGTGTCATGTATATAGATGTCATGTATGGCCTTGTTGGCATATGATTTATGAATATAGATTTCATGTATGGCCATATCAGCATAAGATGTTTTGTATGGACTTTATGAAGGCCTTTTCAACCTTTCTGTAATGACCCACTTGGTCATGTCTTGCTAAATACCCTTATTTGCTTATTTGACCCTTCCTGTATACTCTTTGTGGGGATTGTGATGTGCGATGATTGGTGGAACAGATCCTGAGGTCCATTTATATAAGATTCGGATGAAAAAGCGCAAGTCTGAAAACTTAGAGTTGATTAGTTTGACTCAAAGTTGACTTGTAGCTATATGGGTTTGTTTTCGCGTTCCATCACTTTCGTAGTTCTGGAAGGTCATCTATGACATAGTCGAGTCATTGGTTCACTTCCCGAGGCAATCAGATGTACTTTGTGGCCTTATTTGTAAAGTTTGGATTTTGGTTTTGTCTTGGATGATTCTTTAGAAAAGTATGCCATGGTTCAGTTATTTATGAAATCCGAGGATAAGAACGAGTTTGTAGCACTGTTTACCATAGACGAGCATGTTTGGTTTGTGTCCGGGGGGGTTTCAAGAGTATTTTGAATGTCGGATGGAGGTTTTGGCTATATTTCACTACTGGTGTCTGGTGTCCGCCATGGCGGAACCAGCATCCGCTCTGGTGGGTCCATCTCAGCCGAAGGTTGGCTCACTGAAGTGAAAGGCAAGGAAATGGGAAGTTTCGTCACAATAAAATTAGGTCTGTTGTGGCGAGGTATGAGGTGTCAAGTGACATCTGCTACGGCAAATGCTTTTTCGCTGCAACGAGTCCACTCCAGTGGAGTCGATTCCGGGCATATCATTGTTCATGTGTCATATATATAATTCTAGGTCAGATTTTATTTCCCAAAATAGCGTGTTCTCAAAACCAGCGCCACATAAGGGTTATTTCAAAGCCTTAAGAGCATTTTCCACCTTGAGGTAATAAATTCTTTCCTTTTTTGGTTTAAGTTTATGATTCTAAGCTTATTAATGGTGGTTTAGCTTATTGTTTGAATTGAGGAAGATGGGTTTTGGATATTGTGAGATTAAGAGAGTTGTATGGTTGGTTTTAATGGGGGTTTATGGATTGAATGATATTTCTATCATGAGTTAGGAGTGGGTTATGTTAGATTATCATGTTATAAGTCTTAATTTGGTGATAGAAGCATGTTTTCAATTAGGGAAAATTTATAAGGTTTCAAATTGGGGCTTTTTGATTATTGTCCAATTGGGGGTTCAAATGTGAATAAATTTTCAATTTATTTAAGGATATGATTGTATGGTATGTAATCTTGGGTTTTGTGTTAAGTTCAAGTCTTGGTAATGTAGTCCCGGTATGGTATTTAAAGTCTTGCTTTTATTATGTTAAGCTTATTATTAACTACGTAATACATGTGAATAGACTTCGATCATCGCAAGGCAAGAATGAAGGGAAAAGTTGTATTTGAGACCTGATTTGGTATCGCTCCAGCTAGGCTTTGAGGTAGGCTACGGTTTAGCTTTTTGACAGTCTGATAGAAGTGCATAATTAGTTATAAATATTGAGGGGTATTGGCCGTGTTTAGGGGTCCCACTTAGCTAGTTATGATTAAAGATTGAGTTGGTACCAGTGTTGAACTATGATGATGGGATGATTTGGGGAATCAGCCTTATGCTGGTTCCGACTGCTATTTATTTGGGCTCAACGCCATATGCAGGCTTGTCGCCGTGTGCGCAATTGTTTGGTTACTCATCACATATGCTTTCATTTGATATCTTGATTTGTCTAAGTTTGCTTCTGTGCTGTTAAATTCTTGAAAGCATGTGTATATCATCTCTATACTTGATTGCATCTCATTATATCATGATATATTTCCTTGTATTATCATTATATTCATACACTCATGGTTCTGTGACTTGATGCGAGAGTGGTATGGATATGTTGTGGTCCAAGAGACCGGAAAGATAAGAGTAATATGAGATTATGGCACTTGAGATGATATTGATATGCGGGGAGCAGAGTTGTACGCCCGCAACATGATTGAGACTCGACAAATGAGTCATGGGCTCTAGTCAGATTCACGTTTGGAATTCCGGCTAGCTAGGAGCAGTGTATGGACTTCGCGGGTCCCCTATGGGTGTACAAATATAATTAAGCCTTGACGTATTGTATACCAAGTTGATAAAGTTACCTTGCATATGCATTGCATTCATATCATACGTTTTATGACATATCATTGATAAACTGTGATTGAGACTTGCTATTGAGTGATTATGAATATCTTGTTTGGATTTAGGACTTGAAAGGATTATTCATGCTCTATGATATTTGATATTCTGTTGAATTATATGAACATTTTTTGTGCTTATGTGATATACTTGGTCATTGATATGCTAGTGTATGATTATTTTGTGTCAACTTGATATTTATCTCTAATTATGTATCTTCCGTCGTTGCAGGTCTATGATGTCTACGGGGGTAAATTGTGTACTCATGCTACATTCATTTTAGATGCAAATTAAGTACTTTCCACCTCTGCAGCACCACGTGGCTAAGGGTTCGAGTTGTTGATCCCAGGCATTGAGGGTGAGGATGCTATCTACAGCATACCCTTTCATACTTTTTCTCTATTTACTGTCTTTTGTTCACACTTGAGAGACATATTCAGACTACTTATTCTATTTTGGCATGCGTGTCGCTTTCTCAAACTTGTTTCGTATTATGTTAGTGCTCTTGTATCTACATACTAGATCTTTGGGGGTGTTTGTTGGTGTTTCAAACTTGTTACTATTCCCTATTTATAGTATGAGACAACTTATGTAGTAATTCGTTATCTTCAGCTTCTACTTATGTCGTATCATGTTAATGATTTTTGAGTCGTTTGCCTACGTGGTGGGATTATGTAGGTGCCACCACGACTCCTGAAAAGGGGTCGTGACACCTTCTTATGTACATATGTTCATTAGGTTGGTATCATCAGCTGTTTACTACTTTTGACTTATTTCAGCTCATCATGGTGGCCCTGATGGCCTATTTGTGTGTTAAGTCATGTATGTGGTGCTCGTTAAATTAAGGCTTGGGTGCCAGTCGTGCCCCTCCGATTTTGGGCATGACAAACTTGGTATCAGAGCATGTCATTAGGAGTCTACAAGCCGTGTCTAGTATAGTCTTATTTATGGGTATGTTGTGTACCACACTTATAGATGGGAGGCTACAAGGCATTTAGGATGGTTTCGTCTTCTTCTTGATCTAGAATCGTGCTATAAAACTGAGTTATAAGAGTTATATTTTTTTTATCCTTATTGTGTTATGATTACAACGATACCTACAAGAAAGCAGTTAACAGGTAAAGGGATTGAGAGGACTGTGGGAGAGGGTACCAGTCAGGTGCCACCTGCTAATGTAGTTCATGGTGAGTCCCAAAGTGAGACTCCATCTCGGATTTCTCAGACTCCGCCAGCCCTAGAAGAGTTGAGAAGGGTTGGAGGTACTTTTAAATTCTCCACCTGGTTCCCTTGATGATATGCGGAGTGCAATACATTTATTGACTCGAATAGTGGCTACTCAGGCCCAACGTCAGAATGTGGGAGTTGGAGCTGCTGAGAGGACAGTTAGTGCTAGGGTTTGGAATTTCATCAACATTGATCCTCTAGTGTTTACAGGATCTGATCCGAAAGAGGACCCGTAGAACTTTATAGATTAGGTGCATTAGACCTTACGAGTAATATATGCTACAGATACGGAGGCACCATAGTTAGCGTCCTATGGATTATGGGATGTTGTTGTCTTACGGTATGAGTCTTGGGAATGGTCTAGAGGATCAACTGCACCTCCAGCAGTATGGAAAGAGTTCTCAGAGGCCTTCCTACATCACTATCTTCCAGTAGAGCTATGATGAGCTAGAGTTGATAAGTTTTTGAACCTCGAGCAGGGTAATATGAGTGTGTGGGAGTACATCCTCCAGTTTGACTCATTGGCTAGGTATGCTCCTTCGATCGTAGCTGAGATGAGTGATCAGGTACACCAATTTGTGCATGGTTTGAGGCCAAAATTGATTAATGAGGGCATGACAGCCTTGTTGCACCCATACATAGATATTGCACGTATGCGGGCATATGTTTATAGTTTAGAGGAGCGCAAACAACATCAACGGTAGACCATGGTAAGAATCAGAGTAAGAGGGAGCTAGATCTTTAGGTTCTTATGGGGATTCTCGAGGTGGTTTCAGGACACAGTTTGCTAGACGTCCAGCCTATCCAGCGGCTAGTGTACCATCACAGTTCCCAGGGCTGATGTATGATCGATTTGCTCAGTCTGGACCTGGTTAGAGTTCTTCGGCATCAGAGTCTCATTATAGAGGAGATTCTAGCCATATAAGGCCGCATTTCCCTCGATGTGATTAATGTGGTAAGGCCCATCCAAGGACATGTTATTGAGGATATGATATTTGCTATTCTTATGGCTATCCTGGTCACATTATGAGAGATTGTCCGATGAGAGGTGGTGGGGATATGGCTCAACCAACTGGATCCATGATAGCATCTTCATCTTCTGTGCGCCCTTCAGGTCACGATCCTCAAGCACCAGTAGACAGACATATAGGTAGGGAAGAAGTATCTAGCTAAGGCGGTAATCAAAACCACATCTATGCTTTGACGGATTGACAGGACCTAGAGTCTTCACCTGACATCGTCACAAGTATAATATCCATCGATTCACATGAATGTCTACACATTGATTGATCCTGGCTATACTTTATCATATGTCAATCCTCTTATTGTTAGTAAGTTTGGAATAGGATCCAAGTTATTACGTAAACCCTTTGAGGTATCCACACCAGTGGGTGACTCAGTAGTTTCTAGGCGAGTTTATTGAAAGTAAGTGGTGATTGTTTGTAATCGTCAGAACCTAGCAGACTTAGTTGAGTTAGATATAGTTGATTTTGATGTTATTGTATGCATGGATTGGCTAGCATCATGTTACGCTAATGTTGATTCCTATACGAAGGTTGTTAGATTTCAGTTTTTAGGTGAACCAGTTCTAAAATGAAAAAGGTAATGCTGCAATGCCTAAGGGCAAGTTTATATCCTATCTCAAGGCAATGAAGATGATCTCTAGGGGTTTTATATACCACCTTGTATGAGTTAGAGATGTTGAGGTTGAACCACCTATTCTTCTGTCAGTTCTGGTGGTTAATGAGTTCCCCAAAGTGTTCCCAGATGAGCTCCCATGTCTTCCTCCTGAAAGGGAAATTGAGTTTGGTATAAACATGTTGCTAGACACTCAGACGATATCTATTCCTTTGTACAGAATGGCTCCAGATGAATTGAAAGAATTGAATGAGCAATTGGAAGATTTGCTAGATAAGGGGTTCATTAGGCCTGATATATCACTTTGGGGCGTGCCGGTATTGTTTGTACAGAAGAAAGATGGCTCGTTACCAGTGTGTATTGACTATAGGCAGTTGAACAAGGTTAATATAAAGAATAAGTACTCTCTTTCCCAAATAGATGATTTGTTTGATGAATTACAAGGTGCAAAACGTCTCTCAAAGATCAACTTAAGGTCGGGGTACCATTAGTTGAGAGTAAAAGAGAAAGACATTCTGAGATTGGCTTTCAGAATGAGGTATGGGCACTTTGAGTTCCTAGTAATGTCACTCGGGCTAATGAACACGCCGACAACATTTATGGATTTAATGAATAGCGTATTTTGCCCATTTTTGGATGTGTTTGTGATCGTGTTTATAGATGACATTTTGATTTATTCTCACTCAGAGACAGAGCGTGTTGATCACTTACGAATTGTATTGTAGGTGCTTCAGAATCATGAGTTGTACGCTAAGTTTTCTAAACCCCTTTGCTAGGGATGAATTGTATTGAAACCCTTTGCTAGGGACGATGCGTTCATGCCCGCGGGTTCAAGTAGACGACTTGATAAGCCTTCTCAGTAGGTTCATTGTTCAGCTTGGGTTGATGCACTCTTCTTCTTGAGTCATTGTTGAGTTTTGAGTATGATTTTATGTATATGTTATGGGTATGGCGGGGCCCTGTCCTGACCTTATGACGATGCTGTTATTCGTAGAGGTTTATAGACATATGTCATGTATATAGATGTCATGTATGACCTTGCCGGCATATGTTTTGATGTATATAGATGTCATATATGGCCTTATAGGCATACGCTGTTATGTATGGACTTTATGGAGGCCTTGTCAGCCCTTTTTATGTACATATGTTCATTAGGTTGGTATCGTCAGCTATTTACTGCTTTTGACTTATTTCAACCCATCATGGTGGCCTTGACAACCCGTTTGTGTGTTAAATTGTATGTTAAGTCATGTATGTGGTGCTCAGTAAAATAAGTCCAGGGTGTCGGTTGTGCCATTTGGTTTGGGACGTGACATGTAACTTGGACTAACCATTTTAACATCATCTCAGCCCCTAACAACCCAATAAAACAAGTAATGCAACAATCAACTTCCACAAGCTACCTTGTACCTCTTATTATCCAAACAACATATCCAATACTTGTAAAAGCTTAAGCACAGCCAGGGAGTGATTTACTTACCTTATACAGCACCAAAAATCTTTATTCCAAGCTGCTCTAAGCACGCAACAACCCTCAACATCATCACAACATCATAGAAGTATTATTCTTCACCATAGCTAACATTTTATGTTAAAATATGGTGTAATCACTTTGGAACCACCCTTGAACTTTGGAATCTATTTAGGAGGGTTAGAAGGAGTGTAGGGACGAAGTTAGGTAAAAAAGAGCAATAATGGTTGTCCAAATCATTTTTATAATGAAGTAAGTCGGCCATCGCCTATGTGAGTCCCAAAAAGAGGTTGCTTGTGTAGTATCGCGCAAATGCAAATATCTCTCTACTCCGATATCGCATTGACTAAGGTTTAACGCATTAGAAACTAGACTCGTAGACCTTTAATTTGGTTGGTATACCACCAGGTGATTCAAAGTATATTTGGAGAAAAGCTCAGTCAAATTAGACCTAAATTTAAACAAAAATATGAACGTAACTTTCAATAACTTTTGCAGACTTTTGTTTTACAACTTGCTTGACTGCAAAACTTAACATACATATATTATGTGATTTAAATACCTAAAAATATGACCTCCTTAACATATTAATCACTCCTAGTTTTACCCTAAAAGTATAGATTATAACATCTTTGATTCGTTTAATCCCGAAACCTTTTGGTACATACTTAACATTTGTTTAATACATCCGTTAGACTTGTAGGGGTTTCATGTCTTCCCCGAACTCACATTATCTTACTTACAATATGAACGACGTGAAAATTTTGAGGTGTAACAAAAATATCTTCAGGTATCGCAAATACCATCAGGAGGGATAAAATAACAATCTAGTTGATTGCCATAATGAATGGATCAAGGTCAACAATTGTTATATTTGACATTGGAATAATAAAGACACGATAGAAACAATAGTGATGATTGTTCATAGAAATGTTGTGTATGATGAGTTTATGAACAAACTCATTACTAATTGTGAATGAAATTGTTATCTAGAAGATCTTGTCATCACTTACAGTTACATGTATATCGTTGGTGAAAAGCACAGGATAACTCCTTTTAAGATAAAGGACCAAGTTCGTTTGTGTACTTTTTTGGAAGCTGAATTTTGGCCCATTTTAAGGGTACATGTGCTTGGAAGGCCCACAAAGAACCACAATTTAGCTCACGACACCAAGGTATGTGATTCAATATTTCAGAAATGAAAGAGGAGGACCTCATCGGTTGGCTTTTAAATTGTAGCAGCTCGTTCGGGGACCTCATCAGTTGGCTCAACACCTCCATTCTCTTTGTTGATGGTAGATTCTTATGCATCATCGATCAAATTGAGGTTTCCCTCGACAGAATATTATAGGGTCCTATCCATATGTGCTTACACTGCATTTTTTGGACATAATTAATAAAAATGCATATCACATAAAACATAATTATAACACAATAATTCAAAATGTTCACCTTGGTTTTTGAGAGTCTCTTACTTTTTCTTCGCCTTCTCGTTCCTCCAAAATTTCGCCTCCACATAATTGAAAAGACCCTTCAAAGCATCATCCATCTTCGAGACACATTGTTGCAGTTCCATGTTGCACTGATGGGGCCATACTTTGTTCCACACAACCCCTATACGTCTAAATACCAAAATGTCCTGCATCACCACCAATATCTTTTGCGAATGCATTACCACCAATATCTTCCGACTGAGTATACTCCTAATCAGTAGGCTCTTTTCCTAACCTACTATGAGTCTTCGAGGTATGTGTTGGTGAAATCAATACGGTCATCCTTCCAATTTATGCTTCAAGGTATCTATGGAACCTTAAATAAGTAAAAGTAAGTGTAAGACAATAATCGGGATCTAATTCTGTTCAAAATTCACGTCTAAAGTATTATCGATTCTTAAGAATTCAATAGTTAACTAGAGTAATCCTAAGGTTTAGATTCCTCTTCTGACTAAAGCTATCTCTATAGAATAAACTAATAGTAGCCCAATGAACATGTATTCAAGAACCCGTCAATGGTTTAGTCTCAAGCAAAAACGTCTTTCAAATATTTTTCCACTTGGTTCAACCAATAATTTCAAGAAGCTCTTTTGATTACTTAGGAGAATTATTGATTTTAAACCAAACAAGATAATACAGAGAAGTTTGCTAAACTATTCCTCTTTTAATTAAAGAAAATAGTAATCAATTCCATAATTTAATTCAAAACTCCATAAACAATTTCAAGCATGAAAGAAAGAATCAAAATCCACAATTAATTATTTAAACACCACGTCTGTCAAAACCCTATAAGGAAATTATTCCATAATAGAAGAAGAAATCGTCGAAGAGTGAAGCTTAGAAAATATTACAACCAGCGATTGATCCAAACTTTCGTATTGAATTAATTTGCGATGGAAAGTAGTGGATTCCAATGTCTGACACTCTTCTACGCTCCTCCTCTTGCCTTGTCGCTCCCAACCAAGATGCCCTAGTTTAGATAAGTTAAAATATTATACAGATCCTGGGGTTTGTCCGTAAAATTCCAAAATTAGCCTTAAATTAAATTTCTCATCGGCATGCTGTGCGATTATGCAGTTGGACAACACTTTGCGTAGCTGATCACTCAACAACTTTCATAACTTGTTCACTCAATATCTTGCATGTGCGATGTAATCACACACCTTTTTTCAATTTCTCAATTGTTTCTTCTTTGTTTCATCTGGTTTTCTTTCCAATTATGCTCATCTTCACCTAGATACAAAGCGATACAAATTAGCAATAACCACATATAAAATCTCTTACTTCACATAGAAGTTGTGTCAAATAAGCTCATAAATTTTAGGAGAATATAACCATCATTTAGCTTAAACGATCCTCTATACCCAATTCCGACCATATAAAACTATTGATATCATTCGTTTTAGCTAACAATCTATAATACCTTTAATCATATTTTAAAACCATCAACATCATTCCATCTAAAGCGAAACTCTAAACCCGCAATGATGCATGAATGACAACTAATTTATGGATATACAACATATTTCTTATGAGACTTATGGAACCTTTAGCATGAGATCAACATACTTTGTACACTCTAGGATTCATACTTATAAAAGAAAACAATAAGCGCATGTCGTACCGTAGTGGCGAGTGAAAGAAATAGTCTTACATACCTCAAATCCATCTTTGAATGACTTACAACAAGTCAATCCTTCCGAAGAGCATCAAAATTGTTGAAATAGACTATTATCAACACAACCACATCCTAGATACATATCACAACCATACATATATTATCGTCAAGTAATCAAGGAGCGACAAGCTCCCAAAGCTATAATATAATGATGCTCTCCACACACAACATTCTTTTAACAACAATGACGCTCTATACGAGCTACCGAACCCCCACCAATCTCCAAACCACATAAGAAAGGCCCTTAAATACATTATACAACTATTACAACTTAAACTAACAGCTTCCCACTTTCTCATGAGTTCCTAAAAAATACATACCTTAATCGCTCTTACGAGCTCGTTAAAGGTTGTACATGATGAATCAAATTTGGGTCACCTTCTTGAAAGCTCCCTGACACCTTGCTTCACCTTGAAGTAATCTCAACTTGCTATATTTGGAGGCAATCCAAAGGTAAAACCTTAGATTCATGGAGGAATTTATCATTTTGAAGTTGGAAGAACTTATTTATGAACACTTGATAATGGGATGAACTTTGGAGAGTGATTTTAGGTGAATTTTGTGAAGGAGCTATGAGGAAATGAGCTGGGATGGTCTGATCCTAATATATAACCCTTCCACCGCCTTACCTTACTTGCTGCACGAGCCTCAAGGTGAGCAACATGCTCACTTTGGAGCTCACTCGGGAAGGTCCTTTGTTGCCCGCCCGACAATCTGGCAAAAACGTTGATATTTCTCTACTCTAACGTCATATTGACGAATGGTTTAATAGGCTGAAACTAGACTCGTAGACCCTCGATTTGATAGGTAGAGTACCACATAACTTCAAGTATACTAGGAGTAAATTTATGAGGAAACTGTCCCATATTCTAAAGTAATTTCAAAACTTAAATCTAAACATCCCTTTGTGACTTTTCTATAGTGAACCGCTATACTTCGAACCTTAACATATAACTATCATATGATCCAAATACCTTGTAATGCGGCCTATTTAGTATGATGAACATTTTTAATCATATCCCAAAAGTACGGGTCATAATAGTTTGGTAAGTCATTGTCAACAAAAGTGAGAAAAGGATTGCTGGTGTATGCATATAAAATACACCCACAATATTGTACTCAAGAACTACATCAAGAGCTTTTCGAGAATTCCTCTTGCAATCTAAAGGGACTGGACCAATATTCATATTAAATCTGAAGCAGTATAAAATATTGCATATCACTTTACTGCCTCCATATTACTTATCTTTACATTAATGCTTGCCTAAGTAGACAACTATCAATTGACTTAAAAGACGAAAAATAAAAAGTTTACAATTCACCCATCCTCTTGCACTTTCACAAATGATATGTATTTATAATACTAAAAGATATTTTCTTACTATAAATGATTACTACAAATTTTTAAGGTTGTAGCACATAAAACCTACATAATCATTGCACAAAACTTGCACTGTAGTGCACAAAATCTACATAATCAATGGACAAAACATGCACTGTGGGATGCTGGACGCGGATTTCTCTTTCACCATGTTTTTGATATGTTCAGACCAAAATGACTCCTCGTTATCGCTCGTCTTCAAAGTCAGCATCTTCTTGATCTTTCTTGTTATTGTTGATGATCATGCCATGGCCAGATTTTGTAAACTTTTTTTTAAGTCTTTTGCTTCGATGAAGCATTTGGTGACCAAATGATATTTATAGATAATGGTACAATAGATTTTCTTACTAAAAAAGTTTACTAAATTAGTTTTAAGGTTTGCACACAAAACCTACTCAATCCGTAGACAAAACTTGCATTGTAATACACAAACTTATTAGCTCTTTAAAAAATGCAACTAATTACTAACTACAATAATCGAACTCTTATTGATATATGTAGCTTATATAGTCAATACACAAATTAAACATACATTGTTAGTGTAAAAGACTTACACTATTTGGAAATGCAATTTGTATGGGGAAAGTTGTTCTCCCGGACAAGAGTAATCGGGTAGAAGGATATCTGGGTTACTTGGCGTAACTGTCTCCTATTCCAACCAACCCAAGTCACGTACTCGGTCTCGATTTGTGGAGCCGTAGTATAAGGGAACGTTGGCACCGTGGAGACGTCACATCACTCGTATTATAAGGTAAAAGAGTCTTATTTTGACTTGTATAAAGATAATTTATGGGAGAATGAAGAGGTATCTCTTCTGTTGAGACTGGTAACCCTAGAATCTAAAGAGTTCTCAAGAGATATCTCAAAGAACCTTATCATTGTTCCGATCTTGGCATATTTTATATGATTATTTTTGCTATTGTTCATACGGATACTCTTGTGTTTACCTTCAGTTTATTATTTTCATTCCTAACCTTTTTGGGAGTTTAGGATCTGATACAAACCACTTATTTTTAAACCCAATAATCAACAAAATTCAACTAGTTTACCTAAAATCCATTTTTAGCGGTAAACAGTTTGGCGCCGTGTGTGGGGATAGACAATTATGGTGTTATCTCGATTCACCCCTAGGAACTCCTCCCCAAACTCCCTTTTAGTTACCTTAACCAAGAAAGCATGTAAGGTTCGAGCAGCAGCTCTCAAGTAAAGGACTCACCCATCGACGTACAAAATCTAGATAATGTCTAGGCACCCCTGGGTGGGCAAATCAAAATTGGTCTCGCGAGAGAGAGGACCCAAGAGCACACAGATGAGTCTAAACAAGGACGGAAGAATGAAGGAAGCGGAGCCGTGAAAGAGCGCACCAACAGAGAGAAGGATTATGATGGCTCAGTCAAAGAAGTTTGAGTTTGTTCCCATCTCAAGACGAAGAAGTATCCTAAAAAGGAGGACATTCAACAGAAGAAAATGTTATCGCCATGGTTGCGGCATAAACGAAATCATGCAGCGTATGGAAAGGGTCATAACTACCCTCACTGGCCATTCTCATGCTGAGGACTCCAGTGTTAAATGGAGGCGACATGAAGATTCTCGAGACTTTAGTAACCACAAGACTGGAGGTGAATGATATGCCAGAATCATCGGTTGCGTTCACTAAAAGGCTCCTTAGGCTCGAGAATAAAATGAATGAGCACATGAGCTAGATACAAGGAGTCCTTCCCATAGAGAGTGAAGAAGTACGGGGCACTGCCTTATCGGTCAAGCGCAGTGCTAGTACCAACCCCGAGGAAGTTCAAGATGCCGGACATACCAAAATATGGCAGAACCACAGATACAGAAGAGCACATAACAACGTTCGAGGCGGCGATTACCGGATATGACTTGAAGTAGCATGAGATTGAATCAGTCATGCTAAAAACATTTAACCAAATGCTCATAAAGGGAGCACTTTCCTGACATACTCATTTACCTTAAAATTCTAATGATTCTTTTGCAACTCTTGTAGATACCTTCATCAAAGCTCGTGTGGGGGCCCGAAGAATAAAGACACACAAGAAAGATATTCACCATAAAGTAGCGAGAGGGTAATATGCTGCAGAGCTTCGTCAAGGGGTTCCAGCATGAAAGGATGATGTTACCGGCTATTTCGGAGGACTGGGCAGTGGTTGAATTTGCTGATGGTTTACACTCAAAAAAATTCAAACACATCTCGAAAGCTGAAAGAAAGTCTGAGGGAGTTCCCAGCCAAAACCTAGAATAAGATAAATCACATATACACAACCAAGATGCCCATTGAGGTTGACTTGAAAAGTGCAGTATCTATAGAGGTAAAAGGTCGGTCCTCATGGAGGTCAGAACATCCTGTCGACGTGGGCCCTAGGAATCATAGGAGTCGCTTCAAACTATATTTAGCTCAAAATTATGTCACGAACAACACAACGGATGGCTATAGTAGGGAACTATTAGAACTAGTGGCAGTGATGAAAACCATGAACGAGGATAGGTTCCCACAAGAAATGCGGGCCAATACAAATAAAATGGATTCAGGATTATGGTGTCATTATTATAGTAGACACAGTCACTCGACAGAAACTTGTGCGAACCTTCGGATTGAGGTGGCTCAACTAGTTCGAGCTGGCCACTTAAATGAGTATATCGGTGATTGAGCAAAGCACAACCTAAGTAGGAACACCGAGGGTAAGCTGGAGAAGACGCCTCAACAGGGCACACTATCCACTCAATATTTAGTGGGTAAATACTGAACAAGGTCAAACACACGTCTGTCAGGAAGTCAATGATCTTCTACGAAAGATCGCTATCAGAAGCTCCTCGAAGAATGTAATATCACATTATCTGTCAACCATGTCTCAAGCCTGGCTTACCCGCACAACGTTCATGCCCGCTGGGGACGATGTGTCAATGTGCTGAGTCTTCTTATTCTAAGGCCTTTGAGGCATAGTCTGAACTCCTGACAACCATCTGTATGATGTATAAGTTTATTACTGTATGTATCTTGTTCTTTGTGTGCTGGTCTTATAATGACCCATTTGGTCATTTAGGCATTTTACCCTTTTACTATATCGACCCTTCCCCTCGTATCATTAGAGTGTATTCGACTTGCGGGGATGGGTGTAGCGATTCCCGACAGATTCAGAGGAGTTTTAGATAAGGAAAAAGATATTTTGAAAAACCTTAAGTTAAGAAATGAAAAAGTTTGACCAAAGTCAACATCGGGGGGCAAATGCATCTTTTTCAAAGTTTTGTCGATTTTATTAGCTCTGGAACACAATTTATGACTTAGTCAAGTCATTAGTTCAGTTCCCAAGAGGTTTGGATGTGTTTAAGGTGGTTGGTTGAGAAACTATCTTTTTAATGATTTGGAGTTGACCACGATCAACATCAGGTCAAGACGGATCCGTTTGGGTGTTTTGAGAGTTCGAGCAGCTTCGTATGATCATTTGTGACTAGTAGGAACTTTCGGAATTAGATTTGGACTTCATTTGGTCAAGTTTAGGTGTTTGCATAATTGGCGTAAGTTGCTCGCCTTTAACGCTTCAATATACCATTATATTCATTTTATGTTAGAATTGAGTTTTGATTGTTGGAATATATGTGTATCAAATTTGTGATCTGTAGAAACTTGAATTGTCGAATTACGACACCGTATGATGGAGTGATGCCCATTTTAGTTTCGGGAAAATTGTAGGTTTCTGGTGTCCACTGGGGCGGACTTTCGGGTGCCGGAACGGATCTGTCGGGATGGAAATTGGTCCATTAGAGCAGAAATGACTATGTATTAAAAACCAGATTGCGTCCATTTAGTATTTTGCACATAACTTGAGTTTTTGAGCTCCGATTGAGGTGATTTTCATGGTGTTGTTCTCATCTCAATTAGGGGGGTAAGTATCCAACCTTTATTTTATATTTCTTTAAGATTATTTCCATTGGTTCTTGATTTTATTCGTGTTTGGTTGGGGAAAATTGGGGGTTTTAAACCCTAAGTTTAAATTTGAGTCAATTCTAGGTTTTTGGCTTGTTTAGTCCTTGGGTAAACTATTTTTAATATAAATTTTGATTTCAATACGGATTTCACAAACATTCAATTTATGAGTTTTGACACAAAAAGAGTTTTGACAAAGTCATAAAATTGGAGGCTCAGTTGGGATTAGAATTTCATGAAACTTTAGATTATGACTATTTAGATTATGGGTAACGTATTTCTAACTTAAATTTCCAATTTTTCCCTTGTGGGCCCGAGGTCACTTTTGTGGGTTTCGAAGTGAAGTATAGAAATATGGGTGTTGTTAGATTTGTATGGACCCGTAGAATACTATTTTGATAATATTGAACTCGTTTTCTCAATAAAATTACCATTTTGACCCTTGGGATCCGGTAGGAGTTTTTAGATTTACTTTTGACCCCGAGTTCCTTACAAGACAAGTTTGGTATCATCAGAATCATGTGTAATGTAGAATTGGTCCTTATGCGTTCATTGAGTGTGTGGTAACATAGGAACTTTATGTGCTAGTTTGAACTACGATCATCTGATATTCGCTCGAGAGGATTTATGGATTAGGAGTTCGTGGCTCCTGCTATGCTATGAAGTAGGCTACGATTTAGTTTTTCAAGACTCCGATAAAAGTGAGTAGTAATTATAAATGTTGAGGTGTAAAGGGCGTGTTTGGGGTCCCACTCAAATGGTTGTGATGAACATTTGAGTGAGTACTAGTATTGAACTGTGATGAAGGGTGATTTGTGGGATCAATCTTATGTTGATTCTGATTGCTGTTATCTGGGCTTATCGCGATTATGTGGGCTCATCTCCATATTTGATATTGTTGTGTTTATTCATCACACATGCTTGATATGATATCCTAATTGTACTATGATTATTGTTGATGGACTGCTTTGATATGAAATCTTGTGTATTGGATTATATGTGTGTTACTGAACTCTTGAAAGCATGTGATATTTCATCTCTTACTTGGTTACATCTCATTATATAATGATATCTTTCCTTATATTGTCATTTGCATTCATACACTCATGGTTTTGTGATATTAATATGAGAGTGATATGAATATGTTATGGGCCCAAGAGGCCGGAAAGATAAGAACACTTATGAGATTAAGGCAACATTGAGATGATAATGATATAGATGGCTCGGGTCGCACACTGCAATGGATATTGATATGTGAGGATCGGAGTTACACACCTAAAACATGATATTATTATAGGGGGTATATGGACTTCGCGAGTCCTCCATGGGTCACTTTTATATGGCAAACCCCTGTAAAGTGTGTATACCAGTTGATGGAAAGGTACCTTGCATATGCATTGCATTCATATCATAAATACATCTATACATTGATTAATTGTGGTTTGGTAATGTGATGTGGTGGGTTATTGGAACTTTGGTGAAACCCTGATTTACTTGGATTGAATTGATTGTATTAGAGAGGAATGGTCACTATGATTGAGCTTGTCTCTGTGAATACTTGGAAATAATGATGATGCTGGTCTCTATGAACACTTGGATAAATGGTTGAGGTTGTTGAATCAATTTGGTTGTCGTGTATGGCTTGCTTCCTCGTGTATGGGTTTTTGGGGGTTAATAATTGCAAGTCTAAGTGTTTGATATCAACTACTACTGTGGTCAGAAATGTAAATTATGCCATGACTATTGTCTAGATCCAAGGAATTATGTGCATTTGTGTGTTGTCTGGTAATTGATTGTGTGACTGGGTATCGAGTCTATTAAGGAACCTGTGATAAGTGTCACTAGTGGAAAGGTAGATGTGAAACGATCTATGTGTGTCAGATCGTAACTGTATAGAGACTTAACTAAGGGTAAATGCTAAGGTTAATAAAGGAGTTAAAGTCATCATGTTTAGCTTAGGTGTAAACTCTTGAAAGCGTTCTAAAATGGTTGTTGTGATGTAAGTTCGGCTCATATATTTAATGTGATAAGTTGGGTAAGTGGGGTTAAGCTTGAATATGACTTGGACAAGAGAGTACTAGTCAGTGGGTACTATGATAGTAAGGTCTCTGTATATGTCAATGAATTGATTGTACTTGACTGTGATTGAAACCTTATGTGAACAATGTGACTTGATGAATCGGTGAATTAATATGTGTACAACGTGACTTATATGAGTTATTGAATTGTCTAGTATAGGCTTATCTGGTGTCAACTTAATAATTATCTCTGTTACGTATCTTCCGTCGTTGTCGGCCTATGATGTCTATGGGGGTATATTGTGTACTCATGATACACTTGTTGCATCTTGTCCAGATGCAGATATAGATCCCTCTACCATTTTGTGAGCTCGAGTGTGAGTCCGAGCGGGTAGAATTCCAGGGTTCGGGGTGAACATGCTTCCATCGGCATACCCTAGATACTCTTATCTTTTATTATATTCGAGAGACATGTATGACCTTTCAGTTATGTATTCAGCTTTGGCACTTTGATGCCTTTGATTTTCAGACTTTTATTCCGCATTAGTGCTCTTGTATCACAAACCACATTTTAAGGGTTGTACTAATGTTTTGATTATATATCCACATTTCTTTCATGTTGTTTTATTTATATGGGAAGTGGTTCACCTACCAGTAGAAATGTGTAGGTTCCACCATGATTTCTGAAAAGGGGTCGTGACACGTCTAATATCAGATGCTACCATAACCTGCCTTCATACATGAATAATTGAACCTTGTTAATGTGCATTTATTGACATGTTAGCTTACGTTAATACACACAGCATCTCTGAACTTTAATAAGTCCATGACTGCCCATCCTTAGGATTTCTAAAATGATAGTTTCAAAATGAACACCTTGCATACCTACTGAAGTTTACTTTGTCTGTATGAATCATACTCTATGCTCTGAATCACATGTTTGAAGTATTGATAGTCCACAGTCATGTCATGCCTCTATTTCTGTTAATCGAAAGCCTGCTGCAATGTACCTATGTCATGTTTCAAAATTAGATAAATCTAGGAACCAAAGTGGAGTCTTGTGTTTGTGCTCTTGTGTTGAATAAATCCTTTCCTTGCATCTCTGTTTGTTAGAATTAGATAACTAGATTTGAATACTTAGTCAAAAGATGAGACCTTGAACCTGTTTGTATCCCCTATAGTATTAATATCTGCTTAATCAGTGCATGTCTAACCTATGTTCATTTCTGCTGAATCTGAGCTTAACATAAGTTGAACATGATCCTTAGGGTTTGTTGGCTTAATACATAAATCATATGGATCTGTGTACTTGTTTACCATCTTTTATAGTCTTAGGTTTGTGTTGTTGGTTATGAATTATAAGCAATAGCATATGTATGTGTTTTCTATGCATTCATATACTAATCTATGCTTTATGTTACAACTAAGCTTTAAAAAATGCATGAGTTGTATACTGCCTTGTTCGAATATACTTAGTTCTAGAACTATGAAAGTGTATAAATGGGAATTAAGGACCTATGTGATATGTGTGTATGCTCATGTGATTGCCTGCACTTGTCTTCACATTATATTGCCATCTTGAGTTAAAATACAATGAGTATACACAAGGATATACAGACTATATACACCATGTATAGCCAGTAGACAAGGTGTATATGTCAAGCATATCATTGTGTATATTACCTGAACAAGCATGTTTTATGTGTTTTCTGGGCCTGGCCCATCCTTCATCTCTGTCACATCATCTTTATGTGCAGCCATATGCTTTCTAGGCCTGGCCCATTCTTCATCTTTTTCACATCATCCTTATACAATGTTGTGTGCTGACTGAGCCAAGCCCACACTTGCTTGTTTTGTTTATATATATATGTTACTGCTATCTGGATTGGGCTTAGCCTATTCGTTGTCTCTACATTATATTACATAGGTTAATTGTGGACTATTTACCCTACAACTATGTCTGGACCATGAGTGCCATTTCTTCTTTATTTATATTCCCAATTGTTATTTTTCCTGATGTATGTATAAGTTGTTTGTAAAGTTTCTGCATTTATATTAGATATGTCTGGATGCCTTCTTTGTATTTTCCTTTTCCCCTCTTTTCCATCTACACATCACAATGAGCCACTTGGGCCAAAGGCCCAACTAATTCATTCATCGAGTCTGATTGTTGTAGATGCGCTGAAGGCCTAGCTATGGGTGAAAATAGCCAACTGGTGGGCTTCGGTAGGCCCACCAGCCTAAACCTTTTCTCATTTCATTTCGATATATATGTATTATATGTAATATACTTGAATAAGAAATACTTGATCAATTATTGAAATCTTTATGGTTACCACCTAGGATAGGCAAAATGATACGTACATCGTTTAAAACGAATAGAGTCACCAACATTGATTTTGAAAAATGGACCAAGCATGACATGTACATTTTGTGAAATAAACTAATTTTGAGAAGTATAATTCAAACTAGTTTTAACTTGAGAGAACTGTGACTGGTTTTTTGACAAAACGGACTGCTTGCACTTTAAATAAATCTGGATATTGGACATTAATGAAAGTGGACAGAAAAAAGAAAGAATTGGACTATTTTTGTAAAGGAAAACAAAGTGGAGTTTTGCACAAAATCTGAAGTGAAATAAGATGGCAAGAAATAGAACAAGATGAAAATATTCAATGAAGATTAAGCGAAATAGATATAGAACAAAATAGTAATACTTAATTAAATGATAGCAATTTATATAGAAGCTCATATAGAATATAAGCCTAATAAAATGATAAAACAAAAAATCTTTATAGATAGTGGAACAGACTTATGCCTAGCAAGAAAAGAAGTCTTTGCATTTTTTTCAACGTTGTCAGCTATCATCTTTGTCCTTGATTCTTCGTGGGTCCGGCAGCTTTTACAATTGTTGAGGCAGATTGCTTTTCTTCCACAAATGTCTTTGCAAGCTGTCTTCCATTTGTTTGTTGTCTTCCATTTTTGGAAGCTGTCTTCCATTTATTTGTTGTCTTCCATTTTTTTTTCTTCAAAAATTTCTTTTGAAACATTTGATACTCCTATAGAATAGGAACGATATCACATTTAAGTAGTATGATGATAATATATGGGCTTGCTGTAGTTGGACTACATTGAGCCGTATCATATTGTTACATTGTGACTTCTTGTAGTTAAACTACATTTGGTCATTTCATGTAAAAGGATTAGAGGATCCTACTTTTTTCACAGTAGTATGAGTAGTATTGGTATCATTTCTTTTGTTGATAACATGTCTTTTCCTATGTCATGTTATAAGTTTGTATTTCTCCATGGTTGCATTGGAATGGTTGTGTTGCATGCTCATGATCCTGTCATGCATGTTTGTAAGTTGTTTAGTGTCCTGGGATAGTATGTCGTTGTTGTTGTACAGGGTAATGATTTCTTCAACTACTCCACCTTTGGTTGCTCCAATGATGCATACTTTTCTAGCTTTTAACATGTCTTCTATTTTTTATTTCAGGGTCATCAGTCCAATGGCTCTTTTGACACTTAGTCCTTCTTGAAATTGTTCTAGTTTACATGGTATCTTCATTTTTAGATCTTCATCATCTCTACTAATGTTGCTATTTTTTCCAGTTTTAAAAAATTGACATATTACAATAGGTTTTTCAGTTAAATCTGTTGATGTATCAAATAGTTGTATACCATAGATACCTTTTCCAAAAGATTCCATCATTGCTTTAACAGAATCTACTATAATAGTAGGTAGTTTAACTATATTGTAAAAAGTTTCATCTACTATTATTTTATCTATAAAACCATAAATAAATAATTTTGAAACTATACAAGGGTTAGATTTTTCACCACACAAAAATCTTGGATATTTGCTAAGTTTTGCACTTCGTAAAATATGTGGGTTAGATTTGTAGTCATAAAATTTGTTTATTTGTTCGTAAGCTGTAATATATTCAGGTGCAAATTTTAATTTATCACACATTGATACTGCTGTTGGCATTTGAGAAGATGAGGCTGTTATGGAGGATGGTATAGTGGATGGCATGGTTGCAAGCTTGGATGTAAAAGTTTTTGGTTTTTCTGTAGTAGATAGAGGGGATTTTAAGGCTTGTAGGGTTTTCAAGTCTCGAAAAGCTTCTGTCAGCTGGTCTATCAGATGTAGATTTTCTTGTGATTTGGTTGTAATGATTTCATGGTTCTGTTTGATGATTTTTCTAACATTAGTAATATATTCTTCAAACTTGTCACCGCTGGTTGACATTGTTATACCTGCTAAGAAAATCATCTAGAATATTCTTAGTTTCAGATATATTTTTGACAATAAAATCGTAACAATAAAAGAATGATTGACACTTTCTTCTTATGTTTAGTTTTGGTAAATGGTCTATTTTATTTGTAATGAAAGCCCTCACTTGGGTATTATTAGTTCTAACCACAAATTTAACTGGTAATAAGTGATAATAAAATCTCTTTATTCCCAAATTTACTGCTAATAGTTTCTTTTCACTAATATGATAATTTCTCTCGTTTGGCTTCCATGTTCCACCTCCATATCAACAAATTAGTAGTTTTTCTTTATCTATATCATCTTTATCATAAGCTATGAGGAAAACTCCCCATCCCACATCACTAGCATCATTAAAAAGTTCTAGTTGATCTAGTTCCGTTGGTATTCTATGTTTTGGCAAGACTTTTACTTTTTCCTTGATTTCGTTTATGGCTTTAGTATGTTCTTCCTTCCATTCAAATATTATATTTTTCTTAGTTAATTCTTGCAATGGTTTTCTTAAGAGTGGTAACTCTTTTATATGGTCTGAAGCATAGTTTACTACTCATAGAAATTCTTGTACTTCTTTTTTACTCTCTAATCTATCTTTAAAATTCTTTATTTTTGTTACAGTGTGTTCTTGCAATTGTAATCCTTCATTATCTATTATGTATCCCAAATATTCTATATTATTCTTACAGATTTCATATTTCTTTTCAGATAATAATATTCCATGTTGTTTTACAGTCTTTATAAACCCTTCTAGATGTTTTATATGGTCTTCCAGATTATCACTATATACTAATATGTCATCAACATATACTGTATAAAATTCTGTTAATTTTCTGAACACTTGGTCCATTCTTCTTTGAAATATTTTTGGTGCATTTTTTAATCCAAGAGGTAGTACATTCCATTCGTAGTGTCCTTGAGGTGCACTAAAGGCTGTTAAAGATTTTGATTCATTTGTTAGTTTTATTTGCCAAAATTCACTTTTACAATCTACTAAATCATTTTATATTTCCTAATCTATTAATAAGGTTTCTTTTATATGGTAAAAAATATCCATCGAATATTGTCTTTTTATTTAGTTCTCTATAATCAATTACCATTCTAGCATTTCCTCTTTTTTGTTCACTATGTTTTCTAACTAAAAAGGCTGGGCTACTATGTGGACTTTTACTCTTTTGTGTCATTTTTAATTCTACCAATTATTTTAATTGTGTTTCAAACTCTTTTTGATCTGTTGGGCTATATCTAATAGGTTTAGTCCTAACTATATCATTAGGATTTATTAACTTGATTTCAGGATATATCCTTTCTTTTTTCCATAGTTGTATTGAATTTTCTCCAAAATTCATTCTCAATACATTGAGGTATTTTTCCTTTAATAGTTGTAGGTTGTTATTCCTATCAGATCTTATGTTACATAGTTTTAATGTGTGTATTGATAGTATCCTTTTTAATATTATCCATTTATTACATGGCATTTGTAGGCTAAAAGTACTATTATTTATAACTTGTGTTTTAAAGTAGTTTAAGAAATTATTTCCTAATAATACTTGTTGCTTCATGTCATCTAATTGGTATATTATTGGTAGTCGAAATATTATTTTACCTAACATGATTCTCATATTTTCTGTTATTATATCTAACTCTTTTACATGTTCATTAAATCTTGATACTCTTATCCTATGTGTTTTAGACCTTTTCCATTTGTGTGGTTGTAACACTTCTTTCCTTGCTAGGCATAAGTCTGCTCCAATATCTATAAAAAAAATTATTTTATCATTTTATTAGGCCTATATTCTATATGAGCTTATATATAAATTGATACCATTTAATTAGGTATTACTATTTTGGTCTATATCTATTCCGCTTAATCTTTGTTGAATATTTTCATCTTGTTCTATTTCTCTTACTTCTTGTTCTATTTCTTGCCATCTTATTTCACTTAATCTCTGTCTTATTTTATTAAGGTTCTTAGTAAGCTTTTTGTATCTATCATGATAGTATTTATTTTCTGTTTCACTAGTAATTGTAATAAGTTTATGGTGAATATACCTCTCATATTGTATCCAATAATCTCTTTCTTCTAATAATTTTCTTTTTTCTTCTCGTAATTCTATTTATTCAGAACTACTTTCACTATTTGAGTATTGGTTAATAAAGTTAACATTTTCTAGTTCTGTTTCACTTTCTTCATCAGTCTGACTGACATAAAAGTCTTCATATACATACCATTTATCATTATCTTCCTTTATATGTTGTAGACTCATTATAAATTGTGTTGTATTTATATATTTTACACCTTTTTTTTAGCTTAGGGAATTTATTAGCATAATGTCCTTTTTCATTACAATTCCATCATTTATATTCTTTAAGTTTTTTTTCTTCTAAGGGTTTTATATACTTTCTTTTCCAAAATTTCTCTTATATTTAAATTTTTTTCTGGTTTCAGGGGTATTTTTATATTTTTTAAACCTCTTTTTCCTATAAGGTTTGTAATAAGGCTTGTGCTGTTGTTTGATGTAATTATTATATTTTTTATATCTCTTTCGTTGATATCTCTTATTTTTATGACCTTTCTTACATTTCCTTTCTTTCCTTTTATCATCACATCCAAATACTAGTCTTCTTTTCGTAAATCCGCATATTTCTCTTAATCCTAGTTTCTTATATTTTTAAATTTTTATTGCATTCTATATTCTTCACATTTTCGCATTAAGTATGCTCTTAGTACTCTTATTCTTTATGCTAATGTGTTTTCTTTTTTGTTCTAGTTGGGTATATTCTTTTGATACTTCAGTATTATACGGTGTTGGTAAGTGATCATAATAAAGTTGTTGATATATTAAACTTTCTTATGGTAAGAATCTTGCTTCATAAAAGAATTTACTAAAACTTATTGTGTATTCTAGTAATTTATTAATCTTACAATATTTCATGTTATTTAGATTCATTATAATTTCAGTTTTTCTTTCTGCAAATACGTTTCTCGTGCTAGTAACCATTTTTCTCCTAAAAATTCTCTTTTTAGTACAATATCAAATATCATTAGCATAGATTTCCAATCTCTTGCATGACTAAATATTTCTCCTCTTAATTGGTATGCTATAGATTCCATCTAATATGCTACTTTTCCAATTAATGTTTTAGATACTAAGTCATAAATGTAATCTAAGTTGTCAGTATGTGTAGAGTTCATTAATGCTATATACATTCCAAGATTCCAATCATTTATTTTTCTTTCTATTTCTTGTTCATCATAAACATTGTCTAAATCTAGGAAATATCCATTAAAGTTTTCACCTTGTGACATTGATCCTACAAATTCTTTAAATTCAGCTTGTTGTCCTACTAGCATGTGTTCTGGTAATCTAGTATGCTTTCTTGTTATTATTTCTAAATTGGGGTCTATTAGTTCTTCTTCAGGATAATCATTAGTATCTTCATTTATTATATCATTTTGTTTCTACTTCTGTTTCTATAGGTCAATTAAATTTATCTTCTACATTGCTTTCAGGTTCTTCTTCTATGACTGCATTTACACTTTTCATTTTTTGTAAAGCCTCTATTATTTGGTTGTTTTCTTTTACTATCTCTGAGTTTTCTTCTTCCTCTACTTCGTCTATGAATTCTGCTACTTGTATTTCTTGATTAGTTAATTCAATATTACTATCTTTGTCTGTATCACTATCAATTTTTTCATTACTAGTTGTACTTTCATCACTTGTTTTAATAATTTTTCTTACCTTCTTTTTCCCTTTTAATCTTGTCATATGTTCCCTAAGGATATATAATTCTTCAAGTTCTTGTTTTACTTCATTCAATTCTTCTCTTGTTTGTTTTAGTTCTACCTTAGTTTCCTTTAGTATTTTCTTTGTATCCTTAAACTTATGTTTATATTTTTTATATTTACTTAACCATTCTTCAATATTATGTGATCTTAATTTTATATTTTCTGTCTTTAATTCACATATTTGTTGTTCCCGTTTATCTAATTTCAGGTATAAGTATTCAATGGTTTTTTCTGTATCATTTAAGTAGATGTTTTCACCTTTTGAATTGTTATTATTATTTGGTGTAGTTTTAAGGTCTTTTTTCTTTATAGGTTCATATTTGTACCTTTCTTTCTCTATTATATCTTTTCCATGGTTTTTAAGAAATGTAATTACGCTATGTTCTTGATTTTCCATTAAAATTGTCCCTTTTTATTTAATATTGCTAGACTATCTAATATTTTTCTACTGGTTTTGATAATTTAGGTTTTATTTCACTTATATCTACCATTATAGGTTCCTTACTTCTTCTCTAAGCATCTATTGATACTAATTCTGGTTGTTTAGTTGTGGTGTTAACCCTTTTTTCTATTTGACTTGTACGAGGTTAATTTCCTTATATTACCTCCTTACCTTTATTTATATCTGCTACTAATATGTTAAGTTTTTCTAATATTATTTTAAATGTTGGTACCTCAGATACATTCCATAATATTGTCAATTCTTCTCTTATCATTTTTTGCATTTGTGTCTGGTTTTCTTTTATTTCATCCATTATTACTATGGTGTTTTTTATTTGTTCTTTTACTATTACTTCTTTCCATATTTCATCGACTTTTTCGTTAGGGTTACTCAGGATTATTTATTCGCTTCTTCCATCTGTTTCCCATATCTATCCATATTTTATCAAATTTATCACATTGTTGTTCTAACTGTTTTATATCATTTTCTAACTTCATTTCTTTTGCGATGTATTCTAGGTATTTAAGTTGAGAAAACATTTCTTCTGATAAAACTGTTTTTATTATTCTTAGTTTTTATTTTTTCTCTATTATTTTTCTCTGTATGTTCATATCTTATTTTTCCTTGATCAATTACTTCTATTCCTTCGTTATTAATTTTGTAATCTATCATGGTTAAAAAGTCACTTCGTAATAATAATTCATTAAAGCTATCATATTCTATTAGTCCTATATTTATTTTATATTCTAGATCATATATTTTGAATTTTAAATTAATAATTTTGGTAATTATTATTTCTCTTTCATTTTCAGGATAATTATAAATTTGTGGTTCTATTAAATTACAATCATTTTCGTTAATTTTACTTATATGTATAAAATTCTTAATAGCTCATGTATTTTTTCAGCTATACAATCAATTTTATTATACCATTAAATATTATTAATTTAATCCTTAATCTATTACTGAGTATATTTATTAAATCTAATATTCTAGATTGTATGAGTCTTAAGCTAGTTTGTCTTGATATCATTGTTTCTTTGGTAATACTTAGTCTAGATCCTTCTATTTTTTGTATTAATCTTTTTGATGGTGTTAGGGTTCTAGTACTAAAATTCATATATATCTCTTATGGTATGGTTATCTTGGAATTTCTTTATGTTCTATTTGTTCTAATATTTCCTGGTAAATCTTTGGTACTAAAATATTCATTTCATGTTGTTTCTTTACATGATGATTTCCTGTTAGGGCATATATCATTTTGTTTCTATACTTATAACTTTACTACCTGGTGGCATATTTATTCCATCTAACTTATAATATAGTGTTAAAGCTAAATCTTTATATTCATATTTTAATTATATACTAAAATCTAGTTGTACTGTAAATTTTATTTTTTAAACTATTAAATTTCCTTTTATTACTGATATAAAAACATCTTGCAAATTTCCTAATATCCTATCATCTAGTATGTATATTTGTAAGGTGTATCTATGTTTTTCTGAAAGTATGCTTTTATAGTAAATTCTACTCCTCCAAAGTATATGTATATATATTTTTAGCTTCTTTAGTAGATAGTTTTGCTAATTCTCTTTTTATTACTTCATCTGTTATCAAGTTTATTTTTGTTCTTCCATTTACACTAGGTGTGTCTATTATATTTTCATGCATTTGTGCTATATATATTATTTCTTTCTTTCTTTCAAACCATTTAGTTTTAAATATTTTCTTAATAGATAGTTCTTCTTTTTCATCCTGTATTTTCTGATATATTTCTGGTTTAAAGCTTAATGTTTGTGTTATTCCTCCTTCATACGTATTCATTTGGTAATATGCTTCTTTAGAATCTTCTACTATTTCTTTCTTTTATCCATGTCTTAACATGTTAATGTACTTATATTGTTCTTATATAATATCATTTAGGTCTTTTAATTCATTATCTTTTCTGATTATTTCTCTTAATTTTTCTTCTTTTAGTTTCATATTTTCTTCCTCTTTTTGTCTTAATCTTTCATATTTTAGTGCTATCATGTTTCTTAAGGTTTTAATAGTGTTTTCTTGTTCACATATTTGTTGGGAATTTTCTTGTAAATGTTGATCTCTATCTTTTATAAGATATATACTCATTCTACAACTTACTGTATGTTGGTTTATATCTCTATTGTAGGTAAACGATTTTTCAGTTATTATTTGAAGTTCTATTAGGTTGTTTTCATCCATATTGTTATGTAAACATCCATAATTCTTCTTGTAAACCTTTTATTATATGATTGCACATATATATTTCACTATTTAAATGTAACCATTCTCTATAAGTTGCTAATTTATTTAATTCTTCTAACGATAATGTTTCTTTTCCTTTTATTAGCAATTCATCCTGAAGTTTCATTATCAATTCATTTTGGTTTCTATTTTCTATCAACATATGCCTAATTTGTTTGCATAAAAATCGAGATGAGCTTGCATTGATAAAACCTTCAAGATTGTTTTTGGGCCAGGCCCAATTAAATTGGCTTTTAAATAGATATCCTTAAAGAAATTGAGTTGAGGAAATGGATTTGGGAAAGTAAAATATGGAATTGACCTTCAAATGACAATAAAAGGAAAACTTGTATTTTATTTTTAAAACCCTTAACATGTAATTTTAAAACAAACTATACTCTCTTTCTTCAATGATTTTTAAAATGTATAAGGAATATTTGACAACACATTGGATTACATAGTGGAGTTCTACTCAAACTAAATTTTGAGTGTACTTTAGTCTGAAAATGAATTGATAAAATTACCCCTATACGAACTATTTTGGGCGGAATTCAACTCTTTGATTTTCAAAATCTCCTTATGATTTCAAATGAATGACATGTTAATGATTTTGTGGAAAGTAAACATTTTAAGCAATTTATAACAATAAATGTGCTATAGAACTCGATGGTCAACCGTATTCTACGTATCTTTAATACCGGGGATGTCTAACACCTTCCTTGAGGGATCACCAGAACCCTTAACTCGACTCTGGTTTAAAAAGGATGTTCACCTAATTTTGAATAAACCATTTTAACTTGGTTTTCCTATTTTACCTATAAATTAAGTGGCAACTCTAAAACTAAATATCCAATTAGAGCACCAACAACTTCTTATTAGCTTTTGTGCCTCAGCGTAAAAGTGAACCGTAACAATATCCCGACCTAGAGAACACCAGGTACGAGTTAAAGTTGGTTATTTTTTGTTTATTGAAACTAACAATGGCAAGACCAGGACCGACTCGACAACAAAGGAGGTCGGCTTTGTAGAAATTCAGCAGGAGCTGAAAATACGTGTTGTACTATTTTCCTTGATCGAGTTTTTGTCCCTATGAGAGTTTTTACCGGCAAGGTTTTTGATGTGTTAGAAACAAAAAAACGTATTACAATTGCACATACATTGGGACTCTGGGCAAGGAACCAGTCGGCTGGAAAACCCAACACCTAGACCTAGCCCTTAGCTCTGAGAGCTGGGGGGAAGAGGACGATGATGGAACCAAACTAGAAGAGGCAGGATACTATTTGCTTAATTTTGTTACCTTTTGCGCATGATGTAAAACCCCGCAACGGATGCATAAATTCACAGGAACCAAGAATTTTCATTTTCTGCGAATACAAGGCATTGTCCTTTTTTAGAAATACAATATTGTCTGTTGGTAAAAATGGGTTTCTCAAATCCAAAACTATCCACTTCAAACACACGACACAGCCCAAGGGCATACGAGTGTAAAGATTCTACTAACTGCCACTATGGATGAGGAGGACACGTCTTTCTCAGAGGCAATGAATATAAAGGGCCCTCCTCTTATCATCAACTAGATGTGCAATCCCTGGTCATAAAATGTGTGGATGGATGTAATTCCCCGGTTTGGGTACAATGATTGCACAAACTTAAAAAACACAAACAAGAAACAACAGTCATTAAACTCAAACACATGCGTCTGAAAAACTGGGATACAGTTCAGGATAAGGGATTTTAAAGCAAAGATATCCCTATGGCAAGATATTTCCCCCTAAAAAATTGCGCAAGGATACACCTAATCCCTAATATAACAACAGAACAAGATAGAACATGCACAAAGGAAATCTCCCAGAAAAAATAGGAATATTCGCAAAAATAAGATTCCAATTCAAGAGTCATAAGTCGGAAACGGCGGATACAACGCATAGCCAAAACAAATTGTCAAATTAATTACAAACTAAGGGCAGGTTCCACCGTGAAACAAACACAATAAGTTCCAAAAATGAAGCGGTCAAGAGTTCGCAGAAAAAGGGGCAACAAAGTATGCCATCGCGCTAGGAGCAAAAGGTCTCGACACTTTCAAAATAAGAGCAAGAGGTCCCGACACTTTAGAGGTAGGAACGGGAGGCTATGACGCTTCGAGAGAAGAAATTAGAGGTTGTTCATCCAAGTGATCCCCGCTGACACCAAGCTCTGGGGGGATAAATTACCTGCCTATTCCCTAGCTTCGACTGGATCCTCTCCATTAGAAGATCACCCATCATCGTCTGAAAAGTTATTGAGCTCCTCAGTAGAGGCAAGGCCGAGAGGGACGCTTTAGTATTTTCTTCCAGGGATAGGCCTTGGAAATCTCAGCATCAATATCAGTCATATCATTCCATCCTCGGCTTCTTGCAGCGCAATCCTATAGGCACGATACACCGCATACTTTTCTCAATAACAAACTTCTTCAACATATCCTATATACGAACCTCGA
This sequence comes from Anisodus acutangulus, assembly GCA_029783415.1. Taxonomy (NCBI): domain Eukaryota; kingdom Viridiplantae; phylum Streptophyta; class Magnoliopsida; order Solanales; family Solanaceae; genus Anisodus; species Anisodus acutangulus. Next base: position 987,235 of record CM056499.1, read on the forward strand.
AAGAACAAAATTATAACCAATGGTGCTCCCCCGCTTCCTGAAGAGAAGCTTTAGTGTCAGAGAGATGTTCATTAGTCTTGGCTTGCTCCTTGTTCGTGACCAACTGCTGCTCAAATTGCAATATCGGCCTTTTCTTCCTCAGCAACAGTTTGCTCCTCTATCTAGGCATGCAGATCATCTTCAAGGGTTTGTACTTTCTCTTCAAGGGAACTCTCCATTTTCATGACCTCGACCAAGTATTCTTGTTGTTTTTCCCATTTTTCCCGCATATTGACAAGGTCAGCATGAAATCTAGTGGCCTTCTGGATATGGATTTTTCTCTCCTGCTCAACCTAAGCGACCATAGCCTCCAACTCTTCTACTATAATTAGTTTTACCTCTAAGGCAGGAACTCTCTCTTGCAACTGGTCAAACTGTGCTCAGTACTCCTTGCTCTCATCATGTTGAAGGCCATTCGTGGTAAAAACGATGGCCTAAATGGAGGTTTTTAGTGAGTAAAGGTGAGCAGAGTAGCCAATAACAAAACTAAGAGAAATAGATGAAAGTACATAGACCTAGGCTATAGCATGAGCACCGGTGTTGAGAAGACAGTTGGAAAAAACCTCCTTCATTTTCCTTTTATCCTTTTCAGTGGAAAAAGGGCTTCAAGTAATTAGAAACTCTCACTGGCCGAGAAAGAAGATGTCATTCAGCCAGTATCGAGAAAGTGATATCTCAACGTGTGGCAGGATTATGGTCTGTAGTGGGAAAGATATTAATCAAGCTTCCATGACATGCTTCTTGTAAACACACTCACAACCACGGGGTCGAGCAGCCCGGTTGGGGGATCAAGGAAGTGAACGCAGAGTAGAAACAGAGGATGAAGGGATAGAGTGAATAGGCATGAAACTTGGCTGACTTTTCCCCATGACATGGACTTTTACCGGGGGTGAAAAGGTTACTCAGCTGTGGGAGCAATTTCCATTTCCCGAAAAAGGTTGGTTAAATTGAGCCTCTGGAAGGCAGATCCCTATGCAGGGACCCGAAGGAATCATCATTATGTCCCTCTTCTGACTCATCACCTTCCAAAATGATGACTGTCGGAGAAACTTTGGCTCTTGATCCGAAAGGGGCCTCATTACCCTAGCCCTTCGAGCTATTTTTTTCTTTTTTATCCGGAGGTCCAGAGTTGGAATTGGATCAGTAACCCGGGTGGTGGTTGTCTCTTTCGGGTGCCGCTTCAGTTGAGATAAAGCCTGTTGAACCTACCGGGCATCTACCTCCAGATCATCAGAAATGTCAGCCAACGGGGAGACAGACGACCCCTTAGGCAGACTGTGGTATTTGTCTTTCCAATTATTACCGGGAGTCAGAACGAGGGGTTGAAAGAATTTAGTATTTTTGGAACCCACTATGGCAATCCCTTCATTTGGTCAAGTCTCCAAAGCACGACTGAAAAAAGAAATGTGTTGAGAATAATGGATCGATACATCAGAATATGAGGGAAAAGACAACTTCAAGAACCTTAAGGAGGAAGACTTACAATTAGGATTCCATGACTCCGGAATCGGGGCTTCTAGGGTTTGATCAAATCTAAAGTAGCCACTATAACAAATCTTTCCATCTAACAATGGTCGGAGTCATTGTCCATACTTGTGATAAGAGATCTTTTCCCAAACTTGCTACGGTAAGCACTTTTCCTCAAAAAATCTTAGGCAAATAGAGGCGAATCAAGTGAGAAAGAGAGAAGACTTCTCCCACTTAGGATGAGAGAAACCAGATGCATGCAACCGTCCTCCAAACTGTTGGACCGACCTGGGCCTGACAAATGTTGTATTTCTGACAAAACTCTAGAATGATTGGATCAATCGTAAGGCCTAACCTTAACGAAAATGTATAGGTGTAAACAAAGGAAAACATGGGCTTGATAGATGTCATGTTTTCTTCCCCCGAGGAATTTACACTTTGATCTCCTCTCAACTGCAGTCCTTATTGACTATCGAAAGTTTGTTCCCACGAATAGAGGAGATGTACATGTTTGTCTGCCAATCCCTGTCATTATTGGGGGCAGAATAAGTAGCGCGTACCTATAGATCCTTCTCGTCAGACCATTCTCCCAGAATGAATGACTTTGCTGAAAAACCAGTGGCGACGGGCTTTATGGTTTTCCTTTTTGTTTTCTTAGTTAAAGGAGGGCGGTTGTCAATGGTAAAAGGTGGCGGAGAAGATATAGTCGAGTCACTATGGGTGGCAGAGGTAGCTGAAAGGGCAACACCCCATCCCCCCGGCAAAGGATGATTAAAAAACATGATGCAGAAAATCGATAATGGGCGAGAAATAGATGAAGGATTAGAGAAAGACAGGAGAACCTTATCTCAGGCTTAGAGAGGAAAAGTTTTGAAAAGAGAATATTTCTGGGGAGAGGAGAATTTTCTTTCAAATAAGGTGGAAGAAGGGCTGCGTCTATGGCGGACCTAAAAAAGATGCGACCTATCATCATTACTAGACGTGATGTCAAGATGTGTTTTGTCCAAAATGGGGGACACATGGCAAATAACATATGTTGAAAGGGGTGATTATTAATTTGAATGGATAATTGATTATCTGATTGATGACAGTATTGATGTGCTCGAATGGGTGGCGAATCTATAAAAAGGGGGAACGATTCGTGTGCAGAAGACTCTTCCATTTATCGAGGCCATAACACGAAGACCTCGAAAAGTGGGGGACTATCTGTATGGGGGTAAACTCTTCTCTCGAAAAGGAGTAGCCGTGTAAAAGGATATACGGGTTACTTGGCATAGTTGTCTCCCATTCCCACGAACACAAGTCATGTCAATAAGTCTCGATTTGCAGAGCCGCATCATAAAGGAATGTTGGCACTATAGATATGTCACATCACTCGTACTATAGGGTAGAAAAGTCTTACTTTATCTTGTATAAATATAGATTAGGGGAGAAGGAAGAGGGATCTCTTCCATTGAAACTAGTAATCCTAGAAGCAAAAGAGCTCTTAAGGGATATCTCAAAGAATTGTATCATTGTTCAGATCATGGCATTTTTTATGAAAGAAAGGGGTCCAGACTTAGCTTCTCGATGTGATGTATTGACCAATAGATCGAAGGTTCCAAAGAATGGCCACAAACCCGTGGTTGATAGCCGAGAATGGCATGGATTATGAGGAGGATTAGGAGACATAACTTAATGGCTTCCTAATGACAAGTTATATTCGACCTTATGTGTTGGTTTTGGCCGAGACCTTGCATTATATTTTGTAGTATTTAATTTCTATTCTAGATATTAGTCATATTAGGACATATTTTAAATTCATGTAATTGCTCTTAGTTTGCCTTGGGACACATTCAATGCTTGTAAGAAGATAGTGAAGTCGAGAAGTTAACATGGCCAAGGAATGCCAAGAAGGCACAAACGAAGGGAGACTTGGCCGAAACAAGAAGCTTGCCAATAAGATAATTCAAAAGTCAAACAAGGAAGGTCAAGCTCGGCATGGAGAAGTGGAAGAGACTTGGTTAGGACTGTGTGACCTAATCATTTCCCAAGATCAAGGAACCCCCTTATTGGTAAGCGAACGTTGGAACTGTGTGGACCAACCTAGCCTAAGCTTTGGGTTACCAAAAGGGATTCGATCACCCTCACTTGGCTAATTCACGGGCATTGCATTTAGCAAACCCCGGTCTCGACCTTGTGGCATTGATTACATTATCCTTAGTGTTGGCTTGGGAAATAAAACCCCCATGTCTCTATTCTTGGGATCATCAACCGATCCTCATTTCAACCACAACCGCTAAACAGTTACACCATACAACCAAACCAACACTTAACCAAAAGTTACCTTTCCTTCACTCGAGTTTGTATCTGACAACTCGTATTCAATCCTTACTCAATATACTACATACCAGATACCCTTACCTCCAACAATATCTCATTAACATCCCCACCAAAGGTCATCACTTGAAACAGCCCACTAATACCCGTCCAATCCGAACACCACCAAGTAGTCCACATAATACAACCTTCCAAGAACCATACTGTCTCGGTTTTGTTCTACCAACCTGCCACCACCCAAATACCAAAGTTCGACCATCACACCCACCCTCAATGTGTCTACAACCACTACATAAAACTCATTTGGGCCTGCCAGTCACGAGACATGGACTGGACCGAGGCGAAAGGAAATGAGGCAGTGGGCTCCTCTCCTCAGACTAGCCCAGTCCCATTTCGTTGTTCGGCCGGCATGGTTTGTGGTGTATTTTGAGATGGTCCCATATGATTTTGGGTATTGAGATGGTGATTTAAAATTAGATGTATCCCGTCGTCTATAAAAACATATGAAGGTGGGGATGCCACGTGAGAATTAGCAAATGGGAATGTAGACTCATCAAAAACTATGTGACGAGAGATAATAATTTTTCCATTCATCATATCATAACATTTATATCCCCTGTGATTTTGTGGGTATCCCAAAAATACACAAAGAGTGGAACAGGCCTAAAGTTTGTTAATGGTTGTGGACAAAAATAAGGGATAACACAACATCCAAAAACCCTTAAATGTGTAAAAGATGGGAGATGATGGTACAACATTTGTGTATGTGACATGTTTGAGAGTAGTTTGCTAGGAAGAATTTTTAAAAGATATGTGATTATTTGTAGTGCATGATGCCAAAAGACATGTGTTGTGGATGAATGCACAAGAAGTGTGTGAATTATATTATTAAATGTTCAAAAAAATTTCCGGCTTTCCTATTTTGAGGTGAGGTATGTGGACATGAAAGACGCAAAAACATTCAATTTTGGTGACAAACATCTTTAAATTTAGTATTAATGAATTCCCCTCCATTGAAAACATTTAATGGATTTGTCAAATTGGGTATTGATAAAAACACTAAATTATTTGAAAACGGTGAAGACTTGCGATTTCTTCCCAAAGGGAAATATCCACAAAATATTTGAATAATCATCCAAAATAAGCATATAATATTTATGACCCGGGTGTCCCAACCGATTATGCCACACGATATAGGAAATAGCTGCAAAGGTTGATGGTTTGGTGACTTGATTATTGGTAGTGGTAGTGATGGGATACAAGTCCTCAGTGCTATTACATCTCATTAGTAGTATCCCTATCTGAAAATCCTTCACAGAAAACCCAAAAGGATAAAAATTCACATAAACATTGTTGTCAGTTGTAAAACGGCGTACAAATATCAAGTTCTTAATAAGTTTGGGTGCATGTAGGGCATTTTCAAATATAAAGGTAGACCGAGCTTGACTTCCTCTAGTTGGCTCTTGACTTGTCTTCTTGGAAGTCTCTTGTCCTTGCCATTTTGTCGGCCAAGTCATCACTTGTCCTTGCCATTGTGTACTTTTGGTCAAGTCCCCTTTCTCGTCTTACTCATTCCCTTACAGGGCATGTTTTTTGTCCTAAGGGAATCTAAAGGGTCATTACATATTTTTAATATGTCCTAAGACAACTAGTAACTAGTCTAGAATTTAAAGACAATAAAATAAAGGCATAGTCTCGGCCAAGACCAACACCAACACAAAGGCCAAATAAAAGGTTGTCTCCTAAGATAATTAAGTAATGGTTCCTAATCCGCCCTAAATTCCATGTCATTCTCGTCCCTTAACCATGGGTCTATGACTAACCTTTGACACATTCGGTCCTTCGTTTAACAACTTGCATTGAGAAGCTAAGTTCATACCTTTTCTTGCATTATTCTCCCCTTCTTTGAAAGAATTTGTCCTCAAATTCGCGTGGTTCAAGTATGAGGACATTCCATTAACATAATATGTTGGACCTAGTCTGTCGTCCAGAAGCTCCTTCTTACTATCTCAGAACTTGGTCAACAATTTGAAGGGACCATATTTCAAATAATCCTCCCATTCCATCTAGGAATCACATGTCCATGGTTTGTGGCACGCATCTTCCAAATTTTTATCATAGGGAGTCACGACTTCTCGCATTTTGCTTAGGTCGGCACGAACTTCTCCCAACTCATGTTCAAGTTGCATTGTCATACCATGACAGGTGTAGCATAGGGATCACAATTTTGGATGTCATAGCTTCTGAGTGATACTACAAGACATCTGCATTCTTCTTGTTCGATCTCCTCTAGGGTCGCCATTGGTGGAGAGCTTCTTTTCAAGTTGATCTTTGATGGCATTCTAGCTCCACACAACTCATTCAAATAGACACTCATCCTTGGCCATGGAGACTCGTTCCTCAAGGTGAGGTTGTAGATCAATTGGTGACCAGTGTGCACCTCCAAAACCTTATTTTGCTTTGGCACCAACAATAGAGCTATCGTGTCGGAGCTAAGACACTCTTGGTCATCCTCCGTCCCTAATTGTTCTTGTTCTTCACATCCATAGGCTCGATGAATAGACAATGAACTTCTTGAAAATACATCAAGAGTAAGTTCATTATATCCCCTTGGTAGGATTCTGGATGTGTTGTTCTTTGGGAATTCGATATTGACTATTTCCTCCGTATGGGTTTTCTCGTACAATGGATTGACAAAGAAGGTATTGCCCTTTTCTTCCACATGGTACAAAGGATTAGTAAAAAGGGTCCAACCTTGTTTGGTTGTCATAGATAGGGGTCAGACATGGAACAAGACCTTCTTGAGAAAATGATTTGGGTGCTTCCTTTGGATCCTTAGAGAGAGGTATTGATCCTCTGGGAACTACCTCACAAGTATGATCAACGTTGTCGTTGGATGGTAGTACGGTGGTTGGATCATTCGGCGTTGCATCTCCCGAAACCTCTAAGGTTTCCTTTGACCTGGCTTTGTCAAGGATCCGTTCCTCTCTATATGCCAAGACATTCACGGCACTTACCTTCTTGGACTCGTCTTCTTCCTTCCGCCCTTCACGTGAGAGAGTTTCGGATTCGGCTTGGCATTTTTGGGCTTGTTGGATCTTCATCTCCTTTACCTTACTTAGTGACAAAGGTATTAATCGAAAGTCTTTACCGTCCTTGTGAATGGAGTAGGTGTTATCTTCTCCATCGTGTAGTGTTTTCGGTCATATTGCCACGGACGTCCCAACAAGATGTGACACGCGTCCATATGAAGGACGTCGAACCAAAGCTCATCCACATATCCTCCGATCCGAAAGTTGATGAGGGCTTGAGTAGCTACCTTAAGTTCATTCTCCTTATTCACCCACCGAAGGTTGTAAGGCTTAGGGTGCTTACAGATTAGTAGTTGCAATTTTCCTACCATCCTGATGGACACCATGTTAGCACAACTTCCTTTATCGATGATCACATTACACACCTTATCTTTTACTTTGCAACGTGTGTAGAATATTTGTTCCCATTGCGTCTCCTCAAGTTCTCCTAGTTGTGCACTTAGCACATGTTGAAGAACTAAACTTACTCCATCTTCCGCAAGAGCCTCATCTTCTACTTGGCTCTCATCCATTTTGGGTTCTTCTAAGACAAAGGCATCTCCACTCTTCTTATATTCTTCAAGGGTCATCACTCGAGTTAGGGCACTCTTTGGCAAAATGTCCGAGTCCTTGACATTTGAAACATCTCTTGCCACCTCTATCATTTCCTTTAGCAACCTTTATATTTCTTTTGTCCTTGTTTGTATCTTCTTGTTTGTACAAAGGATTGGAATAAAAAGTACTAATTTTCTCCTTAGTACTTGCGGGATTGATGTAGGGTCTTGTGACACCCTTATTTTGTTACCGCTCGAATCTAAGTGCCAAGTGGCACACATCTTCAAAGGTAGTCTTTCTCTTGTATTGTCGCATTTAGTCCGCCGATGAATCGGGCAATACGTTGTGGATCCTTTTCTTCTAAGTCACATAACATCATGACTTTCTCAAATTCTCGCATGTATTCTTCAACCTTAAGAACATCTTGCCGAAGCTTGGTGAGTTTAAGGTATAGATCTTTCTCATATTCTCTCGGTAAGAACATTCTTTTTAAGTGCTTCTTCAATTTATCCCAAGAATCAATCTTGGGTTTGCCATGTCTCTTTCGGATCGTCTTTAGATTCTCGTACCACACAGAAGTAAAGGTCTTGAGCTTCAACGTGGCAACTTTGAAACATTGGTGGTCGTCATATTGTTTGAACTCAAAGAGTCTTTCTATGGCTCTTAGCCATTCGAGAAACTCTTTCGGGTCCAAATTACCTTCAAATATTGGAAGGTCAAACTGTAAGGTTCAGTCACTCCCTCTTTCAAGTCCCGGTTCCTCTTGTGCATCATCTTCAACATATAGGGGGTTGTTTTGGGCAACTTCCTCCCCGAATTCAACATCATTGATGATGACACGATCTGCGAATTCTCTTCTTAATAGTTGCATTTGTTCTGCAACTATTTTGGATAAGGTCCTCCTAAGCTCATCGCTTACATGTGCCATAACGTCAAAGCGTGGGACGGGATGGCCTCGTTCTGATACTAATCTGATGCAAGTAAAGAGGGGTGTTGGTAGGTAAGTGGGTCGGGTCTTGGTTATATTCGGGTTTACCCTAAATTGGATGCCAAAGTAGGGGGTCTCGGGTTTTTGGCTTGACCGGGCAGTATGGTGTTTGGTGGCTATTTTGGGTAGTTTTGTTTGGATTTAGGCTTAGGCGTTTTGTGGAGTTGTCACAGGTGTGTTGAGGGTCAGGGTGATGATCATAACTTGGTGGTTTGGTGGTGGCAAGGTGACAGAAATGAACCGAAACAGTGAGGTCTCGTCACGATTGGTTTTGGTTGACTGTTTGTTGTTGTTGGCCTTGGACAGTTAGATACATATGGTCTCGGGTAGTGACCTTTATAGTGAATGTTAGGGAAGTGTTTTGGGATATGGTGGTGAAAGGATTGAAGTAGTTTGGATGAGGGATGAACACGGAATGTTAGGTGCAAGTCCGAGTACACACCAAGTGTTGGAGGTTTGATTTGGTTAAGTGTTTGGTTCGGTTGTTATGATTTAAGTGAGATACGGTTGAAATGTCAAGGATATGGACATGAGGGTTTTAATTCCCGAGTTTACACCAAGATGAATGTGACCAGTTTCACAAGGACTTGATCGGGGTTACTAAGTACAATCCCGAAGACAAACCAAGTAAGGATAGCTGGAAACCTTAAGATAGACCTTAGGCTTAGGTTAGGTTGGATCACACAAGTTCCGACGTTCACTTGTAACCAAGGGGGTTCCTTAATCTTGGGCTTATATAAGTCACATAAGTCTTAACCAAGCTTACACCGAATGAAGGGTGGTTCACACAAGAACCGTGGTCTACACAAGGACTGATTGATGTAATCAACACACAAGTTGAAAACACTCAAGTTTATATTTCACTCAATATTCAACATATCTATTTACAACATCCTAAGGGTCATATTTATAGTAGCATGTGGACATTTCTAGAAGATAAACCAAAGGAAACAAAATACACAAAGGTCATCTCGGTCGAATGGGAACAAGTGGGGAAGGGTTCGGACTTTCTTGTTGCCCAAGGAGGTTCTCAAACATGGTGAGAACAATGGGAAAGGGTTTGGCTTTTCTTAGAGACAAAGATGAACTCAAACTCCTTCACACCCTTGTTGTGACACCCAAGTAGAATAGTGCATGAATTTGGCTTCTCAAGAATCTTATCTTCTTGGAACTAGTTTGAAGCTTCCATTCCTTGCACAAGAGAGAGGTTCTCGTCCAAGTCATCACTTGTCCTTGCCATTGTGTACTTTTAGCCAAGTCACCTTTCTCGTCTTACTCATTCCCTTACAAGGCATTGATTGTGTCCTAAGGGAAGCTAAGTGTTATTACATAGTTTTAATATTTCCTAAGAGAACTAGTAACTAGTCTAGAATTTAAAGACAATAAAATAAAGGTATGGTCTCGGCCATGACCAACACAAAGGCCAAATAAAAGGTTGTCGCCTAAGATATTTAAGTAATGGTTCCTAATCTGCCCCAAAGTCCATGCCATTCTTGGCCCTTAACCATGGGTCGATGACCAACCTTTGACACCTTCGGTCTTTCGTTTAACAACTTGCATTGAGAAGCTAAGTTCGGACCCTTTCTTGCATCAAACCCTAACTCAATTATTTCCGAATTTAAAGGGATAAAATAAGAAAGGATATCATGAATCATAGAACTTATAATGAAATACACAATCAATCAATATTTATTTGCATTTGAAAAGTGTTATTCAGAAAAATTGTGTCTTCACAATAAAATCTGATAAGTGAGATCTCGAATAAGTGTTTACATAATCCTATTCTGTCCAAGGAGATGATTGTAGGATTTTTATAATAGATTAGTGATATTTCTCGGTATAAGTACATATACTACTATATTCAATCTCTTCAAATTTTGGATATATACAAAAATAATGGTCAAGAACATCGATTCTCCAATGCCTCTACCTTTTAATGAGGTAAAGTCTTTGTTCTCCTAAAATACTTTTGTTATATAATACACTTAGGAATTATTTATTTTCATTAAGATTAAGATGTCTGAATCTGAATGCACATCTAAATGATTAAGATGTTGTCTTTAGATCTGAATAATAAATGATTAAGATTTTTTATTTTTCAACATCTGAATGTGCATAATTATTTATATGTAAACATGATAAATATACCATTTAAATAAAAAAGTAATTAAGTATAAAAAATATAAATTTAATAAAATAAAATCATTAATTAAGTAAAAAAGAAACATTTATGTTTTCCAATGATGGTGGAGATGGTTGTAGTGGTGGTAGTGATAGTTGGTGTTAGTGACTAGTAATGATGGTGATGATAGTTGTGATGGTGGAAGTGGTTGGTATTGTACTGACAAACGTGATGATGGTGGTTGGTAGTGGTGGTGGTTTTTTGATGATGAGGTTGGTTGATGATATGTAGGTGGTAGTTGGCGGCGGTGCTTATTATGATGGTAGAGGTAGTTGATAGTATGGATTAGCATATTAATCAGTTTGCATTGGGTGGAGTTTATAGCATCAAGAAGACCTATGTATCACTTATACCACAAAACCAAAGGCCTACTTAGAGAAATTTAGTTATGTCATCAGGGGACATGCCAAGACATCAGTTCATCATTTGGCTAGCAATTCACAATAGGTTATCCGCAGTTAATATGCTTCCTAAATGGGGCATACAAGTGTCACAACACTGTGTCCTTTGCAATTCAGATTATGTGAAGACATGCAACATTTATATTTTTATTGCAGGTACATAAAGTACATATGGACAACCATTCTATCCTGGATGAGAATACATAGACAAATTGGAAATTGGGCAGAAGAGATAGCTTGGCTTTCCCAGAATATCCACTACAACATACTAAGAGCAAGTATCTTGGGATTTCTAGGCGCAGCAGTGGCGTATCAGATTTGGATGGAGATGAATGATAGAAGATTTTGAGACAAGAGTAAAATAACTATTCAGATCATCAGAGATCTGCAACAACATATCAGAGGGAAAAAAATGCACAAGTGGAGTGGGATATTACTTAGCTTACAGATTTATCATGTTTAAGCTTTCATTTTGTATTGATACTAATAGCTTATTAAAATCTAGCTCCACTGTCTAAATTGAGATAGTCGTGTATAAAGTGTTTACTTGGTTGAATAAAGAAAATTGTTTGACCAAAAAAACATGAAACTCTTTATGAGTTCCCCACTTCCTTCTCGAAGTCTTTGAAGCAAAAACACTCTCTAAAATACCCTAGCCACCATCGGCATGGATGGCCAATCCTACCAACGGACAGCCACCTTCGCTGGCTATTATGCCCCTTCTTAATCTAGCACAATTGAACTTTCCACCGCTCATACCAAATACCACCATACCAAACGCTACTCTTAAAATACCTACTAATAACCCGAAACCTACAGACTTGCCTGGCTTGCCTAGCGATAACACATACCCTCTTCATCCAATAACCCTATAGGTTTGCTGAATACAAAGTATGCTTATCTGTTAAAGACAACTGATAATGCTAAGATAAAACGTGTGCCTCATAAACCAATGGTGTATGTTGATGGAGAACCACATATGACATGGAAGTTAGAGGTAAAAATGATAATCATACAAGAAAATTTACAATATGAAGTGTTGGGTAAATTTTCTTTTGACATAATTGACATTAAAGAATTGAGGAAGATAATTCCTGATCAATGTTCTATTAAATGTCCATGTACTGTTGGACTGATTGAAGACAAACATATCTTGATAAGATTGAATTTGCTAGTCAGAATGTTTTCAACTCCAACATATTATATCAAGGTATATTCTAGATATTGCCAGATGAAACACCTAATATGGAGCCTTTGGTTTAAACCCAATGAAGAGACATCAATGAAGTTGCTTGAATAAGTTTCCTGAATTACTCCCAAACTTCTTTGTAAGATAATTGTTTTCTCCATGGTATCAACAGTTGGTAAGCCTTTGGTAGTTGATTTAGCCACTACAAAGAGAACAAGATCAATTTGTGCCAAAGTCAAGGTAGAAATAGATTTGTTAGCATAACATCTAAGAAGAATTCATATTGTAGAAGAAAATGATGAAACAAGTAAAATACAATCCAAGTGGATAACAATCAATTATGATTTTCTTCCCAAATATTGCAAACATTACAAGCTACATGGTCATAAGGAGAATGAATGCAGAGCTCTACATCTAAAATTAGAGAAACAATATATAAAGGAATTGAGGAGAGACAACAATGATAAAAAATAAGTAGTGGAAACAAGCAATGCTGCACATTAGAGAAGGAATGTGAACAATGGGAAAATAGGGGGAAATAACTAGGCCAAACAGGAGTGGATGCAAAGAAGAAGAAACAAATACATCATGGATAAAAGTGGAATAATATTAGGAGAGGTAGGAGATGATACCATTCATGCACCAGGAGACAAAGGTGAGACACATAATGCATTTGATATACTTGGAAGTGATGAGTTAGATGATAAAATGGAAGAAGAATGTGAGTAGTCAGTCCTGAAAAAGAAAAATAAGTTCAGCAGGGGTCACTAATGAGGATAAATAAAACTTGTGATTATGATTTGTCTTGAGCCGAGTATCTTTTAGAAATAGCCGCTCTACCTACCAAGCTAGAGGTAAGATCTGCATACACTCTACCCTCCCCAAACCCCACGTTGTGGAATTTCACTAGGTATGTTATTGTGATAAAGGTGAAGCTTCATGTAACAGAACTGAAAGGGGGAAAAGATCTAGCAATGCAAAAGCAAATAGTCCAGTCAAGTTTAATGAAGGCAAAGACACGAGTCCAACCAAGATCCAAACAAACTCATCAATGTTACAAAGCCTCGGTTTGGAAAATTCATCACTAAAAATAGAGTATGCATACACAAAATAGTCAATAAGGGGAAACTATTAATGAGGATATGATACATGGAAAACATACAGGTGAGGATGCTCAAAGTCAAAAAGATATAATAGATAAAGCAACAAAGAATGACAGGGGCAAAGTTCAGGGATTAAAATGGAAATAGTGGGAAAAGAAGTAAGGTCTTAGAAACATAGTCAGGAACATGATCAAAAGGAAGTCACAAAAAGGATAATGTAGGTTGAACAAATTGAAGAGCACATCAATAACAACTTACAGAAAAGGCAACTAGTACCTACAAGAATAGGTACTAAGAAGAAATTGCATGTTAATGAAGAAATTATGAATATGCCAACTGAAGAGGAGATCAAGAAAGTGGTATTCAGTATGAATGGAGAGAGTGCAGGAGAGCCAAATGGTTTCGCTGATCAGACCTGCTGGGAAATCATTAAATATGATATTATTAATACGATTACCTCTTTTTTTGTGGTGCTGAGTTACCAAAATTCATTACTCATACTAATTTAGTCTTATTACTAAAAAGGGATGTCATTAGAACCTTTTCTGATATGAGACCAATTAGTTTGAGTAACTTTGTGAATAATATCTTCTCTAGATTGATTCATGAAAGATTGGTTGACATATTATTAAAGATTTTTTCATTGAACCAAGATGGATTTGTGAAAGGAGAAGTATAGTTGAGAATATTCTACTCATACAGGAAATAACATCTGATATCAAACAAAGAACCAAAGATACCAATGTAGTGATGAATTTGGATATGACTAAGGCCTATGATAGGATATCTTGATTATTTCTAACTAATGTTTTAAGGTAATTGGGATTCAATGAGAGGTTGATAGATATGGCATTTAGAATTGTCATCAATAATTAGTACTTAGTGTTTAATAATGGGCAACAAAATAGTTTCTTTCATTCCTCAATGAGGGGTTAAACATAGAGGCACTTTGCCTCCTACTCTATTTATTTTAACCTCTGAAATTCTCACAAGGAATTTGAATGCTCGTGTGATGAGGAGCATTGCCAGTTATAGTTTAGGTTCATGCAAAGAGGAGCATTATAACTTGCAATTTAGACTCGTGCTATGAGGAGCACTATAACTTGCAGTTTAGGCTCGTGCGGTGAGGAGCTTTGTAACATACATGAACTCTTCTGTTTCATCTTTAGATTCAAACTTTCCCCCACTACGGAGTTTTTCTATATATTCATCTTCATGAGGCTCACTGATAGGAAACCATTGATCTCCACTTGTAGTTATGCTCAATTCTATAGCATGCGCACGGGTGGCCAAACCTTCAAATGTATTGGGATTTATTCCTTGCAAGATATAGCGAAGGCCCCAATTCATGTCTTGAATGCACATTTCAATGCTAGAAGTTTCACTAAGGCAATCTTTGCTGTTGAGGCTCAAGCTCCTCCAACGATTGATGAAATCAATAACATGCTCATTGTTATGTTGGCAGGCATTTGTAAGTTCAATCATACTAACGATACGCCTTGTGCTATAAAAATGATTGAGGAATTCTTGCTCCAGCTTTTGCTAACTATCTATAGAACCAGGTTCATGATCTGTGTCCCAATCAAAAGTATTTTCTTTGAGAGATCGTATGAACTAATTGACGAGATAATCATCATAAGTCCCAGCATCATTTCAAGTCTCAATGAAGTGCGCTATTTGTTGTTTGGAATTTGCTTTGCCATTAAATTGTTGCAACTTAGGAGGTTGATAGCCAGCATGCATCTTTAGATTATCAATCATTCGCGTGTATGGATTTGCATCTGCGAGAGAAGATTTGGATGGCATCTCAAATTTATCTTTGATTGCCCCCATGATAAAGTCCTTCAATTGATCAATAGGGATCAGACCTTCAGCAGGGACTTGGATATTTTCTATTATTATTGCTTGCTTTATGGAGGTCTTCTTTCTCTTAAATTTTAGGAAGCTTCATGGATGCTGGGATTGATTCTCTTTGAGCCATCATCTCCACCTTATTTGTCAACTTAGAAAGTTTAGCATCTTGTTCTTGTATGTGCTTTGATAGACCTTCAACTGCTTTCGTCAAACTTCCAAGTTGTTCTTCTATGGTGGAAGCTTCAATTACCATCGCTTGCATGGCCACCGCATATGATGGAGAATAGTACGGATTATCGCATAAGTTGATCTTTGATTGACGTACTTTATGTGGTGTGGTGGAGAGGATCCCTTGCTTGAAGTTTCTTAATCTTTTCAGGAACGCTGCTTCCTCCCATCGATGCATTTATAGAGGATCTTGTTCCTTTTGAGGATGAAGATAAAAAAGTATGAGTTGATGCAGACAACCCTCGAAGTGCTTGTTGTTCTATCATGCTTGCTTTGCTCTTCGTAATTAGTCCAAATCTTCCAAAGGTAACACCAAGGATGTTTTCCAGATTAGCAGAGAACTTGGAGTTAGAAGCCTTAAAGGAAGTTGACTTGGAGTTGATCTTCTTTGAATCCATTTCGATGTTCTTTAATTTTGATGATCGAAAAGTTGATATAAGAGGTAGAGATTGTCTCACTGGTGTGCTAGAATTTGTAGTCGCGTCAAGAAAATAATAATCAAGAGAGGAAAATATTGCAACAATCGTAGTATTTGATTTCAAATATGAGCGTTACAATCTCTATGAATCCTCTGATTCTTCCTTTCGATAATATATTCAAGGGCTTTTGAGCTTGAGCTTGAGCTTGATCTTGGTGAATTTGATCTTGACTTGTACTTGAATTCAAGGGGATCTAATTTTGATCTTAAATCTTCATCTTGATCTTTAGAACTTGTAGAGAAATACTTGAGTACTTGAATGCTTGTAGCTTGTAGAGAAATATGTGGCTTTGA
The DNA here is from genome assembly GCA_029783415.1 of Anisodus acutangulus. Classification (NCBI taxonomy): domain Eukaryota; kingdom Viridiplantae; phylum Streptophyta; class Magnoliopsida; order Solanales; family Solanaceae; genus Anisodus; species Anisodus acutangulus. The sequence continues at coordinate 1,003,403 of CM056499.1, forward strand.
TCCACTAGCTCTCCCTGGCTTCTTGTTAGAATTCTTGATCCTTTTTTTGAATTACGAGGCCTCTATTTATAGTTGTAGGATGGAGGAGTTGTGATAAGGACAGACTCCTTTCGGCTAATCAGATTTAAGTTGACATGACGATATTTGATCGGTCGGAACATGTCACTTGTACACGTAGTACATGTTCATTGGCTTTTGATTTAGCTAGGCATGCTTCATCATTTTAACACGTGGCATCAATTTGGGTCTCTAGGATAAGATGACATATTGAGCTTGACAAAGTGGGCTCATCATTTGTAGTCCAATTAAATGGCTAGTCCAATGCATTTGGATCATTTTAATTAAATCCATATTTATTGGACTTAAATAATTAACCCAATCATATTAATTCATAATATTTATTTGGACTAATATATCTTGAATTTACTATAATTCAAATTTCTTACTATATTCAATAAAATTTTGTTGTCCACACATATTTATTATTTAGTAGAAATATTATTTTATACAATACTATGTATTAAGTAGAGAATTGATTTTTAATAAAGTCATATAAAGAATTTATTCTTTAAGTTCCTGTTTTGTACTTTTTACAATTTTCTAAAGATAAGTATTAAATTTATTTTGTATCACCAAAGTAATACATTTAGAATTTATTTGGTATTTGTGAAGTAAACTTTTGGTGATTTGAGCATTTTTTGAATTTCAATTGAAAGATTTAATTTTGAAATTTGAATTTGAAAACAAATTGTGAAAGATAAAGTTTTTTATTCAAATTTGAAGGGGATAAAGATAATGTGAGGATATCGATACAATTGAATTTGAAATTTCCTCTATATAAAGAATTTAATTAGTATATTAATTTCCTTCTCTTCACACTTTAAATTCCAGTTTTCCATAAGTGTCTGACTTTTAATGATGCAAAAACTTTCATATATTTTTTTTATCATTATGCCAATTCTCGTTTACATATATAATGGTTAGATTTGTATTAATCTCCCTTGAGAGTCTTTCTCATTAATACAAATATATATAGTGTGTACAATGTGGAATCCTATTACAATAAGGATCCTATATTTACCATAATTATATAATACTAAATATGGTTAAATAATACACATTATACACGTTAACACACCCCCTGAGTCGGAGCGGGAGGAGGTCGGACTCTAAGACTGGATCTGAAGTCGAGAAAGAGTTGTCTGGGAAGGCCTTTCGTGAATATATCTACATATTGATATGAAGAAGGCACATACAACACCTTAACATGACCGAGAGTAACCTTCTCACGAACAAATTGTATATCCATCTCACTATGCTTGGTTTGCTGATGCTGAACCAGATTATGAGATAAATATATGGCGGAAATGTTATCACAATAAACCAAAGACGCCTTACGCAGGGGACACTGAAGCTCCAAAAGAAGGTTTCGAAGCCAATAGATCTCAGCAACAATATTCGCAACGTCTTTATACTCGACTTCTGCACTCGAACGAGATAAGGTGGCTTATCGCTTGGCAGACCATAAAATGAGGTTATCTCCTAAGAACACGCAGTAGACGGAGGTGGAGTGTCGCGTGTCCGGAAAGCCTGCCCAATCAGCATCCGTATATGATAATAATCTAGTCGGTGGTGAGGGGTACTTAGCATATCAAATGATACGCTTAAGGGCAGTAAAATGAGGCTCTTTGGGGTATGTATGAATAAGCACACCTGCTGAACAACATAAGCAATGCCAGGCCTGGTAAATGTAAGATACTGGAGTGCACCTGCAAGACTCCTATAAAGAGTGGGGTCGGATACTGGAGCACCATCAACATTACTAAGCTTTGACTTAGAGTCAACTAGAGTGGACATGATCTTGCAGTTTTCCATTTTAGCCATGTACACAATCTCCTCTACATACTTGCGCTGACACAAGAACATAGTATCTGTAGAACGAGTCACTGATATCCCCAAAAAAATAGCTCAACTTCCCCAAGTCAGTCATAGCAAATTCGGATTTAAGCAATGCAATAAACTCATTTTTCAATAAATCAGAGGAGACAGTAAGCACTATGTCATCCACATATAACAATAAATAGGCAATGCTACTACCGCGATGAAAAATAAATAGAGAGGTATCACATTGGCTTCCTACGAACCCAATCTACATAATGTATTGTGCAGAGTGTTCATACCACGCTCGAGGGGCCTATTTCAAACCATAAAGAGAATTACACAGATGTCATACATACTAAGGGGCAGCTGGATGTACAAAACCAGGTGGTTGATGCATGTAAACAGTTTTTTTCAAATCCCCATGAAGAAACACATTTTTCACATCAAGCTGATAAATCGGCCAATGCTTACCTAAGGCAATGCTCAGAACTGTGTGAATGGTAGCCGGTTTAACAACCGGACTGAATGTCTCACCACAATCAATGTCCTCTTGATGATTAGTGACATTTGCCACAAGTCTCGCCTTATATCTCTCTAAGTCACCAATGTCCCTGTATTTATGATGAAAAAGCCACATGCAACAGATCACATTCACTGCCTCCGGTTTAAGAACCAAATCCAAGTGTGTTGTTTTGTTAAAGCGTTAAATTCCTCACGCATGGACGCATTCCAATTAGGGTCTTGTTTGGCTAATTTGGGGGTTTTGGGTATTTGTGAAATGGTTTGGGTGGACAGGTTAAATTGGACTTTGGGTTTGAAAATCTCGTCTTGGCCTCGGGTTTTCATATGATGCATGGGTTTAGGTGTAGGATGGGTATTTGGGTAAATGTGTGGTGGTGGGTTACTGGTGACAAAACCTGGGGCGCGATTTCCATCGGATTGGCCGACGGTAAAGGGAACTGGGTAGTTGTTGTTTGATGTTGACATCTGGGGAGGTAAGGGTGGCGATCTGGGTGGAACGATGTGGGCTGAGGCTGGTGTTGTCGAGTTCGATGATGGTAGTGGGGTGGGTCTGTTTGGTTGGGTGTCGGTAGGGCGACTGGTACAATAGTGGTGTTGGTGTTGGTGGCGACCGGTGACTGGAACACAATGGGAGTCGATTGGGTGTTGGAGATGGTGACCGAAATCGATGAAGAGATAGCGGAAGTATATGGTGGTGACTGGTTTGGAACTGGGACACTTCCGTCGGCATCAGGGTCGTGAGACTGAGACGGTGGCACGATAGCAGTGCGGGAGATAATGACGGGAGGAGAAGCGGTGCCGTTGTCAGGGGAACTGTCGGTGGTGGCAGCGACGTGAGTCAGTGACGGTAACAGAGTATTGACTGCTGCCGAAACAGTGGTAGCATGTCGGAGAGCTTGGTGGACAAGCGGTGATGTGTCCGAATCATCAAGAAATTTGTAATCAGTGACTCAAAATTTTTGAATGTTGTCAAACGGGAAAACATACTCTACAAAAGTGACGTGGCGTGAGATTATGATTTTATCGGTGGATAGTTCATAGAACAGGTACCCCCTATGGTTCGATGGGAAGCCTATGAAGGCACACGGAGTAGATCTGGGTGCCAATTTATGGGGGGCCATGGATGTCAGATTAGGGTAATACAGATAACCGAAAATTCTAAGATGGTCATAGGTAGGGATCCTACGGTAGAGAATTTCGGTGTATGTCCTATTTTGAATCGAATGGGTGGGTAGAATGTTGAGAATGTGTTCTACCATTTTTAGTGCATGGTCCCAAAAAGTAGGGGGAGAGACGCATGAAAAATGAGGGTACAAATCATATTATTAATGGTTCGGAGAATTCTTTCGGTTATTCCATTTTGAGGGGAGGTGTGAGGGCACGAGAAATGAAAGATCATGCCATTCGACGCACAAAATTTATGAAATAGGAAATTATTAAACTCTCTACCATTATCACGTTGAAACGATTTTATGACTTTTTCAAATTGTGTTTTAGCCAGTGTACGAAACTCAATAAATTTGGAGAACACTTGAGATTTGAGTTTGAGTTGATAGACCCAAAGAAAGTGAGAGAAATCATCCAAAAATACCAGATAGTATTTTATGGCCTAAGTTGCTAGTTATGGGAGATGTCCATAAATCGGCGTGAATAATATCAAAGGGGAAGAAAGTAGTACTCATGAAGCTGTAAATGGTAGTCTTACGTGTTTCCCTAACTGATACAAGGAGAAACTATGAGAAAGGTTCCCTGTGTTACATTGGATTAAATTTTAATTTCTAAGAGAATAAAAAATGTGAGAACCCGGATGACCAAGTCTACTATGCCACGTAGAGGGAGATATGGTTGTTAAAATAATGTGAAGAGTGACACTAAGATCGGTTGTGGGTAGGAACGGATATAGGTCCCCCTCACTATTGCATCTTGTAAGAAGTTTCCCAGTACGGAGGTCCGTTACGGAAAATTCAAATGGGTCAAAATTAATTGAGACAGAATTATCAGTGGCAAATTTTCTAACATAAATTAGATTTTTGATGATGTTTGGGGCATATAGGACGTTTTTAAGAGAAGCGGGGATGCGGTGGTGGGGTAAGGGTGTGGCCAAATCCTTGAATTGTAATGCGATGACCACTATCGATCATAATAGATTGTGGAGTTGGTAACTGGCGCAGTTGAGGAAGATTACCTGAATTATTTGTGAGATGAGACGTGGCGCCCGTATCCATATACCACGCATTATCGGGTTGTTGACGGGTCAAGGAAGCCATTGATTTATTTTTGGTAAAGGACAAAATTTTAATTATTTTCGGGTAAAGGACCAAAACAAAGAAGAAAAAAAATAATGTGTTGTCTTCCGAGAGAAAACAAAAAGAAAGAAAAATTTTGTTTTCGAGGAAAAGAAAGCAGAGATTTGGTTTTCTTGACAAGATGGGCAACAAATAGTAATTGTTTTCGGACACGAGAAACAACAACAAAAAAACAAAGCACCATGAAAACAGGTCTTTCTCGGGCAGAAAGACAGAGAGGCTGACAAGTTGTTTCTCGGGCAGAAAGATTGAACAGAGGACACATGTGTGTTGACTTGACAGATGCACCAGGAAAACAGAGCAAGTTTGAGCTTTTCTTGGTTTTGGTTCGAGTAAAGAGAAAAACAAACCGACCAAAATTTCTGCTTTTCGGAAAAAATAAAATGCAAAAACCGAGGTACTGCGGCGGTTGAGGAAAGAAAGTAGGGTTTAGGTTTTGAGCTCTGATACCATGTTAGATTTGTATTAATCTCCCTTTGGGAGTCTTTTTCATTAATACAAATATATATAGTGTGTACAATGAAAAATCTAATTACAATAAGGATCATATATTTATCATAATTATATAATATTAAATATGGCTAAATAATACACATTATACCCGTTAACAATAATATGTATTGCAATTATATGCATATAGAGATATGTATTTACTTAACTAAAATCACACACGGAGAATCGTCAAAATATTAATGAGGTACGACATCCCATAATGTCACTGTTTGTTTACTATCTGAAATTTAACAAATTTGAAATCTAATCATGAATATATATACTCCCTTCATTTATTAATTCTCCTCTCGCTTCTTCCTTGTTTTTCTTCTTTTTTGTAAAGGGGTTACGGTGATTTGGGAGGAAGGTGTGTATACGAGAGGGTTGAGCGAATAATTATAAAACCTAAAGTAAAACAACAATCTTATAGTAAAGTTTGTTGATAAATTTTTGTACGGAAGCTAAAAGTTGAAAGATTAATATCTTTGGACCTCATTTTAAATTTAGTAGCGTATAAATTTGATTTGAAGCTACATATCTTTTATATCTGATATAGTGATCTTTTCTTACAGTGATTGGGGGTAGTTGTGTATACTAAAGGGTTGATCGAGATACGAAGCGTAAAGTGAAAACAACAATCCTATAGTAAAGTGTGTTGATAAGTTTTTGTATGAAAATTAAATGGTTAAAAGATTAATATTCTTGGACCTCATTTTAGGTTTGCTAGCGCATACGTTTAATTCGAAGTTACATATCTTTTATATATATGGTATTGTGATCTTTTGTTGATATCAGCAATTCTCCATGATTTCTTTTCTCTAAATTACCGTATTAACACCAATAGTAGAAAACAATTGTTAGTATTGACATAAATTATTCAATATATCTTTCGACTTGTGAGATTGCTATTGATGCTATCTGTTTGCTCATATATAAAGATTATCATTAACTTCTACAATATTTATATTAACGAGTATAGTGGTAATTATCTAAGAAAATAATAGGAACATTAACTTGATTCATACTTAAAAGTTTTCCATATTGATGAGTTATTTCTATCCATGGTGTAGAATTGTATTAATCTCCCTTAGGAAGCCTTTCTCATTAATACAAAATATATATAGATGTACAATGTGGAATTCTCATACAATAGGAATCATATATTTATCATAATTACACAAGACTAAATATGACTAAATATATATAAATGTACATGTGCTAATACACCCCCTCAGTCGGAGCTGGAGGAGGCCGGACGCTAAGACTGGATCTGAAGTCGATAAAGAGCTCATAGCACAGGTATCCCCTATGGTTTGACGAGAAACCTAAGAAGGCGCACGGAGTAGATCTTGGTGCCAATTTGTGGGGGCCGTGGATGTCAGATTAGGGTAACACAGACAACCGAAAATGTTGAGAATTTCGGTGGGTGTCCAATTTTGAATTGCACGGATAGGTAAAATGTTGAGAATGTGTTCTACTATTTTTAGTGCATATACCAAAAAAGTAGGAGGGAGAGACGCATGAAAAATGAGGGTACGAATCATATTATTAATGGTTAGGAGAATTCTTTTGGATTTACCATTTTGAGGGGAGGTATATGGGCACGAGAAACGAAAAATCATGCCGTTAGCCACACAGAATTCATGAAATAAGGAATTATTAAACTCACGACCATTATCACATTGAAACGATTTTATGACTTTTTCAATTTGTGTTTTAACCAGTGTACGAAACTCAACAAATTTGGAGAACACTTGAGATTTGAGTTTCAATGGGTATACCCAAAGAAAGTGAGAGAAATCATCCAAAAATACCAGATAATATTTGTGGCCTAAATTGCTAATTATGAGAGATGTCCATAAATCAGCGTGAATAATATCAAAGGGAGAGAAAATAGTACTCATAGAAGTCATAAATGGTAGTCTAACGTGTTTCCCTAACTGACACGATGAGCAACTATGAGAAAGGTTCCCTTTGTTACATTGGATTAAATTTCGGTTTCTAAGAGAATAAAAAACATGAGAACCCGGATGACCAAGTCTACTATGCCACGTTGAGGGATATATGATTGTCAGAACAGTGGGAGTGACACTAGCAGCGAATGTGGGTAGGAAAGGATATAGGTCCCCCTCACTATTGCATCTCATAAAGAGTTTTTTGGTACGGAGGTCCGTTACAGAAAATCCAAACGGATCAAAATTAACTGAGATAGAATTATCGGTGACAAATTTTCTAACAGAAATTAGATTTTTGATGATGTGTGTGGAATAAAAGACGTTTTTAAGAGAGAAGTGGGGATGCGGTGGTGGGGGTAAGAGTGTGGATAAATCCTTGAATTGGAATGCGATGATTGTTACCGACCATAATAGATTGCTGAGTATTTAAATTTTGCAATTGAGTAAGATTACCAGAATTATTGGTGAGATGAGATGTGGTGCCCGTATCCATATACCACGCGTTATCGGACTACCGAGGAGTCAATGTGGCAAAAGTCTGGCTCAAATTGGATTAGAGAGGGTCTGGAGCGGACTGTTGGACTCCAATCAATTGGGCCTGAGGAAGCTGGACTCCCTGTTGGGCCTCAAAAAGTTGGATCGAATAATAAAGGCCCAACGAGTGGACTGGTCCGATCTGCATGGCTGCCTGAGGGTGGACTGAATAATGGAGGCCCAACGATTGGGTTAGTCCGATCTACTGTACTGCTTGAGGGTGGGCGTGTTGTATGTGGCATATCTTCTGTGTGCCCAGGCAGTGGTTGGACGCCTGCTGCCACCAGTGGCTCGCCTGATCCCATCTACCACCACTGCCGCGGTGGCTGCTACCACAACCTCGATCGTTCTCTGCCATGACGTCTGCCGGAGAGGAGGCGAGAGAAATGATAAAAATTTGGGGAGTTGTGACGTATTTATTAGGGGTAGTATCAACATTATACAAGGTGTATAGCAACTTAAGATAGTTGTATACAGGTAGTATATAGTGGCTGGAGAAGTATATCAACTTTATACAGGTGTATATCGGCGTGTATGAGTTGTATGCGAGGGGTATACGACATGTTGAAGAGATATGGAGGGAAATATGGCGGTATATCAGTGATCTATCTGGTGTATACAAGGTTGTTTGTAGAATGTAAGGGTTGGACAGCAGTATATCAGCGTATATAATATGTATATCGGCAGTATACAGGCATTTTGGTGCCGAAAAAAAATGAGAATGGCTGCCAAAAGGTTTTAGGTCGGGAAGGGTTATTGGTTCTTGATACCATGAGAATTGTATTAATCTCCCTTAGGGAAAATTTTTCATTAATACAAAATATATATAGGTGAACAATGTGAAATTTTCATACAATAGGGATCATATATTTACCATAATTACACAAGACTAAATATGACTAAATATATATAAACGTACACGTGATAATACATGGGAGAAGAATGATTCTTTTATTTGACTCTACTCATTACTCTAGGAAGCACTGTTCAAATAAAAATTTCTTTTTTATTTTAGTATATTCATTTTTATTTTCTCTCTATAATACTAATTAATTGTATTGGCTTTTATAAGTGCATGTACGTCTTTTTTTTAATATTATTTTATATATGCTTTTCTTTTTTTTAATATTATTTTATATATGATTTTCTTTTTTTTAAACGGATCATTTTTGTTTTGATAAATATGACATGATTTAATAAATAAATTAAATAAAGATGAAATTTGATGCAAGTGAAACCTATATGTTCTTGAACGCGCATGAGTATATATAATTTTTTTGTAATGGTGATATTTTTTGATAAAAAAATTTATCTTGCACATATGAATATTGTGCGAATTCGCAATCAAATTCAATATGTAATTTTGCTTCCAAATATCATCACTCTATTAAAATTGCAAAAAGAAAAAGAAGGATGCCACATTAGATATGTGAAGAACTTACGGTCATTTTTTTGGGAAAGTGATATAAAGTAAAGTCCACTACTATTTGTTGGTCCATTATTATAAGAGAATAAGTGAAATAGTATTGGAACATTGGGAGATCATGCAAGCAAAATATATGATGTTATTTATTGAAAAATGATTTTAAAAAAAAGATGGGGGCTGGGGGAGGGGGATGAGTTATTGTTTATACTTCACTCAAAATATTGTCTTAGTACTTTTAACAAGTAACTTCTCAGAGTATAAAATTTATTAGCATTTGAAATAAAAACAATTAAACTATATTATAATAAGAAAATTATATTATGAATAAGACCGCATAACAAAAGACTTAATAAATAAATAAATATATATATATATATATATATATATATATATAACTAAAATTAAAAATATCAAATATAAATAAATTTAGTATCACATTAAAAAATTAAATATATAAATTAATTTATCATATGAATAACTCTAAAAATAGCATTCATAAGTTCTTTTGCTTTTAAAATCACATTTAGAGTGAGTTACTAACTATAATTATATCAAATAAATCTTTTCCTTTGTAATGATATAACTTTTATATGTCAAAGATCAATAATTAATCAGGATGATATGATGAACAAAGTTAAGAATTTCTAACGTGCAAGATAATAATTTTTTATGATTAGTTTCATTGTGCATCGCGCTGTTACGAATACTAATTAAAAAAAAATAGCTTGTTCTTTAATGTACAACTATTTATTCAACGTTTTGTTTTAATAGAATTGGTATACTAGACTAGAGTGGAGAAACTAGTTTTATAAAAACAAAAGATATTCGTTTCCCTTGTATGCATTCATTTCTGAAAAGTCTCCAAACGGATAATTACCTCTACCCACAAACAAATGCCTCTTGTATTCCCTTTGTGTGTTAACCATAACCTACCCCCCAATGTGAAGCTCCCTTATGTTCACTGCAAAATCTCTACTTGTAGACTAAGGAATGTTCGTTTTGTAGTCAGAAACCAGAAAAGTAGTCATTTTCTTGATTGGGAACAAGGCGAAGAAGATGAGGATGAGGAGGGGTCGCCATGGGAAGGTGCAGTTGTGTATAAAAGAAAATCTTCGATTACCCATTTGGAGTATTGCACCACCTTAGAAAGGCTGGGCTTGGCCAAGCTCTCCACAAAGGTCTCAAGGTCTCGGGCTTCAGTAATGGGATTGAGGGTCACAAAAGATGTCAAAGATTATCCTGATGGAACTCCTGTATTGATTTCCCTTGATGTCACAAGGAAGAAGCACAACTGGAGGCTTGACGGAATCATCAGGACAGTCATCGCACTTGCTTGCAACAGGTATGTATCACTTGTCTGCTTTACTTGCTGTACCATACTATTTGTGTTTTTGCTTTCACTTGTTTCAACTTATCAAGTACTTACTCTATACATACATTCATATGAATTGAGCATGTTCACTGCTCCTTTTAGACCCACCTTTGTAAAATTCAATTGTTCTATAACTATGTTTTTCAGATGTCCTACATTCCTGCTTTATGTTCATGATCTTGAATAGCCAATCTGACCTCTGTTCTAAAGTAAAATTCATCACCTTTTTATAATAAGAAATTTGCAGAGAAGACGTAGCAAGGCCAACAAAGACTGTATTTTATAGTCAGTTAAAGCTCTACAAAGCAAGACCGGTTATACACAACTGTAGAAGCTATTGCTAATAGGGAGTAATACCTTGATTAAAGCAGCGTAATTTGTATTGACACTCTAGATTCGGTCTTTGAGGAGAGTTATATGATGATTGAGGTTGAAACACAGGAAATTAAATAGGATCGTTGAAAAGGGAGAAATGCTATGTTATAGGAAGATATGCAACAAAGTGAACGGTATAAAACAATTATGAGGCCAACAATCTTAGATGAGAGTTAAATATTGGACTTCTAAGATCCAACATATGAATGTTCAATAGGTGCAAATGTTGAGATAGATGTATGGTCATGTCCCCAAGGAGATGGCTGAGTGGTTGAAGCTTAAGAATAGTCTGGAGATCCTAGGTTCGGGCTAGCCTTTGTGGTCAGGCTTATCCAACAACTATATTAATTTATTGTAACAAGTTGCTCGTTCATTAGTTGAGGTGTGCAAATTAGAGTAGACACCACCAGCATAAAACGATGGATGTGCTATCATACAAGAATGATTCATATGATCAATGTCACATTTGACAGAGGCTGCAAGTAGTACTCATAAAGGATACATCTTTTTGATGATTTATTAGAGAAGAAAAGCCCCATTCCACATGTATGCAAAAAGTAGAGAATCTACCATAAAAACAGAATTCTCTGCGTAGAGTATCTAATCGTCACTAGTGATTGAAAGATCATAAAGTATATGAAAAATAGAATAGTTCCATGAATATTTACAAAAGTTCCATACTACGCGGACCTCCATGTGCACAAGATCATAAAGGATAAAATTAGAGGGTCTGACCACCATGTACTACGCGGACCTCCATGTACACAAGTTCGTGGATGCGATATTTTGATGATTGATATTGCTTAAAGGGAAAGATAATGAACCTAAACTCATACTTCCTTCGTCCCATTTTATGTGATGCGGTTGACTGGGTAGGGAGTTTAAGAAAGAAAGGACTTGTAAAACTTGTGGTCCAAACAAGCCATTAATATTTGTGTGACTATAAATCATCTCATTAAGGATAATGAGAAGTTTAAAGTTAAGTTGTTTCTAAATATAGAAAAGTTTCATTCTTTCACATCACGTAAATTAGGGCCAAGGAGTATGAGATAAGTTGTCTAAAAAATCTACAATTTCTTTGAATCGTTGCTTAGATCATAATAGAACACTATCGAAACAAGAATCTATATAGGTGATACCAACTAGTTAAGATGTGGCTCAGCTGTTATTACTTTATATAAGGTCAAATATTTTGGAGACTATATGAGACTGATATATTAACATAAATGAGGTAAAAGAACCTCTAGTTCAAGCAGGCGACCCAGTTGTATTGCTTCGGGTTCATCTGAATCCAGTACTTTTGACGCGAAAGGTAAATTTATGTATAAAAATTCATTAAAATTGCAACAAATAGTAGGTTTGAACCCATAGTTTGAAAAATATAATGGGTTAATGCTAAAAAAATTAAAGTTGAACCCATAAAACTTAAATTCTAAATTCGCCTTTGAGTTCAAGGTACCCTAATTTGTCTTAGAAGACACAAATTATTTAGTAGCGGAATCACATGGGGCCAAATTGAACAGAATAAATACATAGCTTAGATGATTCATTTAGCCAGCAAGTTTGGTTGGGGCATAGATTGATTGATCGCTCGAGAGCAACACAATTGTTCTTTGGTTTCAAAATTCTTTTTCATGCTAAGAGAATGAATTGAAGTTTATTTTTGTAGTCCTCTTTCAAAGTTTCCTAAAATTGTTATAGATACAGTGATTTAGCAAAATCCAAAGGAGGTAATGACATATCTCCGGTCTGCTTCCTCTTTGATGGTTGTGCTGAAATCTCCAAAGTTACAAGAATAAACTTCTCCTCAGTTTGATCACTGTGTTGTAGTAGTATCCAAGCTTCGCCCTTGGACTCCCAAGTGCAAAGGCTGATTCAGGCAAGAATTTGCAGTCATCGGGAGAAGGGGAAGGGTGTTTCTGTGTGGAGGGTAGGGGTGGAGATACTCCTTTCTGCTATCTGAATTCCTCATGAGAAGGTTATTTCTTCCTTACACCTCTGAACTGTCAATCCTTCACATTCATTTCTTAAAAACTGCATTGGTCCATTCATTTTTCTGTGTCCATTCATTTTGGTAATTTATACGATTTTCTTCGACATGATTATCACAAAAAGCAAAAAAACGAGTTCTGCAACTTTAGTAGTTTTGATGACCTGCGTGGGATTTGCTTCTTTCTGTCGAGTTCCTAGTGTTTCTTGAGTTAAAGTGACTGCCTGGAAATCAATATATAATCCTGCTAATTGATTCCTCCTTCTTAAGTTCATATAAAACTTCTTCTGCCAATACATAAGGATACATGAATGATTTGATGAACGACTTTCCAAGTATATGGCTTCTGATAATAGTGGCCATGGTGGAAGCCAAAAAGGTATGAAGTACATCAATTTGGAAGAAGTACATCAAATTGGAAGAAGTACAGCATGAGTCTTTGATGATGACCAGCCTTGAAGCCCTCATTGCTTTGGTTTGTGGTAAGAGACAACGTGTGATGTGTGAATTAGGTGCACGTTACGGCTTCGAACACTGCCGCAGACATGCCTGGTAGTTAAGTGGAGAAGGTTAGAGGGGAATTTCTTGGTCATCCGGAAAAAAAAATGAGAAGAGAGTCTCTCATGATGACTAGCCTTGAAATTGTATAATTTGTGTTACCTAGAGATTGTAAAAGAAGTTAGTACCTAGTTTTACATCTGAGTAAGGTGGTCAAGTGGTGACGACTAGAATCAACGAAACAGACCCATTTAATCCAAAACTAAAAGATTGAAGTAATCCTGAACAACCCCCCATTTCCCCAAATTCTTACAATGACTCAAGAGGGGACAAAAAAGTATGATTTTCTTCACATGACATATACTTGTCCTGTAGTTCAGTTGAATGTACACTTTGTTCAAGGCATAATTAAGTAAATAAAAGTGTGTCTTCTCTAACATAAGCTTTTAGATGAGATGGTCTCACACTTCAACATGGAAGCAAAGTAGGCAAAGATCTTGGGTACAAGCCTCATTAATGCCTATTATCAAAAAGAATTTCCACGTCCTTGGCTCATTTAAAAAAAAAATCAAGCCCGCACGTGAAGGGGCATGTTTAAGCAATTAAGTACATAAAAGTGTGCTCTCTTTAACAACTTAAGCTTTTAGTTCTTAAAAGAGGTCTTCCCTATTATCACCGAAAGTGATTGGGTATTGTTTAGATTATTTCCGTGCCTTATAAAATGGCTCAAAAGAATAAAAAATCTTGTTTGCACATATAAATAACCTGAAAACTCTACCTTCTAATTCTAATGCTCAGTATTTTCTTCTTGTCAAATTCCGTTTCGCTTTCACTTCAAAGCAGCAACATAGGTCTTTGTTCTCATGGTGAATAATTGTATTTGTGAAGGTGCGGTGAGCCAGCTCCAGAAAGTATCTTTTCAAACTTTTCACTCTTACTGAGTGAAGAACCTATAAAGGAACCAGAGACCCTGGACATGGGCATAATGTTTGGAGATGACAAATTCAAAAGTTTTGAAAACGGCAAAGAGGAAATGGAGGATGCTGATGCTTGGATCCTTTTAGAAGACCAGCTGTATTTTCCTCCTGAAGAAAAAGTCATCGACATTTCAAAACAAATTAGAGATCTGGTGCACATTGAAATCACCATTAATGCTGTCTGTGATCCCAAGTGCAAAGGTTTGTGCCTGAAATGTGGTGCTAATCTTAACGTCAATAGCTGTAGTTGTCATATGCAACAGGTAGAGGAGAAAGGTTATGGTCCTCTTGGAGGTCTGAAGAATCAAATGCAACAAACATGATCTTTAGTCATTCCGACATTTTTTGTGTGTAATATAGTTGTGGTCTTTTAGTAGTTTATCAGCTAAAATGCAAGGTTTTCCCTTTTACTTATTTTTGATGCAAATTTTGCCAACAAAGTTCATCAGGAGTTAAGAAAACCAGAGTGCGAGAAAGATTAAAAAGTGCATGGATATTAAATGTTTGTTGTACTTCTCCCCCGTTCTCTGTCATGATATTGTGGAGTTGATGTAATTGTGGTGGTTTAGGGTAGGTGAATGACTGAATTAACACACAAGGACTTCTTCTACCAGAGTTGTATGTCTGTTTTCTTGAGTAATTCTTTTAACCTGTGAGCTATACCTGGACTGGAGATGCAATCTCCTGTTTCGATCTCATTCGTATAAAAGGTCCATGTAAAAAGGTGCAAATATATATATTGAGATGTATGAATTTTGAAGTTCCAATAGGGGGTAATTAATAATAATAAAAAAGAGAGTTCTAATAGGGAGTGACTGTTAACTAGGGTGGTCAAATCGAAAAATCAAACCAAATTATTTAAAAAGTCCAATATAAACGGTTTGGATTGGTTCGGTATTGAGCAAAGAAAAATGAACTAAATCAACATGTAAATATATTTATCTTCTTATATAACTTTTAAAATTTTATTTAAAAAATATATCTAAAAATATGTTTGATCCTATCATAAGATTTAATATTTATTGTAACTATTATAGTGCGTCTTTTAAATAATGCTTGATTCTAACGTGCATGATCACTTTCTTATTAAGTGTTGTTGAAATATTTTAATCTCTTTACTCACATGTTGAGATCTATTAAATTTTTATCTTTTTCCATTTTGAGATAGTGAGTTACCCGTAATTTTTTTTTAAATAAAAGACATCATATCATGGGTTTTCATATTGATCTTTGTGTTTAGTTATTAAAATTTTAAGCTTGAAGGAAAATTGTTAGGAGGGGGAGGGGGGGGGGGATCATCATGTGTTATGGAAGAAATTTCTCCCATACGGATATTTTTATGTAGATCATATTTTTATCAATTTGTTTGGTTTTTTAATAAACATATTTGATTTTATTTTTTCCTCTACCAGAAGATGAGCCATTTTTTTTTCCGATTTAAATAGAGGTAGTCCTAGATCAAAATATTAGGAATCAAAGCAAAGAAAGTAGCATTGATGGAACGGGGGATCGCACCTTCAGCGAAGAAATAAGGTGACCAGCTGGAAGTTTTTGAAATCCCAACAATATTTTCTATATAAAAAGAATCCGGAAAGCCATCAGGCGGGGAGACCTTTTTTTGGGTTAGTGCGCGCCGACATGCTCAAAATTCCCTTTTGAACTTCTTCCATATTAGGAGAGGTATTAAAATTTTGTTCAAACCTTAGTTAAGAGAGATTCGATTTATATGTTTAATGTGGCAAAAACACTAAAAAGCGACAAAATTGCGAAAATTGGACCAACTGGTTGGTTTAGTGTGGGTCATTTGCACTTTGGTCCCTCTTTTGTGTCGTTCTTTAATTTTTGTCTCTCCAATGAAACTTATACCTATTAGGGCATAAGTTTTTTAACGGATCCGGCACAAATTGTGTTGGATTTTAAAAAAAAATTGTTGTTAAGCTTTGATTTATTTTATGGAAAATCTCAGGGTAAGAATAGTAAATTAGATCAAAGGAGAAAAATGCAGCTATAACATGCTTTTATCTGGCAAGAGTTTATCTGGCAAGAGACACTCAAATTATTAATGTTAGAGGTAAGGCTAATGGCAAAGCGGGTCTGAGAGGTCATGTACTTCGTCCCTCTGTAATCTGTATCATCATTTTTAATGTACTTAAAGTAACGTTCATTATTGTTTTATTAAATTTAGATGCTACAATGTCTAGCTAGCATCAATTGCTGAGCTTTTTACTTAGTAAAGCAAAATACCCTCCGTTTCACAATAATTTTAATTTTTTTTAAATAAGTGATTTTTTAGAATTTTAAGAATATTTTAAACAGTTTCTTTCAACATTGCTCTTATTTAAATAATCAACATTCATTAACTAATTTTTCTTTTACTAGGAATTGATTAGGGGTAAATTAGTAAAAATACTCCTAATTTTCTAGGTGTGAACACTTTCTTAAGGAGTGTGCACAAACTAAAAAAATCACTTATTATAAAATGGAGGGAGTAAAGTATATGATTTTTAGACAAAAGAAAAAGAAAAATCTATCCATATATCTTGAGATTGCTTCCTATTAAGGGTATAGCCAAAGAGGGAAACAATTTGATTGAGACAACACATCTAATTTTATTTTACCTCTTTTTTACTGGGTTATTTTGGTTAATATAAACAGAAGTTCAAAGATAAATTATCCTTCACCCACATATCATTTTACTTACCCAAAGAAAGAAAATGTTGTGTAGCTAAGGAGATATCACTTCCATGTGAATTTATTTTTAAATTGAAATTTTTGGCTCAATTTTATTTCAATTTTGCTAAGAAAGTAACTCATTTTCACCTTGAATTGGTTAAAATATATGAAAATTGACTTTTAAAAGAAGACTGAAGTGATGAAAATACCTCTAAACTTGGCACCGATTATTACTTTATTTCCCAAACTATGTCTAGTATTAAACACTCTTAAGCTTAGCTAAGTGAACTTAAAAACATGCTCGAGTTGCCTTATGTCATAATAAGTGGTTTCAGGATCTTTACGCCCCGTGAGAGCTTAAAAAATATGACACATAAGCAGCCAAATAATAAAAAAAACCAATTTTTTTATATTTCCCTTTATTTTTAATCCCAACCCAACGACCAAAAAGACCCTTTCTTCTCTATTTGAAGTTCCCCCGTTAAAACACACCCTTTGAACTCAAAATTTTTCATCCTATTATAATCTCTCAAGTCTCCATCACTGGATTCTCAGCACTTAAATTTTTTTAAAAGCATAAGCATCTCAGTTAAGCTACTAATTAATTAAGGAAAGAATTTGAAGAGAAAATAGAAAAAAAAAAAAGATACAGTATCAAACCAATAACACAAAAAATACAAAATTTCTGAAATATTTCTGAGGTCGGTAACCAAGATTGATAACGAAAGCAGCTCCAATTGACGCTTCTAATAAATGTGTTTATGAGTATTTAATTATAGTAAAGCTGCCTTTCTCTTCTCAAAACGATGGACCAAAAGAAAACCATCAGAACCCTAATCCACGAACTTGCACCCACCCACACTTAATAAATCCAAGAATCAACTGAATACGACCCATATAACCAGTGTTTATCGAGGTTTCTAGGCTAAAACCCTAAGATTTTCATAAAAATCAAGGGAAGAGGGGTATTGCAATTTGAGAGAGGGACACTTCTAGAGGTTTTTCTCTGGGTGGGGTTTTTCTTTAATCTGGTGGATTATTGGGTCAATTCTTTTAATATATTAGTCTTTTTCCTTTGTTCTTTGCCTTTTAATTTATCTACGCTGAGCACATATCAACTAAAAATTCCAGCTGGATCGTGAGTGATTACACGTTACTCAAGTGTATGAGCTCAGGGGTGTTTTTAAGTTCACCTAATCAAATTTAGGAGTATTTTTAATACTAAATATAGCCCAAAGACCGCGCCAAGTTTGAAGGTGTTTTCACCACTTCGACAACCTTAAAAGAACTACTTAACTTTTTTCTATCTAAATCATCTGATTTTACCATCTTGATATAAATATGCAATCTGCACAAATAGTGTATAGCGAAGTCATTATACTTAACAAGAACTTGCCCTAAATATTTTTGGTGTGTGCCTTTTTTAATAATTTGCAGGAACAACAAATAGTAAAGTCTGAGCCTGAAAAGCAAATAATGTACAAGTAGTTAAAGAGGTGATGTTCTCCATGGCACATTGAATAGTTCAGAAGTTGTGAAACCACTAGAATTTAAATGATAGATTGTACAAGCAGAATGTTCCTAACAACTACTTAACACATCCTTCTTTTCTTTTTGAAAATTTTGGTGCAAGTTGTTTCGAGTTGTGTTTGATGTCTTTTCTTTAATCGATGGTTTGGTATTGTATATTGTTTGCTAGGGATGAGCGGGTCCGGATATCCTAACTTTTTGGAACTACCCGAATCCTACCCAGTAAAAAATCGGTTACTAAATTTACTATCCGGAACCTATCCGGACCTTGCGGTTTCGGGTAGGTTCCAAGGGTACCCGGTAACAATCCGTTGAAATGAACACTTTTACACTGTGTCGTTCCTAAAATTGTTGGACCTGACTTATAGTTCAAAACCATAAGCACAACTGAACATGTTTTCTCATATCAATTATAATGATCCATCTTTGTTTTCTCATATCAATTATAAGCTTAACATAAGTATTTCAGACCCTCCACTAGATTCTAAAATATACAGCAAGTACTATCTGCTAATTAATTGATGAATCTAAAATAAACAACAAGTACACATTTGTTTCCTCGTATCAATTCTAAAATATGAAATTGCATAATCCATATTATTGAATAAATGAATGAAGTTGCAGGTCTCTGCTAAAGTTTAGTACACCGCTTTAGTTTTTTTCGCAATAAATTTTGGAAATTCTCTTTCGGGATTAACAGAGAAGTGAACTGCACAAAATTTCTCTTTCGGAATTAGCACAATATACACATCGAGATTGATACCCTAAAACAACATAAACCCTAAACTTTGTGCAACCATGCATTAGAATTCATATGCAACTGATATTGATTTATCACAATCATTAGAATCCACATGCAACTGATATTGACTGAAAAATTGCATTCAATAACAGAAAATAATATATGGAGAAAACTGAAATCCTATACACAAATCTCAAATAAATAGATAAAATTAAAATTAATTACACAAACCTCAGATAACAAGATAAAAAGCTTCGATTTTCATAGAGTCGAGCTTGATTCAAAACCTTAAATAAAAATAAAATAAAAATCTTCAAATTGAGTCGAGCTTACCGTCATTTCTAGCTTCAATCTTTGATCTTTGATCTTCGATCTTCAATTTCAATCTTTGATCTTCAATTTTCACCGAACTGTGTGTGTGTGAGAGAGAGTTTAGGGCTTTGTAGAGAATGTTAGAATGAGCGCCGCCTTCTAGAGTATATTTAGGGCTTCCTTTTATTAACTAAAAATAATGGAATTTAAAAAGTAAAAATATTTAATATTTCATAGGTTTCGGGTATCGGTTCCGGGTCCGATCGGGTATCTGGGTACCCTGTACCCGTGCTCACCCATATTGTTTGCAGATGCAATAGACTTTGTTTCTAACTTACTAGATCATCCCTTTCACTAAATCATACACATATCTTGAATAAGTTGATTCCTTGCAAAATGTGGCTCATATAGATGAATAATTCCTTCTTTTTTTTGTGCGGAATGCCCCTCAAAGGCATTTGTCTTTAATTTTTTCCGTTCAAATTTAAAATCTTTAATTTTTCCCTTTGCCTAAAAATCTATGAGTTCCAGGTTCAAACCCCTGCTCAGACAAAAATTTAAAAAAATCGCAAGACAAATGTTTTGTAGCAAAATTAGGTTTATTCGGATAAAATTATGCATATTAAGCAGCCAAGCCAGGTAGTGAGGCGAAAGAAAGCATTGATTGCTAGGCACACAAACTTACTAGTATTTCTTCCCCACCAAGATCTTTTCTTCCGACCGGTCTCAGGCCTAGGCCAAAGGTAATTAGGCCTATATCGGCAGAAGTTTGCCTTAAGACCTAATTTTGGGTAAAAGTTTGCCTCATGTCAAACCTCTATCAGATATGCCTAAATAGGCCTAATTTTACCCGAATAGGCTTGTTTTCGCTATAAAATCTCTGCCTTGCGATTTTTTTTGCATAAGCAGGGGTTCGAACATAAAATCTCGAGGTAAACGAGGATCTCTAGTAGATGGAATAACGTTCTCTTTCAAAAGTAGTTTTGTCCCATCTTCTAGAGCTATTCTTCTTATGACCCAACAACGCAATCCAAATGAAAGTAGATCGATTTTTTTTCATTCCTGGGCAAAAATTAAATATTTTAAATTTGATGGACAAAAATTAAAGACCATCCCGAAATAAGGGCATTCACACCCAGCAATACTTTATTTATACTATGTTGGGTCCGCGCTCATGCCCCTCTATTTTGGTTAAAATCTAGGGAAAACTACACTTATACCCTTAAAACAAACTAATTACACGCCTATACTTCTCTTACTTTTCATACCCAAAAATATTAACCCTTAGTACCTCTTGTAGTTTTTGTAGGCATGTCTTTTTTTTCTTCCTTTATTTTTTATTTCTCTACTTTTTTCTTCTTTTCTCCTATTTTCTCTCATTTGTTTTCTTCATTTTTTTTTTTTTCAAATCATAGTATTCTTTATTTTCTTTTTACACAATAATCTATTTTCAGATTTTATTCTATATCCTTTCATTTCTTTGTTTATTATTTTCTTTCTTTTTTAATTCTTTATTTCTCCTTTTCTATTTAATTGTCTCTTTTTTTTCTTTTCCTTTTTATTACTCTACTTCTTTTCCTCTTTTCATTCTTTTATTCTTTTATTCTTTTTCTCATTTTTTCTTCTTTTTTGTTCATTTTTTTTCACACTATATTTTTCACCCTAATCTGATTCAATATTGAATAGAGAAGGGTAGAGAAATATATAATGGTGATATTGATCCAGTTTTTTTGATAGGAATTAAAAAAGGATTGTGAAAAATACAAGTGAAAATAGAGAATGTTGGAAAAAAAAAACAAATCTAGTAAACAAATACTATGATTGGTTGTGGCTCACCCATATTAAAACTTTTCCCAAAGATGTATTTGAGGAGTCGAAACGAAGAAGTTGTGGTGTTGGTGTTGTAGATGGATGAGCCAAGCAAAAGGCTAACGAAAGCATTACTGAAGAACAGTAGGAATCCGAAGCTGGCATGGCAACTCTTGAGACGCACTTTGTCTACTCCCAATCCAACTCCTCTTCCACTCCATTCTATCCATGCCCTTACCCGCATCCTTGTCCGTTCTCATATGCTTCCCGAAATCCACACACTTCACACTTTCCTCCTTTCTCATATCCATTCCCTTCCTTGTCAATACACTCTCATCAAGCTCCTTGCTACCTCCGGTTACATTCAAGACGCCTTTTCTCTCTTCCGCTCTACTCGATCTCTTCACCCACCACCTCCACTTCATCTCTACAATTTCCTTATACACAAATCTTTGAAATTTGATTTCCCCCATTTCATGTCTTGGTTCTATAAAGATATGATTTCCGCTTCTATTTCCCCTGTTACTTATACCTTCAATCTTCTCATCCATGGGCTTTGCCATTCCGATCGTTTGACAGATGCCCGCCAATTGTTTGATGTTATGCCTCACAAAGGGTGTCACCCCAATGAGTTCACTTTCGGGATATTGATTCGCGGGTATTGCAAATTCGGGCTTCCTTTACAAGGTTTGAAACTTCTGGATAAGATGAAGAGGATGGGTGTTTGTCCTAATGTGATAATATACAATACTTTGATTGCTAGTTTTTGCAAGAAAGGTGACGTTGAGGTGGCCGAGAGGCTGGTGGAGAGGATGAGGGAGGACGGACTTGTTCCTGATGTGGTTACCTTTAATTCTAGGATTTCAGCTCTTTGCAACTCGGGGAAGATTCTTGATGCTTCGAGAATTTTCAGAGATATGCAAATAGATGAGGTATTCGGCTTGCCAAGGCCTAATGTGGTAACTTTCCATTTGATGTTGCAGGGGTTTGGTGAGAAAGGGATGCTGGAAGAAGCAAGGACACTGACTGAATCTATGAAGAAAGATGGTATTTTCTTCAATGTGCAGAGCTACAATATCTGGTTATGTGGTCTGGTTAGGAATGGAAAACTGTTGGAGTCTCAAACAGTTCTGAAAGAGATGTCGGAAAATGGAGTACAGCCCACGATATATTCATATAACATTGTGCTGGATGGCCTCTGCAAGAATGGGATGCTTGGTGATGCGAAAACGTTGATGAGCTTAATGATAAATGATAGTATATTTCCAGATACAGTTACTTATAGCACTCTACTCCATGGCTACTGCACAAAAGGTAAAGTGACTGAGGCAAAGAATGTTCTGCATGAGATGATGAAGAGAGGCTGTATTCCGAATAAATACACTTGTAATATTCTACTTCATAGCATGTGGAAAGAAGGGAAAATATCAGAGGCACAGCAGTTACTGCAGAAGATGAATGAGAGAGGTTGTGGCCTGGATACTGTCAGCTGCAACATCGTGATTCATGGTCTTTGCCGAACTGGAGAGGTGGACAAAGCTGTTGAAATTGTGAGTGAAATGTGGAGTCATGGAAGTGCTGCGCTTGGTGATCTTGGAAATTCGTTTATGAGCTTGGTGAATGAAGACGATCATGGGAGGAAATGCCTGCCCGACTTGATCACCTATTCAACCATTATTAACAATTTATTCAGAGAAGGGAAGCTTGATGAAGCTAAGAAGAAGTTTGTTGAGATGATGGGAAAGAAGTTGTACCCTGATTCAATTATTTATAATACTATTTTACATCATTTGTGTAAAAGAGGAAAGGTATCATCTGCATTTCAAGTTCTAAAGGACATGGAGAAGAAAGGTTGTAAAAAGAGCTTACGAACTTATAATTCCTTGATACTCGGATTGGGGAATAAAAATCAAATATTCGAAATGTGTGGCCTGATGGATGAAATGAGAGAAAAAGGAGTTTCTCCTAATGTTTACACATACAATATCATGATTAGCTGTTTATGCAAATCTGGGAGAAGTGAAGAAGCGATCTCTCTTTTGAATGAAATGTTACAGAAAGGAATAATTCCTAATATGCATACCTTTGAGTTGCTTATTAAATCATATTGCAGGACTGGTGAGTTCAGACCAGCTCAAGAGGTATTTGATATAGCCTCGAGTATATGTGGTCACAACGAAGCGCTCTACGCACTGATGTTCAATGAATTTCTTGCTGGAGGTGAAATCTTGGAAGCTAAGCAATTTCTGGATACTGCACTAGATAAACGCTTTGATCTAGGAAGCTTCCTTTACAAAGATCTTATAGACAACCTGTGTAAGGTGGAGAATTTAGAAGGTGCTCATGATATTCTCACCAAGATGATGCACATAGGATATGGGTTTGATCCTGCATCCTTCATGCCAGTTATTGATGGTTTACATAAATTGGGACATAAGCATGAGGCAGATGAACTTGCGGAGAGAATGCTAGAGATGGTATCAGAAGGTAAGGTGGGTAACAAAGCTTACCAAAACTACAGAGAGTTAAATCATACAAAGCGAAGTAAATATGGCGGAGATGGTTGGCAGGCAATTGTTCACAGGTAATGAGTTTAAATTCATCTTCTTTATCTTATTTTTCCATTGGTGGTCCTCTATTATTTGAGAAACTTAGTTGTTTCTACCTCAAAAAGTGAATACATTGCGTTTGCTAGTTTGCTGCTTTTACCTGTGATATCAAAAGTGAATAATGCAGAAAGCACCAAAGTCTGTTGGAGCTTTAAGCGCAAAGAAGAACTAAAGTGGGCTTTAATGTAGAAAACCGCTGATGAAAAAAGATTAAAAAAAATATGTAATGCAACAAAACATAACTATAAACACAAAAAATAACTATTTGGAGAAAATAATTAGAATAACTATAATTAAGTAGAATATATGAAGAAAAATCATATCAATCAAGTTTAAAAACCATCTTAAATTTAATCCTCAAGGGTGGCTTAGTTGGTTGAGCATGGGACCTCTATAATGGAGGTCTCAGGTTCGAAACCCCTGGCTACGACATCAAGGGATTTGCCTTCTGGGTCGAGCTCATGGCATGGGGCTTGCCTCGTGCGGGTTATCCCTCCTGTGTGGTTTGCGGGCTATTGCACAGGAGCGGGGTTTACCTTGTGCGCACCTGAAGGGTAGCAACTGCGTTTTCCCTTGTCATTAAAAAGAACCATCTTAAATTTTTTATTTAGATGAAAAGATGCAGTTTTATGTTTTTTTAAGCTAATTTCTTATGCTAAAATTTGAATTTCTTATTCATAATCACTAAAAACATTTTTAACTCTTTAACAATTAATGTAGCAACTTACCAACTAGATTTATTGTCTATCATTGCCCTCTTAAAGATTCAGCCAACGGGACCAATGGGAGATGAGGTGCACACCTTAGTACCTACTTTAACTGGATTTCAGAGCTTAAGCGCGCTTCAAATGAACCTTTAGCAACATTGTTTATTTTAAAGTGATTAGGTTGTAGAACTTCTGGATCTATGAGAAATCGTGTCATATGTCAATGCATTTAAAGGAAAAAGTGCTGAACTTCTGGTTAATAGGATCATGAGTATGAGTCATCCCTACCTGTTTAATCTAAACTTGGTAAGGTCAAGCCAACATAATTTGGATTCTCTCATTCTCATGGCTCATTTTTTCCCTTCTATCTTTTGTCCTTTTCCATTACTTTTCTGATGAAGTGATAGTTTACTGATTATGGAGAAGCCCTGGTATACAAGCGGTGTACAAAAGGTGGAGAACGTACTAAAAGATACGATTCTCTAAGAATCTTATCTTTTCCATTATTACGTGATACCTTGACTAAATTGCCTGTTGATAGATTATTCTTTTATATTTCTGTTTGTTTCATGAAATTTCTTCATAATGTTTCATGACATCTCCTAACTGCCTATCCTGTTTTGACAGAGATGACGGAAGTGCAGCAGCCTTGAAAAATTTGAAGCGGGTGCAGCGAGGGTGGGGTCAAGGAAGTGTATCGAGTCTTCAAACTCCCAAAAATGATATTCTGGATGACTAAGAAGCTAGTAATTGGATGTTCCTTTCTTCATGATCGTGGACTGCGAGTTCAGGGGAATTGGTAGCAAATCATGGTCCCCTTTAAAACTTAAATTATGTGTTAAAGGAAGCATATCTATTTTCAAAGTCATAAATGATTATTGGGGCTGACATGGATGCAAGCAAATGGAGCGCTGTGCCAATACAGGACAATATTGCAGTTTATAAAGGTTGTCATTGTCACTTTTTTCCACTGCTCCATTCTCTGATCTGGCCTTAATATAATATTTTGGACCTATGTTAGTTTCATTCTTCTTTTTTCTTTTTTCCTTCCTTACATCAACTAAAGAGCTAGAGATTGGTTTGATAAAAATGCATACATGAAAATTTTAATATTTGAGTTTTTTCACCAGCTAGCTAATATATTTGCTACTTGATGAAAGGCCTCAAATATTAGCCCTTCACCAGGTAGCTAATTTTAATGTGTGCGCTCTTCAATTTTGACCGGCCAATTTATTTTGAGAAGCACTAAAAACGTCACTCCCAATTAACTTCTTACACAGATTTTCTCCTGTACATATTTCATTTTTTTCAATATTCTTTTTGATCCCTTTGTCCTACACAGCACCATCAACATTCATTTTCATACTCCCCTCCCTCTCACTGTGCCACTTCATTCACATGATCCTTTTTTTAGAACAGCTGAAGGAACTGCAGTAGCTGAAACCTCCAAATCGGGTCTATAAGGCTGAGCTCACATTAATTGTGGAACATTGCTCTCTTGATGACTGGGCCATCGTGCTTGCGCTAGTCCATTGTAAGTTTTATCTTACTGCCTCCATAATCACGAATATGAACAAAGTATCGTCAATTTTCACTGTTTGAAGACTATTTTTGAAGAAAAAAGAATGATCAGGTGGTGGTTTAATGTCTCGATTGTCTCATCTATGCTTCCTTGTCCTGATAGACCACCTAACAGTGTCAAATAACAAGTTTAGTGCACATGGTTTTCAAAATTTAGATGAAGATTATATTGTTTTCGAATATCAGATTTCTAAATTTTGGAAACCGTATGATCTTCATTTAAATTTAGACTTCGACTAGCTATGGAAAAGCTGAATTGTTTCAAGGAAATGTAACTACTTAACAATTCCTAAAACGTTGTAATTTTATTTAGATTTTTGCTGAACTGTTGTCCAATAGTTGAGGGAATCACCGTCTCGCAAAAGGTATTTGTATACATTTTGGAAGTGGTTGGAAGCCTAGCTTCTCTTTGTGCCTTATATCAATGTTACCATAAAATAGTATTTCATTTCTGAACGGACATTGGAAAGTTATCTTCATTGTACGTTTTTTATTCTCAAACTACATTTTCATTTCACTCAAACTGGAACAGGAGAATTGATGATCGTTCTTACAGAAAATTTATTACTTATGATGCAATGTTGGAAGCATAGGGAACCAGCTGCAATGAGTGACTATGGGAACTTATCATGTCTACCACTGGAGAACCTAGGGAAGAACCAGAGAACCCAGACATGGGTGTACTTTTTGGGAGGAAAAATCAGCAGTGTTGGAGCTAATTTAACATCGTCTCATTGGGGACACTGTTTCATTTTATGTATCATCACAAAAGTACTAATTTAACATCCTGCCCTAGTGTTGTATCCAGTTAATACTTTCTCTTTGAGTTTCATTATATGTTTGATTTGGTCTGTCTAGTGATTGACTTTGATAATATTGACCAATTTGTTCATATCATCATTAACTGAAAAGAAATTAGCAAAAAGAATTGTTTGCATCCCCTTGCTTTTCATGAAAGTATGTATGTCCTAGAGACAATCATTAGGGACAAATGTACTTGAATACATTCGTATTATTAATAAGATTAATATTTATGGCATTTGCGATTATTGAATTATTATTTGATTGTTTGTAATTATTCATTAATGTGTATCCATTGAGCTTACGTTGTCATTAATAGAGTGAGATATTGATGATAGAGCGTAACTCTAAAACAGTCTTGACTAATGATCATCGAGAATGAGATATCGATGATATGTTATAAGTCGACATGTGGTCTGCATCACATTCTTAGAGAATGTAGTATGTCTCACTTGCTACTAGTAATGATTACTAATGATGGACATATGCATATTTTTGAAAAGTATTGGTATACCCTGCTGATAAACTATTTGTTATACATGTCTAAAGTGTTATCAGCGTGTGAGATACACCCCTTATTTACAGAGTAATGTACTTTGACCCTGTCCTAAGGTGTTAAGCTCCTTATAGGATAAGATACGGCTTGTGTTGAGTGCATTATGATGTAAATTAAGGTGGTAGTTGAGCCAAGAATAAGATTCATTCCTCGACTGGATATTCGAGAGAGCACTCAACTTCTCAGTGATATTAGGCCGACCAAGTCATTGGCCAATGTAAGAGACAATTTAGAATATGATATAGTTGTCGACTAATATAGATGAGATAAAGTGATCAATCCATTTAGATAAACACATGACAAATTCTAAGCTTGATCGAGTGTGTCGCGAATGAAAGAAATATATCATCTCACATAAAGGTTATGTTTGCTGGATTCATGTAAACGTACTTTATATATTGAGTTCGTCGTACAGCGCAATCTAGGAGTTCCATATGGACCTTAATTGGATTAATGTCGATATATGAAGGCCTATAGGGTCATACTATGTCGATTGTCTTTTCGGTCTAAGGGTGTATTGAGAAAATAATTAAATATTCAATTTGGGATCGAGATATTTAAATTGATAATAATAACTATGGGATAATTTCTATTAGATGGAAATTATTTAATTAAATTAAAATTAGATTTTGGATTTAATGTGCTGAATATATATATTAAATAATAACGGGAAACATAATTTTATGTAAGGCGCCGCGACGCATGCTAGGTTAGCCACAAGGCCGACTGACAAAGTGGGCCCAATGATCGCCCATCAAGACCTTAATTTTTGGCCAGTCTTGGAGCCCAACCCTAATCAGACTTTGCCCTAATTTCAACTATAAATACATCACTCCCATTGTTAATTAACATACTAATTCTCATAAACAAATTCTAGACTTCTAGGATAAAACTCTCTCAAACCTCTGTCAAGATTTCCTGGCTTTCTTGACAGAGGAATACACCATAACATAGTGTTTGCAGTCGAAGGGACAATCACGTGTAATCCCTAAGTTAAGACTCCAGATTTTATAACCTGTAAGTGTTCTAGTTTTATGTTACATGTTTTGATTGTCATATAATCATACCAGAAGAATTTGTTAGGGTAAGTAAGAATAAAATTTTAAACTTTCGTTGTGCCTTACTTATGCGTTTTGAACCCAATAAAACCTACAATGGTATCAGAGCTCAGGCTGGTTCAATGGTTATATAACAATTGAATAACATAATAATATGGGTTAAACATAAAATTGGATTAAAATAAGGCTTCTTGAAATCCTACATATCTTGACCGAATGTTAACCTTTTGTTATCACCCTAAATTATCACCTACGCTAAATACAGGAAGTTATTCCTGTCTAACTCGGACTAAGCCAAATGCAGATAACCGGTTCATTGCGAACATGGTGCACGATGAAGAACGAGTATGAATGGATGATGGTCGATATGTGCATTATTGATAATGGTGGGTGAGGATAAATGATCTGTGATTTGATCCCTAAATTGGATTTAGAGCTCGAACGATTTTAGAAAATCAACACAGAAACGTTTTGTCAGGACGTCGTCGCCGCGACCCTATGGTAGGGCGCCGCGGCGCGTGCTAGGGTTTCAAGGCGGCGCCGCGGCTACATGGTGAAATGTCGCGACCCTAATGCTTCATTTTTTTAATTCCGGACTTTTTGGACATTAGGCGTCGCGGCCCCATGGTGGAGCGTCGCGACCCTAATGCAAGCCGAATGTTTCTGCTTTGCAAGCGCCGCGGCTCCATGGTGGAGCGTCGCGACGCTAATGCATTGCAGAAGCAGAATTTCGGCTTCTGCCTCACTGGGGCCACGACTCTAATGATTAGCGCCGCGACCCCATCGATCTAATTTTTTTTTTCCAGAATGTTTAACCCGTGATTATTATTATACACTATATTTATAAGTATATTGTTTATGTGCTAAATGATTGTCATTTAGATTACTAGAATAGTGTCCGCAAATAATTATCTCGGTAGGCGGCGCCCAGTATTTGTTAAACCGCTTAATATCATGCTTGGGCAGGTGATACCCAATAAGTGCTTAATAGACTTTGCATGATAATTAAGATGTTATATTTGATATAGCATACTAGAGTTGATCTTGGTTAAAACCCTGAATTAAAATATTCCCTAAAATTTTAATACAAGTCTCATTTAAAATGAACGCGTCGTCCGTTATAATTGATTGTAGTGCAAAATCTTTTTCAGCGAGATGAGTATTTATGCCACAACATTTGCTCTAAGTCTACGAGGACTCAGATTCTTTCATAGATGCATGTTAAATGTAGAAGTGTGTGATAAATCTTCATGAGTATTTACACTAGATTGTTTGCTCTATAGGGCAAAACTCACTTAGATACATAATTGCAGTCGCATAACGGGGTTGACTTGCTAGGCTGTCTTGGCGCCACAGTGTCGGACAAGTCGAGGGACGCAGATCTATTGTTTAGAACATTCGGTCAAATAAGAGTTACAAATTGTTTGTAATTAGTTTGGAGACCTACCGTGTTATGCTATTGAAGTTAGCAACCACAACAAACGCGGAGATAGCATGAACCTGGATCTTGGCTCATTATGACTATATTTGATATGAGTCCATATTCTTCCATGTGGTCGAAGGGTATGTTAAAATAGTGAGAGCTAATTAAACTAAAGGCCATGTTAATTAGTTAACGAATGTGTTCAATAGAAATTATATTAGAGTTTAATTTCAATTCTATTTGTTTTTTCAGTCGTATAAAATGTCGAATCTATCACTGAAAATGTTGGTCGAGACAAACAACTTGATCGGATCAAATTACCCTGTCTGGTTAAGAAATCTGCGATTGGTGTTAAGACTAGAAAGAATTGAGTATGTGTTAGACACAGTGTTCCCCACAGTCCCTGCTGAAGATTCTGCTGAGTATGCCTTGTTTGACAATGTGGCTTATCAAAAATATCTAGACAATGCTACCTCAGCACAATGTGTAATGTTATCCTCTATGACTGTGGAGTTACAGAGGCAACATAAAAACATGGGCCCCAACGAAATGCTAGAACACTTGAAGAGTCTCTATGACTCACAGTCTCAAACAATGGAGTATGAACTGTTGAGAGACCTTTTCAAGTGTAAGCTAAACGATGGGGGTCAAGTGTCAGCGCATGTTCTGAAGATGATTGGGCTGATAGAAAGGTTTGCTTCGATTAGAACGAAGCTGCCTATAAATGTCTCTGTCAACCTGATCCTGAATTCACTTCCTGGTTCATTTGAGAATTTCATTGTGAACTTCAATATGAATGGGACCAAGGCAAGTCTTCCAGAGCTTCACAACATGTTAAAGACCTTTGAATCATCTACCTCTAAAGGTAAAATCGTGCTCATGGTGGGCTCTTCTAACAAGTTCAAACCCAAGGGTAAGAACATATAGAAGAAGAAGAGTAAGATAGTTGTTGCACCTACAGTTATGAAACCTAGAAGAGGTGTTCAGAAGAAGGCAAATGTAGCTTTGGATGTGCGCCTCAACTGCAAGAACAAGAGGCACTGGAAGAAGGACTGCACAACTCCAGGAGGAGGCAAAACACTAGGTGCTCCTGGCTCTACTGGACAAGGTATGTTTGTCATTGAAATAATTATGTCTATAAGTAACTCTCACTGCTGGGTATTAGATACCGCTTGTGGCTCACACATTTGTAATAATGTGCAGGGTTTGATTGACAACAGAAAGGTTGGACCTTAGGAGGTAGACCTGCGCGTTGGAAATGGAGCACGAGTGGATGCTGAACGCGTGGAAACTTATAGACTAGATTTACCTTCAGACTTTTGTTTAGACTAAATAATTGTTATTTTGTTCCCTTATTGACGAGGAATATTATTTCTATCCCAGTGTTAGACATTGAGGGATTTTCCTCATTTATTACCAATGACAATTATGTACTGTCTTTTAATGGTTTTATTTGTGGAAATGCTCCGCTTATGAATGGTTTGCATGTTCTAAACTGTAGTCATAAAATTTTTAATGTGCAAAACAAACGAGCTAAGATAAGTAATCCAAGAAACCCCACCTACTTATGGCACTGTATACTTGGTCACATCAATGAATCAAGGATAACAAGATTAAGAAAGTTAGACTATCTGGAACCATTTGACTTGGAATTATATGGTAACTGTGAATCTTGCTTGAGAGGAAAGATGACCAACAAGCCACTTTTTGGGAAAGGGGTGTGAGCCAAAAAGGTACTTGAATTGGTCCATACTGATGTATGTGGGCCATTTTCAACCCAAGCTAAGGGAGACTTTCCTTACTTCATCACTTTTATAGACGATTTCACAAGGTTTGGGCATGTGTATCTTATGAAACACAAGTCTGAAGCCTTTGAGAAATTCAAGGAGTACAAGTCAGAAGTAGAGAAGCAACTTGAAACAAGTATCAAGACCCTTCGATCAGATTGAGGAGGTGAATACTTAAGTAAAGAATTTCTGGATCACTTGAAGCTTCATGGAGTCCAATCACAATGGGCACCTCCTGGAACGCCACAGATGAATGGTGTTGCTGAAAGGAGAAATCGAACCCTATTAGATATGGTTAGATCCATGATGAGTTTCTCAGCTCTGCCAACATACCTTTAGGGATATGCATTGCAAAACTCAATTTATATTCTGAACAGAGTTCCTTCAAAGTCAGTAGAGAAAACTCCATATGAGATATGGAATGGCAAGAAGCCAGCACTTAAACACATGCGACCCTGGGGGTGCCCTGCATATGTAAAGAAGATGCTTACTGACAAGTTGGAGTCTAAAAGTGAGAAATATTATTTTGTTGGGGTATCTAAAGGAAACTAAGGGATACTATTTCTATCTTCCTGGAGAACATAAGGTCATTGTTTCCAAAAATGCAACTTTCCTTAAAGAAGACTGTCTACAAGGAACGGAGCTGCAATAAGATAGAACTTGAAGAAATTCAAGAACCACAAGATAACACAGAAGTTGAACCATTGTCAAAAGACCTAGACAAGGATTCAATGGGAGTATTTGGTGAAGATTGGGTACTTAGAGTACGCCTTTCAGCTAGTGGGAGTGCTATGAGAGATAGTGCAGAAATGCAAGGCTCTCAAACACAACCAATGAAAGATGATACAATGGTTGTACATCATTTCATTTAGAAAATACATGAAAATGACATTCCTGAAAGCTCTCAAGGTGATGGATTGTCCAGCACACAAAGACCTTCTCACAATCAGAATGCAACAAATACTGAAACGCAGAATAATCAACTCCGTAGGACCACTAGGACTCATCGTCCGCTTGAAAGACTTAATCTCCTTGTAGAAACACACAATGAGATAGATATTCCTGATGATGATGAACCTACAACCTACAACGAAGCTATGTTAGACATTGATTCGCAGAGATGGAAAGACGCCATGAAATATGAGATGGACTCGATGTACATCAATCAAGTTTGGAACTTAGTTGATTTGCCAACAGGAGTTAGACCCACAGGATGTAAATGGATCTTCAAGAAGAAAATTGATGCATATGGCAAGATACAGACTTATAAGGCAAGATTGGTGGCTAAAGGTTATAATCAACGGCATGGGATCGATTATGATGAAACCTTTTCACCTGTTGCGAAAATTAAGTCTATTCGAATTTTGCTTGCAATAGTCGCATACTATGATTATGACATTTGGCAAATGAATGTTAAAACTGCTTTCCTCAATGGTAACCTAATTGAGGAGGTGTTTATGATACAACCTGAGAGTTTTACATCCAAGACTAAGCCCAAAGTAGTATGCAAGTTGCAAAAGTCTATTTATGGACTTAAGCAAGCCTCAAGAAGTTAGAATATTTGCTTTGACAAAGCAGTCAAATCATTTGACTTTGTTAGAAGCAAAAAAGATCCATGCGTTTATAGTAAGCGCAAGTAAGAGCGTATTGTCTTCATTGTTATATATGTAGATGACATATTAATAATGGGAGATAATAAGACTCTCATGCAATCAGTAAATGAATGGTTATCCAGCACCTTCATAATGAAGGACTTAGGTGAAGCCTGCTACATTCTTGGAATTAGGATCTATAGAGATAAACCCAATAGATTGTTGGGGCTGTGACAGTCCACATACATAGACAAAGTTCTAAGACGTTTCTCTATGGAAAACTCCAAGAAGGGAAGTCTTCCTATGGGTCAAGGGATCAAGTTATCAAAGAAGGATAGTCCTTCTACTGTTGCAGAACTTGAACGCATGAAAAGAATCTCATATGCTTCAGCTATAGGATCTATCATGTATGCCATGACTGCATGCGAGGCGGATGTGGCCTATGCACTTAGTATGACTTGCAAATTCCAGCAGAATCCTGGGGAAGAACACTGGAAAGCAGTCAAGAGTATTCTTAAGTATCTTAGACGAACTAAATAATATTTCTTAGTCTATGGTGGACAAGAGAAGCTAGTGTGTACTGGGTACATTGATGCTAGCGTCCAGACAGATCTTGATGACTTCAAATCTTAATCTGGATATGCCTTCATTTTCAATAGCGGAATAGTGAGTTAAAGCAAGCTACAACTGTTGATTCGACAATAGAAGCCAAGTACATTGTTGGATCGGAAGCTGGTAAAGAAGCTGTCGCGATATCTGAGTTCCTGAAGGAACTAGGGGTTGTTTCAAGTGCCACTTGTCTAATAACAATTTATTGTGACAACACTGGTGTGATTGCGCAAGCTAAGGAACCAAGATCAACAAACAGAAACAAGCATGTACCGAGGAAATACCACATACTTAGGGAGATGATGGAAACTGAAGAAATAAGATTAGACTATGTTCCCACATATGACAATCTAACTGATCCGTTTACTAAACCATTAAGCTTAGTTAAGCATAATGGTCATTTTGAAAACATGGGTATTAGATACATCAGAGATTGGCTCTTGGCCAAGTGGGAGATTGAAAGTATGTATGTCCTAGAGACAATCATTATTAGGGATAAATGTACTTGAACACATTCGTATTATTAATAAGATTAATATTTATGGAATTTGTGATTATTGAATTATTATTTGATTGTTTGTAATTATTCATTAATGTGCATCCATTGAGTTTACGTTGTCATTAATAGAGTGAGATATTGATGATAGAGCGTAACTCTAAAATAGCCTCGAATAATGATCATCGAGAATGGGATATCGATGATATGTTATAAGTTGACATGTGGTCTGCATCACATTCTTAGAGAATGTAGTATGTCTCACCTGCTACTAGTAATGGTTACTAATGATGGACACATGAATACTTTTGAAAAGTATTGGTATACCCTGCTGATAAACTATTTGTTATACATGTCTAAAGTGTTATCAGCGTGTGGGAGATGAAAGTACTTTGACTTGAGGTCAATACGCACCTTATTTACAGAGTAATGTACTTTGACCCCGTCCTAAGCTTAAACTCCTTCTAGGATAAGATACGGCTTGCGTTGGGTGTATTATGATGTAAATTAAGGTGGTAGTTGAGCTAAGAATAAGATTCATTCCTCGATTGGATATTCGAGAGAGCACTCAACTTCTCAGTGATATTAGGTCGACCAAGTCATTGGCCAATGCTAGAGACATATTTAGAATATGATCTAGTTGTCGACTAATATAGATGAGATAAAGTGATTAAGCCATTTGGATAGACACATGACAAATCCTAAGCTTGATCGAGTGTGTCGCGAATAAAAGAAATTTATCATCTCACATAAAAGTTATGTTTGCTTGATTCATGTAAACGCACTTCATATATTGAGTTCGTCGTACGGCGCAGTCTAGGCGTATGGACCTTAATTGGATTAGTGTCGATATATGAAGGCCTATAGGGTCACACTATGTCGATTGTCTTTTCGGTCTAAGGGTGTATTGAGAAAGTATTAAATATTCGATTTGGGATCGAGATATTTAAATTGATAATAATAACTATGGGATAATTTCTATTAGATGAAAATTATTTAATTAAATCAAAATTAGATTTTAGATTTAATGTGCTGAATATATATATTAAATGAAAATGGGAAATGAAATTTTACGTATAGCCAAGGCCGACTGACAATGGGCCCACTGATCAAGCCACTTGCACCTCAATTTTTAGGCCAGGCTTGGAGCCCAACCCTAATCAGACTTTGCCCTAATTTCAATTATAAATACAACACTCCCCATTGTTAATTAACATACTAATTCTCATAAACAAATTCTAGACTTCTAGGATAAAACTTTCTTAAACCTCTGCCAAGATTTCCTGGCTTTCTTGACAGAGGAATACACCTAAACCTCCAATTGTTGTTAATGCAATATTCAAAAGGTGGTCTGGAACCTGTGTAGTTGAGTAGACTATTTGCTATAGGTTTTTGTAATGATAGAGGAAGCATGTATAATCTCTTAAAGACTATTTAGATAATCGATGCCTCTGTGTTCTTATCTTGACATTTAACACTAGCTCATAGATATGATAAGTTGTTAAGGGCAGTTTGTTTTTGTTTGATGTAAGTGTTGGCTTGTGGGGTGCATACTTTACTTGAATGTGCTAAATAAGCTTCTACTATGTCACCAGTCTCTGTTAGGATAAGAAATGATCTAAAGTGGGTTATGTTTGGTTTAGTTAGGCTATTTTGCCAAAACTAGTCAAGGTTGTATCATATCCTACCTTCCTAGAACCTGACTGCACATCCCTCCTCCCCTTTGCATGCTCCCATTGGCTTATAAGTGAAATTACAGGTATTAGAATAAGTGATACTCCATGATTGCATATGTCTTGTCATGTCTACCACTATAGGATGCCTATCTTCTTTTCTTTGTATGAGTCTAGTAGATCATATGGAGTTAGCTTAGCTTTGTTCTTACCAAATGAGTCCAGATCATATATATTGAAGAGATAAATGCATGATTAGCTCCATAGTTAGATGTCCTTTTTTTTTGTTTTGCCACCCACCTATTTCAGCTTTAATTATCACTAATGAAGATTAGTTTATCACAAATAGATACTTCACAAGTGTTTAGTATATACATATGTTTGCATGTGCTTGCTCATGTCTAGATAACTTGCTTTTCTTGCTTCTATTTGGTTTGGTTGCCTAATATAGTATGGTTAAAATCTCATTCAAGGTACGTTAGCAGTGAACTATGATTTTTTCTGGGATGAATTTGGTTAGTAAATAGGGATATATAGCTATGACTAAGCCTCTTCTTTAAATTTCTTTCTTGTGTGCTTGTCTTAAAGGAAAATTCTAGGGTATATCTCTGATATACAATTTCTATATAGTCCCAAATATGTTAATATATCTAGCATATGAAGTATGCATATCTGTATATCACCCATTGCTCTCATACACATGATATGTCTGGGCTTGACCCATTTCTGTGTCTATATGTTCTTTTTCATACCGCTATGTATTTGGGCTTGGCCCACTGCTCACATCTTCCCTTTTCTATGTACCGACTAATTGTTTGAGCCCATCTTGTCTATCTTGTTTTATTTATTCTATGTTATAGATTGATTAGTTTAATTAGTCTTTAATCGCATAAGATAATTATAGATACTTTCTAACTTGCACCTTTGTTTTCCCCTCGCTTGTTTTCCTCTGCATCACCACGAGATGAGCCCCAAGCATATCACTTCTATTCAGACGAGTCATGCATCTCATACTATTTGCGTGAAGGCCCAACTATCGTTAAAAATAGCCAACTGGTGGGCTTAGGTAGGCCCACCAGCCTAAACTCAACCTATTTCAAATTCATATTTGTATTATATATATATATATATACATATATCATTATTGTAGCAAACATACTTATGATAATATTGGAACTTATTTATGGTTGGGATCTAGGATAGGCAAACGATGAGTATATCGTTTAGTGATCGCCTAAGTAATTTTGAGTGTTGTTTAAACCTAAAAGACGGGAATAAAAGGACTGCTTGATTAAAATAATGAGCTGTTTTGGTTACTTAAAATCAGAAAATGGAAAACTAATTTTTTGACTAAGTTTCGAACTGATTTGGACTCAAAATGATTTAGACTTTAGGTTTTAAACTCTGAATTTGAAATTAACTGATATCAAGAGGACCCAGAATTGGGCCTGAGTGATTTTAGAACAAAAAATAGGATGTTAAACCAAATTTGGATCCGGAGATAAGTATATTTTTAAGTCATAGTATGGGCTGAGCCCAATAGGATAAATGATTTGGACAAATAAAAGTCTATCTTGGACTTGAGTAAAATTAAGGATTTTGGAGTATACATATGGTTGACTTGGGAGATATAGCATGCTAAGAACAAAAGAAAACCATTCGTTATCCCTTTTCAAAAACTCATACTTTTTTTAAATGGAATTATATCACTTTTGAAACTTGAAAAGATTTTGGATAAAAGATACAAATGTAAAATAATCAAAATAGTTGGGCTAAACGTGGAGTTCTACTCAAATTCACATTTGAGTGTTCTTAGTTTAAAAACTAAATTGATTAAACATTTTGTGCATACTACGTTTTTGTGGAGGATTTTAACTCTTTGTTTAAATACAACCTTGAGTTTTTTTAATACATGAAATGGCAAATTCTTTTGCGGATTTTAAACCTTAAGCAATTTTATCATTTTTGAAAGCATGCTCTAGAGTCCGTAGGTCAACCGTGTTCTACGGATCCTTAAAACCGAGTTGCTAACACCTTCCCCGGGGATCATCAGAACCCTTACCTTGACTCTGGTTTAGATAGGATTCTTCAAATGAATTTGAATAAACCCTTTCACACTTGTTTTCCTAATTTATCGATAAATTAGGTGGCGACTCTAAAACATATTATCCAATTTAAAGCACCATAAAAACTCTTAGTAGTTCTTTATACGTTCACCCTTGTAAAAAGTAAACCGTAACATACATGTCAAACTTAAACTTAGCATGGGGTTGATCTAAGCATGTGTCAGTCAAACCATACATCAAATACCTCATGACATACAACATCAGATTCAAGACCTTATTTTTTAAATAGATGCTCAACTAAGTGGCCTAGTCTAAAAAATATTCAGTATGAGTACGTAACAGGAGGGACTTGCACTCAAATGACACATAAGCATGACATAGTATTTTAGTACTTATACTCGGTTAAACTCAGATCAGGGTATGGATAAACTACTCACCAGACCTCAAATCCACATGAATTAAGACATGGCCTGGCTATGACCTATTATTACTAAAATAGGAGACTCAAGAACATGAAATATGATTCACATAGGCAAGACAAAATCTCAACAGGCATACAGGGCTATTCATTTTTAAAATACTAATCAGAATATCCTAAGATTGGCATGGATGTACTCGTATAAGCTTCAGAGAGGCTTAATATGCATTAACTTGGGCTACAATGCAAACAAGATCACATAACAGAACTTAGGTCTACATGAATGAAACCATCACATAATTATACATGAAACAAAGTAAATGCAAACAAGGCTCAATGTAGTATACAAATGGCCACTTAGCTAAAACCACAACTAGATACCATAAGGATGGACAGTCTCATCATGTCAACATTTCATGGTTCAAAGTAAGCACAACATGGGTTATGAACTTAAACAGAAATACTAAATAAATGCTCACAGGCCAACAAGATTCATGTAAAAAACTAGACCAACCTCTAAAGACCATGTAAAGACCTAACTCGATCTTA
This sequence comes from Anisodus acutangulus, assembly GCA_029783415.1. NCBI lineage: Eukaryota > Viridiplantae > Streptophyta > Magnoliopsida > Solanales > Solanaceae > Anisodus > Anisodus acutangulus. The sequence continues at coordinate 1,042,722 of CM056499.1, forward strand.
GGTTAGCGAAATGGACATAAGACAAAGACAAATACAAATCAGTATAGCAAGTACCAGGAAATACTGCTCTTACACTAGACCTTATCTAACCCAGCAAGTGCATTTTAAAAATAGAATGTTAACTAAACTACCTCTTCAGCAGTATAACATTTTTGAAATCATATTAAGCTCATTATAGCCTCAAAACATCATGATATTTAAGATGAACTAAAACAAGTCTTTAAGTATTAATTAACCTTCAACCTAGATGAGATATGACTCAAAAGCTTTGACAGACCATATTCCCCAAGAATCATTAGCCATTAACCTTTTTAAGTCACTTCAAACCTAAGCATGGTTTGATAGATCTTAAATGATACTCAAAAGTGCAAAATAGGCTCAACCTGAGTCCTCACAAGTCATTTATCTTTCTTAATGTCCATTTTCTACTCTTAGGATCTTTCCAGTACAAATTATAATCATGTTAAGCACCTCACATCTGGATTTCTTCTTAAACTAAGCACAAAGGCAACTTAAAGAAGAAACAAGTTTTTGTTCCTGGCCACATAGGTTCCTAAACATATATCATGACGAAAAAATAAATTACTTTCAACTTATATCAATCAATACACAGTTGCTAAATTAGTAAATTAACACCATACTATTCAACGAATTATCAAACATGCTTCATAAGACTACTAGACATGCTTCTAACTAAATGATATGCTCACATCCTTTCATTATTGTCAAATAGAGCACATATATTATCTCTAAATGATCTAAAACATATTTACAGTTGAATTATTACATTAGTATGAGTGCATTCTTTCCATATTTTTTTAATTATCTAAGGACAATTCTATAAAAAAACATACTAATCATCATTCACCATATCTAAAAGCATGAAAGAAATAAAATTCGATGGAGAAGGGTTTACCTTTTCCAGAGGCAGCCTAGGGTCGGATTAGAGGCTTGAATCTTCAAACTCCACACCCAATTTGCTCTCGAATACACGAACTAAAAAAGTTTTAGAATATGAGGACCAACTAATTTAGGTAGTGTCACGACCCCTTTTCAGGAATAGTGGTGGCACCTACATTATCCCACCACGTAGGTGAATCATTCCCAAATCATTCTCAAGACATGAGGTATATATAAAAGCGGAAGAAATACAAATACCATAAATTCAAAATCATAATATAATATGCGGAAAGAAGTGATAGTCAGATACATCCAACAACGCCCCCAAGAGATCTAGTCTGTACATACAAGAGCAATAATAAAACCATAACAATCTCAATAAAAGGGCACACAAGCCCAACTTGAAATACATAGTCTCAAATGTGTCTCTCAAGTAGGAACAAAAGACCATAAGTAGTGATGAAAAGAAGGTTGTGAACTTATGTCTACAACATGTGATGGATATAAGGAGGGGTGATGTTTGGTAAGTGGTTCGGGTGTGGAGGATTTTCGGGTTGACCCGAAGTAGGATGGCAATATCGGGTTCTCGGATTAATGGGACAGTGGTGTGTTTGAGGGTGATTTCGCGGGAGAATGTATATGGAATCGGGTCCAGGCGTTTTGTGGGATGATTTTATACACGTTGGGGGTGAATGTTATGTTCGGGCTTTGGTGGTTTAGTGGTGGCAGGCTGGTGTAACATAACTGAACCAGTGAGGTTCTCGGCAGGGAGAGTTACACGGACGATTTGGTGTTGAGAGACTGTTTCGGGTAGCTGTAGATGGAATCGGGTTTAGGAGTTTTAAAGGGTTGTTATAGATATGTTTAGGGTCATTTATATGCTCGGTGTTTGGTGGTTTGGTGGTGGCGAGATTACGGAACTAAACTGAGGCAGTGAGGTCGTCGGCAAGGTGTATTATGCGGACTGTTTGGTGTTGTCGGGATTGGATGGGACTTTGTGGGTGATTTATGGAGATGGTATTTGTTGGGGATGTTTATAGAGTCTTAAGGGATGTGGGGGTAAAAAGGTTGAAGTGTTTTGGTCTAGTAATGAACACGGAATGCAAAGTGCAATCCGGGCACCCTCCAACTATAGATTGGTACACTTTTGGTGAAGTACTTGGCGTGATGGTTAAGTGTTGATGAAATATGGAGGATAGGCCCAAGGATAGATATACATTGGTTTTTCAGCCCGTATCGACACCAAGGATAGTGTGATAAATACCACAAGGTCAACACTGGGGTTTGCTATCCGCAATGCCCGTGAACAAGCCAAGTGAGGGTGATCGATGCCCTTGTTGCTCCCAAGGTTTATACTAAGTTGGATCACACAAGTTCCAACCTTCGCTTACCACCAAGGGTGTTCCTCAAGCTTGGGTATAGACTAGGGCACACAAGTCCTAATCGATACTTACACCGAAGGGAGGGGTTGGTTCACACAAGAACCGAAGGGTACTCCCGGTGCACCAACTAAGAATATAAATCCATGATTGAAACACTTAGTGAAATGAGTAAAACACTCAAGTTTTATATTTATCAAACTCTGATCATTTACAAGTCCTAAGATTCCTATTGATAGTAAACAAAAGACTATTCTATAAAACAAACTAAAGACACAAACTTTTGGCCTATTGGGAAAAGGGTTCGAGTTTTCTTGTTGGCCAAGAGGTTTCTCGATTTTGGTGTGATAAATCGGAAAATGTTTGGCTTTTCTTGGAGACAAAGTTGAGCTTAAAGTCCTTCACACCTCTTTGTGGATTCCAAGTCGAAAAGGGGATGGATTGGTCCTTTCAAGACTTCATCTTCTTGGAACTAGTTTGGAAGCTTCCATTCTTTGTTCTTGTTTGACAAGCAATTTCGGCCAACTCTTGGCCTTCTATTTGGACGACTTTCTTGTCTTCAAATTCAGTTCTTGAAGTATCCATCTCCTAGAAGTATCTTGTCCATGCCATGGTGTCGACCAAGTCATCCTTTGTCCTTGCCATCGTGGCTTGGACAAACTTTATACGGTCTTGGTCCCTTTGGAGAACCTCTCGGCTTTTGTCTCCCTCTTTCCTATTACATGGTTTATTAATTGTGTACTAATGGGAGCTAAGAGTTGTTTACACATTACATCATGTCCTAAGCTAAGAGTTAAAATCTAATCTAAGAAATAAAAGAAAACAACAATCTAAAATAAAACATGGTCTCTGCCAAGACCTACATACAAAGCCGAATAAAACATGTAATTGAATCTTCATGTAACAAGTCCAATTCCACTCCATTTCCCATGCCATTTGAGGCATATTATCTTTGGATGATCTACCTTCTTTGGGATGCCAAGCTTAACACTTCGAAGATCAAGTGGACACCTTGAGTTCACATGGATTTTTCCATCAACATGAGCCGCGATGTGATTTGCTAGGAGTGCCAAAGATTGCCAACCGTCCTATGGTGAAATTCTTAATGTGGAGTGGAGTTAAAGACAAGACTTGAAGATCCAAGAAGGAAACATTTTAGCTTGTTTTAATTCCTAGCTTAATTACTGCATCTCCTTATAGCTTAATTACTATGTCATGTAATAAGATAAGATGACCAAGCTGAGAACCATCTAGAAGGAGAAGCTTCCAACGTTCCCCAAGGTGGTAATTCATGAAATAGTTAGTTCATGCACTTATCTTCATGTATGACACAAAAGGGTGGCCTAGAGAACATGAAGAGTTGGGTCTTCTCCCTTCTCCCAAATCTGCCGAACCTCTCCCCCTTTCCCATTCGGCTTAGATGCATTTTTATGTCTATCTTATTACCTCTTCTAGAAGGTTTAGAACTAGTATAAATAGGGGATGCAGTTGATGAAAGGAGACATTGAAATTTTATGAAATATATTTGAGTATTCTTAAACTTTGTTGAGTTATTCAACTTTTGTGTTGTTATCTTAGTTGGTCCTTTTATGGTCCAAACCCTAGGTGTAAGTCTAGTTAGAACTTTTGTGATCTAACTATACTCAAGCCAATGTTCTATCCGGTTACTTTGTCATAAACACATTAGAAGGTCATCTCGGCCTACATCACCTTACCCGCACCTGAACTTGTCTATCAATTTCGTGCCCAATCATTGTCCAAACTGCATAATCCATTTCACCCCATTACACTACAACACTTCCCCAACATACACCATCATTAAACAACTCCTCCTAGAAACACCTCAAAACCCAACCAACTACTCCACCATCCTCACCGGGTTCAACCTTCGTACCTTACTATCCCGACCAGTTTCTGCCACCATCCAACCACCAAATACCAACCACCAACATAACCTACGATGTGTCTAGTTCATCCTCTCCAAACACCTTATCCCCAAACCACGTAAGGGCACCCTTACACCTCCCACAAACCTAAATTGTCCGAACACTGTCCTATTCCACCAACCTCCATTTAACTCCCATATTTGTGTCTATCCAGCCCCAAACCAACTCCGACCAAACTAACCATATAATCCCCTCATTATATTCATCAGTTTGGTATCAGAGCAAGGCTTTCCCATCCCACGCCTTGAATCTATGGATAACATAAATGAAGAACTTTGGAGGATCATAAGTGACCTTTTTGCGGAACAAGCGCAAACCTTGAGAAGAGAATTTATGGAGTGTGCTGTGATTAATAATGCCGAGTCTGGGGAGGAGTTTGCATAAAACAACCTTAGGCATAAAAGGGAAAAGTATCAATATTGTGGGGATTCATTTGTTATTGAGGAACCCGAAGTTAAGGAGGTCCTAGAGGAAGATGTTGATCTTACGGAAGAGGGTGAAAGTTTAGTACTCTGACATGTGTTGAGCGTTCAACTTGAAGAACATGAGGAGAAACAAAGAGAGCCACTATTTTAGACTCGATGGAAATGTAAATGACAATGTATGTAATATGATCATTGATGGAGGAAGCTGTGCCAATATGGCCTCTGTGAAAATGGTGGACAAATTGAAATTGCCTACCCGCATCCATTCTAAACCATATGCTCTCCAATGGTTGAACAAAGACAAAGGGCTAAAGGTAATGAAACAAGCTCTTGTTAGTTTTTGGGTTGGTAAGGATGAAGATGACATACGGTGTGACATCCTACCTATGGATGCTTGTCATATTTTATTGGGTCGGCCATGTCAATTTGATAGGAAAGCACAACATGATGGAGAGAAAAATGTCTATTCTTTTAAAAAAGATGAAAAGAAGGTCCGGTTGATACCATTGTCACCTAGTGAGGTTAAGAAAATGAAGATAAGAAATGCCTAGAACCGCAAGGAAAAGTTTGAGGCCCTCTTGTTTAATGCATCGGAGATACAAGAGGAGTTGAAGAAGGGGAGTCCTATATATGCATTGGTGTGCAAGGATAAGAAGAGTCTTGTGGGAGATACGATTAAAGATGCCGACTTGAAGGAACTCTTGAAGAAATTTGAAGATGCATTTCCGGATGATCTTGCACCTGGATTACCACCAATCAGAGTTATTGAACATGCTATTGATTTTATTCCAGGAAGTTCATTACCTAATCGTCCAGCCTATAGATGTAATTCGGAAGAGGCTAAGGATTTGCAAAGACAAGTGAAGGAATTACTAGACAAAGACTTTGTTCGAGAGAGCCTTAGTCCCTGTGCGGTACCTGCCTTGTTGGTGCCAAAGAAAGATGGGAATTTGCGCATGTGTAATGATAGCTGAGCGGTCAATAACATCACCGTGAAATACAGGTTTCCTAAGCCGAGATTGGATGATCTTTTGGATGAATTGAGTGGGGCCATTTTGTTCTCCAAGATAGATTTGAGGAGTGGCTACCATCAAATGAGGATATGAGAGGGAGATGAATGGAATACGACTTTCAAGACCAAGTATGGTTTGTACGAATGACTTGTGATGCCATTTGGATTGTGTAATGCTCCAAGCTCTTTGATGAGGCTCATGCATGAGGTACTACGACCATTCATGGGTAAACTCGTTGTGGTTTACTTAGATGATATCTTAATTTACAGTAGATAGGGAATCTCACTTGTCGCATTTAGAAGCTTTATTTGAGAAGTTAAGAGATGTAAAGTTGTATGGCAAGTTAGAGAAGTATGCTTTTATGATTACTAGTATCCCATTCTTAGGATACATAGTATTATCCAAGGGAATTTATGTGGATCCATCCAAGGTGGAAGTTATCCGGAGTTGGCCCGAGCCTACGAAAGTAAGTCAGGTAAGAAGTTTCCATGGTTTGGCTTCTTTTTATCGCTGCTTCATTCAAGATTTTAGTACCATTCTGCCCTTATCACGGAACTAATGAAAAAGGGTGAGTTTAAATGGTCCCAAAGAGCACAAAGAGCTTTTAAAACCTTGAAGGGAAGGTTATGTGAAGCACTAGTTCTAGCTATTACGAACTTTGAGAAACTATTTGAAGTTGAATGTGATGCTAGTGGGGTTGTTGTTGGTGCCGTCTTGATTCTAGAAAAACAACCCATTGCTTTCTTTAGTGAAAAATTGGGTGGTGCCCGACTCAATTATTCTACTTATGACAATTAATTTTATATTGTGAGATCCTTGGTCCAATGGGAACATTATTTGAGGCTGAAACCTTTAGTCTTGTATACAGATCATTTGGTTTGGCTACATCTAAGGAAGGAAAGATTTTCCAACATGAGAAAGAACAAGCTAATGCCGAGGGAGGATGATCCTTTCAATATATTTCCAGGTTCGGGGAAAGATCCTACAAGGTAGAACCTATGAATGAATATGGAGGTATTAGTTCAACGTTTAATGATGGAGACTTATCACCATACATAGATGATGATAATTTGAAGGCAAATTCTGTTAAAGAAGGGGAGTATGATGAACAGAAGGCCTTGAACTTAAGTTTCCAACATGAGCTGCGAGGTGATTTGCTAGGAGTGCCAAAGATTACCAACCATCCTATGGTGACATGCTTAATGTGAAGTGGAGTGTGTAAAGGAGTTGAAGACAAGACTTGAACATCCAAGAAGAAAACATTTTTTCGGATTTTATGTAGGTCTTGGCGAGACCACCTTTTAGCTTGTTTTAATTCCTAGCTTAATTACTAGATCTCCTTTTAGCTTAATTAATATATCATGTAATAAGATAAGATGACCAAGCCGAGAACAATCTAGAAGGAGAATCTTCCAACGTTCCCCAATGAGGTAATTCATGAACTAGCTTGTTCATGCACTTATCTACATGGATGACACAAAAGGGTGGCCTAGAGAACATGAAGAGTTGGGTCTTCTCCCTTCTCCCAAATCTGCCGAACCTCTCTCCCTTTCCCATTCGACCTAGATGCATTTTTATATCTATCTTGTTACCTCTTCTAGAAGGTTTAGAACTAGTATAAATATGGGATGTAGTTGATGAAAGTAGACATTGAATTTTTATGAAATATATTTGAGTTTTCTCAAAATTTGCTAAGTTACTAAACTTTTGTGTTGTTATCTTAGTTGGTCCTTTTGTGGTCCAACCCTTGATCATTTTGTGGTCCAAACCCTAGGTGTATGTCTAGTTAGAAATTTTGTGATCTAACTATACTCAAGCCAAGGTTCTATCCGGTTACTTTGTCACAAACACATTAGAAGGTCATCTCGGCCTATATCACCTTACCCGCACCCGAACTTGTCTATCAATTTCATGCCCAATCATTGTCCAAACTACCTAATCCCTTTCACCCCATTACACTACAACACTTCCCCAACCTACACAAAAAATGTCGTTAACCAACTCCTTCCAAAAACACCTGAAAACCCAATCAACTACTCCACCATCCTCACCGGGTTCAACCTCCGTACCTTACTGTCCTGATTAGTTTCTGCCAACTTACCACCATCCAACCACCAAATACCAACCACCAAAAAAACCTACAACATGTCTAGTTCATCCTCTCCAAACGCCTTACCCCAAACAACGTAAGGGCACCCGTACACTTCCCACAAACCTAAACTGTCTGAAAACTGTCCTATTCCACCAACCTCCATTTGACTCCCATATTTTTGTCCGTCCAGCGCCAAACCAACTTCGACCAACCTAACCATACAATCCCCTCCTTATATACATTAAGTATAGGAGAGTATCCAAGGGTATGCTGGAATAAGCATCCTCACCGGTATACTGAAGATCACAACTCTGACTAAGCCATCTGGTGTTGTAGAGGTTGTAGGTACTGAATCTGCATACAAAAAGAATGCAACAAGTGTATCATGAGTACACAATGTACCCCCATAGACATCATAGCCTGACAACGATGGAAGATACATAATTAGAGATAAATACCAAGTTGACACCAAATAATCATATACTAGCAGTTCAATAACAAAGTATATCACGTAATCAACATGTTGTCAATAGAGACCATCAACCTATGTAAAGTGTCATGCAGCATGAATAATCCTTCTAAGTTCACAATCCAACCAAGTTGTTCAATATCAATCAATAACAGTTTCCAATCACCAATTCTCAAAGACAAATATAATTATGTATGATATGAATGGAATGTACATGCAAGGTACGTTTCTCAACCTGATATACAATACGTCAAGGTTTTATTACGATCTGTCCACCTATGGGGGACCCGCGAAGTCCATATACAACTCCTAGCCAGCCGAAATTCCACCCACAAATTTGCTAGGGCCCATGACTCATTGTCGAGTCTAAATCATGTTGCAGGCATGAAACTTTGCTCCTCATGTATCAATATCATCTCAAGAGCCATAATCTCATATTACTGTTACTTTTCCCGTCCCTTGGACCACATCATATCCATACCACACTCACATCAAGTCACATTATGATGAATGTATGTATGCATTGATAATACAAGGCACGATATCATGATATAATGAGAGATGATATACACATGCTTCCAAGAGTCAACAATACATAAGAAAATCCAGTCCAATAAGGATATCAATTGAAAGCATGTGTGATGAGTAACTAGAAAATATCTAACATGGTGACAAGCCCACATATGGCGACGAGCCTAAATAAACAACAGTTAGAACCAACACAAGGCTGGTTCCCCAAACCCCATCATCACCGTTCAACACCGGTACCCACTTAGACGTTCATCACAACCAGCTGAGTGGGACCCTCAAACACGTCAAATATCTCTCAATATTTATAACTAATTAAGTACTTCTATCGGATTCTCAAAAAGCTAAACCATAGCCTACCTTAAAGCCGAGCGGGTGCATTACAATATCAAGTCTCGAAAATGGCCTTGCCCATCCTTCATGACTCACGGTAATCAAAGTCTATTCACGTGTATTACATAGTTAATAATAAGCTTAACACATCAAAAGAAAGACTAAAAATACCCGTCCCGGGTCCATGCCACCAAGACTCGAACTTTAATACACAAAACCCAAGATTACATACTAGATAATCATATCCTTAATTTAATTGAAAATCTATTCACATTTGATCCCTCAATTGGACATTAATAAAAAATCCCTAAATTGAAACCGTAGAAATTTCCCCAGGTGAAAACATGCTTTTATAACCAAATTAAGACTATAACATGATAATCTAACATAATCCAACCCTAATTCGTGATATTAACATCATTTAACCCATAAATCCCTATTAAAATCAACCATACAACTCTCTTAATCTCATAATATGCATAACTCATCATCTCAACTAACATAATAAGCTAAACCACCATTAAAAGGACTTATAATCATAACTTACACCATAAGGGAAATAATCTATTACCTCAAGGTTGAAAATGCTCCTAAAGCTCTGAAAATACCCTTATGCGGCACTGATTTCGAATTTAGCTATTTTTGGACAGATATTTCATACCTAGGAATATTTATAGGAGATCTGAACAGTGATCCACCCCAGCGGAATTGACTATGCTGGAGCAGACCTGCTACTATAGAAAATACCTCAATGGGGCGAGATTCACTTGATAGCTCACCCCTCACTGCGGCAGAATCAACTTCGATGCGGCGGACTTCCCGCGATTCCTAAATTTTTCTTTGGCAAATCAACCCCTCACTAAAGTGGACCCACTAGAGTGGATGCTGGTTCCGTCGTGGTGGACACCAGACATCAGTCAATGGAAAATAGCCCAATACTTCCATTCAATACCCAAAACACTCCCGAAACCCCCTGAACATAAACTAAACATTCTCATCGATGGTAAATAGTTCTATGAACTTGATTGTACCTTCGGATTTCATAAATGAATGAGCCAAGGTATACTTTTCTAAAGAATCGTTTGGGACAAAACCATAATCCAAACATTACAAATAAGGCCACAAAATATATCTTATTGTCTCGAAAAGCGAACCAATGACTTGACTAAGTCATAAATGGCCATCCGGAACTACCAGAAGTAACAGAACCTCAAAAGGTACCCATCTAGCTATAAGTCAACTTTGAGTCAAACTAATCAACTCTAGGTTTTTAGTTTTCAAAACTCATATAAATGGACCTTAGGATCTATGTCACCTATCCCCGCATATCACAAACCCCACAAAGAGTATATAGAAAGGGTCAAAAAAGTAAATAAGGGGTTTTTAGCAATAAATGACCAAGCAGGTCGTTATATTAGATACTAATTAAAACAATGTTCATCCTCCAACAAAGAGAAACAAAAAGAGAGAACATACTGGAAGTAGTGAACAAGGTCGGGTATCTACTCCGCTTATCAAACTCTATCTCCTAAGTTGCCTAATCAATAAGATGATGCCTCCACTGAACCTTTACTGAAGCTATTTCCTTCGATCTTAACTTCCTCACATTCCTGTCCAAAATAGCCACAAGCTCCTTCTCAAACTCTAGATTCTGAACAAGCAATAGTGAGTCCCACTAGATAATGTAAGAACCATCGGCATGATACTTCTTCAACATAGACACATTGAAGACTAGATGAACGCCTGAAAACCCAATGGCAGAACTAACTCATATGTCACCTCTCCCACTCTCTAAAGAACGTCAAATGGTCCGATATACCTCAGACTCAATTTTCCTCTCTTGTTGAATCTCATCACACCCTTCATAGGTGAAGCCTTCAGAAGAACCTTGTCACCCACCATAAACTCTAAGTCTCGGACCTTCCAGTCAGCATACTCCTTCTGCCTGCTCTGTGCTGCCAGGAGCTTGTCCTGGATCACCTTCACTCTCTAAAAGGACTCTCTTAACAAATTTGTACCCAAGAATGTACCTTAAATGCATCAAACCAACCAATCAGAGATTGAAATCTCCTACCATATAATGCCTCGAATGATGTCATATCAATATTGGAGTGATAACTATCATTGTACATAAACTCTACTAAGGGTAAATGCTGGTCGCAATGAGCACCAAAATCAATCACCCAGGCTCATAACATGTCCTTCAATACATGAATAGTCCACTCAGACTAACCATCGGTCTGAGGGTGAAATGTTGTACAAAGATCCAAGCGAGTACCCAACTCTCTCTGCAAAGTTTGCTAGAAATGCAAAGTAAACTGAGTACCCTGATCTGAGATGATAGAAATTGAAACCCCATGAAGATGAAAAATCTCCTGGATGTAGATCTTAGCCAACTTCTCTGCATTATACATCGTTTGAATTGGAATGAAATGTGCAGACTTGGTTAATCTATCAACAATAACCCAAATGGAATAAAACGTGCCCAATATCTTAGGCAATCCCATACCAAAATCCATAGCTATCCTCTCCTACTTCCACTCAGGAATGGGCATCCTCTAAGACACACTACCTGGATGCTGGTGCTCATACTTGGCCTGCTGGCTATTCTGTCACCAAGACACAAGATTAGCAATGTATCTCTTCATCCTTCCCCACCAGTAGTACTGCCTCAAATCACGGTACATCATAGTAGCACCCGAATAAATTAAATACCTAGAGTTGTGGGCCTCCTCCAGAATCAATCTAGTCAAATCTCCAAACTGAGGCACATACACTCTATCCCTATCAATAATGGCCTCCATGGCCTCGCCACTCATCACCTTATCTGAAATCTTGCACAACCCCACATCATCATAATGGTGTGCCCAAATCTGACCAAAAAGAATGACCTCGCCTCCACACAAGCAAGAATCACACCCGAATTTGAAATATCAAGCCTCACAAAATGGTTGGCTAGAGTATGGACCTCTAATGTATATACAGAGGGCTTAGAGTAGGTAAAGGTTTTGGGTTTAGGTTATGACCGAATCGACCCGAAATGACAAGGCAAGGTTGGGGTTTCTCGTTACTCCATACACGGTTTAGCCTCGTGAAGACCACACCTTCTATATGGTGCACTTATTTCTTATTTCCGTGTACACGTTCGGCCATGTCACTCTCGAACCAAGCTTCTTCAACTTAGTCACATCTCCTCCTTACATAGTACATTAATTGTGTCCTAATATGGAGCTAAGGGTTATGACATGACTTTGATGCGTCCTAAGTAAACTAATACTTAAACTAAAAATTTAACGACAACAATTAAAAGCAAAGTCTCGGCCAAGACCAACACTTAAGGCTGAATAAAATACAACTTCTTGAAACAATCAAGTATTGTCTCCTATGCCATTCCAAACTCCATACATTTCTAAGCTTTTGGTTGTGTGTTGATGGCCTTCCAAGGACAATCTTATAACTCTTCTTCTTAATTTGAATTGATGAATCATGTACGGGGTTTTATTTACACTATTCTCCCCTTCTTTGAAAGAATTTGTCCTCAAATTCTTGGGGATCATGTACGAGGACAACTCTTAATCATACCACTTCTCAGTTATGCTTTCATTTGGACTTGGTTTCTTGCAAGAGCTTCAAAACTCAGCCAACCATTTGAAGGGACCATTTCTCAAATATGTTTTCCATTGGACCAACGAATCATATGTCCACGGGTAGTGATGGTCATCCTTCAATTTTGCATCACAGGCTTCTACGTCTTGCGATTCTTGGTCTAGATTAGAATCATCCGCAAGTACAATTTCAAGTAGTTCTTTTATGATCAGAGTGGAAATGTCAACGGAACATCGTCCTTGGATTATAGGGGAATAAGAAGAAGTCTTCCCATAGACATTTGCGATCTTGCACCAATCTTAGCCTACTTTGGAGGGCATAACACCAAGGTTTGCGGATAACGACATGTGTTCCCGGGCCAAGCAAGCTTTTTGCATGAGACTCAAGGGATAGTTTTGTTTACCATTCATTCCGAGCGACACCACAAGCCATCCGATCCTCTTTTGTAGGTCATCGATGACCACCATTCGCTTGATTTCCCCCTTGAATAGTTGTGAGCCGTTCTTCAAAGACACTTCGTGAAGTAGTGTATACCAAGTTGCACTCCTTTCAAGCACCAACATGATCAGTACCCTGTATGAAACAAGGTCTCATTGGGTAGCTAACTCGGAAGTACCCCTCCGATCATGATGGCTAAGTAGTTGTTTTTCGGATACCATGTTGAGGGCATGATCCACATCATTTGTTGGAATTGTTCCGATTGTTGGGCTATTTGGAAGTGAAACTTCCGAAACCCTTGAGTTGGCCTCCTCTTCCATAATTGTAGGATCATACAATGGCTTGGTGAAGAGGGTCCAACCTTGTATCGTCCCTACACTTTCTTCTATGTCTTCTACAAAATTTTCCTTTTATTCACACACTAGCACTTCCGTCTCCCTCCCCTTCTTAGACTTTTCTTCATTTTGTTGTTCCACAATCATGAGAGTCCCGTGCTTGGTTTGAATCCTTTAATTTTGTTGAACCTTCATTTCCCTTACCTTACTAGGTGGTAAGGGTCTTAGCCTGCTTGCCATCCTTGTGGAAAGCATAGGTATTATCTTCCCCGTCGTGGATCGTTCTTCGGTCATATTTCCATGGCCTTCCCAACAAGATATGGCATGCATCTATGGGTAGGTTGTCACACCACAACTCGTCCTCATATCCCCCAATTCAGAGGTTAACAAGGACTTGGTTGGCTACTTGTAGCCCATTTGCTTTGTTTACCCAACAAAGAAGGTAGGGATTGAGATGTACACAGATGCATGCAACTTCCTCCATAAACTATCACACTACACACTCGGTCCTTCACCTTGCATCGGGTGTAGAAGATTTGCTCTCGTTGCGACTTGTCAAGTTCTCCCGGTTGCATGCTTAACACATGTTGGAGAACAAGACTTAGTACTTATTCATCAAGGGTCTTATTTTCCCCTTGCTTTCTTCTACTTTGGGTTCTTCCATGACGAAGGCACTATCGCACTCTTGGTACTCTTAAAGGGTCATGGCCCTCGGATTCGGGCATTCTCTTGCAAAATTTCTGAGGCCTTGACACTTAAAACATCTTTTACCGCCTCCTCCAACTTCCTTTGCCGGTTCTACCTTCCTTTTCTTGCCCTTACCCTTCTCATCTTGATTGTATAAAGGAGTGGAGTACGAAGTACTACCCCTTCCTTTGGTACTCACGGGCTTAGCATATGGTTTAGAGGCACCCCTCTTTTATTGTTGCTCAAACTTTAGTGCCAAAGGGAACACATCTTCAAAGGTATGGTAGGTGTACACCTCGACCTTCTCTTGTATTGTCGGACTCAATCCACTTATGAATCGTGTAATCCGTTGTGTCTCCTTCTCATCCAAGTCACACAACATCATGGCCTTTTCAAACTCCCGAACGTATTCTTTGACCTTAAGAACACCTTGTCGAAGCTTGGTGAGTTTAAGGTAGAGTCTTTGTTCCTACTCTCGCGGCAAGAACTTTATTTTCAAGTGTTTCTTAAGCTTTACCCAAGAGTCAATTTTTGTTTTGCCGTGCCTACTCTGACTTACTTTTAAATTTTTGTACCGTATAGAAGCAAAAGACTTTAACTTCAATATGGCAACTATGAATCACTTCCGGTCATCATAATGTTTAAACTCAAACAATCTCTCAATGGCTCTTAGCCATTCGAGAAATTCTTTCAGATCTAAATTACCATCGAACATAGGGAGATCAAGCCGCAAGGCTCGATCATGTTCCCTTTCGTGTCTTGGTTCATCTAGTACATCATCATTGGCATGCCTAGGATTATTTTGGGTCACTTCTTCTCCGGATTCTACGTCATCAATAATGGGACGCTTTTGAAATTCTCTCCTTAGAAGTTGCATGTGTTCGTCAATCATTTCGGACATGGTCCTCCTAAGTTCCTCGTTCATGATAGCCATAGCATTATTGTGTGGGACGGGAATGCTTAGCTCTGATACCAATTTGATGTATGTACAGAGGGATTTAAGTAGGTAAAGGGTTTGGGTCTTGGTTATGACCAGATCGACCCAAAATGACAAGGTAAGGTTTGGGTCTCTCGATTTCTCGGTAAACCGGTTGTGAGGGTGTTTGGTGGTAATTGCGGGTAGATGTAGAAGGAGTCGGGACAATGAGCTTTGGGTGGTGGTTGCGGGTGGTATGACGGATATTGTAGTGGTGAGGCTCTGGTTTTTTTGTGACGGTAAAGGCTCAGAAGTTGACCGAGACAGTGAGGGTATGCCAGAAGGGAGTTTGGTGGAGATGTTGGTGTGGTTGGTTGAGATCAGGTGTGGTTACGGATATACTCGGACATTGGCCTTTTTTGAGTATGTTAATGAGGTATTGTGGGAGATGAATGTGTAAATAAATAAGTAATTGGAACAAGGGATGGACACGGAATGCGGATTACAAACCGATCACACACCAAGTCACAATTCAGTCGATATGTGGTTCTTGGATGGTAACACGATGAGTTAATTGCTCGTGTGGTCTCCAAGGATGTTGTGGTCAATTGCACAAGGACTAGCTTGAGGTTTTTTGACTGGGAGGCTCATCACTAACCAAGCAAGGGTGACCAAAACCTTATAAAAAGGTAGGTGGTTCTCCCGGAGAACCAAGCGACCCTCCTGGAGGATCAACTAAGATGTTCAATCCCGGATTGAAAGACTTAGCAAAATGAGTAAGCACTCAAGTTTTATATCAAACAACAACTGAATTTTAAAATGGCCTGAGGGTCCTTTTTATAGTAGAGAAAGGACCATTCTAGAAGGAAAATATAAAGACACAAACTACAAACTAATTCAACTATGGTGGGAATGGGGGAGGGGAAGGGTCTTCGGCTGAGGGGAGTGAATCCCAAAATCCAATGTGTTCTAGAACTTCCCATGATAGCTTCCACATATGATCTAGTTAACTCTTTAAATGATCTTCTTGGAGAGTGGTGAAAGACATTCCCCTTGGTATGCCTTCTTGGCCGATTGGTTTGAGTTGTTAGACCAACTCCATGTCTTCTTCAAGTTCATTTTGGTGTTCTCAAATGGAGGAAATCCATACATAGTTTACCCTCTTGAAGACCACACCTTCTAGATGGTGCATTTAGTTCTTGTTGCCGTGTACATATTCGGCCATGTCACTCTCGGGCCAAGCTTCTTCGACCTAGTCACCTCTCCTCATTAAATAGTGCATTAATTATGTCCTAATGTGGAGCTAAGGGTTATGACATGACATTGATGTGTCCTATGTAAACTAATACTTAAACTAAGAATTTAAAGACAATAATTAAAAGCAAGGTCTCGGACAAGACCAACACTTAAGGCCGAATAAAATACAACTTCTTGAGACAATCAAGTATTGTCTCCTATGCCATTCCAAACTCCATACATTTCTAAGCTTTTGGTCGTATGTTGATGGCCTTCCAAAGACAATCTTGGAACTCTTCTTCTTAATTCGAATTGATGAATCATGTACGGGGTTTGATTTACACCAGATGCTCAGAAACAACCAAACAAGCTAAGCTCCGCAAACTAACCGCATTTTGGATCAAAGTATCTGCCACTACATTGGCCTTGCCCGAATGATACAAAATGGTCATGTAATAATCTTTCAACAACTCGATCCACCGACGCTACCTAGAGTTCAAGTCCCTCTACTTAAGAAATAAATGCTGAAGACTGCGATGATCAATATACATCTCACAATGAACACCATAAAGATAGTGCCTTCGGATATTCAAAGCAAACACAATGGCATCAAACTCTAAATCATGGAAATGATAGTTTTTCTCATGCACCGTCAACTGCCTCGATGCATATGCTATAAATATACCCTCCTGCATCAACACATAGCCCAATTCAATCCTAGAAGTATCACAATACACCGTAAAATCCTTCCCCTCTACCGGAAGGGATAAAATTGGGGTTGTGGTAGATAAAGTCTTGAGATTTTGGAAGCTCTGCTCACACTCATCAGACCACTATAAAGGAACCTCTTTTTGAGTCTAACGCGTCAAGTGAGAAGCAATAGAAGAGAATCCTTTGACTAACCGGTGATAGTAGCTAGCAAGACCTACGAAACCTTGAATCTTTGTCACTAAAGTCGGTCTAGGCTAGTCCCTAACTACTTCTATCTTCTTAGGGTCAACCATAATCCCATCCTTGGACACCACGTGTCCCAAGAATGCTACAGAACTCAACCATAACTCACACATAAAAAACTTAGCATAAAGCTTCTCCTCCTTCAAAATACTAAGAAACACTCTCAGGTGCTTCTCATGGTCCTCTCGACTCTTCGAATATATTAGAATATCATTAATAAACATGATAACGAAAGAATCCAAGTCAAGATATCATGATATAATGAGAGATGATATACAAATGCTTTCAAGAGTCAACAACACACAAGTAAATCTAGTCAAATCATGATATCAATCGAAAGCATGTGTGATGAGTAACCAGACAATAGCAAACATGGAGACAAACCCACATATGGCGACGAGCCCAAATAAATAGCAGTTGAAACCAATACAAGGATGGTTCCCCAAACTCCATTATCACAGTTCAACACTAGTACCTACTCAGACGTTCATCACAATCGCCTGAGTAGGACCCTCAAACATACCCAATACCCCTAAATATTTATAACTAATTAAGTACTTCTATCAGAGTCTTGAAAAGCTAAATTGTAGCCTACCTTAAAGCAGAGCGGGGGCGCTACCAAATCAAGTTTTGAAAATGGCCTTACCTTTCCTTCTTACCTCATGGTAATCAAAGTTTATTCACGTGTATTACATAGTTAATAATATGCTTAACACATCAAAAGCAAGACTAAAAATACCCATCCAAGGCACACACCACCAAGACTCAAACATTAATACACAAAACCCAAGATTACATACTAGATAATCATATCCTTAAATTAATTGAAAATCTTTTCACATTTGATCCCTCAATTGGACATTAATCAAAAAGCCCCAATTTGAAACCATAAAAATTTCCCCCAATTGAAAACATGCTTCTATAACAAAATTAAGACTTATAACATGATAATCTAACATAATCCAATCCTCATTCATGATATTAACATAATGTATTCCATAAACCCCCATTAAAATAAACCATACAACTCTCTTAATCTCAGAATATGCATAACTCATCTTGCCGAACTTACTCAATAAGCTAAACCACTATTAAAAGAACTTATAGTCATAATTTAAGCCATAAAAGTGAAGGAGTTTATTACCTCAAGATTGAAAATGCTCCTAAAGCTGTGAAAATACCCTTATGTGGCATTGGTTTTGAAGTTAGCTATTTTAGGAAAGAGATTTCATATCTAGGAATATTTATAGGACATCTGAACAATGATCTGCCCCAGCGGAATTGACTTCGCTGGAGCGGACCTGCCGCGGTGTAAAATAACTCACTGGGGCGAGAGTCACTTGACAGCTCACCCCTCGCTCTAGCAATATCGACTTTGTTGCGATGGATTTCCCCCGACTCCAAAATTCC
The DNA here is from genome assembly GCA_029783415.1 of Anisodus acutangulus. Taxonomy (NCBI): domain Eukaryota; kingdom Viridiplantae; phylum Streptophyta; class Magnoliopsida; order Solanales; family Solanaceae; genus Anisodus; species Anisodus acutangulus. Next base: position 1,061,389 of record CM056499.1, read on the forward strand.
GCTTCGGCAAATCAACCCCTCACCGAGGTAGACACACCGGAGCAGATGCTGGTTCCGCTGTGGCAGACACCAGATATCAGCTGATGAAAAATAACCCAAAATTTTTGTTGAACACTCGAAACACTCTTGGAACCCCTCGGACACAAACCAAACATGCTCGTCTATGATAAACAGTGCAATGAACTTGCTTGTACCCTCGGATTTCACAAATAACCGAGCCAAGTTATACTTTTCTAAAGAATTAGTCAGGACAAAACCATAATCCAAATTTTACAATAAGGCCACAAAATACATTTGATTGCCTCGGAACTATCGGAAATGACAGAACTCGAAAATGAACCCATCTAGTCACAAGTCAACTTTGAGTCAAACTAACTAACTCTAGGTTTTGATTTTTCATCTGATACCCATATAAAAGAACCTCGGTATCTGTACCACCAATCCCTGCACATCACAAACCCCACAAAGAGTCTACACAATTGGTCAAATAAGCAAATAATGGTCTTAACAAGAAATGACCAAGCGGGTCGTTACAAGTAGGGTTCCACCAAAGGTCTTGGATCCCAATTAGTCTTAAATCAATTGAGTTTAAGCTTGAAAATAACTCTTAGACAAATTAAAAACCTGAGATTCAAACTTCGGGCCTTAAACTAAAAGGGAAGGGTTCAATTTATAGAATCTATAATAACCCTAGAAATTGAGGCTTCCAATCGGTGAGGGATATATGAAATTGGAGGAAAACTCCCTTCTAATACAAACCCAACTAATGAAAATCCACTATTTGAAATCGTAATGAGACAAATACAGTTAAGGATCACAAAAAAGTAAAAGAAGAGGGGTAACCTCTCCTATGGTGGGTGGTGGTGCTTGGACGACATGTGTGTAAGAGCAATTAATGATCTTGCCTATTTTGGATGAGGAAACTGGCCTTGAAAGAGATGTACCTTGTCAATTTCCATCTTTGGCATGAAGACGGAGATGAAGGAATCTCCTGCTAGGGCTATTCGTGGAGTCAAATTGCGAAATGAGGGTTTGGGGCATTCCTTTCACTCTTATAGGAGTGTTGGGCCGGGTCAACGGTCCAATTGGGAAGGAACCCGTTGATTTAAAATAACTAGGATGAGCCAAAAATTAGTTTAAATTTAAAATAAATTCAACGGTTATATTTTGAAAATGTGGCCATTTTTTAAATTAACAATTGACGAAAATAATTTCAATTATAACCAAATTACATCAAGAGCTTCAAATTGAGCCTAAATTCGATATTAATTAGAAATCAGAATAATTAAATCATGCCAAAATCCTTTTAATTTAAATATGCCTTGAAATTGAGATGTAATTTAGTCATCATATTTAATCAAATAAATTTCTCAAATTTTGATGAAATAAAATATTGATTACTTTGACATTGAGAATTTAAACAATTGATTGCACAGTTGTCTTACTTTAATTTTAAAAATTTTAATCAATAATCAGAATAATATAAAAATAATATATGATATACAATAAGTATACATGATGGTATTTTATCAAATATAATGACAAAATATTTCCAAAATAATTTTATAAAATCATTTTTGTCTCATAAAAACCATATTCCAACTCCGTATGTGACTCGGGAACTTTGAATAATTAAATAAAATTATTGGAGGGTAAAATTAAGTGTCAACAAATGTATGTTTGGTAATTAAGGATCAACTTATAGATTATGGGCTAGTTCGGTGATGGTTAGGGCTACCTCTTGGGTACTAAGTGATTTTGGGTTAGGAATAACCAGTGGGAGGTCGGTACACTTTATAGTGGGGAATTTTGTAATGGATAGTGCTTATGATGCACCGTATTGGGATGCGCTTTCAATTTTTATGTTCGATAAGGCGATGGTTACTCTCGGTTGTTTGGTTATGCAGTGTTCTATTACATCCAGGATCAACTCATCTATCTTGTGTGACCTATGGTAATTTAGTACACTCTGGTACATGTGTGAGTAATGACTGGTCATTGGTGGTGAATGTGATTGAAATGGAAAATGAAAAATTGAAGAACTTAGATATATGCATCATTGACCTAATTAGGGATAAGTAAGGTACCTTTTTGAGAAAGTGGAGGATTTGGATTCAAAGCAACAAAAATTCTTGGGTTAGGTGTGGATTATGATGGCATTATTTTTTCATCTTTCAGATGGGGTGAAATTGTTTAGTACACTCGAAAGAGCAGGTCTATAGTAATTGACATAAGTGTTATGACATTTGTTCCATGAGATTTTGAGATTGGTGACTGCCATTGTATTAAGATGGGTAATTACGCGGCATTCTTGAATAAATTGTCTAGGGTGGAATAATAAGAGGGAATATTGAGAATCTCTTCAGTTTGAAGGTTAAGGTTTCACGTTTGAGGAAAGGCTATGATTGTGGTGGTAAGTTATATTGAAGAATTATTGTCTAATGGAATGAATGAGTAGCTCAATACTAAAGATTTGAAAGTAAGTGCAATGCACAAGGTAAGGTAAGTGGCTTGTAAGGTTGATTCATCACGAATTGGTAAAGCTGGTGAATTGTAATATTCGATATATTTTGAATGGTTAAGGAGTAGCGAGATATTATAAATAGAGGTTCGATGAGGTGTTCAGAGTGGTGGGCGAATTAAGAGAAGGAACTAGGAGGAAATGGTGTACTTAGAGTTCACGGGGTACTATCAGATTGGCGTATCGGGTGGAAGTTAAAAAAACATGAATATTTCAATCATATAGTATAATTTTTGTTACTAAGTGAATTACTTGTATAGAATTCAGCTTTTGGAGTCATGGGTGACGGAACATGATTGATTACTCTTGAGAAAAGGAATAGCATAGGTCAACGTATGCTTATGGAAAGCCTACCAGTTATGTTTGAAATTAGTTCGGGTGACTATCGATGATGTATAATTGAGCATATTATTCCGAGTCAGATTTGTTCATTTAGGACCGGGTGACCTATGTTTATATTTCCTGGAGGATGTATAATATTCTAGTAAACTAATGACAAGGGTTCGATGAATTTCAATTCAGAACGGAAGTATGACAGTGTTACCGGTTCTCATTAAAGTTTTTGAGTGGACTTTATAATATGTTTACCGATGGAAACTATTTAGGCTGTTCCAATGGGTTACACTTTTACTTGGCAGGCCATGGAGCAGGTAGAATTGGTTATGAAAGGTTCTAGTGCGGTCAGTGGATCTTCTACGGTTTGGCATGACAAGGTAATCAATAGGTAGGCATATAGTATGGTGTTTGAAGACTTGAGTAGATTTGGGCTTGTGGTGTATGTATATTTGTTTCTAAGGAATCTTGGTACGAAGGACACATTGATAGTTGTGGGAGAAGATTTGTAGAATCAGACTATTTTATAGGTACATGTCAGACTATGTGTATGGCTACAACTAGAGGATCATGGTGATTAAGGTGGTATTTGTGTGATCTATCGGATGTGTATAGAGGTAGGGATATGATAAATCCATTGAACTCGAGTGGAGTCAGTTTTTACAATCGAGAATCAACTAAGAAAGGAATTTCAGTTATGAAGAAATAGAAATTTGGGGGTTGAGCAATGTTAAAGGCAGTTTTGACTAATGCAGTAAACAAGCGGTATTGTCGGTATATTTCTTTCATGTTGAGGCTTTCTTGAGGCTATAATGCAGATTCCTTGGTTACTCGTCGGCTTTCGTCCTTTCCTTTTACCCCTGTTGACCATTCCCCTAGCATCATTAGAGTGTATTCAACTTGTGGGGATGTGTTGGACGTTTCCTGCAATGGTCGGGTGAGTCGGTAGATTTTGAGAAAATTAGAAGCTTTTAAGATGAATAAGTTCAAAAGTATTGACCAATAGTTGGCTTTTGAGTGCATGGGTTTGTTTCCCAGTTTTGTCACTTTTGGTAGACCTGGAGCATCATTTGTGACTTATTTTAGTCCTTGGTTTGATACCCGAAGAAGTTGTATGTACTATTTGTAAATTTGTAAAAGTTGAGTATTTTCAGGGTTTTCATAGAAATGTGGATCTTAGGTTGGTCGTATGAGAAATTCGAGTGCGCGGGTGAGTTTGTAGCGTGTTCTAACATGTGGATGCATATCTGCTATGTGTTCGGGAGGTCTCGAATGAGTTTCAGGTTTTGGGTTGAACTTGATGAAATTCCTATTTTTACTGGTTTCTGGTGTGCCGCTTCTGCGGACATGAGGTTGTACCTGCGGGCCCACCTCTACAAGTCATAGTCTACAGGTGTGAGATTTCAGGAAATTTGGGAGTCCGCATCTGCGAGAGCGAGATATTTAAGTGAGGTCACATGTGAAACCATTTCTTCATAGAGGCAAGGCTGCACCTGTGAGGATCTATCCGCAGTTGCAAAATCGCTATAAATTAGAAACTAAAATCCTCCATTTTGAAGCCATTTCGTTTCATTCACAAAAATGGAGACCTAGAGAGTTGTGAGGGGTGATTTTGTGGATTTTTTGGAGATTCTTCCATTGGGTGAGTCCTCTATCTTCCTTTTTGTTTATGTTATCTTTGACATTGGGAAATTATGTTAAAACCCATGCTTAAGTTGGTGGTTTTCGGTGATAAACCCTAAGTTAAAATGGGTTTCCTTTTTGCTTTAAATCTTAAGTTGTTGGGAAGATTGTTTAAATCTAATCACAATTATTGGCAGAAACTAGTTGATTAGGGTTTGAAGATGATGAACCCTAGATGGGTTATGGTTTTCTTAATAAAATTGGTGGATGTTTTTGAAAGGATTTCATGACTTGTGGTTTGGGTTGTCTGCTTCTAACTTCAATTTCAAATTTTGAACAACTTTCCCAGAAAGATTAAAATGGGGGTTTTCTTATAAAATTGGGAGTCGAGTAGTTGTTTTCCATTTTTAGTATTGGTCCTTATATAATATTAAATGTGTGTGTTGTTAACATAGGACTTGTATATATATGCCTAATACTACAACCGTCCGTTCGTACTTTGAAAGAACAATATGCATAGGAGTTTGTCGCACCCGCTCGACTATGAGGTAGTCTACAATTTATTCTTTCCAGACTATGATAGAAGTATGTGGTTGTTATAAATATTGAGGGGTATTGAGAATGTTTGGGGGTCCCACCTTGGCAGCTGTGATAAGCGCTTGGGTAGGTACCGATGTTGAACTGTATTGATCGGTGATTTGGGAAATCAACCTTAGGGTTGATTCCGACTGCTGTTATTTGGGCTTGTCGCTATTATGTGGGCTTGTCGCCATTATTGATAATTATTGTGTTTACTCAACACATTGCTTCTGATATGAATGACTGATTTACATGGAATTATGTTTTATTGAGTTTTTGAAACATGGGATATGCATCTCCTATACTCGATTGCATATCATACATCCTGATTACTTGCCTTATTATTGTTATTGCATTCATACACTCATGGTGTTGATGCTATTGAAAGTTGAGTGGTATAGAAATATTGTGGGTCCAACGAGACTAGAAAGGTAAGAATATACTTATGAGATAGTTGGAAACGTTGAGATGATGAAAATGATTGAGATGCCTCAAAATGAGTCTTAGGCTCTAGTCAGATATGTGTGTTGAATTCAGGCTGGCTAGGAGCGGTATATGGATAGCGCGGGTCCCTAATGGGTCATGATTCATAGAATTCGAATGTGTGTATACCAAGTTGTGAAAATGTACCTTGCATTTGAATTTTCATTCATATCATACATTCACATACATTGATTCCTTGAGGAATTGTACATTATTGGAGTCATTATCATGAATTGGATTTATTATCATGAATTGGATTCGGTTGATTGAACTTCCATGATTTTTGAGTTATTGAGTTGAACTGTTACTGTGATTTGAGGTGTCTAGTTGCTGGACTATTATGTAATTATAGATAATCTATGTGAACAATTTTATTGTTTGGTGAATGACAGCGTTACTTGGTAGAGCGTCTAGTAGAGTAATGATTTTATGTGTTGTTGTTGTAAGTGCTGACTTGTATGTATACATGTGTTCAACCTCACCGTAAATAGGATATTCATGACGTAATCACATATTCGGATGTAATGAGGATGTGTAAGTATCTGGCATATACCTATACTCTTATGTGTACAGATTGTAACCAAGTCTACGAGTTAGGGATAATACTAGGTCAATAATGTTGTGGCAAGTCAATTTACGGCTTTATCAATGAAATGATTATGTGATTGTGTGTTCTAAGTGATAACATGTTTTTATTAGTTGGCAATTTAAGTATGTGGAGTTAGGATAAAGCATGATTTAGGCATTGATTAATGAGTAGTGGACATTACTTCTATGATTTTTAGGTGTTACCATGAATTGAACCGTAACTCAATGTAAACTAATCCTTACGTGAATAAGGTAACTTAAGTGATTTACTGAATTGTGTAATGTAGGATTATGTGAGAATCAAATTGATATTTATGTCAGTTACATATCTTGTCGGCCTATGATTCCTATGGGGGTAAGTTGTGTACTCATGCTATGCTTGCTGCATCTTTTTCGTGGATGCAGATATACGAGTAGTTCAGGTTGCGACTTTGGCGCATGTGGAGGTTAAGGCAGGCCATTCATCCTTTGGTGGCCATTGTCTTCATCCTAGTCAGACCGTCCTTATTCATTTGGGGAAGAGTTGTTTATTTTTCATTTCTTTATATCTTAGAGTCCTTGTACGAGTCATACTAGGTTTTGGGAGAAAGTGTGGTAAAGGATACTTTGACATTTAAATAATATTAATAAGATTTGTTATATCTTTTATTTCTTCATTTATTTCCGCAGTGTTTAAAATTGTGTCTAAAAGGATTTTGGGATGGTTCGCCTACTGGGGGATAGTGTAGGTTCCACCACGACGCCCGTTATTTGAATAGTGACACCTCTGTACCTTCTAGTAGATATTTTGTTAGATCTCATTTATGGTGGTTGTCATAACAACTGGTTGTTCAGATGTTTCAGACAAAACTTGATTACATTTTAACTTGGGGATATGTTTTGATTTTTGATATTTTCACTTTGTTTCTCTTATATCAACTTTTCTTGAGTCCTGATACAGTTCTTATAGCATCTCAATCATATCATCACGTCATATTCCTCTACAATAATTCCATAGCATTTAACTGAAGATTCAAGGTTATCACAACATCATTCATGGCTACATCAGCTTGATGTAGTTCCCATTTTGAAGTTTAATTGACACCCATTCTTAATTATACCTCAAATAACTGGAGCAACAACTTATGCATTGAGCTTGATGCTTTCTGATCGTGTCGTGAATGACAATTTGAAAAGTTAATGGGAGAATAAGCATATTCTTACTTTAGATTCTAACAAACAGTCTAAGAATCAAAGAAATTGAATTTTCCTAACATGTCCTGCAACCTCCCAGATATATGTATGGTGCACAACATAACCATATTTGAGACTCTACTAGACACGGCTCATGACTCACTAGGACACCCTAAACCTAGATGCTCTAATACCTACTTGTCATGCCGCCAAACTAAGGTGGGATGTGATTGGCACCCAACCATTACTACCCGTTTAGTGAACCCTGTACTAGCTAGAAGGTCTAAATTGATCTCAATAATAGAAATAAAATCTTGATTAAACATGTCAAGCAAACTAAATAAGGAACATAAATTTAAAAATATATATAAAGCTTACCCACTGTCAAGTCATGAACCTCTAACTAAAATTCGAATACATAAAGTTCCGGGGCATTCCCCGGGAATAATGTAAATGTCTAAAAGTAAATAATAGACTTGGAAGGATATGCTACCGCTGGGATGAATCAACAGAACCTGCTTACTGAGTCTATAACATCTTCCTTTAGCCATGTGATGTGTCACCTACATACTCAATACTTGCCACACGACGTGGTAGGCCCAAACATGCTAAGTATCTCCAAGGTACCCAGTAAGTCTCATAGACTACCTCCTAAAATGGTGGATCTGGACTTTTTGGGACAATAATGTAACAAACAAGGAGAGATATGTTTCACAAGAAAGCATGTAAATCATATAAAATCTTTAAACTAAGATAAGCTGTAAGAATATAACTTAATGAAAAATTGAATCAGAAACTAATAACTGACACTGAAGCTGAAAACTGTGTTATTTTAAAATAGAATTAACTTTTCTGAGTAAAATAATTATTTTCACATAATGTCCCTACGTACGTAAGAATATAGAACCACACATGGGGGAGTGTGCGCCTATCTCCCCAACAAAAAATAGCCACTACGAGCGTGTGGGTATCTAACCTTGGCCATCGTGGCACTCATGCAAGGGGGGGTCAGCTAGCTCTCCCGTCTGATTTTGGATGTGATCACACCATTAATTGAACATATAATTTGCAAACAATTTCACATAACATGAAGTGTAACACGTAAGTATATATTTCATGAAAACACAGTCTAAAAATCATATAGCGCATACAAGACATCACACAATATGTTAAAAGGATTCTTGCACTACTACTTAAGACCGTAATGAATAAGGACTGATAGGATTGAGTACTTAATGACAAGAATAAGTCACGACCAAAATCCTATTTGTGTCGTAAGGGCACCTACCCTAACCCATAGGCAAACCACTAACAATAAGCACAGAAATACATAAATATAAATGTAGATGAAGAGGAAAGATACATAATATATCAATACTCCTTTAACACTTACATTGTTTAACCAATTACAACGTTTACTATCCAGAACTTGGTCAGACTCGTACAAGGACTCTAAGATACAAAGTGAAGAAAGAATTAACAACTACGCCTCGAATGATAAGGGTAACCAGACTAGATGAAGACTAAGGCTACTGAGAGTGAATAGTCTTCCTTAACCTTTCCGTGCTCCGAGCTGCAACCTGAATAGACAGAGTACTTGCATCCATGTAAAAGATGCATCAAACATATCATGAGTACACAATGTACCTCCGTAGGCATCATAGGCTGACACATACAGAAGCTACGTAACAGATATAAACATCTAGTTGACTCTCTAATAGGTCCTATTCTAAGAAGTTCAACTAGTCACATAAGTCACCTTGTTCAAAAGAAGGTTCATGAAACATATAAATCACCTAGTCACACAAGGGTCAATCATATCCACGTGCACTTCAATTCATGTAGCACACATGGATTTTAGTATCAATATCCACTTATGTGACACCCTGCCCAAGTCATATAAATATTGGCCCACATACCTAACATAAGACATCTAATAGACAAGTTGACACTTAATATACAATCTAATCTTAAGAAGACCTTATAAGGATATTACAATTAGGCCGACGTAGCACATTAGCTTTTTAATTAGCTTAGCCTTTAGACTTAGTTATGACTCTAGTCGTCTACGGGTGTGACACATATCATGTCATTAACGTCCTCATTATATATACCAAGTATAAGTCTATGCCTCACACCCTTTGATTAAGGAGGAAAGTATGCATACACATAACATACAAGTCAACAACTACCACAACAACACCTCAACAAGATCTTTGCTAGACATTTTACTGAGTAATGTTATTAATCTCCAACAAACACACATACACACATAGTTCTCTTGATCTAGATGATAATTCTGTCAAGTAGGTATTTTCGACCATAATAGCAGTTTCACATCGAATCCTTAGACTCATAAGTTCCAAACCACATGACCAAATCCACAGAGAACAAGACTAATTATGCCAATCAATCCAATCATCCACGTACAATTAATCATAAAAATCATCCAAGTTCCAATCAATCATTCCAATATCACAAACTAATCAACAACCAATCAATGTATAAATGTATGTATGATATGATTACCAATTCAAATGCCATGTATCTTTCACAATAAGTATTATTCCTACTAAGAGTAACAAGATCATAGAGTCTACCATTATTCATCTCTGAGACACAACATCGAATACACGCCAACGATATGAATGGGGTGCAACACAAATGATATGTATGTATGCAATGGCCATATGTACCCGGTATACACATGCTCATGTAGTAGGTGTCACGTGACTCATATGGGACTCATAAGGTCTATATACCCATCCGATCCTATCAGATCCCAACTCAATGGCTGTAGTATCATCATCAATCATATCCTTCTAGAATTTCTCATTGGATCCCATCTCTGTGGCTGTAGTATCATCATCAATCATCAGTCCCTTACCATGTACCATATCCAGTAATCTTCTTTCAAGACCCTTTCATTCGTATCTCATAGTTTAAATGCCAATAATAATGTATATGAATTATATAGATATGTGTAAACCATGAAAAGCATAATCAATACAATCACTATTATCAATTCTTTTCAAGTATTTAGATGAGATGTAGAGTGATGAATGCATGACAAGAAAAATCACGATAAGTTATCAAGCATAAGGAATGAATATCACAGGCTTACAGAAGCTCAACAACATGTAATTTCATGTACATCAATTTATCATATCGAAAGCAATGTGATGACAAAAGAAATAATACCAACAATGGAGACAAGTTGATATAATGTAGACGAGCCCAAGCAACAACAATTAGAATCAACTTCAGGTTGGTTCCCCTAAACACCATTATAATAGTTCAACACCGGTACCCACCCAAGCATTCATCACAACCGCTAATGTGAGATCCCAAATGCGCCTAATACCCTTTTAACATTTATAACTAATACGCACTTTTGTCGAAGTCTACAAAAGATAAACCGTAGCCTACCTCAAAGCCGACCAAGATCCACAAACCTCAATCTTCCATGCAGGCCTTGCCCTTTCGAAGCACCTCATAATACTCATAGTCCAACATATAGATTCTACGTTAATAAATAATCTAATATAAATACGAGGACTTAGTCCTTTCAAATAATACAGAGATTCATCCCCAAAATTGATCCCAATCCCACGGTAGAAAAATTAGAACTTTATTACCGAAAAAGCATAATAATATACTAAATAATCATATTCTTATGTTAATTTGAAAACTAAACCCAATCGGACCCCTAATTTAAAGATTAGGCAAATGCACCATTTCCAAACCCTAGGTTTTCCCTCCCAATTTAGAAAGGGTTACCAATTCCAAATTCACCATCAAAACATCGTCATCTTTCATTAACCAACACTAGTTTATAGTATTATAATCATCTAATCCATAAACCATCCCCATTCATGATTCTTACTCTCTTATCTTAACATGGAACTTAGACTATCCTCTTTCCTAATTAGAGATAAAACCCCCAAAGACTCCATTCTTAGTTCATAAATAAACCACAAAGAGAGAAATAGGAACTTACCCAGGAATTCATCCCAAGGCTTTGAAAAATCGGCCTCACAAACACTTTCTAGGTTTAGAATTGGTGAATGGAAAGAACGGTTCAAAATTAAGAAAATATAGGACTTTTTGCCAAGCGATTATCGTTTCCGCGGACACCCTATCCGCAAATGCGAACTCGCCTTTGTGAAGAAAAGCTCGCACACTTGGATTTCTTATTCGACTGATCTAAGACATACTTTTCTATGAAGTCACCCAAAATATCCAAATTCCACAATTTACAACTAGTGACACAAAATACATCCAAACACCTCGGGAAGTAAACCAAGGACTTGACTAAGTCATAAATAACACTCCAGACCTTTCAGAAGCAGAGGAAACCGAAAACAAACTCATATACTTAAAGTCAACTATCGGTCAATACTTTTTCACGTCATCAATTTAAAAGCTTCTAATTTCCTCAAAATATATCAAGACTAACCCGACTACCTCGGGAACCGCTCCACCCATCCCCGCAAGTCAAACACACTGTAATGATGCTAGGGGAAAGGTCAACAAGGGTAAAAGGGTAAAATGTCAAAATGACCAAATGGGTCATTATATTAGGTACCAATTAAACAAACATTTATCCTCCAACGGAATACGAAAAGTACTAAAGCCAACGAGTAACCAAGGAATCCCCATCATAACCTCATGAACCCTCAACATGTAAGAAATATATACCGATAGTACCACACATTCACTTTGTTAGTTAGATATACTTTAACATAGCTCATTCACCAAAATTTCTATTTCTTCATGCCCAAAATTTCTTTCACATATGATCATCGAATGTAAGAATTGACTCCGCTCTAATTTCCTGATTTGATTATAACCATAACACTTTAGGCATTCGATTGTATACACACATATCACATTAATCATGACCACCCTTTAGTTGTAGTCACAAACCATTATCCAACCTGTAACAGTAAAAATATTCTGATTCTACTAATCCTTCTTTCACACTTTCCCAAGCCGTCCTCACACCAAGATTCCTTAGAAACACATAGACGCACACTACAAGCCCAGATCCTGGCTTTCCTTCACCAGAAAATGATCATTGCTTTATCTGAGAAAATTCTAAGTAATTCCATCCAAAAATTGATCTTATCCAAGGCTCATTATGCTAATCCTAGTCTCATTATGTTTGTATCCCTAAGTCAAAATCACTTAGCTAATTCTTCGTGAATATCCAAATCACCATACTATAAGAATAAATACTAATTACTTTGTCATGCAAAATCCTTAGCACATCAATTGATCACTCCAAAGACTTCCCAATGATTTAAACATTCTCAAAGCATACCAAGTACCCACATAAACCATTAGAACTGTCTGAATCATTGTCATCCAAAGAATGTCATCAATCCTACTTGTAGTTTCAATGAGATATGGTAACACTGTCATACTTCCATTCTGAATCAAAATCCATCAAACACATGTCAGTGGTTTACTTGAACAATTCTAACATGGAAATAAGTGCTCAAATTTATAAAACATAAGTAGTCACCCAAACTGATTCCAAAATAACTAGTATGCTTTCTATAAGCATGTTGTGATCTCTTATCTCATGAATAATCAATCACATGCCATCACCCACAACTCCAAAAGATGGATCCTATCCAAGTCATCAATTTAGTATTGAAGAACTATACATTATGATTATGATCTTCATGTTCCACAACATCTACCTGATGCACTAGTCTGATAGAACCCCATGAACTCTAAGTACATTGAATCTTCCTTGTACTATCTCTTACTTGCCGACAACACTGGACACCTCATCGAACCTATCTATCGTATCTCGCTATTACCAGCCTTACAAATTCCTGACGTATCAACCTTAGAATCCATTTACCTTACCTTGTGTATTTCCTCTCAAGTATTTAGTATTGAACTACTCATTCATGTTATTAGTCAATAATGCCTCACCAGGACCTACCACCACCATCATAACCTTCCCTAAAAAATGAAACCTTAACGTTCAAACTAAAGAGTTTCTCAAGATTTCCTCTTGTTATTCTACCCTAGACCATTTATTTCATAGTACCATGTAACTACCCATTTTGATACATTGCCAGTCCACAATCCAAAACTCTATTGAACAACCGTCATAACACATAGTCAATTACCGTGAACTTATTCCTTTGGGCAAACTAACTAATTTCACCTCATCTGACCAATAATGCCACCATAATCTACACATGCTCAAATAATCATGCTGCTTCGCATCCAAATCCTTTCCTTTTCCTGAAGTTGTACCTTACTCCTCTCGATTCTCGATCAACCATACATTTATCTTAATTCTCCATTTTCCTATTCCATTCAGATCATATTCACTACTATCGACCGATCATCACTCTAACCCACTCAAGTTATACATCAATAGCATAAGTCCTACAAAAAAAGTTGAGCTGATCCTACAGATAGTACTATACAATAATTGATCTTATTGACCAACACCTCCCCTCGAGTGTCTTATACGATGCTTGCATGCGAAGAACTAACCTTTACCTTAGTTTGCCGAACCAAAACACATCCAACTATCCGTGCGAGTTTCCCTGCCATTCAGTCAACTCCAAAGTCATTATACCAGTAATTGTCTAACTTCTCAAGTATTAACCTTTATATATCATACCTATAAATCTTATCCAAGAACTAAAGGCAACATCCAGTAATTCCTTAAATAAAACTCCACACTTCTTCAGCGCTAGAGTCATTCCTATTAGTCGATCATTGGCTCCTATTAGACTATGATGTAGTTCCACATACCAAATCATATTCGACCCCTTACACTCACTCTATGCCAAAAATTGCTAAATGACTCACAAATCAACAATCTCGCAGTCTCAACAATCCCTTTTTATCACTAACCTCGAAATGCAAAGTGACCCAACGAACATACTCTTTAATTGAAGGAACATGACTGTCTATTTCCTTAAGCCGCACTCGTCACAAGTAACCTTGCCACCTAACTTGGAACTAATAGTCATTTCCTGAAAGAATTCTCAAATCACTAGTTCTCACTCCACAACTACATCTCTGCTATGTCGAAGCCCAACTAAACATTTCATAATCTTATACGAAATTCACCCTCATATATCTTGTAACCTTATCCTGACGAACACATCAGAAACTAATTTTTCCCTTCCTACAACAGAGATTGATCCATCATATTCCTCTTTCTTGCCCTAAGTATCATCATTCCCACTTTTCAAGTATGTTGCCGAACTGAGGAGTCTTAATCATACCCTACTAAACCAAACATTCAAACTGTAGCGAAAGATTGAACATGGTTATGCATCAGTATCACAGTGACACATCTTACACCCTACCACGCGATTTCATAACCAACCACTCACGTACGAAATCCAGAGCGTGCTCCCACTATTGGTGATAGAATAGGATGAAAAAGTTTTAGATAACAATCTGAATCGACTAGATACCAATTTGAATGGAGTAGCATGAATAAATAAAAGAAGGAAAGATTTCCTAAGTGTCGTATATGTCACACCCCAACCTTGGGGGGCTGGCCGACACTTAGCACCCGAAGGCCTAGGCGAACTGTTGTAGTATCCGGTATCATATAAGACAAGAATAGATGACAACCTACATGCGAAAAAGTCCCAACATGATATATATACAGACAACAAAGGCTGACAAGGCCATAAGAAGAGTACACTATTAACAAAAGGAGGTCGACAAGGCCACGACATACACAAACCCATCATACATAAGTCTGCAAGCCTCTACGAGTGATAAAATATGTCAACAAGTCGAGATAGGTCCCCGCTATACCTAAAATGCTAATAATATATAGGACAGTACCTAAAGACTCTTGTACAACAACTCTAAGAGAGAGGAGTGCAACAATCACAGCTGAATCGACAACCTACTGAGGAGGAGCACTGCTCTATCTATCTGTACCTTCAAGCATAAACACAATGCCGTAGAGAGGGGGCATTAGTATGAAATATGTACTGAATATGTAAGACATGTAGCATATATAAATAAAAGATATAATGTAAGAGATATGAATACAGAAGTCAACTTGAAACTCATAAGAAGCCTTTGAGGGCATACCTTGTCACAAGTGTGAATATATATATATATACATGTCTATAAATCAAGAAACTCTGTGGGGTAGTTCATATCACAATATATATCATACCCGACCTCAATGAGGACTCAATCATACACGGCCAATATGTGGGACTCAGTAATATCCAAACCAACTATAGTGGTATGCACAAATAGGTGCCCTAGCCGGCCAACTATAACCCGTCTCAGTAAGAAAATAACTACATATATATAAGTTCAATTCAAGATAGACTTCAACGGATATCATAAGTAGAGCCGGAGTGACCTATCATCATTATTCTTCGACTATCGTTATTGCCGCTATGTTCTTTATCTTTCAATTCAAGAGACAACAATTATAGAGAACATGAGAAATACTTGGTTTGGATTACACATGGGATATGATTCAGCTCAATCGAATGTAATATGATCAACTCAAGTTTAGTAAAAGGCAATTCAATTTATGTGCATAAGAGATAGGAAGACATGGTAGGTACTTTTTTCAGGTTATATATAAGGTAGAGATGGACTTAACCATTATGAAACATAATCGGCATAAGTTTAACGAAGAGTTCATAAATAAAAGCTCACTGGATTCTAGTCATGCCACAATGAGAATAGAAATCCCTACATACCTTGTGGATTACATTCCGCTGAGCCTCGCACATGGTATGAACGATTATCTATGCAATATAGAGGTTTTGGATTGATGTATTATCGACAATTAAGAATCGATTTGCAAGAATAATTAAATGAGCACCTAGAGTGCATATCCCTCAAGTTATCATGTTCATGGCTACTATCCATGCCATTTATTCCTCTCCAACACCATACCAATAGCACTAAAAACAACCATAACTACAATAACCATCTCACAATAACACAACAATATCAACAACCCCAAGATCATCATATATTATCCATAACTTCTAATACCATATCCATCAATTCAACTATGATCATCTCCAAGTTAACTCAAGAAACAATCAAGCATCATCAGAGTTCTTTCATGGAGTTTTATCTCAACTCTCACAAGTTCCCTACATCCACAATGTCAACAAATCTATGAGAACCTTATGACTATCAATAGAACCAATACCTTACCTTAAATTATCCAAGACAACTTGCACCATGACCCATGACCTTCTTTCCAAGCATCAAGAGGATCCTTCACTTCTCCTTACTCCAATGGAGATTCCCAAGCTTTTTAGTGATTACCTATGGATGATTTGCCGTTGTATTAATGTGATATGCCTCATAGATGATGTAGGAACCCCAGGGGAATGTTTGAGAGAGTTTTGGGAAGTGTTATGGTGAAAATAAGGCCTTCTTTGGGTTATAAGCCCATAGAACCACCGCACCACTTCGAGTT
Source organism: Anisodus acutangulus (assembly GCA_029783415.1). Classification (NCBI taxonomy): domain Eukaryota; kingdom Viridiplantae; phylum Streptophyta; class Magnoliopsida; order Solanales; family Solanaceae; genus Anisodus; species Anisodus acutangulus. The sequence continues at coordinate 1,078,161 of CM056499.1, forward strand.
AATGGTGGAACTTGCGGCAGCAAGATACCACTTGCTGCACCATAAGTCCATCTCAATCTCTTGACAGTTGGATGCCCAAAAATGCCCAAAATATGTGGTGCCGCAAACTCAGTTTGTGGCCGCATTCTATTTATGCCGAAATGCATTTTCTTAAAACATACATAAACATTTGTACATAGCTCCAATTGACAAACGGTTTGTTGCATTGGAAAGTAGACTCTCTGAACTTGAATTTAGATACTCCATGGACTCTATAATTCCTTATATGATAAAAGACATACCCCCAAAGATACGGGGAAAAATGCTGTCCAAATATTTCCGTAGTTCTCCCCGAATTTCAATGAACTTAATTTCTTCGATTCGTTTAGCCTCGATCTCTAACAAAATATACTTAACACTCATCTAAACCTTTTTTAATGTTTTGAAGAGATCTCAACCTCACTAAGCTTATGTTGTTAACCCATGATGAAAATGACATACAAAGTACGGGATGTAACATCCTTCCCCCCTTAGAAACATCTGTCCTCGAATGTTGAGGACATCAACTTAGGGCTTCTATCTCTCATGATTCATAATAATTTTGTAGAGTTTCTTCTATAAATAGAACTATACAAAACCTATCAGGCAGCCCAAACATACATCCAATGCCACACAGGGCTACAAATAACATAATAACATCTAATTGGCTCCCCATGACCGTCTATTTATACGAAATGCAAAAAGGGTTAGCCATAACTCACCTTATCTATCATCTACGGTTAACTGAGTTGTGCCTGCCATACCTATCCTAACATTATCACATAAGAAAATTATATGGGTCAAGTTCGATAGTTAGAATAGAAATGAATGAATTGTGTTGTGTGTGTATCGACGAAAGACCTAAAGTCTGAAATAAATGGGTGTATCTGGAATCCATATTCTCTTTAGCCTCCCACATCGTTTTCTCGACGTTATCATTTACTGATATTTCTTCGTACGACATGTTCTCTATAATTTGGATATGGGTTGATACTAAAAAGATTTCTTATTCATTCCTAAAGCGTTCGACACATGAAACACTGAATGAGTTGTTCTAAATTTCCAAGGGTAATTCTTGCTTATAGTCCATCTGGCAAATTTTTTGAACATTCTTATATGATTCGACGTACCTGAGGTTAGACTTGCCTCTCTTTCTGATTTGTTTTTCCTTTTTTACCTTATATTTTAGAGACAACATTTTCTTTTTCAAAAAGTACTAACTCAAAATTTTGAGTTCAGTCACTATCCAATTAAGCGCCAATTACTAACAATCTTAGACGATCGGTATCTTATGTCATGTAATATTTTAAATCTGATTTCATTGACTTGGTTTTCGTATTTGTAATCATCTGGGAAAGGTCATGCTTCTTTGCACATTCAGAGCTTTGTATGATACTAGTCTGGTGCTCAACATGATAATCATTGTCATACCTAACTCATTATGAGATAAATAGTCATCCAGACTTCTTTTAGTATTTATTGTGCAATTCCATAACATATACTCGAGTCTCTAACTAAATTTGTCAATTTGAATACTTGCTAGGGGATGGGGCTTAACGGAGTACCCAAAACTTATTCCGAACAATCTTATGAACTTAGTTATAAATTGGGTATCCTTGTTGAACGTTAAACAACTAGAGACACCATGAAGGTGAATCATCCTTTTAATCATACAATCTTGCAAAATCACCAATGACACAGGTAACCCTAATTATTAAACCAATTCATGTTAATAGAGATGAAATATTTAACTAAGAATCCCATATTAATTGTCTCCCATTCTCATCGGGTCTTTAGGGCCTTGAACTTATTTATCAATTCCTAGTACTCAGCCATACTTGCTGATAATTAGCACACTATCTACACCCTCTATAAGGTTCCTTCTCATGTTGTTTCATTAGTATACTCATTAAGCCGCTTGATATATATTGGTACATTCCAAGCAGATAGTGTATTACGGATGATGAATTGTCATCAAAGTCTTTCTTCATCGCTCTTCCACTTCAAAGCATACCAGTGGTTATAGCCTCCAGCGATCCCTTTTTGTTAAGTATCTTTTCCAATTTCCTTCTTAATATGGTGACTTTATGAGGTTGTGAATCTTAAGAGAGCCATCTTCTGAAGTATTAGTCAAGCATATATTTGATTTATTGATGTATTACCAAGACTAATTCCTGTCCTTTCAATTTCTGCACTAGTTAATTCACTTACAGTTATATGGCTGATACTATACTTATCTGAACTATAGAACTACCGATACATAGGAGCCTTTTTCAAAATTCATTAAGCCATTCTTTCTTCTATAAACTTGGCCTCGCTGAACAGTTAGAGTGTTGGATTCTTATTTTATACATTATCCCAATCATGAACATCCCATAGCTGTCATCATTGAAACTTTTATTCAGGATTGTGAAACAGAACCTTATCTTATTTTCTCATTACTCACAACTATAAGCTACTTTCTCTTCTTACTCTTGGTAACACTTTCCAGTTTTCCTCTTCTTACTCACTTTACGTTGTTTATTCTGAAACACCCTGTTATACACATATGGTTCGTTACTAATTGCCTGAATCTATTCTTCTTTTATACCTTAGCATCGGGTGACTTCCCTAGGGGACTTTTTCCTCCTGTATTTATTCGTGCTTCACACTAGTCTTATGACTCTCGAATGTTCTGTTACACCTACCGTTAGTTAACATTTCTGGTCCGGGTTACTATTATTTTTTCTTTATTATTTATGCTAGGACTGAAATTCATCAATAGTGCTTAGGAAGGGATTTCTTAGTTATATTAAGCCATATGCTCCTACTTTATTTATACTATGCAAGATATCTTTTCGTTGATTCGAAGATGATTGCAGTTATCGTTGCTGGCATGATATTTCACCTTTTTCATCTGGTCTCTACCCCTTAATGTACCTTTCTCACGCGTTCTTGTTACCCTTAGGCTTATCGTCTCTTTTATGGTTTCCTTATATTAGTTCCTCGCTCCTTACCCCTAATCATTCCCATCTATCTACTTCTTATGAGTCATCACACAGTTCAATTCAATTTCATGCTTTACATAATCCAAAGGTTCCTCTAAATCATCTCGTTTTGCCATAATCGGCCTTTCAGCATCCAATTACTCAACCATCTTATTCTCATTTCTCACTTCCGGTTTGAGACCTTGCCAGTCTAGACCAGGTGGTGCATTCGAGCTGTTTAGGTGCTGGGTGCCGGCCACACCCTCCAGACCAGGTGGTGCATTCGTCTCCTGGTGCGATTACAACTATACTATTCATCTTTTCTCTTGATGTGTATGCATTGATAGATCTAGGCCCTACTCCATATATTACTCTTTTTATTGCTGGTAAGTATGGTATGGAACCTGAGTTATTACGTAAGTCATTTGAAGTGTCTACGCCAGTTGGTGAATGGTGATTTTTATGTGGGTATATAGGGGTTGTGATGTGATGATTTATGACCATTATACTTTAGATGACCTAAAGGAATAGGAAATGTCAATTTCAATGTTATTATTTCTAACGTGGATTGTTGGACGACAACTGTTCATTTTAATTTTCCAAGCGAGCCCTTTATTAAATTGAATGGTAATACTGCGGTGCCTAGGGGCGGGGTTTATTTCATACCTTAAGGCATGCAATATGATTTCAAAGGGATATATCTATCATTTGGTACGAGTGCAGGATGAAGAGGCAGAACCTCCAACCTTTCAGTCTGTCTCTATTGATAACAAATTTCCTAACTTATTTCCTGATGAACTTTCATGCATTCATCCTGAAAGGGAAATTGACTTTGCTATTGATGTGCTTCCAGATACCCAATGTATATCTATACCGCCATACAGAATGACCCCTGGAAAACTGAAAGGGTATAAACCTCAGTTAAAGTATCTGCTATAAAAGGGCGTCATTAGGCCAAGTACATCCCCGTGGGGCACACTAATGTTATTCATGCGTAAGAATGGTGGTTCATTAAGGATGTTTATTGATTACCGTCATCTGAACAAGGTAGCTATAAAAATAAATATCCTCTTCATAGGATCAACAACTTGTTTGATCAATTGTTGGGTGCCAAATACTTCTCAGAGATTGATCTTACATCTGGATACCATCAATTAAGGGTCAAGGAGAAAGATATTCCGAAGACCGCTTTTCAGACTAGATACGGCCACTATGAGTTCCTTGTGATATTCTTCGGTCTTACTAATTCACCAATGACTTTCATGGATTTAATGAATTGGGTGTTCAAGAAATTTCTAGATATCTTTGTGATTGTGTATATTAATGACATTTTGGTGTATTCTCGATCAAAAATAGAGCATGCAGGCCATTGGAGAGCAGTGTTACAGATGCTCCATAATCTTAAGCTATACGTTAAGTTTTCCAAATGTGCATTCTGGTTGAATTAGGTGACCTTCCTTGGGAATATAGTATCAGACGAGGGTGTTAAATTTTGATAGCCAGAAGATTGAAGCTGTGAAGAATTGGCCAAGGCCCACAACACCTACGGAGGTGCATAATTTCTTGTGTTTGGCAGGTTATTATCGGAGATTCATGGAGAATTTCTCTTCTGTTGCCACCCTACTGATGATGTTGACTCATATGGCAGCTAAGTTTCAGTGGACATGTGCTTGCGAGAGGAGTCTTCAAGAATTAAAGAATAGATTAACATCAGCCCCTGTCCTTGCAATTCCAAAAGGTTCAAAAGGCTATGTTGTTTATTGCGACACCTCCAGAGTCAGCATAGGCTGTGTTTTGATGCAGCACGACAAGGTTATTGCATATGCTTCGAGACATATGAGAAAGCATGAGAAAAATTACCTTACTCATGATCTTGAGTTAGCAACTTTTAATTTTGCCCTGAATATATGGCGTCACTATCTTTATGGAGTTCATGTTTATTTATTTACTGATCATAATAGTATAGAGTATATATTCAAGCAGAAATAATTAAACTTGAGACAAATAAGGTGGCTAGAGTTACTGAAAGACTATGATGTTGATATTTTTTACCATCCTGGCAAAGCAAATGTGGTGCCTGATGCCTTAAGTCGAAAATCTAAGAGTAGCCTGAATCATTTAGAGGCTAATAAGTTGGAAATGGCCAAAGATATATGTCAGTTAGCTTGCTTAAATAAGTGACTACTTGACACAAATGATAGAGGTGCTACAATTCAGAATGCTGCAGAGTCGTCTTTAGTAGAAGAAGTAAAGGCAAGGCAGTTCAATAATTTAGAGTTGGTCATGATGAAGGAAGGGATTACTTTTAAGAAGAAATAGTTGTTTGAGTAATCAGATGATGGGATTCTTAGGTACAAAGGCCGATTATGTGTACATGATATTGGAGGACTCATAGGGAGGATTGTGTCAAAAATTCACCAATCTAGGTATTCTATTCACCCTGCCTCTCATCAGAAAATCTGTGGAAACATGTCCAAGATAACTACAAGCAAAACACATGTCTATTCCTTGATGAAACATCCCTAGATAGGCCTTGCCACACTTATCACATCGAGGGAAAGGCAACCTCATCTGACTAGAATCCTCTTTATACTGCGGGCCTGATGCTCGTGAACTTTGACCCTGACTAGAATAAGTAGATCGATCACGATGCTGGCCCTAAAACTGTGGTGGTGTACTGGAGGCCGGATAGAATGGGCGCCTGGGAACTATTGTTACGCCCCAAACTTGAATGGGACAGACTAGATTCAACATGTATCTATTGTGAACTCTAGTAGGTTAAATGACATAACATATAACAAAAATAAAAATTGTATATGTTTTTTAATCCTTCATTTCGTAGATGCGGACAAATGCCCATGACATTCAACTAATTACAAATGAACCCACATGTACTGTCTATGAAGTCTCTACGAATACTTATACTGAATGTTGAACTGGGATAGGGCCCCAAGCTACCCATCATTTCTAACATCAATGCAATTACTAGAACTGACTCGGCTCCAGGTAGAAGTGGAGCTTATAACTCTTCTATTTATCATCTACACTCTATAGTGAATAAGTCTACCAACCTATATAACTGGAAATTCAATGTGAAACATAAAAAATGTAGCACCCCCAACTAAGGGATGTTAGTACAGAAACAATGTACCAAGTACGTATGACAGACATGAGACATATACAATAAACTGAAGCTCCTAGGAGAGACAACTGAAATGTAATTAAGTAGATATAACTGAAAGCTCTGAAACATCTATAGGAACACTTACTGAACCTTATTGTACTTCTGTATTTCTAAACTTTTCTTAGGATCTTTCTGCTATATTTGGGTCACTGTGTGGAGCGATGTTTTTGGATCATTCATTGTCCACGTGGGATCATGGTGCATTATAACTTATTATTCACATTTCTTTAAAACACATTAATCAAATGAACGCATAACATAACCAATAATTTATCGATCCATAACAAGATCTAATACGGACAAGAGTGGTAGCCATAGTAGGCCTCGTATACATATATGTAATCCATCGCCCACCAATTATAGTCCGGTGGTGTATTATGTATATGTGTCCCTCGCCTACCAATTATTGTTAGGTGGTGTTAATGGATGAATATATATCTGTTGCCTAACGAGTATAGCTAGGTGGTGTTAATGTATGAATATATGTTTGTCTCATAACCGATTATAGCTCAGTGATGTAATGCATTAATGTATGCCATCGCCCAACTAATTATAGCTCGGTGGTATAATGCATGAATGTATGTCCTTCGCTTAACCGATTATAGCTCGGTGGTGTAATGCATGAATGTATGTCAAATAGGACATACCAACTACCTTTATGATACTCAACTCATTGGGGAAATACCAAATAGGACATCTATGAGTCTATTAAACACCAAGTGGAGCAACTCTTATTAATCATCATTATGCACCAGAACTCTTATGAGAGAGCTGCTCTGAGTATATACACTTTCTGGACATAATACAAAACTCATAATAGACATGTGAAACTCATATTACCAAGGCAACATCAATTCAGAAGTATATGAAACTGCCAAATACCTAAATATAGCACCTCTAAAGTTCTGTTTTGGAACCGTACTCTATAGGCTACTAATATAATCCCACCTAAGAGGAAACTCTATCCCTTCATGGAAACTCATTTCTTGACCTTGGGGAGTAATACTCTTTAGTAACAACTGATGTTGTTCACATGATATTTCTTAGGAAACTCTTAAGGCTCAAAACTTAAAATTACTAAACTTCATAGTTCACACAGGAAGCAATTAATACATGTCGTGCCATAATGGTAAGTCATGGAATAGCCTCACATACCTTTAAGTCGACCTTCCAATCGAGATGGAAAGACCAACCTCCTTCATAATCAAACTACAATAAGAAACAACACTACTATCAACAAAGGGAACATAACAACTAGCGACAATGACAACTCACTCCGTATGAGATTCTAAGGCGTCTAGTTTCGGATAACTCCCCTCTATTATTCATAACATCATCAATAACACGTGGACACAATTACTTAAATATCTCCAGCCTCCTTCATAGAACAAGGACAACCCCACTTACCACACAACACAATTAATAATTCAACTACATCTATTTAGCCTTCAACTTACTAACTAGTAATAACCATGTGTTTCTAAAACATCAACTAGCTTATATACACCACTTTTAAATTTCCAGCACCTAAATCATTATAAGAGCAGTCTCACAACACCAGATAACACCTAAAGATTCATCGAGTGGCAAGCTCGTTCTATACTCAATGAGACAGCATCTCCCCCATTTCTTTTATATCTCACTTACTCAAAAAACAAAAACATCCAACAACCATATGTTCAACACCTAAAAGAACAAGAAAAATAGCCCCAAAACTACATAACAAGCCCACCAACTTATTTTATAATATTCAACCATCAACCCATGGACTTGTAGCAACTAAAACACATCTAAAGCTTAAAATAACTAATACACATGGACGAACGGAGAAATATTACCTTGCTATCCAATTTCTAGCCCTTGAATTTCCTTTTTAAGGCTTTTCTTCAAGAAACTAAGTTAGAGAAATATTAATACAACCTTGTGTGATAGTGTGGAAGAGAAATCCCAACTTAAACTTGAAATTACTTACCTTAAACTTGACAGAAAGAGGCAGCACCATGGCTGCCAACTTAACTACTCCTTCAACTTACTTGTATTGTAGGAAGCTATCAATTATTTGAGTCTCTATAGAAGATGAGATAATTTTATGTGTCATTTCAAGAAGAATTAAAGAACACTCAATAACCGTAGAGAAGAAAGAAGGCTACTGCCTTGATTGTGTGAGAAAGAGAGATTACTACCTTTTAACTATAGAGGATGAAGGAGAATCATCCATGGAAGCCATGATAGGTTTGATATCAACATTAATAATAAGAGAATAGAGAAGAGGGCATTGGCTTCTTGGATGGAGAGAGAGAGGAGAGAAATTTGTATCATATTTTTCTAAATGAAATTATCTATACAAAATGTATATCTATATCCTTATAAGATATGATGGGCAGATGGGTCATGGGCTGCCTGTGGCAGTCCATCTCTATCCTTTCTCTTAGACTTTTAACTTGGTTTACACAACTTTCAGTAGGTGATGCACCTATTTCTGTATTTAGCAAAATCCGGTCCTCTCCTTTAATAAGTAGGTGATGCACCTACTTGTCACTTACTTAATCTAGAAGATTACTAATTATCTCTAAACATGTGTGTCATCCTTGTTTAGTAAGTAGGACATGAAACAAGTAGGACAAAAAGTAAGTAGGTCAAGTAAGTATGACGTGGAAACAAGTAGTTCAATCAAGTAGGATGTGTAAGAAAAAGACGTGCAAGCAAGTTAGATGTGTGAGAAAGTATCTCAAGCATATAGGACGTCTAAGCAAGGAGGTGAAACACATAGGTAAAACTAGTAGATCATCTACCTCTATCCGACGTCTCATTCATTTATGAATCTCATTTACTTTAACTAGACTTAACATTTACATACATTAGATGCTAAGGCAGTAACTATAACCTCATTCTTTCATATCCATGTAAGTTCATTGATTTCAACTTAGTCGTACACATGATGAGAACTACGGTCTGGGAGAACATGACTAGGAGGGAAAATTCCAACTGTATAGTTCACAACCAATGATATTCATGTATTTGAAAATCAATAGGACAAATATCATTCAGAAAAATCATAGAAAAAGTAAAAGAGGGGTGACCTCACCTCATGGTGGACTCGTGGCGGTAAAATGGTGAGAGAAAGTGCAGGAGCATTAATTGCTCTTACTATTCTTGGCTATACACGACTGAGCGAACAATCGTACCCCTGTCATTTGCCATTTCCGGCATCGTGACAATGAGGGAGAGCAGCGGGGCCTAGGGTTTTCCCATTGAAGGCAAGAACAAAATGGGGAGTGGGTTTGGTCTTTGTTGATTTACGTATAGGGGAGTTGGACTAGGCTGGGTCTGGGTCGTGGAGTCTTGGGCTAGGCCAATTTTAAATTGAAAGGGGAGAGCCCAACAAATTTTTAAAACATTAATTGAATATGGCCACATTTTGCAAATGTGGCCATTTTATAAATTAACTAATGACCAAAATGATTTCAATCCTAACCGAATTAAGTCATAAGATTCAATTTGAGCCTAAATTTGACATTAATCGGAAATTAAAATCTTCAATCATGCAAAAAATCATTTAAAATGATTGAAATTTAGATGTAGCATAATGATCCTACCTAATTAAAAAAATTTCCTGATTTTGACGTAGTAGAATATTGATTTCTTTAAATTGAGAATTTAAAGACAATAAATTGTCATGATTACTTTTGAAATCCTGAAATTTCAATTAATAATCAAAATAATGCAAAAATAGAACATGATTTACAATAAATATACTAGATGATATTTTAATAAAAATGACAAAATACTATCAGAATAATTATGTAAAAATCATGATAGCCTTATAAACAGTATATTTCACTCTGTCTATGACTTGGAAATCCTGGATAATTAAATAGGATTATTGGAGGGTTAATCTGTGCTGCAAACACACTAAAATTCTCAGTTTCTGTGGGGGTAGATTTGTGTTGCCGATTCCCGCTGCGTTGTTTCTCTATTTCTCCAATATCGACCCCCCCTTTTAGACTCGGTGTTATTGAGAGATTAGGTTTTAAGTTAAAATTTGAAAATATTTGAGAAAACAATTTTTGACTAAAACATTTTATTATATTTAAAATTATTGACTACATGCCACGACATATATAATATGAGCGAGTTTCTTCGACCGTACTTAGAGCTATGGGTTTGCTCCTAACTCATGCTGATGAAATTTTCGAGACCCCCTTAAGCGTTTGCCCCAGTTGCAGGTTTTGAGACTTGCTGGCTCTCATGACGATTCGTTTTAAAGTAATATTTGAGTTCCTCTAAAAAATTCTGCCCTAATTTAACGTTTGAGACTCGTTGACTCTTGTACCGGTGTTGTTGGTAGAATTTTTGAGATCTTCTCAAAATTTCTGCCCTAGTTTGCAAATTTAGGTCGAGTGATCCTTTGTTCTAGGTTTGTTGGTGGAATTGTTGAGATGCTCTCAAAATTCTTCCCTAGTTGTAAGTTTGGGATCTCTGTGCTTTGTGAGGCGAATCCTCGAATCTTGATGTCTCAAATGCTTCCTAGGGATTTCTTTAGTTTTTTGTTTGGTGCGACTTAGCTTGAAGAGCGCTTACGTATCCCATCTCAGGAATCAGGTCATTGCGTAGTTCAAAACAAACACGGTTGGTTTTTATAATAGTGTAACCGAGTCCTGAATGGATGCCTACATATTCCTCTTTGGGAATCAGGTCATTGCGTAGTTCATATTACAAGGAATGATAGGTTTTTATAATAATGCGACCGAGTTCGGAATGGTATCATGTTTTGGGAATCAGGTCTTCGCGTAGTTCATGTTATAAGGAAATGTCATTTGGGTTTCTATTGTGATTACAAATACGGAAAATGCAATTACAAGCAAAGAAAATACGATTACAAGTAAAGAAATGCGATTACAAGTAAAGGGTGATTACAAGTTGAAAGGCGTATCCTCATCCATTGTATCTCTTGGTAGCATCTGAGTTGATTGCCTTGTGCCACCTTTGGTCGTCCATTTCAACGAGGATGACAACTCCTCCTGATAGCACCTTATGCACCATGTAGGCTCCTTGCCAGTTGGGTACAAATTTTCCTTTGTACTAATCTTAGTGTGGAAACACTCTCTTGAGTACCAATTGTCCAATTTAAAAGATTCGAGCTCTGACCCGCTTGTTGAAGGTGCGTCCCATTCTCTGTTGGTATAGTCGACTTGACATACGACAACCATCATTTTCTCGTCAATTAGAGTAAGTTGCTCATATCTTTTCCGGACCCACTCTACGTTGTCCAATTCTTCTTTATGTATGATTCTGAGTAAGGGTATCTCTACCTTGCTGGTGTCACTACTTCAGTACCATAGACAAGTATGGGGTTGCTCATTTTGAGGTACGGGTGGTTGTTCGGTATCCTAACAACGCATAGGGCAGCTGTTCATGAAAACACTTGTAGTTGTTGCTCATTTTCCTTAATATCCTCTTTATGTTCTTGTTGGCTGCCTTTAGGGCTTCGTTCATTTGTGGCTTATAGGCGGTCAAATTCTGATGAGTTATACAGAATTGTTCACAAATGTCTTTCATCTTATGACTCTTCAAATTTGATCCATTGTCAGTTGTTATTGACTCTAGGATGCTGAATCGGCATATAATATTATTTCTAACGACATCTGCTACCATTTTCTTTGTCAGTAAGTTGTGGGAGGTAGTTTCGACCCACTTCGTGAAGTAGTCTATGACAACCAGGATGAAACAATATCTATTGGATGTTGATGGATCTATAATCGATGACATCCATGCCCCAGACTACAAATGGCCAAGGTGAGCATAACATTGTGTTCGTTCGATGGGACTTTGGTTAGATCTCCATCGTTGTAACATTGATGGCATCTTTGCACGAATCAGCTACAATAAGTTTTTATTGTTATCCAATCGTAGGCTTCTCTCAAACTTTCTTGGCCAAGACAAACCCATTCATATGGGGGTCACAAGTCTCAGTGTGTACTTCTTCTAACATATTTGTGGCATCTGCGGCATTGATATATCTGAGTTGCCCTAGATCGGGCGTCCTCATGTAGAGTACTCTAAAGCATTGGCCATTTTTCTAATGGTCTTCTTTTCATTTGTTGTGATATTCTCTGGATACTCTCAATTTTCTAAGTATGTGCATACGTTTGTGTACCACGATCTACCATCAGGTTCTACTTCCACGTGGGAGTAATAGGCTTGTTCTTCCCTAATGCTTATCTCCAGCGGGTCAATGTTACTGCTTTCAGGATGCTATATCATAGACGTTATGGTTGTGAGAGCATCAGTGAATTCATTCTGAGCCTTGGGTTTGTGTTCAACCTTCCTAGAAAACTCATGATGTATTTATTGGTTTTCGGTGGTGGTAACCCTTGAATGGATTTGATTTTTGAGGGATCTAGCTCTATGCCCCTGCGGCTGACTATGAATCCCAACAATTTTCCAAGGCACTCCAAATGAGCATTTGATCGCATTCAACTTCAGATTAAACTTGCGGAGTCTGTTGAAGAATTTTCGTAGGTGTATGATGTGATCAGAGCTTTCTCATGACTTGATTATGACGTCATCCATGTATACTTCTATTTCTATATGCATCATGTTGTGGATGATGGCAGTCATAACCCTCATATAAGTGGCGACGATGTTCTTGAGGCCGAACGACATTACACGGTAATGGTATACCCCCCATGGAGTGATGAATGTTGTTTTACGTGCATCCTCCTCACTTATCAAAATCTAATGGTAATCGATGAAACAATTCACAAATGACTGTAACTTGTGCTTCGCGCAATTATCAATGAGTATGTGTATATTTAGAAGTGGGAAATTATCCTTGAGACTATCTCGATTTAAATCACAGTAGTCCATGAAAATTCAAATTTTACCATCTTTCTTCGGTACGGGCACGATGTTGGCCAACCAAGTGGGGTAAGGAGGTTTTTCCACGACTCCCGACTTTATCTTCTTTTCAACTTCATCCTTGATTCTAATGCTCAGATCATGCTTGAATTATCAGATTTTCTGTTTTAATGGGGAGAAACCCTCATTGATAGTATCTTGTGGGATACTATGTTTGTGCTTAGTCCGAGCATATCCGCATATGACCACGTGAATATGTCGACGTATTGCCTTAGTAGGTTCATCAATTATTATTTTCTAGGAGCATCCAAATGCTCACTTATCCTGGTTTCTTTGACTGTTTTTCATCCCCCAAGGTTGATCGCCTCAGTTTCGTCCAAATTAGGCTTTTGCCTATTCTAATACTGATCTTCCTCGTCGACGAGATCCTCTGACAACTCTTCCTCATCGTCGTACTCCTTATATTCTTTTCATCTGCATCACTTGACTCACTCGTTTCATGACATTTGGCAAGGACCCGCAACTCTCGAAGGGGCCACCGAGTTATTTTATTATTATTACCGAAAAATAAGGCAAAGCATCGTTAGTATATAAAAACATGTAGATATGAATAAAGATACTATTTTTGCATAAACTGAGGCATTCATTAATTTGATAAAGAAAGTACAAACTGTGGTCCTGACTCGGATCAACGTCGGGTTATTTTTGTTTTTCAAATATCGCATAAGAAAGTAAAGACACAAATGGTGAATGCTCGAGCCTTTGCTGATTTCCACTGATTATTGAAAGAGATTAAAGTTCATTCTCTCTACCAAGGAGCCCAAAATGGTGTAGAGGTTCAGTTGGACAGTTGCTCATCTAAATCAGTGTCGTGGATTGTGGGTGCTTCAGAGCACTCTTCCAATATCACGACACACTCTTCCTCTTGGAACATCATCTCTAAACCCTCTTCTACATCTCTGCGATTGTGCATGGGCATTTGGACTTGGAATGGATGGTACAGACTGTGGAGGACCTCTTTTAATTTGATCAGCATCGAAGGTTTCCTTAGAGCTTGGGGTGTACCCGGGACCAAAACGGTACTCGTTTGGCAAAATTGACATGGGTTCCTTGATTCCGTAGAGCTCTCGGCCCAGACCATTGCTGGGCTTGAATCCGTTCTGAAGCATTATTGTAGCAATTATTTTGAACACTGGTGGCATAGGGCTTTCTTCATAGCCCTCTTTGTCGGAACCCCCACAAGCTATATCACATGGAAATTTGTGTCTTTGGGATCTCCTCTATAACTGGTATGAAGTTATTTGGATAGTTGTGAATGCTACCCTATTCGTGGATAACTTCTTCATGATTCTCCCATACAAACTTTAGTGATTGGTAGAGGGATGATAGCACTGCTCTAGCCATATGTATCCAAGGCCTTCCCAATAGTTGGTTATAATTGGCACTGATGGCCATAACCTGAAACTCGATAGTGAACTCGATGGGCCCCATTCATATGATAAGGTCTACTTTGCAAAGGGGGCACGCCTTGCTCCATCGAAGGCTCTTACATTGGTACGGTTCAGGTGTATCTTCCCAATGGCATAGCCCAACTGCTGTAATTTGAATTCAGGGCATATATTGAGTCTAGCCTGTCACTCCCCAACCTTGGGGAGTGGCCGGCTCCCTAAGGCCCGAGCGTACAAACTAGAGTATCTAAAATCCCTGACACGAAATGTCGGCCCACAAGGACACCTAGTAACAGTAACAAAAAGAAAGAGCATCAATAACCTGCATGCAAAAATGGCCCAATACAATATATATGCATAACCTAAGTCCGACAAGGCTGTCATGAGTACATCAACGACTGACCAAGGGCCGACAAAGCCACAAAAAACATATATATAAAATTACCACTAGTCTGCAAGCCTCTACAAGTATGAATATGCATTATTAAGTTGGGACAGGGCCCCGACATACCCAAAATAACTCTCTCTATATATGCAGTGGTGCCTACCGACTATGTACAACAACTCCGAAGAAATGGAGTATGACACCCAACCATTGGAAGCAGATATCCTACTGTGTTGGCAAGTGAATCTACATATCTGTACTTGCGGGCATGAAACACATCGCCCAAGAAGGGATGTCAATATGAAAGATGTACTGAAGGCCGTTCTATGGGGCCATATAATATCATATTAAATCCATCTGTGGCATGATCTCATAATAAATTACTCGATCATATAGGACGTGGTGGTATCCTCCCAATGGATCAGTGGTGTGCGTATGTAAGTACCCGCCCGACCAACAATAACACGACGCAGTGTGGTAAAATAGATACATATATATAAGTGCAATACAAGACAAACAACAAGGGATACTCTGGACAGAGTCGGAGTGACCTATAGTCATTATCCTCCGACTATCGTTATTGTCGCTACGTTAATCAACACATCTTTCATAAAGATTCAATAAAATAAGATATGTATGAGTCGATAAACTTCCTCATTATAGGGAAGAACATATATACTTCTAGCCTTTAAGAGTAGAGTACTTTGGGACGGATAATTGCTTACGTTTTGCAAAAAGAAGAAAGAATTAAGCTTTACGTACCTTATCCACGAAGCTACAACCGTTCCACAAGTCCTCGCATCACTTACGGATGGTTATCTATATCATACAAAGGATTGGTATCAATATCAGCTTTATAATCTATAGGAAAGTTCATTTAGTCATTTTATCAAACAACTTATGGGAACAACTTCATAGGGTCATTTATAGTTCACATTCAACGTGTCTTAGCACAACAATCTTCATCATTACTTCTCCTCATCCCCACCATGCTACCCATACCTTTACGATTCCATTTGGTTCCTTAAATCATGTAAAAACAGCCCACATAACCTAGCTCAACTTCAAGTTTCATAGTTACTAGTTTCTTCAAGAATTCTTCACCAAAATTCAATCCAACACTTGTACAAACTCAAGAGTAGTCCATGGAAGATGAAATTTACCTTCAATATGTCAAGAATCCTTTGTTCCTTAGCTTACTTCGACACCAAGATACTTCCTAAATCATTACAACGAGCAAGAAGAGGAGTTAGTGGTAGCCACATAATTCCTTACATCAAACTAGCGCGGTTTATCTTTTGATTGAGTTGAAAATTGATGGAGAACTCGTGGGAGAATGTTAGGGGTGATCTAGGTTCTGGTTTGGGGGTGAAATAAGGTCCCATGGTCAAACAAAGCAATATATAAGACTTAAAAAAATTTCCACCACCCAGAAAAACGCTTTACTTTTATGGTCCGTACAACCCCGATATCATACGTTACACTTGATATATTAATTTCATTGATTTGTTGAACCCCGATATCTCACGAAACATACGTAACACTTGTTTAAACTTGTTTCCATAAAAAAATTATATGTTATCCTTACCGGTCTTTATGTTACTTTACTTACGATACATATGAGCTCAAAAATACGGGGTAAAATAGCCCCATTGTTGACAAGTACTCTAGAGGTGACCTTATATCTACACTTTATGGTGATGTATAGAGATGCATTGACATACATTCTTTCTCTTGGAAACTCATCAGGAGTGAATGAAATTCGGTGAGCTCCAATGACATGGCCTACTATGTGGGTCAATGTTTTGCTACTTATCCGTACTGGGACATGGGCTTCGTCCAACAATTTAATTAAGGCTTGATGATGTTGTGATGAACTCAAGAGTAGTGACATTACCAACATTGAAGCCAATGTTTTCTGCAAGTTTTCAATGATTGAATAGTAATTCGGCTACATTCTACGCTAGAAGTCCTCGGCCTCCCCATTGGTGGTTGGCCTCCTCTGATTTCCCTCTTTATGGGGTGCTCCTTGTGCCAACTCTTCAAGAGTATAACATCTTCTCGATCTTGTCATTCCCTAAGCCATAGTTGCTTGGACGACGAACTATTTATCTTTTAACTAGGACCACCTCTTGTGGTACTTAACCATAAATGGTTTTCTAGGGGCTGGGCTCGCTTCTTGTGGTACTTGGACCATGAATGTCTTTTTCGAGGCCGGGATCAACACCTTGATGTGAGGATTCTCTAGTAGAGTGAGGGAGGCGACCATTATCTCTAAGCACTTAATATATTTTTGGGCCAATGGTTGGCATATAGCCCAATTTTCCTCCCGCTCGATCATGTGTATATGGATGGTAGCATGATTGGGGAGAGGATTCGTGTTCACGTTTGTTTTTGTTACTTCCAAGATGATCTCTCATTTATCAATCAGATCCTGTAACTTGTGTTATAGATTGATACAATCCTATGTACTGTGTCCATTCCCTATAGAGTGGTAAGAACAAGTTAGATCAACTCTATAGAAGCGACATCCGGGATTAGCAGGCTTTGGCGGCACGATGTGGATAAGTCCGACAGCGTTTACTCTTTTGAACAATTTTTTTTTGAGTTTTTGGAAGTGCAGTGAACGTCCGGGGAGGATTCTTCTCAAAATTTAGATGTGGAAAGTCATATGTAGCTGGAGGTGGCTGGTTCTATGGTTCTAATGGTTTTGGGGCGCTTGATAAATGAGTGTGAGAATTTGGTAATTTGGAGATAAATCTTGGTAAGTGGGTATTGGTGTTTGGTAATTTGGCTGTTGTGGTTGGTAGGCTGGAGCCGATGTTTGGTAATTAGGCTATGCATAGTCTACTGGCATAGGGCTATATTGAGATGGTATGTAGTTTCTTGGGGGAGGAATTGGTATATATCGAAAGATGATTGTGATCCTTCTTTTCTGTGACTCCTCGGGCAAGTGGTATGGGAGACGTGTGTGGCTCTAGTAGAGCTTTCCAAACCAGCTTTGTTGGCGACGCTGATGATATTTCTAGTTTTGAGGTTGTCTTCTATTGCCTCTACCATCTTGACTAGTTCATAGAATGGTCTCCCGGCCACAGACATCATGCGATCGTAATAGTCTAATTCTTGTGATCGGATGAAGACCGAAACTAATTCCTCCTCTGTCATTGGCGGCTGTACTTGGGCGGCTTCAGCCCTTCACCTACTCACATACTCGCAGTAGGTTTCCATAAATGTCTATTTGGTATTTTCAAAGTAATAGCGATCGGGCACAGTTTCCACATTAAAGAGGAATCTATACATGATGGCCCCTGCCATTTCTTCCAAGGAGTCCCAGCGATGGATGTCTTGAGCTGCGAACCATTTTGACGCCTCTCCTGTGAGTCTTTGACTGAACAACCTCATTATAAATGCTTCATTTTTTTTCCAACCAGTTGATCGCAATAAGCTCTTAGATGAGCTTTGGGGTTTCCCGTGTTGTCGAAGAGCTCGAACTTAGGCACCTTAAATCCCTTGGGTAGGTTTAATATTGGATATATGCACAAATCATTATATCTTAGGCATGTTGCTTTTTGACAGCCTTTGTTGGATTTCTCAAATAGATCTATCATTTTCTGTTCCATTTCTCTGTCCCTTCGGTCCTGTTCGGACCTCCACGCCTTTTCCATTTAATCATAGTGTTCAATCTCGGGTAAGGAGTCAATGGGAGTAACCAGAGTCTGAAAGGATACTGTGGGGTACACTGGGTGACTTTTTGGAGTGCTAGTCGCTCTGGGTATTATATGGGTAGTGGTATTTGGGTGTACGCTAGGACCAATAAGAAGGAGGTTCATGAAAAGAAGGCATGGAACGAGAAGTCCTAGCTATGTGGGTGACATTTTTTAGAGGTGTGGTTTGGTACGAAGTACCAACATGGTTATTTGGGAAGTTTTCTTGTATGTCAGAGTTCATTGATGGACTCGATGCCCCAAAAAGGGTATCCCTTATGCTGGATTCCCTTAGACCTTTTCGGTATATTTTTTTAAAATATATTTTTTACATAGCGGGTAGGGGAAGGGGTTTTGCCCTAAAACCCCTTGTTGGACTCATTTCTGATTGTTAATAAAAAGGCCCAGTTAGGCGTAATTTATTTTTTTAAAAGGGAAAATCGGGAGGGGATTAGCACGTGGGGATTCGAACCCTCACCAATAAAGTGAAAGTTCAGTTAGCCAACCAACTAAGCTACTAGACCCCTACCCTTCTGGTATATGCCCGACCAGTTATGTTTTTTTTTTAAAATAAAAATCTTCATGATTTGCGAGTGAGGTATGCACGGATGTCACGTTCCAAACCGGGAAACGTGTGGGCACCTACCCTTTTCCCACCTGGTAGGCGAACTAGCCCCTTAATCACAACATAATTAATAATAAAGTAGAACCCAACCATCGAATATATATAATAAGTCTAGGATAGATAAGGAAATAGTGCAAAAATAATAAAATAATTCCAAGGAATCTGGTCTAAGGCTATACAAGAGCCACTACTACATAACTACAAGTCTGAATATGAATACATAGTCTGAAAAGTAGAATATTGTCTCAGAATAGCAAAATAAGATAAGTAGATAAGAGAGACATCCGGGATGCTGATCCATCCTTGTACTCACCCTAGATGCTCGTCTGTAAAGCATCGGGAATCAGTCACGAGGAGAGAAAGTAGATCCTGTCACATATCTACACTCATAAATGAATGCGGGAAGGTAGTATCAGTACAAACACTGTGTAATGGTAAGTATCATAGACATACAACAATTAGATAACATATATAAAGTAAGAGACTAAAAGATAGGCATGCTCACAATTAGGTATAAACACAACACAATCCAAGAATAGTATCACAATTATAAATACCAAGTTCGAATCTAATAAGTATGAAAATGTGAATATGAATGCAATGATACACACACGCTCTGGGTAGAATACCTCCACACCTCATTAGTCATAACCCATGGGGGACCCACGAAGTCAATATACCTACTGCGGTGTACAACCCGATCCCATATATATTGTGGAATGTGCAACCCAGTCCAAATATATGAATATGAATGCATGAATGATATCACTATCAATGAGAATGTATACATCCAATCGTGCCACGCATGGACACATAAAATCATGTCAAGAATGAATCAACGATCAGGCATCTAAATGTTAAGTCTAGTATCATACACGT
This sequence comes from Anisodus acutangulus, assembly GCA_029783415.1. NCBI lineage: Eukaryota > Viridiplantae > Streptophyta > Magnoliopsida > Solanales > Solanaceae > Anisodus > Anisodus acutangulus. The sequence goes on from CM056499.1 coordinate 1,098,231, forward strand.
GGCTACAATCCACTAGATCAAAATAAGGCAATAAGCCACAATCAAGCAATAATACCAACCTAATAATTCCATCCCAACATCATACCTGAAGGCACAACATGCTTTCACCAATAATCACTAACTCTACATATGCTTCACTAACCAAAGTCTAATCATAGAGTAAGATGTAACCTACTTGGTAGCCGTGCGGGAGCCACGAACAATTACACCTTCGCCTTGCCTTTTCGAAGAGCTTCCAAGTACTCAAAGTCTATCCATACACGAATTCTAAATTAGAAATAAGAAAGAACAATACCCATATTTCTATCCTATCCTTTGAATCAACCAACTATGGTAAAGGGGAAAACAATCCCACAAGGATAAAATGGGTAATTCAAAAGTGAAATTGGTAATCCAACATTCTACAAGTCTAATCCTACTATTCAATTACTAAATCAACTCAAGAATAGGTCAATTCTATTATTCAAGTCAAACCCCTAAATTGGTATAAACCCTAACTTTTAAGCTTTTAAATCAACAACATAAATGGAAGATTCAAGCATGTTAGTTACTAAATCATCAAATTTCATACTTCAAATTAGTCAAATCCACCAACAATTCTCATTTAGAAAAGCTAAAACTCAAATAGTAAAATAGACATCAAAACCCATCTTCCTTCTTAAGTTCTATAAATTTTCTAGCATGGATTCATGCCTATAATAATGGAATATACCAATATAAGTGATTAAGATTGGGGTTTAGAAGTTACCTAGATGAATAACCTTAAATCTACACCTTAAATGCCACAAAGGTCAAGCTTAGAAACTTGGAAAATGGAAATGAGGTCTAAAAACTGGTTTAGGGCTTTTTATTACTACTGCTACAGTTCCTTCTTCGCGTCCACGAGACCTTGCTTGCGATCTCAAAGGGTTAACCCGACCCAACCCTGCTGGACTCCTCGTGAATGTGACTAGGACAATCTCAAGAGCCTGGTGCCACCAAGGCTCACGATCGCGCTCCCTCCTTTGCGATAGCATTCCCTCCCTCACGAATGCGAAGAAGGAAATTAGAACAACCGAAACTAGATTTTGCTATTTTCTCTCTAACTTTGAATCAACCCTCGGAAATCATTCTAAATCCAAAGTTACATCCCGTAATTCTTGCGTCCTATTATGTCGTTGATAAATACTGATGTACCGGGAGAAGATATGACTTTACGAAAGGGTATTGAAGGTTTATGACTTGTTTATAGAAGTTCTGGAGTGTTGGGAAGTCAAGAGGATAGAAGAAATTATGTTTCAACAAAATCAGAAAAACTAAGCATTTTGACGGCAACGTTGACGAACCGTCAAAGTGCAAATTCAGGCCGTCAAATATTTTAAGGATTTTGAGGTCTCAGTTGCGGATTGATGGACCGTCAACATGTTTGATCCATCAAAATTCTTATCCTGAGCCATCAATTTTCTTGGCAATTGGATGGGAAGATTTGACAGACCGTAAAAAATAAACCATTTCTTTACGGCGGTGGAAATTTTTTTCTGGTTAAATACGGGTTCAGTCGACTTAACCCTCATATTTCCCCCAAAATCAGATTTTAATCTCTATCCAAACCCTCTCAATCATACTATATAATTCCTAGATCAATCCAAAGGCAAATAACACAAGATTAACGTGAAAATCCCCATAGTAATAGTAGAAATCATCATTTCCGTGTTGAAGCAATTCCGGAAACCCTTGAATTGGGGAAACTTGCTGTTTGGAGAAAACTTTGATGTATCAAGGTAATATTGATCCTCCGCTATCTATATTTGTGATTTATGGATGGTTTGGAGTAAGTTGTGAAAGAATTTTCATAATTGAAGCCCGTAAACCTATGAAATCATTGTATATAGACTTGTGGGCTGTTTTGATCAAGCTATGAATTGGAATTGATTAGTATATTGATTGTTGGTGTTGTAAACATAAGGAAGTATGTTTTGGAGAAATCATGGGATCAAATTACATAAGTATCCTTTATTAACAAGCCTAAGAACTCTTTGTATTAAGATCATCGATAAGATACCTAAATAAATTTTCTTTATGGAATATGGATTTGATATTGATATCGACCCTTTGTTTTCTTATGAAACAATATTATTAGCTAAAGGGATAAGGGCCTAATCTAATGTTGTCGGGCGTTTTATTTGTAAAAAATCAAATTGTGAAAAGTCTAAATATAGTAAGGGATGTTGTTGTAGCTAAACAAAGTGACTAAAATGGTCCCTAATCTCCCCTTGAGAGCACCTTTAACTAATTGAGATAAAAGACTTAAATGCCTCTTTTTCCCACTTTACACATGTCACTCCCATGAACAACCCTTAATATTAATCACACCTACAACACCCTTATGAGTGCATGTGTACTATATAGTTGTTGCCCATTTTCCCATGATACACGTGGAAATGTCCACATTAATCCATAATCCCAATTAATGTTTTGACTTTCACTTTAATCTCCTACTTAATCCATTACACACATAACTAATTTCTTCATCCCCATTCATTTAAATATTAGTCATTTCTAATATACTTTATATACTCATTATCATAATAATGGGGTATAAAACTACTCCATAGCCTCATTTGGCACCTACAAAATAATATTTCCAATCACTATCGTTTCACTTGCTAAGTTTTAAACTATTTCGGAACTTCATCCTTTTATACACAAAACACTTTTATTTACATACTTGAATATGACCAAACATCTCTGGTGTTCGGGTCAACTTACATGGGTCGAGTGGTTCAAACCATAGCCCGTACGGGTATCACATTGATGAAACTAATACTTTTCGATTCGTTTAATCTCTAAACCTTATAATACTTATTAATCATGATTATAAGCCTTTATAGCCTTAGGATGATCATGTTTAACCATTCATAACCTCAAAGGTTATTTCATTTCCTAGCTTTCCGACTCACGTACGACGAAACTTAACGTATAAAACATGTGATGTAACATCCTCCTCCCATTAGGAACATTCATCCTTGAATGTTGGATATTGTACTACTCTTGTGACTTGTCAAACCATTAGACCTTATTCTTACCCTATGGTGTATCACTTGGAACTCGTCAATCTTACGACTATTATTACATTAGTTATATAGCCTATATGGCTCCCCTTTCAGGGCACAATTAGACATAGGTAGTTTAATCCACCTCATTTCATATCTTGAAACTTTTATACACCTACTATTAATCCATCTTATAGATGGTATTATAATCCCATGTGATACTTGAAATCCTTTCTCGTTGAACCATTTATTCCATAGTAGAATACATTCTTAAACACTATTCTCTTATCGATTAGCATTCGATTCACTTGTTCTGCTATCAGGGCAGCAATCATCCTCTTCTAAGTTCGTTTAATATCTAACTCTTATGATTTGATACATGCTACATCTGCTTTTCTTTAATTACGGGAATCGTCATCTCACTTATTTTGATTGGCTTAATCCCAAGGTCTTACCTATCCTCGTCACTTCCTCACTCACTTTCTCTTACCCTTACTTCTATCCATCCAAAACCTTGTCATACTACTATACTTTGGCTTACAACCTACACCTATTTTGTTCATAACATACATAACCTTCCACTTAACTTGCTAACATCATAGACTTTCTTATACTATTCTAAAACCTTAAGTGAGTCATCGCACCGCTTCTAACTTCTTAATACTCTCATAACTAGTATGGCCTCGGGAACCCATGGACTAGGAGTCCTGTTGCTAACAGTGTCACGATTATTTATGTATTCTAAATCATGGTGCTTATGGCCCTACCTGAAGTCTGAACTACTTACAATCTTTTGTACTTAGGTATCTCGTACATTCTTCACTTTTATATCATTTACATCTGAGCCTCATACCTTATCTTCTAATACTTTCATAACTTCTCCCCTTCAACTGTCTTACCCTTTCGGCAGGTTGTAGCTTTTCTGGTCATCAGTATCTTTGTATAACATCAAACATGAGTTAAACTCGACTTCTTATGACTTTGCTCTATAGCATGGCCTAAAATCAGAAAGAAGGGTAACCAATCCTAAATGTCATGTAGCCTCCCATGTATAAATGTGGTGCACAACACATTCATAAATAAGACTCTATCAGACACGGCTTTGTAGACTCCCTGAGACACAGACCGAATCTAATACCACTTTTTCACACCCTAACCTTGGTGAGGTAGAGGGGCAGCAAGTGCCTTACTTACGTGAGCGACCCACACTGTAAATCAAGTAATTTACTGTATTTAACTATCTACAAACAAAAAAAATGTCCAAAATGTTTTACTCGTATAATTCTACTGACCACAGGTGTACATACATCCACAATAGCCTCTAAGAATATCTGACAAAACAAATTGGTCGGGAAAGGGCCTCGCCCTACCCATATAGCATGTACAACTATACCACAAATATGTCAAGACTTAATTACTCCAAAAGGAAATGGAGATCACCAAACTTTGGCCGATCGACTGAAGCAACTACTGGAAGACTTGTAAACCTGGGAACCTACACATACAGCTCCCCTGGGAAACAAGGACATCAGTACGAAATAATATACCGAGTATGCAAGACAGATAAACATAATAATAAGTACTGAAACTTCAAGTAGGAACAAGTAACAAAGTAACAACAAGTGTAGTAAGATCTGTCACTTACCTGTAAGTTGTATTCTTCTAAGGTTACTATTACCTCTGCAAATTGAAGTATTACAACACTTCAAATTATGCCTACTTATACAACAAAACCTTGTTTCATAAATAGTTTCCTCTTGAGAGACAAATGGACCTTGGGAGGTCAGTAAATAAACCTTGATGGCCGCAAAATAAGCCTCGATGGCTACCAAGTAAGGTCGATGGCTAGAAAATAAGTTCAAAAGGTAACAAATAAGTCATAAGGGCCAACCTGTCATTTCTCTTAACTCAACTAGTTTATCTGTATATTACTTTATTCAACTAAAGCTCTTTTCTGAGATGGCAACATACGATACATACAATTGCTTACAAGTAATGTAACTAAAGAATTCACTTACCTTCGGAGTTCGTGATAAATGCATGCATAATAAAATAGGAAGGTAGTAACCAAAAATGAAGTATATGACCCTACTCTTGCTACAACTTATATCTTGGGCCTCTTATGTCATAAAGACCAACTAACGATTCCAATTACTATATGAGATCATAACGAGCAGTATATCCTCTAATGGGGACTCAGTAGTTTGGAATGGAACCAATTAGGCAAGCTAAAATACCAGCAAGTATATAGATGGAACTTCATATTATTACTCTCTTACAACTTTTGACTCTTATCACACACCGATAACTATTATGCGCAACTGAGATTTTTAGACAAAGATGATGAGACCTCTTACAAGCTGATTCACCTACTATTTAAGATACACACTTGTGTGACAAATCAAATGAATGCTAATAAACTTAGAAATTGAATTATGAGCAACAAAACTCTCAACTCAACTACACGTATCACAATCTGAAGTAGTAAGGACACCAAATATAAGAATAGAGTACATATTACAATTGCTTTTCTTATGTTTTCTCTCTTCAAGTACACTTTCTAAGGAGTCATGTCAAATAAAGGAAGGGATAGCTATTACATACATTTCATCGTCTAACTGACACAATCCGCGACACACTCTAGTTCTTGAATACGTCAATTTTAATCCAGCAAGAACAATCCCCTTTCAAGCTTAATTTAATCCCACAAGAACCCCCCAACATAAAACAAGCGAGAGGAGGCGACGTACACGATCTTTACGAGCTTCCGAGGCTAGAATCACCTTACTTCACTATGAAGTAACCTTTGATTTTTACTTTAAATGGAAACAAACATTATTGCTTCCTTTCTTATGAAACAATATGATTAGCTAAAGGGAGAAGGACCTAATCTAATGTTGTTGGATGTTTTATTTGTTAAATATCATATTGTGAAAAGTCCAAATATAGTAAGGGATGTTGTTGTAGATAAACAAAGTGATTAAAATGGTCCCTAATCTCCCCTTGAGAACGCCTTTAACTAATTGAGACAAAAGACTTAAATGCCTCTTTTTCCCACTTTACACATGTCACTCCCATGAATAACCCCTTAATATTCATCACACCTACAACACCCTTATGAGTGCATGTGTACTATATAGTTGTTGCCCATTTTCCCATGATACACCTGGAAATGTCCACATTAATTCATAATCTCAATTAATTTTTTGACTTTCACTTTAATCTCCTACTTAATTAATTACACACATAACTATTTTTTTATCCCCATTTATTTAAATATTAGTCATTTTTAATATACTTGATATATTCATTATCATAATCATGGAGTTTAACACTACTTCATAGCCTCTTTTGGCACCTATAAAATAATATTTCCAATCACCATCGTCTCACTTGTTAAGTACTAAATTATTTCGGAATTTCATCCTTTTATACACAAAGCTCTTTTATTTACATACTTGAATATGACCAAATTTCTCCGGGGTTCGGATCTACTTACATCAGTCGAGCAGTTCAAACCTATATCCCGTACGGGTATCACATTGATGAAACTTATACTTTTCGATTCGTTTAATCTTTAAATCTTATAATACTTACCAATAATGATCATAAACCTTTAGTCTTAGGATGATCTTGTTTAACCATTCATAACCTCATAGGTAATTTCATTTCCAAGCTTGTCGGCTCACGTACGACGAAACATAATGTATAAAACAGGGGATGTAACATCCTCCCCCATAGGAACATTCATCCTCGAATGTTGTATATTGTACTACTCTCATGACTTGTCAAACTATTAGACCTTATTCTTACACTGAGGTGTAACACTTGGAACTCATTGATCTTACGACTATTATTTTCGATGGTAATATATATAAATTTTCAATTTTTTCTAATGAATAAAATATGTTTTTTTCTTGCAACACCTGTGCAAAAATATGTTTTTGAAAAACTAGAAACACTTTTTGAAAATCAAACCTTGAATCTTCCAACATATTTTTTGTTATCCTTTGTAAGCTGAAGTTCTGCTCCCAAAGGAAGAGTTTGTAGTTTTAAAAAAAAATTCTGAAAAGGCATAAGATATTAAAAACAATAGAGGTAAGAGTATATTTATGTCCTATGGCATAAGCTCTACACACTCACAAGGTTATAGTCTTTCAGATACCAATATATTTTGTCCTTTTTCCCGGCAAATCAACTATACTTGTCACAGGAGGCACAATTTATAAAATTGGAGCTATTATTTTATCTTCAGTTTGCTTGTTCTTATGCTCTGTCTTGAGCCAAGGGTCTCTCAGAAACTATCGCTCTACCTATCAAGGTAGAGGTAAGGTCTGTGTACACTCTACCATCTCAGACCCTACGTTGTGAGATTTTACTGGTATATTGTTGTTGTTGGAGATATCATTTTATCTTTTTTTTGTTTCTATTATTATTAGTACTGAGAATATAGAAATTTAATAAAAAGGAATAAAAGTAGCAAAATATATAAAAGTGTATTTCATATCATCCATCATTCATATTTAGTTCATAAAATATTCTATAATCCAGATTTTATTTGCCTGTATCTTCTTGCATATGAATTGAGAGATGGACTGTGACTACATGAAGCACTAGAGTGTCCGAAGAACTTACATTTACCACATCTGTATGTGTACTTCGTTGTTTCTCATCTTGGACGGTATTTTTTCATTTGTTTTCTTCCAGGTCTTTTTTTGACATCTGGCGGTGTTATTTTGATATCCTTGATGATTTGTGGAACAATCCATGAGTCTTCATTTACAACTGATAGGATTTCACCTTTTATATGTCTCTTGTCAGGCTTCTTTTTTTAACCAATCCGAACAGTATGTAGATTTGTTCAAACTCCTTTTATCAATAACTTCCATAGCATGTGTCCAAGGTAACTCATTAGTTTGGAACTCCAAGTAGTCATAACTCAAGTCCTTGAGGTTTATGTTATATTGATAACCTTCATCTTTCATGACACATTTGACATTAGTCATATTTTCTACCTGCATGAATTAGTGATAAAAATGAGTAATATTGTTTTGTGCCAATTGTAAGGATATATATAACTCCTAGGTGGTTTATCTTCTTGTGTACCTAGATTTATGCTTTAAGGAAGAGTTCGATTAACGTTTTAGATTCCAAACTTATGCCTTAAGGAATGATTAACTTTGAATTCTAAAGTTATGACTGAAGGTAGATTTTTTATGAACTTGGATTCTACAGTTATACCTTAAGGTGGAGTTTTTATTAAGTTTTGGAATCTAAAGTTATTCCCTAAGGAATAGTTTTAGTAAAATGTACTTACTTTCATTGTGAAGCCTTTACTTATCCTTTCAATCAAAATCGTTTCAGCCCAACATGTCAGGTCACAGCCAAGTCCCGTTGCATCCAATCTTCTTTGTAAAACCAATTTTGCATCTTGTTTTGTATGTAATCTTTACATGCAAGTATTGGCAGCTCCCTTACTTTCCTCAACACAGAACTTAGTGTCTCTACATTATTTGTTGTAATGCATGTTAGTGTGAAATGAACATTCTCATCTTTTCGGCGGTTCTTCTTCTATGTATTCTGTAGATTTGGGGTCAATGTGTCTTATCTTTATCATGCAGGTATCAAACTCTACCCATTTGTAGGTAGTTGATGCATTGTAGATTAGGGCTAAAATCGCTTCAGATGGGAAATATTTCTGTATGTTCTTTTCGATAGAATGAAAAAGATATATATGGTAGAATTGTAACCATAGAATACGACCCTAATCGAGATACATATGTTTATCTCATACACTATGGGGATGGTGAGAAGAGATATATTTTACATCCATGAGGGGATATGATTGGAGATACCATTGTTTCTGGTACAACCGTTCCTATAAAAATGGAAAATTCCCTACCTTTGAGTGAATTTCGTAGGAGTGAAACATCAGGCAGAATGGATACCGAGTTCGGGGGGCAGGTTATAGATTTCAAGTGAGACAACTCATCAACTATTGGTGCAGGATTGACCACTCAGCTATCCAAGTTACATAAAAGGCATATTTTGCAGTTTTTCCCTACCTCATGAAGGCGTACTTTGGGTCCTAAACTTTCTGTCTTAAGCAAATGTTGGAAGTCCAAGATGGTGGTTTGGAACATCCAAGAGAACACCTAATACACGCTCTCTTCCCTTAGTAAAGAGGAATTTTCAATCTAAATCAAATATTTAATCAAATGGTAGATACATATTCCATGCATGCAACCTGGATACACCTCTCTGATTGCATTTGCAATTGTAGAATAGAGGTCAGAAAGAATTGATAGATCTTTATGTGTGCCAAACACCCTCTTTAAATGCTTGAAGAACCAGTTATTGATTCATTATTCTCAGAGTCTGCAATTCCAAATGCCATGGGAATTATGATGTTGTTGCCATCATTTGCTACTGCAATCATGAGTACACCATGATATTTTGATTTCAATAATATTGCATCCACCATAATAATTGATCTGCAGTGTTTCCAACCTTCAATTGATATCCATAAGCAAAAAATGCATACTTAAATTTGTAGTCATCATCCCATTTCATGTTTACTATTATGCCAGGGTTTATATGTTTCATCATATGAAGATATTGAGGCATCTTCTTGTAGTTCCTCTGGGCTCCCTCTAATGATATCGTAGGAATGTTGGAGCGAACGCCATGCTTTGTGATAATCAATGTACAACCCATATTTGCTTCTCAATTCTTCAATCACAAATTTGGGGGTTATCTTTTGTAGTGTATGGCGTACTAGGTTTATGATGTGCTAGGATATGACCTTTGATGCTGCATTCCTCATGTTAGAGATGATGAAATCAATTTCACAGTTGTGTTTCTTTCAAACTTACAACTTTGAAATTTTTTGAGTTTTTTACTCTTGAACTATGGAAATGCCAAATACAGTTTGAGTCCACACATCTGATGTAAAATCTTTGTTTGCATGACTTTTCTACTTTGTACTATTGATGACGTGTGATAGCAATGTTATTCATGCACTTTTTCACAGTATTTTTGTCTTTGAAAACATTCCCAACTTGTACTTGATCTATTGATGCACTAGGTGTCAAGATTATTGTCTCAGTTTGTATCCTCTTCCTCTTTACTATTTTTCTTTGTTTGGAAGGTTCTATTTGTGTTTCTTCAATTGTTTCCCTTGGATTCAGCAGTACAATATCCATTGAAGTTGGATGTTAGGAAGTGTGTTGGTCATTGTTTTGAATTTGTGGAATGTTGGTGGTTGTCTTTGTGGAGATTCTGGTTAGGTTTGGAATTAGTATTTCATTCTAATAATGATGTATCTCAAATTTCAGTTCAATAGGGCTTGGTTGTTCCTCTCCAAAGTCAACTAAACCCGTTTCTTCTTCATTAGTTATACATAGTTGTCTGTCAATTTCTTCTATGGTTTGTCCTTTTATCCTTTGCAACATTGCATCAATTGTATTGAACTCTACTATGAAACGAAAATTTCTGAAGTTGTTGTTATTGAGGAAATACAAGAAAGTGTTAATCTTTTTGTCATTTGTTACCCTCATTCCTTTGGATATTTTCTCTCTAGTGTCAAATCATATGTTGGCCTCTTTCTGTTGGATATGTTGTGTATCTGTCCCAAATATCGGCTCACTGAATTTTTTTAATGTTAAACCATCGTTAAAAAGTATTATCTTGGTCTCATGATCTACATAGTTATAAGTTGCGTTTCATTTTCCATTGGAATCTATGTAGATGCAGTTTTGCATCATTTTTTGTTAACATTCCTGCATAAACAGTAGATTCATTCAAATCAATTTGTGTGAAAATGTTTATGTTTTTTTTTAGGCAGAGTGCATGCTAAACTAAGCTTTTAAGGTAGAACTTTGTTCAAAACTTTTGTCTGATCTACCTTATCAGGAAAAATTTATGCTAAACCAGGCCTTAGAGTTTATGCTAAACCAAGCCTTAAGGTAGAACTTTATTTGTTTCTACTAAACGAAGCCTTAAGGCTGAACTTTATTCAAATCTCTGCTTTATAGACAGAGTTTTTGTTTCAAATATCTGCTTAATCAGGTAGAATAAAGTAAAGATTTTTCAAAGTAAAAAAATAAAGAATGAAAAACAAAGAAAAAATGATTATTTAAAATTTATTATATTCTCATTCAATTTACAGAACTACAATCGTCCAACAATTATCTCTTTTTTCAAAATGGAGTAAGTGTTTTTTATAGAAAAAGGTAAACTAAAACTGTTTATATTCTTATCCATTTTGGAGAACTCCACACAACCAATAGTTACTGCACTACAACCTCTGTATAAAGCAATATAAATCTTGTAAAAAGAACACATCTCATCTTATATTCTCAAAACCAAATTTTTTCATCTGAAAAAATGGCTACAAATGGTCAGAACAATAACATTATACGTGCTAACAGTTCAGCACAACATGGTGGGGTTCAACATGAACATCTCCGCTTCAATTATCATAACCACCTTAATCAAGCAAATCTCTTAATGTCTCAGGATATTGATGATCTGAAGAGAGACATGAAATTTCTGAGGTCTCTTTATTGTGCCCTAAGCAGAAAAAATGATGATCTGCGAAGGGAATTTCGTTATGTGAGACAGAGGCTATTCCAATACACTGTGCAGGTTGATGATGGGGCGATTTACAACTGTTCCATGTGAACTTAGATGTAGGGACGGTTTGTTTGTTTTTTCCTTTAATGTTTTTTCTTTTTAAGTATGTTTCTTTTTATGTTTATGTGTTATGTGGACATCTTTTTATTATTATTTATGAATGAAATTTCCACTTTAATTTAGTATTTTTTTATATTGTTTTGCTATACATTTTTTATTATACCTAACCTGATCGAAGTCTAAGATTTTATTAGGCAGAGTATTTCGCATATCTCTACCTTAAGGAATATCCTATTCAACAAAGTATGTCCAGAAATGCAGAGTTATACATAGAAAGCGTTGAAAAAAATTATGCCTTAAACCATATTTTTTTCCGTAAAAGTCTTATCTAGTATTTATGTAGGTAGTATTCCTGCTATACATTATTTTTACTACTTAACTCTTTCAAAGAAGGAAAACTTTTTTATTCAATTATTTAAATTAATACATTTTTTGATCATCCAATTTTTTTTGTGGGACTGAATAAATTAACTTTATAACTTATCAAAAATTATCATAAAGGTAACCAAGTTCTGCCTTAAGGGCTAATTTTATATCTCAAGTTTTGTGTATTTCTACCTTAAGGGTTAAGGCATAAAATGTCAGAGTTAGCCAAAGTTAGTGGAACTCTGTCTTAAGGCCTAAGTTTGCATAACTTATTAGTCAGAGCTTTGCAATTTGTATATCACTTCAAATGTCTCTTTTTTATATCCCAAGTGTCTATTCTACCTTAAGACATAATTTTATATCCCAAGTTTTGTGAATTTCTACCTTAAGGCTTATTTTTATGATCCAATGTTTGGTCAAATTCTTCCTTAAAGGCCTAACATTGATGTGTTAAAATTTGTCAAGTTATGACTTAAAAGCATTATTTTATATCCCAAAAGATTGTCACCTTTTGCATTAATGCATAAAATGCCAGAGTTAGTCAAGTTCTGCCCTAAAGGCCAAAATTTGTGTCTTATAGTTTGTCAAAATTATATATCCCAAAGTTAGTGAAACTCTGCCTTAAGGCCTAAGTTTGCCTAACGAATTAGTCATATTTTTGTAATTTTGTATAACACTGCAAAGATCTATCTTTGTCTTATTTCAGCAGATGTATTGTAAAATTATGTCGATAAGGCAGACTTTTCATAAAATATTAGGCAGAGTTTGTATAACTTATGCCTAAAACGCATAATTTGTATAACAATCTAAAGATAGAGTTTTAAGGCATACATTATTCAACATACTCTGTATAATAAGGCATAACAATTCAAATTTTATTTTAAAACTCTGCTTGATTGTTTTAAACTAATCAAATTCATATATAAATAATATATTTGATCAATTATATTCAATAACAGTTGTATAATATCAAAAGCATATCATTAATTTTTCAAAATCAAAATCAAACAGAATTTGTTTACAACTGAACGTATAAACCGATTCAAATTTGAATATATTAATCGATCCTATATTTTGTTCAATCAAATTATGAGCTGCGAAATCTAATTATAATTCAAAAAATTGAAATCGATCTTATAAAGTATAAACTGATCTAAATTTTGAATTAAAATCTATGATTTGAAGACGTTGCAGCAAAAGTATAAACTGATCTAGAATTTGAATTAAAATCTATGATCTAAAGTTTATAAAGTATAAAATATAAACTGATCTATATCTTTTCCAATGTCGTTGCAGCAAAAAACGAGTATAAAACGCTGGAGAATCGCCAGAGAAGATTTGAAAATCGTCGTAGAAGATTGGTGAATCGTCGTGAGGAGATTTTAGAGTTATTTGGTTTTGGAGTTCGTTGGGTTAAGTTTGGACTTTTATATGTTTCGGTGAGGGATACAATTGTCTTTCTATTAATCAACAATAATGTTAAAGGACAATATTTAAATAATTTTTTAGGGACAAAAATTAAAGACCAGCGCATTTGAAGGGTAATCGTGCCAATTGCCCCTTAAATAATCAATTCAATTATACTGACCCACTTATTTATTCAGACTAATATACCTTGAATTTAACTTTGTCCAAATTACTTTATGAATTTGAATCCAATAAAATTTATAGTCTTACAATGCAACCAAATAATATGCTTGTAATTACACTATAATTACGTTATGTCAAACAAACAAGTCATCGTAATTACTATACTGTGTAATTACTACCCTAATAATTACACCAACTCCAACTACCAGGTGGCTTTCCAAATAGACCCTTACTTTTAATTTGGTGGTAGAAAAAAGCAAGGATATTTAAGTGAATTAAAAAAATGAGAAATGCTAACCTATTATGTTCATGTAGTAGGTTAGCAACATATATATATATATATATATATATATATAACTAGATGAGAATTCATGTACTATGTATGAGCCCAACATAATACTAATTGCAAGCAAAGTAAAAAAATACATATAACTGAGAACCAACCGACATCGGCTATTGAAAGAGAATAATTCTTTTATTCATTTCATTAATATAAAAGGTATATATACATGATATACAATCTCTAATTATGAAAATTAAATCTACCTTTTCCTAATATAAGACTACTACATTTTTCTAATACAAGACTACTGCCATATTTACACTTGTACAAAAATTCTACAAATTATATACCAAAAATACGGAAATTGGAAGTCAGATTCCATCCATCTTTCAAGTCAGCTTTCGCTACGTCTCTCGATTTTGATATGTTAAACTCCAAAAATACGGAAATTGGAAGTTCAAGTCCTATTACTTCAAAACCCTTAAGGAGGAGATCAGAAAATCACACATCACAATCCATGAAGAAGCGACGATAAAGAGGTTGTCTTGAAAGATCTCGACATAGGTATAGTTATTGTAATATACTTGGACACATTCGTGAAGTATGCTATTCTCTTCATGATGACCTTGAGGAGAGGATGAAGTTTATATAGAGCAACCGCCTGGTTTTGTTGATCAGGGGGAGTCTAGCTTGGTCTGTCGATTCCACATAACACTTTATGGTGTGAAACAATCTCCTTGAGCCTGGTTTGAAAAGTTCAGCACAGTAATTCAGGAGTTTGGCATGACTCATACTGAAGCTGATCACTCTGTGTTTTATCGGCATTCCACTCCAAATCTGGTATTTCATGAGAGGACTAAACACATTGAGATTAACTGTCACTTTGTCTGCGAAAAGATACTCTCCGGTGATATTGTTACAAAATTTGTGAAGTCGAGTGATTAGCTTGCAGATATATTCACCAAGCCCCCATTGGTCCTCGTATTAAATACATGTGTAACAAGTTCACTACATATGGCTTGTTTGCATCAGCTTGAGGGGGAGTGTTAGAGTAGGAATAGGATTTCATATATAGTATCCTATTAGAAAAATGATTGTAATGTAGAATAGGAATATGATTTCATATATAGTATCCTACTAGGAAAATGGTTGTAATTGAGTGTCTATAAATAGAGCTCAGTGTAATCATGTAGATACAAAACAATTCAGTAATATATTTTCTCCCATAATTTCTCATATGGTATCAGAGCTTCTGCGATCTTGGTACAGAATCAAAGAGCTTCCGCTGCCGGCGGGCGGCACTAGTCAATGCGTGTCATCCGTCTGGCCAAAGATAATGGTAGAGTGAAGATTGTAGAGAACTTTCAGATATTTATAAATAAAATATTCTCTTAAAAAATAGGCATGAACAGTGCCGCGTGAACAATATTTTCCCAACGTGAATAGTAATTTTGGCATGAATAGTTACCAGATTCAGTCGTGACACACATGGACACATATCACAATGTCAATATCAAATCCAGTTCGTTCCTCTATCCATGATAATATCTAGATAAGTGAGAAACACTATATCACAATCACGATAGGACAACTAAATGAAAATTTAATATCAAAAACTAGGCAGCAAGCCAATAATCACAATAGGCAACAAACCAGTAATCGGACAACAATACCAAACCTAAGTAATTCATCCTTACTTCATACCCGAAGGTGTACATGATTTCTCCGATTGTAACTGACTATACATACGCTTCGCTAACCGAAGTCTAACTAGAAGGTAAGTTGTAACTTAACTGGAAGGCCGAACAGGTCCCACAAACTATTCAACTTGAGCTTTCTTCTTTCGGAACATCTCAGAATAAGCATATTCTAACAATCATGAATTTTACATTAACACAAGATTCAAAGGATACCCATAATAGTCTTAGGAGAATTTCAGGTAGAAAAGTTAGTTTCAAAACCCACTTCCAACCTTGAGGGATAAAATAGTCATTTCGTAGGAAAAATCGGGCTCAATAAGGTCAAAATATTATTCTAGGAAATCATACGAACCCAATGATTTCCATATTGACATACTTTAAATCTGAACCCGAAAAGTTACCCAAAATAGGATTTCGAGCCACGAAGGACAAAATTTGAATTTTAGTACAAAATCAGTTTGCCCTTTACTTATGGAGTCTACATACCAAAAATGAGTGAAATACTAATTCATATTTAATGGAAGAAAATCTAATTTCAAGCCTAGGGTTTTGGAAATTCGTTTGGATAAAGAAATTGAAGTTAGAAAAACTTATCCAAGTCTCAAACTGTGAAATCCCTTCATAACCATTTATAAATTTATTGAAAAATAGCCATTATCAACCCAGGGTTCACTATCATTAAAAACCCTTATTTCTCAAATCCCAATCATAGAAGGAACATGAAAATCAAAAGATGGAAATATGAAATAATACCAAGATGAAGTTTAGGAAATTACCCCGACGAAAAATCTTGAATGCAGGACTTGAAATCGTAAAAAACCAAGCTCTAGAACACCAAATATCCAAAAATGAAATGTTCCCATCATTTTTTCGGAATTAATACACTATCCAAGTGAATCCTTCTTCACGAATGCGATACCTCCTCGCGAACTCCAGACTACCTGGCCTAATGCCTCGCGAACGCGGCCATACCATCACGATGGTCAAGCAACCCGGACCAGAACCCAAACTGTTCATCGCGAATGCGAGAGGCTTCTGGCGAACATGATGAAGCACACCAGAGCAACAAATAATAAAAATCTAGCACTTCCCATATTCACGATGAAACCCCGAGACTCATTCGGGACCCCCCAAACACAAACCATATATGCAACCTAACATAAAAATACGCTATGAACTCACCCGTGCACTCAAAATCATCATACGAGGTTCTGTTGACCAAGTCAACCCCCAACGGCGAAAACATAAAAATCAAACTGAAAGATAGAAACGCCCTCAAGTCCTCTGGAACTGAACCGACCATGCTCCGAAGACTAAAATCACATTCCGGGCCAAACAAAATTATCAAAATTCCAGTCTAGACATAGCAACACAAAAGTCAACTACCAGCCAAACAACTTCCAATCAAAACAGACTTGGGGACTTCTAATCCTCAATTTTAACCAAAAGCACAGATAAGAAGTTATTGAGGGAATTTTGGACAAAGTAAGCGAAATACCAGTAACGATGGAATGGGTCATTACAAATCTGATGGAAACCTCTTTTAGACATGTAATTGAGAATGGAAGATTCAAGTCTAAAAAACACAAACAAACAGAAAAGCATGATTAAAGACAGTCAAACAAAGGGGGAAATCACAAACAGCCAAAGTCAAAAGAAAAATAGATAAACACAGATTATCAAGAGTATCAATAATTAAAAATGTAAGAATAAAATAACACTGAGGCATAGTAGCTTTTTCTATAAAATAACTAGCGATCTAACACGTAAAAACTTACAAGCGTTGAGCCACCGAACTGGCCATAATAACCAAAGCAAAGCCTTAATTAACCACGAAAAAGAGAAGGTATAGAAGATTGAGCAAGAACAACTGGGAAGAATGAAGAAAGAGTCTGAAGAACTGAAATCCCACTTAGATTACATAAAGAAGAATGCAGAGAGAGACTAGAAGAAAGTTGAATTGAGAGGATGAGAGAGTAGAATTGAGAATGAGGTGGTAGAAATGAAAGATGCAAGACTAGAAGAGAGTTGAATTGAGAGGATGAGAGAGTAGAATTGAGAATGAGGTGGTAGAAATGAAATATGGAAGCTTTGTAAAGGAAGGAAGTTTTATAAGTAACAGTACCATGCAGAAGTGAATATATATATATATATATATATATATATATATAAGAGAAAGCTTGTTCTTCCTTTTAATTTTATTTTCTCTCATTTTTATTTAACCCTTAACTTCTTTTATTTTTTAATGTTAACCCATTTTCATTATTTTTGTTATTTCTGGTGAAAAGCCTCTTTTTTGTAATGTTGTCTCTACGGTGGGGGTGGGAGGTAGAAATAATATTTTGTAAATCAAACCATGTTATCACTGAAAATATCATTTTAGTTTCTAAACTAATCTAATAGACTTTTTCACAATTGGACAATCACCCATTAATTTTCTGCAAATACCATTTCGGTTTCTAAGCAATTTTTGCTAAATTCCAGGTAAGATGCTTAAAACTCATAAATATCTCAACAAGAAAACACCCCATCATTTTATTTTATTTAGTATATAAAAATAGATAAACACAGATTATCAAGAGTATCATTCATTAAAAATGTAAGAATAAAATAACGTTGAGGCATAATAGCTTTTTCTATAAAATAATTGGCTATCTAACATGTAAAAACTTACAAGAGTTGAGCCTCCGAACTGGCCATGATTGTTGGAATATGTAAAGAAATAACGGGAATAGTAAATAACTATTACAGTGATCGAAAGGATAAACAACAATGAGGACAACAACAAGTTGTCAATATCTTGATCTTGAATTGAAACTTCAAATATGGAACTTGTATTCCAAATACATGAACATGAACTACTGCACTTGTGGCTTGTAGATCCACTGAGAATACGAATGGTTAGAGTCCTTCTCAGTTAAATTAACACCTAAAACACTTAGCAACCAATTAAATAAATACAATACCACCGGCTGAGTCGAGAGATGGCTCTCTATCTTTAAGACAATATTTCCCCCGTATATAGGCTTTATGGAAGTGTGGACAATAGTCTCCCAATATGAAACAACAAACTATCAAGTGTGCAAAGCCTACACAAATAATCTCAGCGAAGAACACGAATAATGAAGATTTCTAAGAGAAGGATTGCTTATCAGGAAAATCTGATCTCTTTGTGGTGTTGTGAACTTGTTTTTCTGTTCATATATGCATATCTCTTTTTCTATAGAATTGAGCCAAAGCATCAATTTATAGGTGTGCAAGATGGTCCCTTCAAGTGCCCATGTAATGGTCATTTAAATTCCATGTAATGGCCCTTTAAACCACCAACTAATGCAACCAAATAATGGCTAAGTATGGAGGAAAAACTGCCAAGTTAATGCTCCAAAACCTCTCCATAATCAGCCAAAATTTTGGACTTTCGTCGAGAACTCACTGCCTGGGTAGCGCCGCGGCTCTGCAGCATTTAGCGCCGCGGCTCAAGAACCAAAACATGAATTAGCACCGCGGCGCTGTAAGGGGGGTGCCACGGCGCTGCGGCCCAGTCCGCGAGGTGCCGCAGCCCTTCTCGGCTCCGCAGCCCTTTCTGACCCGTTCCATCTTACAACTCGCACAATACTTCCTTCGTTTATCAATGTGGAATACTTGTTATTATTCCAATAACCATCCATCATTCTATGTCTCAAATATTTCACTTACATACCAATATCTCTTTCATTAACGAAATTTATGATACTTGGCACTAAGATTGCACGTGTGTGGAAATGAGATTTTCGACGTGCGGGGCCCAATTGTTTGAGTCATAAATAACGAGATAAACTTAATTCCACATTAGTAAATTTTCAACAATCCCCTCTTGAAAGAGATTTTGGCGCACACATAAGGTGCCTACTTTTAGCAATCTTTCAGTGAAAAGATATTGCATCAGGAGAGATAGCTTATACTTTGAACCTTCCCTAGTTGAATACTATCAGACTTACTTACTGCGCGGTGAACGTGATGTCTTGAACCGTCAGTGTTTAATGTAAGCCAAGACAACGGTACCAACACAATACCTCCCATCTATTCATTTCTTTTTTTGTTCTGTCCATTGTGGTCGTGGACACACTTGGATTCTTAAGTGTGTTCCTTTGAGGTGGCCTGTCCTCGCACTTAAATAGGTGATCTCCTACAATGTATCTTTCTATACCCCACTTCACAAGTGTTAGGAATCATTAAAAGTTTCCCCAACCTTAACCTCAACCGTTTGAGGATCGTTAAAGGTTTAGAAGCTTAACCTTTACCCACCATGCAGGTAGCACTTTAATGTCTATCGCGGGAACAACTTGGGATTCATGTTTCTTTACAGAAATCATCATCCGAACTGCTCTTGCTTCCACCGAAGCACTCAACTGAACCTTTTGCAGCTTAGTTTTCCCATTGAACCATATTCTTGGGATCTCCAGTCAGTATGGTTGGGTTACCACCGCAAAGGTTTGTATCGTTTGGGTTTTAAGCCCATTCCCCTAAACAGGCAAAATTCTTGATCTTTGGGTAGTCCCTTAGTTAAAAGTCCGCTATATCATTTGATTAGTAATCAAGGAAGTGACACCCATGATGATCAACTGCCATATGGTCTTATGTCTCCGACAGATATGTCCAGACGCCATCATCCGTGCCCTTCCTGAAGCCGACCGGCTAGCCACAGTGTATAACTGCTGAAGGCACGAGTTTCTCCCAACAAGGGACATCCTCTAAGGAGTGGTAAAGTTACTCAACTTCGTTCATGCTTTATTTAACGCGATAAACTCCGATTCCATCATGAATCAGCTGATGCAAGTTTTCTTAGAGGATTTTCCAAGACCCACCATACATATTTACTTATGGCTTTGGTGTTCTTCATATATGATGTCTAGTTTGCATCACTGTGTTCTCCCAGAACCGCTGGACATCTAGAATACCATAATCCATAGATAAGCGAATATTTCAGATATCGTCATATCTGACTTAACGCCTTTTATCGATCATTTCCAGAATCACGAGTGAACCTTAGTTCAACTGATCTACTTTGTAGGCCGCTATCAGGACAGTTGTAGTGTGTATAATACATTGAACTACATGTGACCTGCATATATCGCTCCTTGTATATGGGTGCACCATGATTCCAATCAATTCTATGATTTATATGCATTGGTGTCTTCAATGAGATTGTCAACTATCTCACAACTGAGTTTGGAGTTAGACCAGTCCGTTATATGTCTTAGAAATTCAATTTCTAAGATGTCATCTGTGATACCCATATCTTTCATATCGAGACTTTTATTTCAATATAACTTCCACTTTCAGACTGTTGGTTTTTTCAACTGTTGGCTTTCTAACTTCAGAGTCAATGTTTCTGTTGTCAGATTCATTATTTCTGTTTTATTTGAAACTTTCAGGACCAAAATGTAAACATTTCATAGACCAAAGTGAAAGTTCATGAAGAAGCCCAACAATCCAGCAAACCAACTCTGATCCTCCACTTCCAACTCTCCGGTTAGGAAGTCTGTTTCAACATCCATGCCATGCAATACTGCAATGGCCCTGGATGTTAAGCTATTCACAGGGGAGCACATGTACAAGTATCCGAGGCTTTATACTCGTCAATAGATCCATCTACTTTGTACTCACTTTTGAGTATCCTCTTTCACAACCCAAAGGTTCTTTTCCCGGAGGAAGATCAACCATTACACAAGTATGGTTCTATATGATGGAATCTATTTCTCTCTTTGTAGCTTCTTTCCAAAGCAGCGCTTATGGAGATGATAATTATTTGTTAATTGTCCATGATTCATTCTCAATCATACAGGCTAGAAGGCCTAGAACAAGTCTGTGTCCCCTTTTTGCTCCGTCTCGGTTCAATATCTAGAATCCATGAGTTCTGTAGATCTGGAATATTAAGTTCCGGATAGTCAACAACTTCCGAGTCATGTAGATACAGAACGTCTAGTTCCGGACAGTCAGGCCCTAGCGGGTTCTTGGTAACCTCGAGCAATTACTTTTTTTCCCTTCTCAAGGAAAGTTATCTTCAAAGAATTCAGCATTCTTTGACACCAAGAGGCGATAAGCACTACTGTTATTTACAGATCCAGTGGATATGCAATCTACAGTCTTAGGTCGAACTTGACCTATTTCGGTATTCCAACTTCTACCAAGCCATCCCATATCACAACATTTATATGTGAGATCCTTTCTATATTTCACACGGATGGTTATCCTTATCCTTATGCATAATTCTGTTGAGAATCACATTAGCGGTAAGGATCGTCCTGCCCCACATAATTTGGGCGTACGGCTTTGCGCTTGGCTAGCACCGTTAGACTGAGGTAAGTAATGAGCAGTCGTTTGATAAACGATGCTTCACATTCTCCCCCTCTATCACTACGAATTCCTCAATTTGTAGGCTTAGTTAATTTTCAACTTCTGCTTTGTAGCGCTTATCCGCTTCAACAACTTCATTTTTGCTTTTCTACAAACAAAGGATGCAATACGTTGTACCATCATCAATGAAGGTCACAACGTACTTGTCTCCCCCCCATCTATTTTGTACAAACTTTAAATCACCCATATAGGTGTGACTAAGTTCTAGAGGAGCGGTGCTTCTTTCGCTATTTCTTTTACGGAATGGAAAGGTGATTTTGCCTCTTCGCCTACCTCACATTCATTTTGAGGGTTTATGTCAACATAAGGCAACAATCTCAACTTTGTTAGCTTTTGAATGACTTTCTATTTAACGTGACTTAATCTATGATGGCATAGATGCACAGATTACAAATATATCATTCATTTAGCTACTGACATTCTGTACCATTCTTAGTTATTACAGACATGTTGGACTAGTCTTAAACCAGCTTGACCAACAACGTCCCTTAAACCAAGTTTGGGACATGTATCACCTCTTTTTAGAGTGATCCCATTCCCTAAAGTCCTATTGAGGACAACCTCTCCAACCCCTTCTACTTTAGAGGTGGCGTTGCTTCACATGAAAAACCTCTTACCCGTGGTTAGGGCGTAACCAGATCATATGTGATCTGGATACTCTTGCCCACTCCAGTTATTTTGGCAGACTGAGTGTCCAATTTCTTTTCTGCCTTTCTTTTGGCCTTCAGATCATTTAAGACCTGGAAACTTCGGCCTACCTTACTAGGTGTCCATTACTTTTCTGCCTTTCTTTTGGCCTTCAGAACATTTAAGACCTGGATGTTTTTTTATCAAATGAATTATGGCCCACTCTAGTCGCCCGTAGGATTTGTACGACTGAGTGTCCAATATCATTCTATCAAATGAATGATATTCTGTCAGATAGTGTGATAGGTTCAACGTCTTAAGAGTGGTAACAGTTTTCGCACAGTCAGTGGATATCTCTCCTTCGTATGCGCGAACATACTTTACACACTTTTAATAATTACACCCAAAAGAACGGATCTTTTAAGTTTTGTTTACAATAGTCCAATCTTTAACCGGGAAGGAAGGAGATTCAATATCTGATTTTAGAGTGTAGGAAATATAAGTTTTTAATGAAAACACTTTCATATTCCCAGTCTTGCTTTACACACTTTTATTCAGATATTAATTAAACATATTATCGATAAGGAAGGATTAACTTAGACCTTTTGGATTCTGGCCCACTTCAGTTAGACTGAGTGTCCATATCCTCCTTACCATAATTCGAATCCTTTGTCTGAGACAGATATAGGCCTTTGTCTACATGATAGAATATCATCTTCAGCCTTCTCTTCTTGTCCCAGTTGACATCCTCAGCCTCTCGTGGGCGCTTGTTCCCACCACCCTTGGGAGCGGTGACACCAACTCGTTCTTGATCTTTAGCCGTACTAGTATGACTATCAGCAATATCTTAAAGCTCAACAACAAATCCAGAGATCCCACCTTTGACTGAAACAGACTTGTAATTATCGTCAAAGAGAGAACCATAACTAGGACCATTCTTGAAAGCTCGGTCGTTGTTTGAACTGTTAGCACAACTGTCAACAGAACTATTTTCAAGAAGAAAACCATAGCCAGATTTGGTCACACACTTGTCGACCAACATCTTTCGAATAACTAATACAATCTTGTCTTAAAATTATTGGAATATGTAAAGCAACAACGAGAATAGTAAATAACTATTACATTGATCGAAAGGATAAACAACAATGAGGACACCAACAAGTTGTCAATATCTTGATCTTGAATTAAAACGTCAAATATGGAACTTGTATTCCAAATACATGAACATGAACTACTGCACTTGTGGCTTGTAGATCCGCTGAGAATACGAATGGTTAGAGTCCTTCTCGGTTAAGTTAACACCTAAAACACTTAGCAACCAATTAAATAAAAACAACACCATCGGCTGAGTCGAGAGATGGCTCTCTGTCTTTAAGACAATATTTCCCCCGTATATAGGCTTTACGAAAGTGTGGACAATAGTCTCCCAAGATGAAACAACAAACTATCAAGTGTGCAAAGCCTACACAAATGATCTCAGCGAAGAATACGAATAATAAAGATTGCTAAGAGAAGGATTGCTTATCAGGAAAATTTGATCTCTTTGTGGTGTTGTGAACTTATTTTTCTGTTCATATGTGCATATCTCTTTTTCTATAGAATTGAGCCAAAGCCTCAATTTATAGGTGTGCAAGATGGTCCCTTCAAGTGCCCATGTAATGGCCCTTTAAACCACCAACTAATGCAGCCAAATAATGGCTAAGTTATGGAGGAAAAACTGCCAAGTAAATGCTCCAAAACCTCTCCATAATCAGCCAAACTTTTGGACTTCCGTCGAGCACTCACTGCCTGGGTAGTGCCGCGGCTCTGCAGCATTTAGCGCCGCGGCGCTGTAAGGGGGCCGTCGTGGCGCTCCGGCGCTGTGGCCCAGTTCGCGAGGCGCCGCGACTCTTCTCGGCTCCATGGCTCTTTCAGACCCGTTCCATCTTACACCTCGCACAATCCTTCCTTCGTTTACCAACGTGGAACACTTGTTATTCATCCAATAACCATCCATCATTCTATGTCTCAAATATTTCACTTACGTACCAATATCTCTTTCATTAACGAAATTTACGATACTTGGCACTAAGATTGTACGTGTATGGAAATGAGATTTCCGACGTGCGGGGCCCAATTGTTTGAGTCATAAATAACGAGATAAACTTAATTTCACATTAGTAAAATTCCAACAATGATAACCAAAGCAAATCCTTAATTAACCACGGAAACGAGAAGGTATAGAAGATTGAGCAAGAACAACCGGGAAGAATGAAGAAATAGTCTGAAGAACTGAAATCCCACTTAGATTACGCAAAGAAGAATGCAGAGAGAGACGAAAAGAGAGTTGAAATGAGAGAATGAGAGAGTAGAATTGAGGACGAGGTAGTTAAATGAAAGATGGAAGCTTTGTAAAGGAAGGAAATATAGTAAGTGACAGTACCATGCAAAAGTGAAAAATAATAAAATAAATAAAAAATATATATATATTTGATTTAAAGGGTGAAGATATGAGAAAACCTTGTTCTCCCTTTTCATTTTATTTCTCTCATTTTTATTTAACCCTTAACTTCTTTTATTTTTTAATGTTTACCCATTTTCTTTCTTTTCATTATTTCTGGTGAAAAGCCTCTATTTTTTGTAATGTTGTCTCTGGGTGGAATCACAGAAAATACCATTTTGGTTTTTAAGCTAATCTAATAGACTTTTTCACAATTGGATAATCACTCATTAATTTTCTGCAAATACCATTTCGATTTCTAAGCATTTTTTGTTGAATTCCAGGTAAGATGCTCAAAACTCATAAATATGTCAACAAGAAACAACCCCATCATTTTATTTTATTTAGGATATACAAATTAATAATATAAAAAAATATTTACATTATCATTGTATTTAACTTTTTATGGAGTATTTATCAACTTTTTTAGTCTACCTGCCTATTTATTATTAAAATAATTAAAATAAAAAAGAAAGAAAAAGTAGTCACCAATCAGTTAAAAAAAGTGTAAGGGTATTGAATAAATTTGAAATACTTGAGATTATGTGATCTAATTTATATTTGCATCTAATTGTTGCTAACTGCTTACCATATATTGATTTAGTTGTTGCTATCAACCATTTTCTTCGGTCAAACAATCTTTTATTTTATACCAGGGAACCCGCAGTCACTATCCTTCAGGTGTGCACAGAATAAACCCTGCTCTTGTGCAATAGCCCGCAAATCACACATGAGAGATAACTCGCATTAGGCAAATCCCGTGCGACGAGTTCGACCCAGAAGACAAATCCCCTACAGTCATAGGCAAGGAGTTCTGAAACTGAGACCTCCATTATGAAAGTCACATGTTCAACAAACTGAGCCACCCTTTCGGGTAAAACAATCTTTTTTTATTTTACCAAACTACTTAATCTCAGGAAAAAAAATATTTACCAGAAAATGAGAAGTATTTCAATAAACTCGGGTTATTGAAATTATGTAACTCTTGTTACCAAAAAAAATGCAACAGCAAAGACTTGATAAGATATATAGCCTAGGTAAGAAATTAAATTATATTTAACTACATACCATTTTTTATTACGTTATTATTGGATTGCCTACTAAACTTTATGGGATTTATTGATTCCTAATGGTAATTTAATAATAGTTGTCAAAATGGTCTAGTCAATTTTTTTTATAAACATGGTGTTCGGGTCAACTTGCGCACACCTCGACTAATTCCACGGGATATCTGTCACCCACTGCCAGCAACAAATACCAGGTAACTTTGTCCACCAAGGCCAAAACAGATGGGAAGAAATCACCTAGTGTTTTTGTCTCTGTTGGGAATTGAACTTGAGACCTCATGGTATTCAACCCACTTCATTAATCACTAGACCACACCCTTGGATGCCTAATCAAATTATAATAACCCAAGACTTCATTAGCACCAGTCATGCATATATGAACTTAGACATATGTGGTAAGTTAGTTAAGATTATCTATAAACTATACAACTTTAAACAGAATATTTCTATTGAAGGACCATCAACTATCCAAGACTTTTAATAATAATAAGCTAAAGTCAAAAGATAATGAGCAACCTATATTTTTTTTAAATATTAATGAAATATATTTGAATTTTTATATTTTTAGATTTATCATAGTAGTAATTTAAAGTTAGGTGTGTCAAAAGATAGGCCGAACTAGGGATGTTTATGGTACGGTACGTTTATTAAAATTTCAGTTCGGTAATTTCAGTTTTTCAAAAATGATCTACCATTACCATACCGAACTAATTCGGTATGGTTCAATATTTAAGTTCGATTTTGTGTGGCACAATAAGTCGGTAACCAAAGTTTGTTCGACTTTAATTACATACAGTGAAGAATAGAAGAACGATTACTCATTAGCTACGTATTTTAATATTAATCAAACAATTTTTAAAATATAGACAAATAGATCTGGAACACACGTGCAATGCACGTGCTGAAAACTAGTGAATATATATGTATATATATTCATTTCTATTTACTACATTATCGAAGCAATTTAATAACAAGAATTGTAGAACATAAAATATCAGTTAAGAAGAAGGTGCCGACGGTGCAAGAACTAGAAGGATCTTTCTAGATCCTTTAGCTCCTTGAGAATCCGCTTGGATGCCATGATTGACCAAATCGCTAACTACCACAAAACCCCAAGATCTAATTCAAATGCATAAATATATACATATAAGGAAGATAGTTATACATCATAAAATAACAACTAAACAAGAGAAGAACAAAACATTAACTAAGAGGGAGAAGATCTCACTAGAACGTGGTTCAGTTAAAATCGTATTGAAGAGAGTGGTTTTGGGGAAAGGCTTCGATCCGTATCTGGCCAACTCTGACTAGAAGAAAGATATGTTTCTATTGATAATAATGAAACTTTTTAGAAAGTGCAACTATATATGTAATATCCTATCTATCAGCAAGAGTTCATAAAAATAAAGAGCTTTTCGTGAATTGATATTCGACTTTCATGGTAACAACTACCTGATACATATGTCATAAAAAAAAGGTTACAATTTCTTAAAGACATGACACAAAGTTTAACACATGATGAATTTACAAACGTTACGGACAGTGTTTATATTCACATTAAAACTATGTTCTTTTGAAATATGAAAAAACAAGAAAAATGCCTACTTGAATATTTGATATATTAGAAGAACGATTACTCATTAGCTACGTATTTTAATATTAATCAAACAATTTTTAAAATACAGACAAATAGATCTGGAACACACGTGCTTAAAACTAGTGAATATATATGTATATATATTCATTTCTATTTACTACATTATCGAAGCAATTTAATAACAAGAATTGTAGAACATAAAATATCTGTTAAGAAGAAGGTGCCGACGGTGCAAGAACTAGAAGGATCTTTCTAGATCCTTTAGCTCCTTGAGAATCCGCTTGGATGCCATGATTGACCAAATCGCTAACTACCACAAAACCCCAAGATCTAATTCAAATGCATAAATATATACATATAAGGAAGATAGTTATACATCATAAAATAACAACTAAACAAGAGAAGAACAAAACATTAACTAAGATGGAGAAGATCTCACTAGAATCTGGTTCAGTTAAAATCGTATTGAAGAGATTGGTTTTGGGGAAAGGCTTCGATCCGTAACTGGCCAACTCTGACTAGAAGAAAGATATGTTTCTATTGATAATAATGAAACTTTTTATAAAGTGCAACTACATATGTAATATCCTATCTATCAGCAAGAGTTCATAAAAATAAAGAGTTTTTCGTGAATTGATATTCGACTTTCATGGTAACAACTACCTGATACATATGTCATAATAAAAAAAAAAGGTTACAATTTCTTAAAGACATGACACAAAGTTTAACACATGATGAATTTACAAACGTTACGGACAGTGTTTATATTCACATTAAAACTATGTTCTTTTGAAATATGAAAAAACAAGAAAAATGCCTACTTGAATATTTGATATATTAGAAGAACGATTACTCATTAGCTACGTATTTTAATATTAATCAAACAATTTTTAAAATATAGACAAATAGATCTGGAACACACGTGCTTAAAACTAGTGAATATATATGTATATATATTCATTTCTATTTACTACATTATCGAAGCAATTTAATAACAAGAATTGTAGAACATAAAATATCAGTTAAGAAGAAGGTGCCGACGGTGCAAGAACTAGAAGGATCTTTCTAGATCCTTTAGCTCCTTGAGAATCCGCTTGGATGCCATGATTGACCAAATCGCTAACTACCACAAAACCCCTAGATCTAATTCAAATGCAAAAATATATACATATAAGGAAGATAGTTAAACATCATAAAATAACAACTAAACAAGAGATGAACAAAACATTAACTAAGACGGAGAAGATCTCACTAGAACGTGGTTCAGTTAAAATCGTATTGAAGAGAGTGGTTTTGGGGAAAGGCTTCGATCCGTATCTGGCCAACTCTGACTAGAAGAAAGATATGTTTCTATTGATAATAATGAAACTTTTTAGAAAGTGCAACTACATATGTAATATCCTATCTATCAGCAAGAGTTCATAAAAATAAAGAGCTTTTCGTGAATTGATATTCGACTTTCATGGTAACAACTACCTGATACATATGTCATAATAAAAAAAAAGGTTACAATTTCTTAAAGACATGACACAAAGTTTAACACATGATGAATTTACAAACGTTACGGACAGTGTTTATATTCACATTAAAACTATGTTCTTTTGAAATATGAAAAAACAAGAAAAATGCCTACTTGAATATTTGATATATTAGAAGAACGATTACTCATTAGCTACGTATTTTAATATTAATCAAACAATTTTTAAAATATAGACAAATAGAACTGGAACACACGTGCTTAAAACTAGTGAATATATATGTATATATATTCATTTCTATTTACTACATTATCGAAGCAATTTAATAACAAGAATTGTAGAACATAAAATATCAGTTAAGAAGAAGGTGCCGACGGTGCAAGAACTAGAAGGATCTTTCTAGATCCTTTAGCTCCTTGAGAATCCGCTTGGATGCCATGATTGACCAAATCGCTAACTACCACAAAACCCCTAGATCTAATTCAAATGCATAAATATATACATATAAGGAAGATAGTTATACATCATAAAATAACAACTAAACAAGAGAAGAACAAAACATTAACTAAGAGGGAGAAGATCTCACTAGAACGTGGTTCAGTTAAAATCGTATTGAAGAGAGTGGTTTTGGGGAAAGGCTTCGATCCGTATCTGGCCAACTCTGACTAGAAGAAAGATATGTTTCTATTGATAATAATGAAACTTTTTAGAAAGTGCAACTATATATGTAATATCCTATCTATCAGCAAGAGTTCATAAAAATAAAGAGCTTTTCGTGAATTGATATTCGACTTTCATGGTAACAACTACCTGATACATATGTCATAATAAAAAAAAAAGGTTACAATTTCTTAAAGACATGACACAAAGTTTAACACATGATGAATTTACAAACGTTACGGACAGTGTTTATATTCACATTAAAACTATGTTCTTTTGAAATATGAAAAAACAAGAAAAATGCCTACTTGAATATTTGATATATTAGAAGAACGATTACTCATTAGCTACGTATTTTAATATTAATCAAACAATTTTTAAAATATAGACAAATAGATCTGGAACACACGTGCAATGCACGTGCTGAAAACTAGTGAATATATATGTATATATATTCATTTCTATTTACTACATTATCGAAGCAATTTAATAACAAGAATTGTAGAACATAAAATATCAGTTAAGAAGAAGGTGCCGACGGTGCAAGAACTAGAAGGATCTTTCTAGATCCTTTAGCTCCTTGAGAATCCGCTTGGATGCCATGATTGACCAAATCGCTAACTACCACAAAACCCCTAGATCTAATTCAAATGCATAAATATATACATATAAGGAAGATAGTTATACATCATAAAATAACAACTAAACAAGAGAAGAACAAAACATTAACTAAGAGGGAGAAGATCTCACTAGAACGTGGTTCAGTTAAAATCGTATTGAAGAGAGTGGTTTTGGGGAAAGGCTTCGATCCGTATCTGGCCAACTCTGACTAGAAGAAAGATATGTTTCTATTGATAATAATGAAACTTTTTAGAAAGTGCAACTATATATGTAATATCCTATCTATCAGCAAGAGTTCATAAAAATAAAGAGCTTTTCGTGAATTGA
This sequence comes from Anisodus acutangulus, assembly GCA_029783415.1. NCBI lineage: Eukaryota > Viridiplantae > Streptophyta > Magnoliopsida > Solanales > Solanaceae > Anisodus > Anisodus acutangulus. Next base: position 1,129,151 of record CM056499.1, read on the forward strand.
TATTCGACTTTCATGGTAACAACTACCTGATACATATGTCATAATAAACAAAAAAAGGTTACAGTTTCTTAAAGACATGACACAAAGTTTAACACATGATGAATTTGCAAACGTTACGGACAGTGTTTATATTCACATTAAAACTATGTTCTTTTGAAATATGAAAAAACAAGAAAAATGCCTACTTGAATATTTGATATATTAGAAGAACGATTACTCATTAGCTACGTATTTTAATATTAATCAAACAATTTTTAAAATATAGACAAATAGATCTGGAACACACGTGCTGAAAACTAGTGAATATATATGTATATATATTCATTTCTATTTACTACATTATCAAAGCAATTTAATAACAAGAATTGTAGAACATAAAATATCAGTTAAGAAGAAGGTGCCGACGGTGCAAGAACTAGAAGGATCTTTCTAGAGCCTTTAGCTCCTTGAGAATCCGCTTGGATGCCATGATTGACCAAATCGCTAACTACCACAAAACCCTAAGATCTAATTCAAACGCATAAATATATACATATAAGGAAGATAGTTATACATCATAAAATAACAACTAAACAAGAGATGAACAAAACATTAACTAAGACGGAGAAGATCTCACTAGAACGTGGTTCAGTTAAAATCGTATTGAAGAGAGTGGTTTTGGGGAAAGGCTTCGATCCGTATCTGGCCAACTCTGACTAGAAGAAAGATATGTTTCTATTGATAATAATGAAACTTTTTAGAAAGTGCAACTATATATGTAATATCCTATCTATCAGCAAGAGTTCATAAAAATAAAGAGCTTTTCGTGAATTGATATTCGACTTTCATGGTAACAACTACCTGATACATATGTCATAATAAAAAAAAAGGTTACAATTTCTTAAAGACATGACACAAAGTTTAACACATGATGAATTTACAAACGTTACGGACAGTGTTTATATTCACATTAAAACTATGTTCTTTTGAAATATGAAAAAACAAGAAAAATGCCTACTTGAATATTTGATATATTAGAAGAACGATTACTCATTAGCTACGTATTTTAATATTAATCAAACAATTTTTAAAATATAGACAAATAGATCTGGAACACACGTGCAATGCACGTGCTGAAAACTAGTGAATATATATGTATATATATTCATTTCTATTTACTACATTATCGAAGCAATTTAATAACAAGAATTGTAGAACATAAAATATCAGTTAAGAAGAAGGTGCCGACGGTGCAAGAACTAGAAGGATCTTTCTAGATCCTTTAGCTCCTTGAGAATCCGCTTGGATGCCATGATTGACCAAATCGCTAACTACCACAAAACCCCTAGATCTAATTCAAATGCATAAATATATACATATAAGGAAGATAGTTATACATCATAAAATAACAACTAAACAAGAGAAGAACAAAACATTAACTAAGAGGGAGAAGATCTCACTAGAATCCGGTTCAGTTAAAATCGTATTGAAGAGAGTGGTTTTGGGGAAAGGCTTCGATCCGTATCTGGCCAACTCTGACTAGAAGAAAGATATGTTTCTATTGATAATAATGAAACTTTTTAGAAAGTGCAACTATATATGTAATATCCTATCTATCAGCAAGAGTTCATAAAAATAAAGAGCTTTTCGTGAATTGATATTCGACTTTCATGGTAACAACTACCTGATACATATGTCATAATAAACAAAAAAAGGTTACAGTTTCTTAAAGACATGACACAAAGTTTAACACATGATGAATTTGCAAACGTTACGGACAGTGTTTATATTCACATTAAAACTATGTTCTTTTGAAATATGAAAAAACAAGAAAAATGCCTACTTGAATATTTGATATATTAGAAGAACGATTACTCATTAGCTACGTATTTTAATATTAATCAAACAATTTTTAAAATATAGACAAATAGATCTGGAACACACGTGCAATGCACGTGCTGAAAACTAGTGAATATATATGTATATATATTCATTTCTATTTACTACATTATCGAAGCAATTTAATAACAAGAATTGTAGAACATAAAATATCAGTTAAGAAGAAGGTGCCGACGGTGCAAGAACTAGAAGGATCTTTCTAGAGCCTTTAGCTCCTTGAGAATCCGCTTGGATGCCATGATTGACCAAATCGCTAACTACCACAAAACCCTAAGATCTAATTCAAACGCATAAATATATACATATAAGGAAGATAGTTATACATCATAAAATAACAACTAAACAAGAGAAGAACAAAACATTAACTAAGAGGGAGAAGATCTCACTAGAACGTGGTTCAGTTAAAATCGTATTGAAGAGAGTGGTTTTGGGGAAAGGCTTCGATCCGTATCTGGCCAACTCTGACTAGAAGAAAGATATGTTTCTATTGATAATAATGAAACTTTTTAGAAAGTGCAACTATATATGTAATATCCTATCTATCAGCAAGAGTTCATAAAAATAAAGAGCTTTTCGTGAATTGATATTCGACTTTCATGGTAACAACTACCTGATACATATGTCATAATAAAAAAAAAGGTTACAATTTCTTAAAGACATGACACAAAGTTTAACACATGATGAATTTACAAACGTTACGGACAGTGTTTATATTCACATTAAAACTATGTTCTTTTGAAATATGAAAAAACAAGAAAAATGCCTACTTGAATATTTGATATATTAGAAGAACGATTACTCATTAGCTACGTATTTTAATATTAATCAAACAATTTTTAAAATATAGACAAATAGATCTGGAACACACGTGCAATGCACGTGCTGAAAACTAGTGAATATATATGTATATATATTCATTTCTATTTACTACATTATCGAAGCAATTTAATAACAAGAATTGTAGAACATAAAATATCAGTTAAGAAGAAGGTGCCGACGGTGCAAGAACTAGAAGGATCTTTCTAGATCCTTTAGCTCCTTGAGAATCCGCTTGGATGCCATGATTGACCAAATCGCTAACTACCACAAAACCCCTAGATCTAATTCAAATGCAAAAATATATACATATAAGGAAGATAGTTAAACATCATAAAATAACAACTAAACAAGAGATGAACAAAACATTAACTAAGACGGAGAAGATCTCACTAGAACGTGGTTCAGTTAAAATCGTATTGAAGAGAGTGGTTTTGGGGAAAGGCTTCGATCCGTATCTGGCCAACTCTGACTAGAAGAAAGATATGTTTCTATTGATAATAATGAAACTTTTTAGAAAGTGCAACTATATATGTAATATCCTATCTATCAGCAAGAGTTCATAAAAATAAAGAGCTTTTCGTGAATTGATATTCGACTTTCATGGTAACAACTACCTGATACATATGTCATAATAAAAAAAAAAGGTTACAATTTCTTAAAGACATGACACAAAGTTTAACACATGATGAATTTACAAACGTTACGGACAGTGTTTATATTCACATTAAAACTATGTTCTTTTGAAATATGAAAAAACAAGAAAAATGCCTACTTGAATATTTGATATATTAGAAGAACGATTACTCATTAGCTACGTATTTTAATATTAATCAAACAATTTTTAAAATATAGACAAATAGATCTGGAACACACGTGCAATGCTTAAAACTAGTGAATATATATGTATATATATTCATTTCTATTTACTACATTATCGAAGCAATTTAATAACAAGAATTGTAGAACATAAAATATCAGTTAAGAAGAAGGTGCCGACGGTGCAAGAACTAGAAGGATCTTTCTAGATCCTTTAGCTCCTTGAGAATCCGCTTGGATGCCATGATTGACCAAATCGCTAACTACCACAAAACCCCAAGATCTAATTCAAATGCATAAATATATACATATAAGGAAGATAGTTATACATCATAAAATAACAACTAAACAAGAGAAGAACAAAACATTAACTAAGAGGGAGAAGATCTCACTTGAACGTGGTTCTGTTAAAATCGTATTGAAGAGAGTGGTTTTGGGGAAAGGCTTCGATCCGTATCTGGCCAATTCTGACTAGAAGAAAGATATGTTTCTATTGATAATAATGAAACTTTTTAGAAAGTGCAACTACATATGTAATATCCTATCTATCAGCAAGAGTTCATAAGAATAAAGAGCTTTTCGTGAATTGATAGTCAACTTTCATGGTAACAACTACCTGATACATATGTCATAATAAAAAAAAAAGGTTACAATTTCTTAAAGACATGACACAAAGTTTAACACATGATGAATTTACAAACGTTACGGACAGTGTTTATATTCACATTAAAACTATGTTCTTTTGAAATATGAAAAAACAAGAAAAATGCCTACTTGAATATTTGATATATTAGAAGAACGATTACTCATTAGCTACATATTTTAATATTAATCAAACAATTTTTAAAATATAGACAAATAGATCTGGAACACACGTGCTGAAAACTAGTGAATATATATGTATATATATTCATTTCTATTTACTACATTATCGAAGCAATTTAATAACAAGAATTGTAGAACATAAAATATCAGTTAAGAAGAAGGTGCCGACGGTGCAAGAACTAGAAGGATCTTTCTAGATCCTTTAGCTCCTTGAGAATCCGCTTGGATGCCATGATTGACCAAATCGCTAACTACCACAAAACCCCTAGATCTAATTCAAATGCAAAAATATATACATATAAGGAAGATAGTTAAACATCATAAAATAACAACTAAACAAGAGATGAACAAAACATTAACTAAGAGGGAGAAGATCTCACTAGAATCCGGTTCAGTTAAAATCGTATTGAAGAGAGTGGTTTTGGGGAAAGGCTTCGATCCGTATCTGGCCAACTCTGACTAGAAGAAAGATATGTTTCTATTGATAATAATGAAACTTTTTAGAAAGTGCAACTATATATGTAATATCCTATCTATCAGCAAGAGTTCATAAAAATAAAGAGCTTTTCGTGAATTGATATTCGACTTTCATGGTAACAACTACCTGATACATATGTCATAATAAAAAAAAAAAGGTTACAATTTCTTAAAGACATGACACAAAGTTTAACACATGATGAATTTACAAACGTTACGGACAGTGTTTATATTCACATTAAAACTATGTTCTTTTGAAATATGAAAAAGAAGAAAAATGCCTACTTGAATATTTGATATATTAGAAGAACGATTACTCATTAGCTACGTATTTTAATATTAATCAAACAATTTTTAAAATATAGACAAATAGATCTGGAACACACGTGCAATGCACGTGCTGAAAACTAGTGAATATATATGTATATATATTCATTTCTATTTACTACATTATCGAAGCAATTTAATAACAAGAATTGTAGAACATAAAATATCAGTTAAGAAGAAGGTGCCGACGGTGCAAGAACTAGAAGGATCTTTCTAGATCCTTTAGCTCCTTGAGAATCCGCTTGGATGCCATGATTGACCAAATCGCTAACTACCACAAAACCCCAAGATCTAATTCAAATGCAAAAATATATACATATAAGGAAGATAGTTATACATCATAAAATAACAACTAAACTAGAGAAGAACAAAACATTAACTAAGAGGGAGAAGATCTCACTAGAAGCTAATTCAGTTAAAATCGTATTGAAGAGAGTGGTTTTGGGGAAAGGCTTCGATCCGTATCTGGCCAACTCTGACTAGAAGAAAGATATGTTTCTATTGATAATAATGAAACTTTTTATAAAGTGCAACTACATATGTAATATCCTATCTATCAGCAAGAGTTCATAAAAATAAAGAGTTTTTCGTGAATTGATATTCGACTTTCATGGTAACAACTACCTGATACATATGTCATAATAAAAAAAAAGGTTACAATTTCTTAAAGACATGACACAAAGTTTAACACATGATGAATTTACAAACGTTACGGACAGTGTTTATATTCACATTAAAACTATGTTCTTTTGAAATATGAAAAAACAAGAAAAATGCCTACTTGAATATTTGATATATTAGAAGAACGATTACTCATTAGCTACGTATTTTAATATTAATCAAACAATTTTTAAAATATAGACAAATAGAACTGGAACACACGTGCTTAAAACTAGTGAATATATATGTATATATATTCATTTCTATTTACTACATTATCGAAGCAATTTAATAACAAGAATTGTAGAACATAAAATATCAGTTAAGAAGAAGGTGCCGACGGTGCAAGAACTAGAAGGATCTTTCTAGATCCTTTAGCTCCTTGAGAATCCGCTTGGATGCCATGATTGATCAAATCGCTAACTACCACAAAACCCCTAGATATAATTCAAATGCACAAATATATACATATAAGGAAGATAGTTAAATATCATAAAATAACAACTAAACAAGAGAAGAACAAAACATTATTTAAGAGGGAGAAGATCTCACTAGAATCCAGTTCAGTTAAAATCGTATTGAAGAGAGTGGTTTTGGGGAAAGGCTTCGATCCGTATCTGGCCAACTCTGACTAGAAGAAAGATATGTTTCTATTGATAATAATGAAACTTTTTAGAAAGTGCAACTATATATGTAATATCCTATCTATCAGCAAGAGTTCATAAAAATGAAAGAGTTTTTCGTTAATTGATATTCGACTTTCATGGTAACAACTCCTTGATACACATGTCATAATAAAAATAAAAAGTATACAATTTCTTAAAGACACGACACAAACTTTAACACAAGATGAATTTACAAACGTTACGGACAATGTTTATATTCACATTAAAACTATGTTCTTTTGAAATATGAAAAAACAAGAAAAATGCCTACTTGAATATTTGATATATTAGAAGAACGATTACTCATTAGCTACGTATTTTAATATTAATCAAACAATTTTTAAAATATAGACAAATAGATCTGGAACACACGTGCAATGCACGTGCTGAAAACTAGTGAATATATATGTATATATATTCATTTCTATTTACTACATTATCGAAGCAATTTAATAACAAGAATTGTAGAACATAAAATATCAGTTAAGAAGAAGGTGCCGACGGTGCAAGAACTAGAAGGATCTTTCTAGATCCTTTAGCTCCTTGAGAATCCGCTTGGATGCCATGATTGACCAAATCGCTAACTACAAAAAAAACCCCTAGATGTAATCCAAATGCCCAAATATGTACATATAAGGAAGATAGTTAAACATCATAAAATAACTACTAAACAAGAGATGAACAAAACATTAACTAAGACGGAGAAGATCTCACTAGAATGTGGTTCAGTTAAGATCGGATTGAAGAGAGTGGTTTTGGGGCAAGGCTTCGACCCATATCTGGCAAACTCTGACTAGAAGAAAGATATGTTTCTATTGATAATAATGAAACTTTTTAGAAAGTGCAACTATATATGTAATATCCTATATATCAGCAAGAGTTCATAAAAATAAAGAGCTTTTCGTGAATTGATATTCGACTTTCGTGGTAACAACTCCTTGATACATATGTCATTATAAAAAGCAAAATGTCACAATTTCTTAAAGACATGACACAAACTTTCACACATGATGAATTTACAAACGTTACGGACAGTGTTTATATTCACATTAAAACTATGTTCTTTTGAAATATGAAAAAACAAGAAAAATGCCTACTTGAATATTTGATATATTAGAAGAACGATTACTCATTAGCTACATATTTTAATATTAATCAAACAATTTTTAAAATATAGACAAATAGATCTGGAACACACGAGCTGAAAACTAGTGAATATATATGTATATATATTCATTTCTATTTACTACATTATCGAAGCAATTTAATAACAAGAATTGTAGAACATAAAATATCAGTTAAGAAGAAGGTGCCGACGGTGCAAGAACTAGAAGGATCTTTCTAGATCCTTTAGCTCCTTGAGAATCCGCTTGGATGCCATGATTGACCAAATCGCTAACTACCACAAAACCCCTAGATCTAATTCAAATGCACAAATATATACATATAAGGAAGATAGTTAAACATCATAAAATAACAACTAAACAAGAGATGAACAAAACATTAACTAAGACGGAGAAGATCTCACTAGAACGTGGTTCGATTAAAATCGTATTGAAGAGAGTGGTTTTGGGGAAAGGCTTCGATCCGTATCTGGCCAACTCTGACTAGAAGAAAGATATGTTTCTATTGATAATAATGAAACTTTTTAGAAAGTGCAACTAAATATGTAATATCCTACCTGTCAGCAAGAGTTCATAAAAATGAAAGAGCTTTTCGTGAATTGATATTCGACTTTCGTGGTAACAACTCCTTGATATATATGTCATTATAAAAAGAAAAATGTCACAATTTATTAAATACATGACACAAACATTAACACATGATGAATTTACAAACGTTACGGACAATGTTTATATTCACGTTAAAACTATGTGCTTTTGAAATATGAAAAAACAAGAAAATGCCTACTTGAATATTTGATATATTAGAAGAACGATTACTCATTAGCTACGTATTTTAATATTAATCAAACAATTTTTAAAATATAGACAAATAGATCTGGAACACACGTGCAATGCACGTGCTGAAAACTAGTGAATATATATGTATATATATTCATTTCTATTTACTACATTATCGAAGCAATTTAATAACAAGAATTGTAGAACATAAAATATCAGTTAAGAAGAAGGTGCCGACGGTGCAAGAACTAGAAGGATCTTTCTAGATCCTTTAGCTCCTTGAGAATCCGCTTGGATGCCATGATTGACCAAATCGCTAACTACCACAAAACCCTAGATGTAATCCAAATGCACAAATATATACATATAAGGAAGATGGGTAAACATCATAAATGAACAACTAAACAAGAGAAGAACAAAACATTAACTAAGACGGAGAAGATCTCACTAGAATCCGGTTCAGTTAAAATCGTATTGAAGAGAGTGGTTTTGGGGAAAGGCTTCGATCCGTATCTGGCCAACTCTGACTAGAAGAAAGATATGTTTCTATTGATAATAATGAAACTTTTTAGAAAGTGCAACTATATATGTAATATCCTATCTATTAGCAAGAGTTCATAAAAATAAAGAGCTTTTCGTGAATTGATAGTCGACTTTCATGGTAACAACTACCTGATACATATGTCATAATAAAAAAAAAAGGTTACAATTTCTTAAAGACATGACAAAAAGTTTAACACATGATGAATTTACAAACGTTACAGACAGTGTTTATATTCACATTAAAACTATGTTCTTTTGAAATATGAAAAAACAAGAAAAATGCCTACTTGAATATTTGATATATTAGAAGAACGATTACTCATTAGCTACGTATTTTAATATTAATCAAACAATTTTTAAAATATAGACAAATAGATCTGGAACACACGTGCAATGCACGTGCTGAAAACTAGTGAATATATATGTATATATATTCATTTCTATTTACTACATTATCGAAGCAATTTAATAACAAGAATTGTAGAACATAAAATATCAGTTAAGAAGAAGGTGCCGACGGTGCAAGAACTAGAAGGATCTTTCTAGATCCTTTAGCTCCTTGAGAATCCGCTTGGATGCCATGATTGACCAAATCGCTAACTACAAAAAAACACCTAGATGTAATCCAAATGCCCAAATATGTACATATAAGGAAGATAGTTAAACATCATAAATGAACAAATAAACAAGAGAACAACAAAACATTAACTAAGAGGGAGAAGATCTCACTAGAACGTGGTTCTGTTCAGATCGGGTTGAATAGAGTGGTTTTGGGCCAAGGCTTAGACCCGTATATGGCCAAATCCGACTACAAGAAAGATATATTTCGATTGATAGGAATGAAACTTTTTAGAAAGTGCAACTATATATGTAATAGCCTATCTATCAGCACGAGTTCATAGAAATAAAGAGCTTTTCGTGAATTGATATTCCACTTTCATGGTTACAACTCCTTGATACATATGTCATTATAAAAAGAAAAATGTCACAATTTCTTAAAGACATGACACAAAGTTTAACACATGATGAATTTACAAACGTTACGGACAGTGTTTATATTCACATTAAAACTATGTTCTTTTGAAATATGAAAAAACAAGAAAAATGCCTACTTGAATATTTGATATATTAGAAGAACGATTACTCATTAGCTACATATTTTAATATTAATCAAACAATTTTTAAAATATAGACAAATAGATCTGGAACACACGTGCAATGCACGTGCTGAAAACTAGTGAATATATATGTATATATATTCATTTCTATTTACTACATTATCGTAGCAATTTAATAACAAGAATTGTAGAACATAAAATATCAGTTAAGAAGAAGGTGCCGACGGTGCAAGAACTAGAAGGATCTTTCTAGATCCTTTAGCTCCTTGAGAATCCGCTTGGATGCCATGATTGACCAAATCGCTAACTACTACAAAACCCCTAGATGTAATCCAAATGCACAAATATATACATATAAAGAAGAAAGATAAACATCATAAATGAACAAATAAACAAGAGAACAACAAAACATTAACTAAGAGGGAGAAGATCTCACTAGAACGTGGTTCTGTTCAGATCGGGTTGAATAGAGTGGTTTTGGGGCAAGGCTTCGACCCGTATATGGCCAAATCCGACTACAAGAAAGATATATTTCGATTGATAGGAATGAAACTTTTTAGAAAAGTGCAACTAAATATGTAATAGGCTATCTGTCAGCAAGAGTTCATAAAAATGAAAGAGCTTTTCGTGAATTGATATTCGACTTTCGTGGTAACAACTCCTTGATACATATGTCATTATAAAAAGAAAAATGTCACAATTTCTTAAAGACATGACACAAAGTTTAACACATGATGAATTTACAAACGTTACGGACAGTGTTTATATTCACATTAAAACTATGTTCTTTTGAAATATGAAAAAACAAGAAAAATGCCTACTTGAATATTTGATATATTAGAAGAACGATTACTCATTAGCTACATATTTTAATATTAATCAAACAATTTTTAAAATATAGACAAATAGATCTGGAACACACGTGCAATGCACGTGCTGAAAACTAGTGAATATATATGTATATATATTCATTTCTATTTACTACATTATCGAAGCAATTTAATAACAAGAATTGTAGAACATAAAATATCAGTTAAGAAGAAGGTGCCGACGGTGCAAGAACTAGAAGGATCTTTCTAGATCCTTTAGCTCCTTGAGAATCCGCTTGGATTCCATGATTGACCAAATCACTAACTACCACAAAAGCCCTAGATGTAATCCAAATGCACAAATATATACATATAAGGAAGATAGTTAAACATCATAAAATAACAACTAAACAAGAGAAGAACCAAACATTAACTAAGAGGGAGAAGATCTCACAAGAACGTGGTTCAGTTAAAATCGAATTGATGAGAGTGGTTTGGGGAATGGCTTCAGCTCGTATCTGGCCAACTCCGACTAGAAGAAAGATATATCTCTATTGATAATAATGAAACTTTTTAGAAAGTGCAACTATATATGTAATATCCTATCTATCAGCAAGAGTTCATAAAAATAAAGAGCTTTTCGTGAATTGATATTCGACTTTCATGGTAACAACTACCTGATACATATGTCATAATAAAAAAAAAAAGGTTACAATTTCTTAAAGACATGACACAAAGTTTAACACATGATGAATTTACAAACGTTACGGACAGTGTTTATATTCACATTAAAACTATGTTCTTTTGAAATATGAAAAAACAAGAAAAATGCCTACTTGAATATTTGATATATTAGAAGAACGATTACTCATTAGCTACGTATTTTAATATTAATCAAACAATTTTTAAAATATAGACAAATAGATCTGGAACACACGTGCAATGCACGTGCTGAAAACTAGTGAATATATATGTATATATATTCATTTCTATTTACTACATTATCGAAGCAATTTAATAACAAGAATTGTAGAACATAAAATATCAGTTAAGAAGAAGGTGCCGACGGTGCAAGAACTAGAAGGATCTTTCTAGATCCTTTAGCTCCTTGAGAATCCGCTTGGATGCCATGATTGACCAAATCGCTAACTACAAAAAAACCCCTAGATGTAATCCAAATGCCCAAATATGTACATATAAGGAAGATAGTTAAACATCCTAAATGAACAAATAAACAAGAGAACAACAAAACATTAACTAAGAGGGAGAAGATCTCACTAGAACGTGGTTTTGTTCAGATCGGGTTGAATAGAGTGGTTTTGGGGCAAGGCTTCAACCCGTATATGGCCAAATCCGACTACAAGAAAGATATATTTCGATTGATAGGAATGAAACTTTTTAGAAAGTGCAACTATATATGTAATAGCCTATTTGTCAGCAAGAGTTCATAAAAATGAAAGAGCTTTTCGTGAATTGATATTCGACTTTCGTGGTAACAACTCCTTGATACATATGTCATTATAAAAAGAAAAATGTCACAATTTCTTAAAGACATGACACAAAGTTTAACACATGATGAATTTACAAACGTTACGGACAGTGTTTATATTCACATTAAAACTATGTTCTTTTGAAATATGAAAAAACAAGAAAAATGCCTACTTGAATATTTGATATATTAGAAGAACGATTACTCATTAGCTACATATTTTAATATTAATCAAACAATTTTTAAAATATAGACAAATAGATCTGGAACACACGTGCAATGCACGTGCTGAAAACTAGTGAATATATATGTATATATATTCATTTCTATTTACTACATTATCGTAGCAATTTAATAACAAGAATTGTAGAACATAAAATATCAGTTAAGAAGAAGGTGCCGACGGTGCAAGAACTAGAAGGATCTTTCTAGATCCTTTAGCTCCTTGAGAATCCGCTTGGATGCCATGATTGACCAAATCGCTAACTACAAAAAAACCCCTAGATGTAATCCAAATGCCCAAATATGTACATATAAGGAAGATAGTTAAACATCATAAATGAACAAATAAACAAGAGAACAACAAAACATTAACTAAGAGGGAGAAGATCTCACTAGAACGTGGTTTATTAAAATCGGGTTGAATAGAGTGGTTTTGGGGCAAGGCTTCAACCCGTATATGGCCAAATCCGACTACAAGAAAGATATATTTCGATTGATAGGAATGAAACTTTTTAGAAAGTGCAACTATATATGTAATAGCCTATCTATCAGCACGAGTTCATAGAAATAAAGAGCTTTTCGTGAATTGATATTCCACTTTCATGGTTACAACTACCTGATACATATGTCATAATAAAAAGAAAAAGGTTACAATTTCTTAAAGACATGACACAAAGTTTAACACATGATGAATTTACAAACGTTACGGACAGTGTTTATATTCACATTAAAACTATGTTCTTTTGAAATATGAAAAATCTAGAAAAATGCCTACTTGAATATTTGATAAATTAGAAGAACGATTACTCATTAGCTACATATTTTAATATTAATCAAACAATTTTTAAAATATAGACAAATAGATCTGGAACACACGTGCAATGCACGTGCTGAAAACTAGTGAATTAATATGTATATATATTCATTTCTATTTACTACATTATCGTAGCAATTTAATAACAAGAATTGTAGAACATAAAATATCAGTTAAGAAGAAGGTGCCGACGGTGCAAGAACTAGAAGGATCTTTCTAGATCCTTTAGCTCCTTGAGAATCCGCTTGGATGCCATGATTGACCAAATCGCTAACTACAAAAAAACCCCTAGATGTAATCCAAATGCCCAAATATGTACATATAAGGAAGATAGTTAAACATCATAAATGAACAAATAAACAAGAGAAGAACAAAACATTAACTAAGAGGGAGAAGATCTCACTAGAACGTGGTTCTGTTCAAATCGGGTTGAATAGAGTGGTTTTGGGGCAAGGCTTCGACCCGTATATGGCCAAATCCGACTACAAGAAAGATATATTTCTATTGATAGGAATGAAACTTTTTAGAAAAGTGCAACTAAATATGTAATAGCCTATCTGTCAGCAAGAGTTCATAAAAATGAAAGAGCTTTTCGTGAATTGATATTCGACTTTCGTGGTAACAACTCCTTGATACATATGTCATTATAAAAAGAAAAATGTCACAATTTCTTAAAGACATGACACAAACTTTAACACATGATACGGACAATGTTTATATTCACATTAAAACAATGTGCTTTTGAAATATGAAAAAACAAGAAAAATGCCTACTTGAATATTTGATATATTAGAAGAACGATTACTCATTAGCTACATATTTTAATATTAATCAAACAATTTTTAAAATATAGACAAATAGATCTGGAACACACGTGCAATGCACGTGCTGAAAACTAGTGAATATATATGTATATATATTCATTTCTATTTACTACATTATCGTAGCAATTTAATAACAAGAATTGTAGAACATAAAATATCAGTTAAGAAGAAGGTGCCGACGGTGCAAGAACTAGAAGGATCTTTCTAGATCCTTTAGCTCCTTGAGAATCCGCTTGGATGCCATGATTGACCAAATCGCTAACTACCACAAAACCCCTAGATCTAATTCAAATGCACAAATATATACATATAAGGAAGATAGTTAAACATCATAAAATAACAACTAAACAAGAGATGAACAAAACATTAACTAAGACGGAGAAGATCTCACTAGAACGTGGTTCAGTTAAGATCGGATTGAAGAGAGTGGTTTTCGGGCAAGGCTTCAACCCGTATCTGGCCAACTCCGACTAGAAGAAAGATATATTTGTATTGATAGGAATGAAACTTTTAGAAAAGTGAAACTATACATGTAATATCCTATCTGTCAGCAAGAGTTCATAAAAATGAAAGAGATTTTCGTGAATTCATATTCGACTTTCAAGGTAACAACTCCTTGATACATATGTCATAATAAAAACAAAAATGTCACAATTTCTTAAAGACATGACACAAACTTTCACACATGATGAATTTACAAACGTTACGGACAGTGTTTATATTCACATTAAAACTATGTGCTTTTGAAATATGAAACAACAAGAAAAATGCCTACTTGAATATTTGATATATTAGAAGAACGATTACTCATTAGCTACATATTTTAATATTAATCAAACAATTTTTAAAATATAGACAAATAGATCTGGAACACACGTGCAATGCACGTGCTGAAAACTAGTGAATATATATGTATATATATTCATTTCTATTTACTACATTATCGTAGCAATTTAATAACAAGAATTGTAGAACATAAAATATCAGTTAAGAAGAAGGTGCCGACGGTGCAAGAACTAGAAGGATCTTTCTAGATCCTTTAGCTCCTTGAGAATCCGCTTGGATGCCATGATTGACCAAATCGCTAACTACAAAAAAACCCCTAGATGTAATCCAAATGCCCAAATATGTACATATAAGGAAGATAGTTAAACATCATAAATGAACAAATAAACAAGAGAACAACAAAACATTAACTAAGAGGGAGAAGATCTCACTAGAACGTGGTTCTGTTCAGATCGGGTTGAATAGAGTGGTTTTGGGCCAAGGCTTAGACCCGTATATGGCCAAATCCGACTACAAGAAAGATATATTTCGATTGATAGGAATGAAACTTTTTAGAAAGTGCAACTATATATGTAATAGCCTATTTGTCAGCAAGAGTTCATAAAAATGAAAGAGCTTTTCATGAATTGATATTCGACTTTCGTGGTAACAACTCCTTGATACATATGTCATTATAAAAAGAAAAATGTCACAATTTCTTAAAGACATGACACAAAGTTTAACACATGATGAATTTACAAACGTTACGGACAGTGTTTATATTCACATTAAAACTATGTTCTTTTGAAATATGAAAAATCTAGAAAAATGCCTACTTGAATATTTGATAAATTAGAAGAACGATTACTCATTAGCTACATATTTTAATATTAATCAAACAATTTTTAAAATATAGACAAATAGATCTGGAACACACGTGCAATGCACGTGCTGAAAACTAGTGAATATATATGTATATATATTCATTTCTATTTACTACATTATCGTAGCAATTTAATAACAAGAATTGTAGAACATAAAATATCAGTTAAGAAGAAGGTGCCGACGGTGCAAGAACTAGAAGGATCTTTCTAGATCCTTTAGCTCCTTGAGAATCCGCTTGGATGCCATGATTGACCAAATCGCTAACTACAAAAAAACCCCTAGATGTAATCCAAATGCCCAAATATGTACATATAAGGAAGATAGTTAAACATCATAAATGAACAAATAAACAAGAGAACAACAAAACATTAACTAAGAGGGAGAAGATCTCACTAGAACGTGGTTCTGTTCAGATCGGGTTGAATAGAGTGGTTTTGGGGCAAGGCTTCAACCCGTATATGGCCAAATCCGACTACAAGAAAGATATATTTCGATTGATAGGAATGAAACTTTTTAGAAAGTGCAACTATATATGTAATATCCTATCTATCAGCAAGAGTTCATAAAAATAAAGAGCTTTTCGTGAATTGATATTCGACTTTCATGGTAACAACTACCTGATACATATGTCATAATAAAAAAAAAAGGTTACAATTTCTTAAAGACATGACACAAAGTTTAACACATGATGAATTTACAAACGTTACGGACAGTGTTTATATTCACATTAAAACTATGTTCTTTTGAAATATGAAAAAACAAGAAAAATGCCTACTTGAATATTTGATATATTAGAAGAACGATTACTCATTAGCTACATATTTTAATATTAATCAAACAATTTTTAAAATATAGACAAATAGATCTGGAACACACGTGCAATGCACGTGCTGAAAACTAGTGAATATATATGTATATATATTCATTTCTATTTACTACATTATCGTAGCAATTTAATAACAAGAATTGTAGAACATAAAATATCAGTTAAGAAGAAGGTGCCGACGGTGCAAGAACTAGAAGGATCTTTCTAGATCCTTTAGCTCCTTGAGAATCCGCTTGGATGCCATGATTGACCAAATCGCTAACTACAAAAAAAACCCTAGATGTAATCCAAATGCCCAAATATGTACATATAAGGAAGATAGTTAAACATCATAAATGAACAAATAAACAAGAGAACAACAAAACATTAACTAAGAGGGAGAAGATCTCACTAGAACGTGGTTCTGTTCAGATCGGGTTGAATAGAGTGGTTTTGGGGCAAGGCTTCGACCCGTATATGGCCAAATCCGACTACAAGAAAGATATATATCTATTGATAGGAATGAAACTTTTTAGAAAAGTGCAACTAAATATGTAATATCCTATATGTTAGCAAGAGTTCATAAAAATGAAAGAGATTTTCGTGAATTGATATTCGACTTTCATGGTAACAACTCCTTGATACATATGTCATTATAAAAAGAAAAATGTCACAATTTCTTAAAGACATGACACAAAGTTTAACACATGATGAATTTACAAACGTTACGGACAGTGTTTATATTCACATTAAAACTATGTGCTTTTGAAATATGAAAAATCAAGAAAAATGCCTACTTGAATATTTGATATATTAGAAGAACGATTACTCATTAGCTACATATTTTAATATTAATCAAACAATTTTTAAAATATAGACAAATAGATCTGGAACACACGTGCAATGCACGTGTTGAAAACTAGTGAATATATATGTATATATATTCATTTCTATTTACTACATTATCGTAGCAATTTAATAACAAGAATTGTAGAACATAAAATATCAGTTAAGAAGAAGGTGCCGACGGTGCAAGAACTAGAAGGATCTTTCTAGATCCTTTAGCTCCTTGAGAATCCGCTTGGATGCCATGATTGACCAAATCGCTAACTACAAAAAAACCCCTAGATGTAATCCAAATGCCCAAATATGTACATATAAGGAAGATAGTTAAACATCATAAATGAACAAATAAACAAGAGAACAACAAAACATTAACTAAGAGGGAGAAGATCTCACTAGAACGTGGTTCTGTTCAGATCGGGTTGAATAGAGTGGTTTTGGGGCAAGGCTTCAACCCGTATATGGCCAAATCCGACTACAAGAAAGATATATTTCGATTGATAGGAATGAAACTTTTTAGAAAGTGCAACTATATATGTAATAGCCTATCTATCAGCACGAGTTCATAGAAATAAAGAGCTTTTCGTGAATTGATATTCCACTTTCATGGTTACAACTACCTGATACATATGTCATAATAAAAAGAAAAAGGTTACAATTTCTTAAAGACATGACACAAAGTTTAACACATGATGAATTTACAAACGTTACGGACAGTGTTTATATTCACATTAAAACTATGTGCTTTTGAAATATGAAACAACAAGAAAAATGTCGACTTGAATATTTGATATATTAGAAGAACGATTACTCATTAGTTACATAATTTAATATTAATCAAACAATTTTTAAAATATAGAAAAATAGATCTGGAACACACGTGCAATGCACGTGTTGAAAACTAGTGAATATATATGTATATATATTCATTTCTATTTACTACATTATCGTAGCAATTTAATAACAAGAATTGTAGAACATAAAATATCAGTTAAGAAGAAGGTGCCGACGGTGCAAGAACTAGAAGGATCTTTCTAGATCCTTTAGCTCCTTGAGAATCCGCTTGGATGCCATGATTGACCAAATCGCTAACTACAAAACCACCCCTAGATGTAATCCAAATGCCCAAATATGTACATATAAGGAAGATAGTTAAACATCATAAATGAACAAATAAACAAGAGAACAACAAAACATTAACTAAGAGGGAGAAGATCTCACTAGAACGTGGTTCTGTTCAGATCGGGTTGAATAGAGTGGTTTTGGGGCAAGGCTTCGACCCGTATATGGCCAAATCCGACTACAAGAAAGATATATATCTATTGATAGGAATGAAACTTTTTAGAAAAGTGCAACTAAATATGTAATATCCTATATGTTAGCAAGAGTTCATAAAAATGAAAGAGATTTTCGTGAATTGATATTCGACTTTCATGGTAACAACTCCTTGATACATATGTCATTATAAAAAGAAAAATGTCACAATTTCTTAAAGACATGACACAAAGTTTAACACATGATGAATTTACAAACGTTACGGACAGTGTTTATATTCACATTAAAACTATGTTCTTTTGAAATATGAAAAATCTAGAAAAATGCCTACTTGAATATTTGATAAATTAGAAGAACGATTACTCATTAGCTACATATTTTAATATTAATCAAACAATTTTTAAAATATAGACAAATAGATCTGGAACACACGTGCAATGCACGTGCTGAAAACTAGTGAATTAATATGTATATATATTCATTTCTATTTACTACATTATCGTAGAAATTTAATAACAAGAATTGTAGAACATTATCAGTTAAGAAGAAGGTGCCGACGGTGCAAGAACTAGAAGGATCTTTCTAGATCCTTTAGCTCCTTGAGAATCCGCTTGGATGCCATGATTGACCAAATCGCTAACTACAAAAAAACCCCTAGATGTAATCCAAATGCCCAAATATGTACATATAAGGAAGATAGTTAAACATCATAAATGAACAAATAAACAAGAGAACAACAAAACATTAACTAAGAGGGAGAAGATCTCACTAGAACGTGGTTCTGTTCAGATCGGGTTGAATAGAGTGGTTTTGGGGCAAGGCTTCAACCCGTATATGGCCAAATCCGACTACAAGAAAGATATATTTCGATTGATAGGAATGAAACTTTTTAGAAAGTGCAACTATATATGTAATAGCCTATCTATCAGCACGAGTTCATAGAAATAAAGAGCTTTTCGTGAATTGATATTCCACTTTCATGGTTACAACTACCTGATACATATGTCATAATAAAAAGAAAAAGGTTACAATTTCTTAAAGACATGACACAAAGTTTAACACATGATGAATTTACAAACGTTACGGACAGTGTTTATATTCACATTAAAACTATGTGCTTTTGAAATATGAAACAACAAGAAAAATGTCGACTTGAATATTTGATATATTAGAAGAACGATTACTCATTAGTTACATAATTTAATATTAATCAAACAATTTTTAAAATATAGACAAATAGATCTGGAACACACGTGCAATGCACGTGCTGAAAACTAGTGAATATATATGTATATATATTCATTTCTATTTACTACATTATCGTAGCAATTTAATAACAAGAATTGTAGAACATAAAATATCAGTTAAGAAGAAGGTGCCGACGGTGCAAGAACTAGAAGGATCTTTCTAGATCCTTTAGCTCCTTGAGAATCCGCTTGGATGCCATGATTGACCAAATCGCTAACTACAAAAAAACCCCTAGATGTAATCCAAATGCCCAAATATGTACATATAAGGAAGATAGTTAAACATCATAAATGAACAAATAAACAAGAGAACAACAAAACATTAACTAAGAGGGAGAAGATCTCACTAGAACGTGGTTCTGTTCAGATCGGGTTGAATAGAGTGGTTTTGGGGCAAGGCTTCGACCCGTATATGGCCAAATCCGACTACAAGAAAGATATATATCTATTGATAGGAATGAAACTTTTTAGAAAAGTGCAACTAAATATGTAATATCCTATATGTTAGCAAGAGTTCATAAAAATGAAAGAGATTTTCGTGAATTGATATTCGACTTTCATGGTAACAACTCCTTGATACATATGTCATTATAAAAAGAAAAATGTCACAATTTCTTAAAGACATGACACAAAGTTTAACACATGATGAATTTACAAACGTTACGGACAGTGTTTATATTCACATTAAAACTATGTTCTTTTGAAATATGAAAAATCTAGAAAAATGCCTACTTGAATATTTGATAAATTAGAAGAACGATTACTCATTAGCTACATATTTTAATATTAATCAAACAATTTTTAAAATATAGACAAATAGATCTGGAACACACGTGCAATGCACGTGCTGAAAACTAGTGAATTAATATGTATATATATTCATTTCTATTTACTACATTATCGTAGCAATTTAATAACAAGAATTGTAGAACATTATCAGTTAAGAAGAAGGTGCCGACGGTGCAAGAACTAGAAGGATCTTTCTAGATCCTTTAGCTCCTTGAGAATCCGCTTGGATGCCATGATTGACCAAATCGCTAACTACAAAAAAGCCCCTAGATGTAATCCAAATGCCCAAATATGTACATATAAGGAAGATAGTTAAACATCATAAATGAACAAATAAACAAGAGAACAACAAAACATTAACTAAGAGGGAGAAGATCACACTAGAGCGTGGTTGATTAAAATCGTATTGAATAGAGTGGTTTTGGGCCAAGGCTTCAACCCGTATATGGCCAAATCCGACTACAAGAAAGATATATTTCAATTGATAGGAATGAAACTTTTTAGAAAGTGCAACTATATATGTAATAGCCTATCTATCAAAGAAGAGTTCATAAAAATGAAAGAGCTTTTCATGAATTGATATTCGACTTTCGTGGTAACAACTCCTTGATACATATGTCATTATAAAAAGAAAAATGTCACAATTTCTTAAAGACATGACACAAAGTTTAACACATGATGAATTTACAAACGTTACGGACAGTGTTTATATTCACATTAAAACTATGTGCTTTTGAAATATGAAACAACAAGAAAAATGTCGACTTGAATATTTGATATATTAGAAGAACGATTACTCATTAGTTACATAATTTAATATTAATCAAACAATTTTTAAAATATAGAAAAATAGATCTGGAACACACGTGCAATGCACGTGTTGAAAACTAGTGAATATATATGTATATATATTCATTTCTATTTACTACATTATCGTAGCAATTTAATAACAAGAATTGTAGAACATAAAATATCAGTTAAGAAGAAGGTGCCGACGGTGCAAGAACTAGAAGGATCTTTCTAGATCCTTTAGCTCCTTGAGAATCCGCTTGGATGCCATGATTGACCAAATCGCTAACTACAAAAAAACCCCTAGATGTAATCCAAATGCCCAAATATGTACATATAAGGAAGATAGTTAAACATCATAAATGAACAAATAAACAAGAGAACAACAAAACATTAACTAAGAGGGAGAAGATCTCACTAGAACGTGGTTCTGTTCAGATCGGGTTGAATAGAGTGGTTTTGGGGCAAGGCTTCGACCCGTATATGGCCAAATCCGACTACAAGAAAGATATATATCTATTGATAGGAATGAAACTTTTTAGAAAAGTGCAACTAAATATGTAATATCCTATATGTTAGCAAGAGTTCATAAAAATGAAAGAGATTTTCGTGAATTGATATTCGACTTTCATGGTAACAACTCCTTGATACATATGTCATTATAAAAAGAAAAATGTCACAATTTCTTAAAGACATGACACAAAGTTTAACACATGATGAATTTACAAACGTTACGGACAGTGTTTATATTCACATTAAAACTATGTTCTTTTGAAATATGAAAAAACAAGAAAAATGCCTACTTGAATATTTGATAAATTAGAAGAACGATTACTCATTAGCTACATATTTTAATATTAATCAAACAATTTTTAAAATATAGACAAATAGATCTGGAACACACGTGCAATGCACGTGCTGAAAACTAGTGAATATATATGTATATATATTCATTTCTATTTACTACATTATCGTAGCAATTTAATAACAAGAATTGTAGAACATAAAATATCAGTTAAGAAGAAGGTGCCGACGGTGCAAGAACTAGAAGGATCTTTCTAGATCCTTTAGCTCCTTGAGAATCCGCTTGGATGCCATGATTGACCAAATCGCTAACTACAAAAAAACCCCTAGATGTAATCCAAATGCCCAAATATGTACATATAAGGAAGATAGTTAAACATCATAAATGAACAAATAAACAAGAGAACAATAAAACATTAACTAAGAGGGAGAAGATCTCACTAGAACGTGGTTCTGTTCAGATCGGGTTGAATAGAGTGGTTTTGGGGCAAGGCTTCAACCCGTATATGGCCAAATCCGACTACAAGAAAGATATATTTCAATTGATAGGAATGAAACTTTTTAGAAAGTGCAACTATATATGTAATAGCCTATCTATCAGCACGAGTTCATAGAAATAAAGAGCTTTTCGTGAATTGATATTCCACTTTCATGGTTACAACTACCTGATACATATGTCATAATAAAAAGAAAAAGGTTACAATTTCTTAAAGACATGACACAAAGTTTAACACATGATGAATTTACAAACGTTACGGACAGTGTTTATATTCACATTAAAACTATGTGCTTTTGAAATATGAAACAACAAGAAAAATGTCGACTTGAATATTTGATATATTAGAAGAACGATTACTCATTAGTTACATAATTTAATATTAATCAAACAATTTTTAAAATATAGAAAAATAGATCTGGAACACACGTGCAATGCACGTGTTGAAAACTAGTGAATATATATGTATATATATTCATTTCTATTTACTACATTATCGTAGCAATTTAATAACAAGAATTGTAGAACATAAAATATCAGTTAAGAAGAAGGTGCCGACGGTGCAAGAACTAGAAGGATCTTTCTAGATACTTTAGCTCCTTGAGAATCCGCTTGGATGCCATGATTGACCAAATCTCTAACTACAAAAAAACCCCTAGATGTAATCCAAATGCCCAAATATGTACATATAAGGAAGATAGTTAAACATCATAAATGAACAAATAAACAAGAGAACAACAAAACATTAACTAAGAGGGAGAAGATCTCACTAGAACGTGGTTCTGTTCAGATCGGGTTGAATAGAGTGGTTTTGGGGCAAGGCTTCGACCCGTATATGGCCAAATCCGACTACAAGAAAGATATATATCTATTGATAGGAATGAAACTTTTTAGAAAAGTGCAACTAAATATGTAATATCCTATATGTTAGCAAGAGTTCATAAAAATGAAAGAGATTTTCGTGAATTGATATTCGACTTTCATGGTAACAACTCCTTGATACATATGTCATTATAAAAAGAAAAATGTCACAATTTCTTAAAGACATGACACAAAGTTTAACACATGATGAATTTACAAACGTTACGGACAGTGTTTATATTCACATTAAAACTATGTTCTTTTGAAATATGAAAAATCTAGAAAAATGCCTACTTGAATATTTGATAAATTAGAAGAACGATTACTCATTAGCTACATATTTTAATATTAATCAAACAATTTTTAAAATATAGACAAATAGATCTGGAACACACGTGCAATGCACGTGCTGAAAACTAGTGAATATATATGTATATATATTCATTTCTATTTACTACATTATCGTAGCAATTTAATAACAAGAATTGTAGAACATTATCAGTTAAGAAGAAGGTGCCGACGGTGCAAGAACTAGAAGGATCTTTCTAGATCCTTTAGCTCCTTGAGAATCCGCTTGGATGCCATGATTGACCAAATCGCTAACTACAAAAAAACCCCTAGATGTAATCCAAATGCCCAAATATGTACATATAAGGAAGATAGTTAAACATCATAAATGAACAAATAAACAAGAGAACAACAAAACATTAACTAAGAGGGAGAAGATCTCACTAGAACGTGGTTCTGTTCAGATCGGGTTGAATAGAGTGGTTTTGGGGCAAGGCTTCAACCCGTATATGGCCAAATCCGACTACAAGAAAGATATATTTCGATTGATAGGAATGAAACTTTTTAGAAAGTGCAACTATATATGTAATAGCCTATCTATCAGCACGAGTTCATAGAAATAAAGAGCTTTTCGTGAATTGATATTCCACTTTCATGGTTACAACTCCTTGATACATATGTCATTATAAAAACAAAAATGTCACAATTTCTTAAAGACATGACACAAACTTTAACACATGATGAATTTACAAACGTTACGGACAGTGTTTATATTCACATTAAAACTATGTGCTTTTGAAATATGAAAAAACAAGAAAAATGCCTACTTGAATATTTGATATATTAGAAGAACGATTACTCATTAGCTACATATTTTAATATTAATCAAACAATTTTTAAAATATAGACAAATAGATCTGGAACACACGTGCAATGCACGTGCTGAAAACTAGTGAATATATATGTATATATATTCATTTCTATTTACTACATTATCGTAGCAATTTAATAACAAGAATTGTAGAACATAAAATATCAGTTAAGAAGAAGGTGCCGACGGTGCAAGAACTAGAAGGATCTTTCTAGATCCTTTAGCTCCTTGAGAATCCGCTTGGATGCCATGATTGACCAAATCGCTAACTACAAAAAAACACCTAGATGTAATCCAAATGCCCAAATATGTACATATAAGGAAGATAGTTAAACATCATAAATGAACAAATAAACAAGAGAACAACAAAACATTAACTAAGAGGGAGAAGATCTCACTAGAACGTGGTTCTGTTCAGATCGGGTTGAATAGAGTGGTTTTGGGGCAAGGCTTCGACCCGTATATGGCCAAATCCGACTACAAGAAAGATATATTTCTATTGATAGGAATGAAACTTTTTAGAAAAGTGCAACTAAATATGTAATATCCTATATGTCAGCAAGAGTTCATAAAAATGAAAGAGCTTTTCGTGAATTGATATTCGACTTTCATGGTAACAACTCCTTGATACATATGTCATTATAAAAAGAAAAATGTCACAATTTCTTAAAGACATGACACAAAGTTTAACACATGATGAATTTACAAACGTTACGGACAGTGTTTATATTCACATTAAAACTATGTGCTTTTGAAATATGAAAAAACAAGAAAAATGCCTACTTGAATATTTGATATATTAGAAGAACGATTACTCATTAGCTACATATTTTAATATTAATCAAACAATTTTTAAAATATAGACAAATAGATCTGGAACACACGTGCAATGCACGTGCTGAAAACTAGTGAATATATATGTATATATATTCATTTCTATTTACTACATTATCGTAGCAATTTAATAACAAGAATTGTAGAACATAAAATATCAGTTAAGAAGAAGGTGCCGACGGTGCAAGAACTAGAAGGATCTTTCTAGATCCTTTAGCTCCTTGAGAATCCGCTTGGATGCCATGATTGACCAAATCGCTAACTACCAAAAAACCCCTAGATGTAATCCAAATGCCCAAATATGTACATATAAGGAAGATAGTTAAACATCATAAATGAACAAATAAACAAGAGAACAACAAAACATTAACTAAGAGGGAGAAGATCTCACTAGAACGTGGTTCTGTTCAGATCGGGTTGAATAGAGTGGTTTTGGGGCAAGGCTTCAACCCGTATATGGCCAAATCCGACTACAAGAAAGATATATTTCGATTGATAGGAATGAAACTTTTTAGAAAGTGCAACTATATATGTAATATCCTATCTATCAGCAAGAGTTCATAAAAATAAAGAGCTTTTCGTGAATTGATATTCGACTTTCATGGTAACAACTACCTGATACATATGTCATAATAAAAAAAAAAGGTTACAATTTCTTAAAGACATGACACAAAGTTTAACACATGATGAATTTACAAACGTTACGGACAGTGTTTATATTCACATTAAAACTATGTTCTTTTGAAATATGAAAAAACAAGAAAAATGCCTACTTGAATATTTGATATATTAGAAGAACGATTACTCATTAGCTACGTATTTTAATATTAATCAAACAATTTTTAAAATATAGACAAATAGATCTGGAACACACGTGCAATGCACGTGCTGAAAACTAGTGAATATATATGTATATATATTCATTTCTATTTACTACATTATCGAAGCAATTTAATAACAAGAATTGTAGAACATAAAATATCAGTTAAGAAGAAGGTGCCGACGGTGCAAGAACTAGAAGGATCTTTCTAGATCCTTTAGCTCCTTGAGAATCCGCTTGGATGCCATGATTGACCAAATCGCTAACTACAAAAAAAACCCTAGATGTAATCCAAATGCCCAAATATGTACATATAAGGAAGATAGTTAAACATCATAAATGAACAAATAAACAAATGCCCAAAACTATGTACTTTTGAAATATGAAAAAACAAGTAAAATGCCTACTTGAATATTTGATATATTTGAAGAACGATTACACATTAGCTACATATTTTAATATTAATCAAACAATTTTTAAAATATAGACAAATAGATCTGGAACACACGTGCAATGCACGTGCTGAAAACTAGTGAATATATATGTATATATATTCATTTCTATTTACTACATTATCGTAGCAATTTAATAACAAGAATTGTAGAACATAAAATATCAGTTAAGAAGAAGGTGCCGACGGTGTAAGAACTAGAAGGATCTTTCTAGATCCTTTAGCTCCTTGAGAACTCGCTTGGATGCCATGATTGACCAAATCGCTAACTACAAAAAAAACCCTAGATGTAATCCAAATGCCCAAATATGTACATATAAGGAAGATAGTTAAACATCATAAATGAACAAATAAACAAATGCCCAAAACTATGTACTTTTGAAATATGAAAAAACAAGTAAAATGCCTACTTGAATATTTGATATATTTGAAGAACGATTACACATTAGCTACATATTTTAATATTAATCAAACAATTTTTAAAATATAGACAAATAGATCTGGAACACACGTGCAATGCACGTGCTGAAAACTAGTGAATATATATGTATATATATTCATTTCTATTTACTACATTATCGTAGCAATTTAATAACAAGAATTGTAGAACATAAAATATCAGTTAAGAAGAAGGTGCCGACGGTGCAAGAACTAGAAGGATCTTTCTAGATCCTTTAGCTCCTTGAGAATCCGCTTGGATGCCATGATTGACCAAATCGCTAACTACCACAAAACCCCTAGATCTAATTCAAATGCAAAAATATATACATATAAGGAAGATAGTTAAACATCATAAAATAACAACTAAACAAGAGATGAACAAAACATTAACTAAGACGGAGAAGATCTCACTAGAACGTGGTTCAGTTAAAATCGTATTGAAGAGAGTGGTTTTGGGGCAAGGCTTCGATCCGTATCTTGCCAACTCTGACTAGAAGAAAGATATATTTCGATTGATAGGAATGAAACTTTTTAGAAAAGTGCAACTAAATATGAAATAGCCTATCTGTCAGCAAGAGTTCATAAAAGTGAAAGAGCTTTTCGTGAATTGATATTCGACTTTCGTGGTAACAACTCCTTGATACATATGTCATTATAAAAAGAAAAATGTCACAATTTCTTAAAGACATGACACAAAGTTTAACACATGATGAATTTACAAACGTTACGGACAGTGTTTATATTCACATTAAAACTATGTTCTTTTGAAATATGAAAAAACAAGAAAAATGCCTACTTGAATATTTGATATATTAGAAGAACGATTACTCATTAGCTACGTATTTTAATATTAATCAAACAATTTTTAAAATATAGACAAATAGATCTGGAACACACGTGCAATGCACGTGCTGAAAACTAGTGAATATATATGTATATATATTCATTTCTATTTACTACATTATCGAAGCAATTTAATAACAAGAATTGTAGAACATAAAATATCAGTTAAGAAGAAGGTGCCGACGGTGTAAGAACTAGAAGGATCTTTCTAGATCCTTTAGCACCTTGAGAACTCGCTTGGATGCCATGATTGATCAAATCGCTAACTACAAAAAAAACCCTAGATGTAATCCAAATGCCCAAATATGTACATATAAGGAAGATAGTTAAACATCATAAATGAACAAATAGACAAGAGAAGAACAAAACATTAACTAACAGGGAGAAGATCTCACTAGAACGTGGTTCTGTTCAAATCGGGTTGAATAGAGTGGTTTTGGGGAAAGGCTTCGATCCGTATCTGGCCAACTCTGACTAGAAGAAAGATATGTTTCTATTGATAGGAATGAAACTTTTTAGAAAAGTGCAACTAAATATGTAATATCCTATATGTCAGCAAGAGTTCATAAAAATGAAAGAGCTTTTCGTGAATTCATATTCGACTTTCAAGGTAACAACTCCTTGATACATATGTCATAATAAAAACAAAAATATCACAATTTCTTAAAGACATGACACAAACTTTAACACATGATGAATTTACAAACGTTACGGACAGTGTTTATATTCACATTAAAACTATGTTCTTTTGAAATATGAAAAAACAAGAAAAATTCCTACTTGAATATTTGATATATTAGAAGAACGATTACTCATTAGCTACATATTTTAATATTAATCAAACAATTTTTAAAATATAGACAAATAGATCTGGAACACACGTGCTGAAAACTAGTGAATATATATGTATATATATTCTATTCTACTTACTACATTATCGAATAAATTTAATAACAAGAATTGTAGGTCATAAAATATCAGTTAAGAAGAAGGTGCCGACGGTGCAAGAACTAGAAGGATCTTTCTAGATCCTTTAGCTCCTTGAGAATCCGCTTGGATGCCATGATTGACCAAATCGCTAACTACAAAAAAACCCCTAGATGTAATCCAAACGCCCAAATATGTACATATAAGGAAGATAGTTAAACATCATAAATGAACTAATGAACAAGAGAACAACAAAACATTAACTAAGAGGGAGAAGATCTCACTAGAACGTGGTTCTGTTCAGATCGGGTTGAATAGAGTGGTTTTGGGGCAAGGCTTCGACCCGTATATGGCCAAATCCGACTAAAAGAAAGATATGTTCTATTCATAATAATGAAACTTTTTAGAAAGTGCAACTATATATGTAATATCCTATCTATTAGCAAGAGTTCATAAAAATAAAGAGCTTTTCGTGAATTGATAGTCGACTTTCATGGTAACAACTACCTGATACATATGTCATAATAAAAAAAAAAGGTTACAATTTCTTAAAGACATGACAAAAAGTTTAACACATGATGAATTTACAAACGTTACAGACAGTGTTTATATTCACATTAAAACTATGTTCTTTTGAAATATGAAAAAACAAGAAAAATGCCTACTTGAATATTTGATATATTAGAAGAACGATTACTCATTAGCTACATATTTTAATATTAATCAAACAATTTTTAAAATATAGACAAATAGATCTGGAACACACGTGCAATGCACGTGCTGAAAACTAGTGAATATATATGTATATATATTCATTTCTATTTACTACATTATCGTAGCAATTTAATAACAAGAATTGTAGAACATAAAATATCAGTTAAGAAGAAGGTGCCGACGGTGCAAGAACTAGAAGGATCTTTCTAGATCATTTAGCTCCTTGAGAATCCGCTTGGATGCCATGATTGACCAAATCGCTAACTACCACAAAACCCCTAGATGTAATCCATATGCCCAAATATGTACATATAAGGAAGATAGTTAAACATCATAAATGAACAAATAAACAAGAGAAGAACAAAACATTAACTAAGAGGGAGAAGATCTCACTAGAACGTGGTTCAGTTAAAATCGTATTGAAGATAGTGGTTTTGGGGCAAGGCTTCGATCCGTATCTGGCCAACTCTGACTAGAAGAAAGATATATTTCGATTGATAGGAATGAAACTTTTTAGAAAAGGGCAACTACATATGTAATATCCTATCTATCAGCAAGAGTTCATAAAAATAAAGAGCTTTTCGTGAATTGATATTCGACTTTCATGGTAACAACTACCTGATACATATGTCATAATAAAAAAAAACGTTACAATTTCTTAAAGACATGACACAAAGTTTAACACATGATGAATTTACAAACGTTACGGACAGTGTTTATATTCACATTAAAACTATGTTCTTTTGAAATATGAAAAAACAAGAAAAATGCCTACTTGAATATTTGATATATTAGAAGAACGATTACTCATTAGCTACGTATTTTAATATTAATCAAACAATTTTTAAAATATAGACAAATAGATCTGGAACACACGTGCAATGCACGTGCTGAAAACTAGTGAATATATATGTATATATATTCATTTCTATTTACTACATTATCGTAGCAATTTAATAACAAGAATTGTAGAACATAAAATATCAGTTAAGAAGAAGGTGCCGACGGTGCAAGAACTAGAAGGATCTTTCTAGATCCTTTAGCTCCTTGAGAATCCGCTTGGATTCCATGATTGACCAAATCACTAACTACCACAAAAGCCCTAGATGTAATCCAAATGCACAAATATATACATATAAGGAAGATAGTTAAACATCATAAAATAACAACTAAACAAGAGAAGAACCAAACATTAACTAAGAGGGAGAAGATCTCACAAGAACGTGGTTCAGTTAAAATCGGATTAAGGAGAGTGGTTTTGGGGAAAGGCTTCGACCCGTATCTGGCCAACTCCGACTAGAAGAAAGATATATTTCTATTGATAATAATGAAACTTTTTAGAAAGTGCAACTATATATGTAATATCCTATCTATCAGCAAGAGTTCATAAAAATAAAGAGCTTTTCGTGAATTGATATTCGACTTTCATGGTAACAACTACCTGATACATATGTCATAATAAAAAAAAAAGGTTACAATTTCTTAAAGACATGACACAAAGTTTAACACATGATGAATTTACAAACGTTACGGACAGTGTTTATATTCACATTAAAACTATGTGCTTTTGAAATATGAAACAACAAGAAAAATGTCTACTTGAATATTTGATATATTAGAAGAACGATTACTCATTAGCTACATATTTTAATATTAATCAAACAATTTTTAAAATATAGACAAATAGATCTGGAACACACGTGCAATGCACGTGCTGAAAACTAGTGAATATATATGTATATATATTCATTTCTATTTACTACATTATCGTAGCAATTTAATAACAAGAATTGTAGAACATAAAATATCAGTTAAGAAGAAGGTGCCGACGGTGCAAGAACTAGAAGGATCTTTCTAGATCCTTTAGCTCCTTGAGAATCCGCTTGGATGCCATGATTGACCAAATCGCTAACTACCACAAAACCAATAGATCTAATTCAAATGCAAAAATATATACATATAAGGAAGATAGTTAAACATCATAAAATAACAACTAAACAAGAGATGAACAAAACATTAACTAAGACGGAGAAGATCTCACTAGAACATGGTTCAGTTAAAATCGTATTGAAGAGAGTGGTTTTGGGGAAAGGCTTCGATCCGTATCTGGCCAACTCTGACTAGAAGAAAGATATGTTTCTATTGATAATAATGAAATTTTTTAGAAAGTGCAACTACATATGTAATATCCTATCTATTAGCAAGAGTTCATAAAAATAAAGAGCTTTTCGTGAATTGATAGTCGACTTTCATGGTAACAACTACCTGATACATATGTCATAATAAAAAAAAAAGGTTACAATTTCTTAAAGACATGACACAAAGTTTAACACATGATGAATTTACAAACGTTACGGACAGTGTTTATATTCACATTAAAACTATGTTCTTTTGAAATATGAAAAAACAAGAAAAATGCCTACTTGAATATTTGATATATTAGAAGAACGATTACTCATTAGCTACGTATTTTAATATTAATCAAACAATTTTTAAAATATAGACAAATAGATCTGGAACACACGTGCAATGCACGTGCTGAAAACTAGTGAATATATATGTATATATATTCTATTCTACTTACTACATTATCGAAGCAATTTAATAACAAGAATTGTAGAACATAAAATATCAATTAAGAAGAAGGTGCCGACGGTGTAAGAACTAGAAGGATCTTTCTAGATCCTTTAGCTCCTTGAGAACTCGCTTGGATGCCATGATTGACCAAATCGCTAACTACAAAAAAAAACTAGATGCAATCCAAATGCCCAAATACGTACATATAAGGAAGATAGTTAAACATCATAAATGAACAAATAAACAAGAGAATAACAAAACATTAACTAAGAAGGAGAAGATCTCACTAGAACGTGGTTCTGTTCAAATCGGGTTGAATAGAGTGGTTTTGGGGAAAGGCTTCGATCCGTATTTGGCCAACTCTGACTAGAAGAAAGATATGTTCTATTGATAATAATGAAACTTTTTAGAAAGTGCAACTATATATGTAATATCCTATCTATCAGCAAGAGTTCATAAAAATAAAGAGCTTTTCGTGAATTGATATTCGACTTTCATGGTAACAACTACCTGATACATATGTCATAATAAAAAAAAAGGTTACAATTTCTTAAAGACATGACACAAAGTTTAACACATGATGAATTTACAAACGTTACGGACAGTGTTTATATTCACATTAAAACTATGTGCTTTTGAAATATGAAAAAACAAGAAAAATGCCTACTTGAATATTTGATATATTAGAAGAACGATTACTCATTAGCTACATATTTTAATATTAATCAAACAATTTTTAAAATATAGACAAATAGATCTGGAACACACGTGCAATGCACGTGCTGAAAACTAGTGAATATATATGTATATATATTCATTTCTATTTACTACATTATCGTAGCAATTTAATAACAAGAATTGTAGAACATAAAATATCAGTTAAGAAGAAGGTGCCGACGGTGCAAGAACTAGAAGGATCTTTCTAGATCCTTTAGCTCCTTGAGAATCCGCTTGGATGCCATGATTGACCAAATCGCTAACTACCACAAAACCCCTAGATGTAATCCAAATGCCCAAATATGTACATATAAGGAAGATAGTTAAACATCATAAATGAACAAATAAACAAGAGAAGAACAAAACATTAACTAAGAGGGAGAAGATCTCACTAGAACGTGGTTCTGTTCAAATCGGGTTGAATAGAGTGGTTTTGGGGAAAGGCTTCGATCCGTATCTGGCCAACTCTGACTAGAAGAAAGATATGTTTCTATTGATAATAATGAAACTTTTTAGAAAGTGCAACTATATATGTAATATCCTATCTATCAGCAAGAGTTCATAAAAATAAAGAGATTTTCGTGAATTCATATTCTACTTTCAAGGTAACAACTCCTTGATACATATGTCATAATAAAAAAAAAAGGTTACAATTTCTTAAAGACATGACACAAAGTTTAACACATGATGAATTTACAAACGTTACGGACAGTGTTTATATTCACATTAAAACTATGTTCTTTTGAAATATGAAAAAACAAGAAAAATGCCTACTTGAATATTTGATATATTAGAAGAACGATTACTCATTAGCTACGTATTTTAATATTAATCAAACAATTTTTAAAATATAGACAAATAGATCTGGAACACACGTGCAATGCACGTGCTGAAAACTAGTGAATATATATGTATATATATTCATTTCTATTTACTACATTATCATAGCAATTTAATAACCAGAATTGTAGAACATAAAATATCAGTTAAGAAGAAGGTGTCGACGGTGCAAGAACTAGAAGGATCTTTCTAGATCATTTAGCTCCTTGAGAATCCGCTTGGATGCCATGATTGATCAAATCGCTAACTACTACAAAACCCCTAGATCTAATCAAAATGCCCAAATATATACATATAAGGAAGATAGTTAATCATCATAAATGAACAAATAAACAAGAGAACAACAAAACATTAACTAAGAGGGAGAAGATCTCACTAGAACGTGGTTCTGTTAAAATCGTATTGAAGAGTGGTTTTGGGGAAAGGCTTTGATCCGTATCTGGCCAACTCTGACTAGAAGAAAGATATGTTTCTATTGATAATAATGAAACTTTTTAGAAAGTGCAACTATATATGTAATAGCCTATCTATCAGCACGAGTTCATAGAAATAAAGAGCTTTTCGTGAATTGATATTCCACTTTCATGGTTACAACTACCTGATACATATGTCATAATAAAAAGAAAAAGGTTACAATTTCTTAAAGACATGACACAAAGTTTAACACATGATGAATTTACAAACGTTACGGACAGTGTTTATATTCACATTAAAACTATGTGCTTTTGAAATATGAAACAACAAGAAAAATGTCGACTTGAATATTTGATATATTAGAAGAACGATTACTCATTAGTTACATAATTTAATATTAATCAAACAATTTTTAAAATATAGAAAAATAGATCTGGAACACACGTGCAATGCACGTGTTGAAAACTAGTGAATATTTATGTATATATATTCATTTCTATTTAATTCATTATCGAAGTAATTTAGTAACATGAATTGTAGAACATAAAATATCAGTTAAGAAGAAGGTGCCGACGGTGCAAGAACTAGAAGGATCTTTCTAGATCCTTTAGCTCCTTGAGAATCCGCTTGGATGCCATGATTGACCAAATCGCTAACTACAAAAAAACCCCTAGATGTAATCCAAATGCCCAAATATGTACATATAAGGAAGATAGTTAAACATCATAAATGAACAAATAAACAAGAGAACAACAAAACATTAACTAAGAGGGAGAAGATCTCACTAGAACGTGGTTCTGTTCAGATCGGGTTGAATAGAGTGGTTTTGGGGCAAGGCTTCGACCCGTATATGGCCAAATCCGACTACAAGAAAGATATATTTCTATTGATAGGAATGAAACTTTTTAGAAAAGTGCAACTAAATATGTAATAGCCTATCTGTCAGCAAGAGTTCATAAAAATGAAAGAGCTTTTCGTGAATTGATATTCGACTTTCGTGGTAACAACTCCTTGATACATATGTCATTATAAAAAGAAAAATGTCACAATTTCTTAAAGACATGACACAAACTTTAACACATGATGAATTTACAAACATTACGGACAGTGTTTATATTCACATTAAAACTATGTTCTTTTGAAATATGAAAAAACAAGAAAAATGCCTACTTGAATATTTGATATATTAGAAGAACGATTACTCATTAGCTACATATTTTAATATTAATCAAACAATTTTTAAAATATAGACAAATAGATCTGGAACACACGTGCAATGCACGTGCTGAAAACTAGTGAATATATATGTATATATATTCATTTCTATTTACTACATTATCGAAGCAATTTAATAACAAGAATTGTAGAACATAAAATATCAATTAAGAAGAAGGTGCCGACGGTGCAAGAACTAGAAGGATCTTTCTAGATCCTTTAGCTCCTTGAGAATCCGCTTGGATGCCATAATTGACAAAATCGCTAACTACCACAAAACCCCTAGATCTAATTTAAATGCAAAAATATATCCATATAAGGAAGATAGTTAAACATCATAAAATAACAACTAAACAAGAGAAGAACAAAACATTAACTAAGAGGGAGAAGATCTCACTAGAACGTGGTTCAGTTAAAATCGTATTGAAGAGAGTGGTTTTGGGGAAAGGCTTCGATCCGTATCTGGCCACATCTGACTAGAAGAAAGATATGTTTCTATTGATAATAATGAAACTTTTTAGAAAGTGCAACTATATATGTAATATCCTATCTATCAGCAAGAGTTCATAAAAATAAAGAGCTTTTCGTGAATTGATATTCGACTTTCATGGTAACAACTACCTGATACATATGTCATAATAAAAAGAAAAAGGTTACAATTTCTTAAAGACATGACACAAAGTTTAACACATGATGAATTTACAAACGTTACGGACAGTGTTTATATTCACATTAAAACTATGTGCTTTTGAAATATGAAACAACAAGAAAAATGTCGACTTGAATATTTGATATATTAGAAGAACGATTACTCATTAGTTACATAATTTAATATTAATCAAACAATTTTTAAAATATAGAAAAATAGATCTGGAACACACGTGCAATGCACGTGTTGAAAACTAGTGAATATATATGTATATATATTCATTTCTATTTACTACATTATCGAAGCAATTTAATAACAAGAATTGTAGAACATAAAATATCAGTTAAGAAGAAGGTGCCGACGGTGCAAGAACTAGAAGGATCTTTCTAGATCCTTTAGCTCCTTGAGAATCCGCTTGGATGCCATGATTGACCAAATCGCTAACTACAAAAAAAACCCCTAGATGTAATCCAAATGCCCAAATATGTACATATAAGGAAGATAGTTAAACATCATAAATGAACAAATAAACAAGAGAAGAACAAAACATTAACTAAGACGGAGAAGATCTCACTAGAACGTGGTTCAGTTAAAATCGTATTGAAGAGAGTGGTTTTGGGGCAAGGCTTCGATCCGTATCTTGCCAACTCTGACTAGAAGAAAGATATATTTCGATTGATAGGAATGAAACTTTTTAGAAAAGTGCAACTAAATATGAAATAGCCTATCTGTCAGCAAGAGTTCATAAAAGTGAAAGAGCTTTTCGTGAATTGATATTCGACTTTCGTGGTAACAACTCCTTGATACATATGTCATTATAAAAAGAAAAATGTCACAATTTCTTAAAGACATGACACAAAGTTTAACACATGATGAATTTACAAACGTTACGGACAGTGTTTATATTCACATTAAAACTATGTTCTTTTGAAATATGAAAAAACAAGAAAAATGCCTACTTGAATATTTGATATATTAGAAGAACGATTACTCATTAGCTACATATTTTAATATTAATCAAACAATTTTTAAAATATAGACAAATAGATCTGGAACACACGTGCAATGCACGTGCTGAAAACTAGTGAATATATATGTATATATATTCATTTCTATTTACTACATTATCGTAGCAATTTAATAACAAGAATTGTAGAACATAAAATATCAGTTAAGAAGAAGGTGCCGACGGTGCAAGAACTAGAAGGATCTTTCTAGATCCTTTAGCTCCTTGAGAATCCGCTTGGATGCCATGATTGACCAAATCGCTAACTACCACAAAACCCCTAGATCTAATTCAAATGCACAAATATATACATATAAGGAAGATAGTTAAACATCATAAAATAACAACTAAACAAGAGATGAACAAAACATTAACTAAGA
Source organism: Anisodus acutangulus (assembly GCA_029783415.1). Lineage (NCBI taxonomy): Eukaryota > Viridiplantae > Streptophyta > Magnoliopsida > Solanales > Solanaceae > Anisodus > Anisodus acutangulus. The sequence goes on from CM056499.1 coordinate 1,166,887, forward strand.
CGGAGAAGATCTCACTAGAACGTGGTTCAGTTAAGATCGGATTGAAGAGAGTGGTTTTGGGGCAAGGCTTCGACCCGTATCTGGCAAACTCCGACTAGAAGAAAGATATGTTTCTATTGATAATAATGAAACTTTTTAGAAAGTGAACTATATATGTAATATCCTATCTATCAGCAAGAGTTCATAAAAATAAAGAGCTTTTCGTGAATTGATATTCGACTTTCATGGTACCAACTACCTGATACATATGTCATAATAAAAAAAAAGGTTGCAATTTCTTAAAGACATGACACAAAGTTTAACACATGATGAATTTACAAACGTTACGGACAGTGTTTATATTCACATTAAAACTATGTGCTTTTGAAATATGAAACAACAAGAAAAATGTCTACTTGAATATTTGATATATTAGAAGAACGATTACTCATTAGCTACATAATTTAATATTAATCAAACAATTTTTAAAATATAGACAAATTGATCTGGAACACACGTGCAATGCACCTGCCGGAAATTAGTGAGTATATATGTATATATATTCATATTTATTTACTACATTATGGAAGCAATTTAATAACAAGAATTGTAGAGCATAAAATATCAGTTAAGAAGAAGGTGCCGACGGTGCAAGAACTAGAAGGATCTTTCTAGATCCTTTAGCTCCTTGAGAACTCACTTGGATGCCATGATTGACCAAATCGCTAACTACAAAAAAACCCCTAGATGTAATCCAAATGCCCAAATATGTACATATAACGAAGATAGTTAAACATCATAAATGAACAAATAAACAAGAGAAGAACAAAACATTAACTAAGAGGGAGAAGATCTCACTAGAACGTGGTTCTGTTCAAATCGGGTTGAATAGAGTGGTTTTGGGGCAAGGCTTCGACCCGTGTATGGCCAAATCCGACTACAAGAAAGATATATTTCTATTGATAGGAATGAAACTTTTAAGAAAAGTGCAACTAAATATGTAATAGCCTATCTGTCAGCAAGAGTTCATAAAAATGAAAGAGCTTTACGTGAATTGATATTCGACTTTCTTGGTAACAACTCCTTGATACATATGTCATTATAAAAAGAAAAATGTCACAATTTCTTAAATACATGACACAAAGTTTAACACATGATACGGACAGTGTTTATATTCTCATTAAAACTATGTACTTTTGAAATATGAAAAAACAAGTAAAATGCCTACTTGAATATTTGATATATTTGAAGAACGATTACTCATTAGCTACATATTTTAATATTAATCAAACAATTTTTAAAATATAGACAAATAGATCTGGAACACACGTGCAATGCACGTGCTGAAAACTAGTGAATATATATGTATATATATTCATTTCTATTTACTACATTATCGTAGCAATTTAATAACAAGAATTGTAGAACATAAAATATCAGTTAAGAAGAAGGTGCCGACGGTGCAAGAACTAGAAGGATCTTTCTAGATCCTTTAGCTCCTTGAGAATCTGCTTGGATGCCATGATTGACCAAATCGCTAACTACCACAAAACCCCAAGATCTAATTCAAATGCACAAATATATACATATAAGGAAGATAGTTAAACATCATAAAATAACAACTAAACAAGAGAAGAACAAAACATTAACTAAGAGGGAGAAGATCTCACTAGAATCCGGTTCAGTTAAAATCGTATTGAAGAGAGTGGTTTTGCCGAAAGGCTTCGATCCGTATCTGGCCAACTCTGACTAGAAGAAAGATATGTTTCTATTGATAATAATGAAACTTTTTAGAAAGTGAACTATATATGTAATATCCTATCTATCAGCAAGAGTTCATAAAAATAAAGAGCTTTTCGTGAATTGATATACGACTTTCATGGTACCAACTACCTGATACATATGTCATAATAAAAAAAAGGTTACAATTTCTTAAAGACATGACACAAACTTTAACACATGATGAATTTACAAATGTTACGGACACTGTTTATATTCACATTAAAACTATGTGCTTTTGAAATATGAAAAAACAAGAAAAATGTCTACTTCAATATTTGATATATTAGAAGAACGATTACTCATTAGCTACATATTTTTATATTAATCAAACAATTTTTAAAATATAGACAAATAGATCTTGAACACACGTGCAATGCACGTGCTGAAAACTAGTGAATATATATGTATATATATTCTATTCTACTTACTACATTATCGAAGCAATTTAATAACAAGAATTGTAGAACATAAAATATCAGTTAAGAATAAGGTGCCGACGGTGTAAGAACTAGAAGGATCTTTCTAGATCCTTTAGCTCCTTGAGAACTCACTTGGATGCCATGATTGACCAAATCGCTAACTACAAAAAAAACCCTAGATGTAATCCAAATGCCCAAATATGTACATATAAGGAAGATAGTTAAACATCATAAATGAACAAATAAACAAGAGAAGAACAAAACATTAACTAAGAGGGAGAAGATCTCACTAGAACGTGGTTCTGTTCAAATCGGGTTGAATAGAGTGGTTTTGGGGAAAGGCTTCGATCCGTATCTGGCCAACTCTGACTAGAAGAAAGATATGTTTCTATTGATAATAATGAAACTTTTTAGAAAGTGCAACTATATATGTAATATCCTATCTATCAGCAAGAGTTCATAAAAATAAAGAGCTTTTCGTGAATTGATATTCGACTTTCATGGTAACAACTACCTGATACATATGTCATAATAAAAAAAAAGTTTACAATTTCTTAAAGACATGACACAAAGTTTAACACATGATGAATTTACAAACGTTACGGACAGTGTTTATATTCACATTAAAACTATGTGGTTTTGAAATATGAAAAAACAAGAAAATGCCTACTTGAATATTTGATATATTAGAAGAACGATTACTCATTAGCTACATATTTTAATATTAATCAAACAATTTTTGAAATATAGACAAATAGATCTGGAACACACGTGCAATGCACGTGCTGAAAACTAGTGAATATATATGTATATATATTCATTTCTATTTACTACATTATCGTAGCAATTTAATAACAAGAATTGTAGAACATAAAATATCAGTTAAGAAGAAGGTGCCGACGGTGCAAGAACTAGAAGGATCTTTCTAGATCATTTAGCTCCTTGAGAATCCGCTTGAATGCCATGATTCACCAAATCCCTAACTACCACAAAACCCCAAGATCTAATTCAAATGCACAAATATATACATATATGGAAGATAGTTAAACATCATAAAATAACAACTAAACAAGAGAAGAACAAAACATTAACTAAGAGGGAGAAGATCTCACTAGAATCCGGTTCAGTTTAAATCGTATTGAAGAGAGTGGTTTTGGGGAAAGGCTTCGATCCGTATCTGGCCAACTCTGACTAGAAGAAAGATATGTTTCTATTGATAATAATGAAACTTTTTAGAAAGTGAACTATATATGTAATATCCTAGCTATCAGCAAGAGTTCATAAAAATAAAGAGCTTTTCGTGAATTGATATTCGACTTTCATGGTACCAACTACCTGATACATATATCATAATAAAAAAAAAGGTTACAATTTCTTAAAGACATGACACAAACTTTAACACATGATGAATTTACAAATGTTACGGACACTGTTTATATTCACATTAAAACTATGTGCTTTTGAAATATGAAAAAACAAGAAAAATGTCTGCTTCAATATTTGATATATTAGAAGAACGATTACTCATTAGCTACATATTTTTATATTAATCAAACAATTTTTAAAATATAGACAAATAGCTCTGGAACACACGTGCAATGCACGTGCTGAAAACTAGTGAATATATATGTATATATATTCTATTCTACTTACTACATTATCGAAGCAATTTAATAACAAGAATTGTAGAACATAAAATATCAGTTAAGCAGAAGGTGCCGACGGTGTAAGAACTAGAAGGATCTTTCTAGATCCTTTAGCTCCTTGAGAACTCGCTTGGATGCCATGATTGACCAAATCGCTAACTACAAAAAAAACCCTAGATGTAATCCAAATGCCCAAATATGTACATATAAGGAAGATAGTTAAACATCATAAATGAACAAATAAACAAGAGAAGAACAAAACAATAACTAAGAGGGAGAAGATCTCACTAGAACGTGGTTCTTTTCAAATCGGGTTGAATAGAGTGGTTTTGGGGAAAGGCTTCGATCCGTATCTGGACCAACTCTGACTAGAAGAAAGATATGTTTCTATTGATAATAATGAAACTTTTTAGAAAGTGCAACTATATATGTAATATCCTATCTATCAGCAAGAGTTCATAAAAATAAAGAGCTTTTCGTGAATTGATATTCGACTTTCATGGTAACAACTACCTGATACATATGTCATAATAAAAAAAAATGTTACAATTTCTTAAAGACATGACACAAAGTTTAACACATGATTAATTTACAAATGTTACGGACAGTGTTTATATTCACATTAAAACTATGTTCTTTTGAAATATGAAAAAACAAGAAAAATGCCTACTTGAATATTTGATATATTAGAAGAACGATTACTCATTAGCTACATATTTTAATATTAATCAAACAATTTTTAAAATATAGACAAATAGATCTAGAACACACGTGCAATGCACGTGCTGAAAACTAGTGAATATATATGTATATATATTCATTTATATTTACTACATTATGGAAGCAATTTAATAACAAGAATTGTAGAACATAAAATATCAATTAAGAAGAAGGTGCCGACGGTGCAAGAACTAGAAGGATCTTTCTAGATCATTTAGCTCCTTGAGAATCCGCTTGAATGCCATGATTCACCAAATCCCTAACTACCACAAAACCCCAAGATCTAATTCAAATGCACAAATATATACATATATGGAAGATAGTTAAACATCATAAAATAACAACTAAACAAGAGAAGAACAAAACATTAACTAAGAGGGAGAAGATCTCACTAGAAGTGGTTGATTTAAATCGTATTGAAGAGAGTGGTTTTGGGGAAAGGCTTCGATCCGTATCTGGCCAACTCTGACTAGAAGAAAGATATGTTTCTATTGATAATAATGAAACTTTTTAGAAAGTGAACTATATATGTAATATCCTAGCTATCAGCAAGAGTTCATAAAAATAAAGAGCTTTTCGTGAATTGATATTCGACTTTCATGGTACCAACTACCTGATACATATATCATAATAAAAAAAAAGGTTACAATTTCTTAAAGACATGACACAAACTTTAACACATGATGAATTTACAAATGTTACGGACACTGTTTATATTCACATTAAAACTATGTGCTTTTGAAATATGAAAAAACAAGAAAAATGTCTACTTCAATATTTGATATATTAGAAGAACGATTACTCATTAGCTACATATTTTTATATTAATCAAAAAAATTTTAAAATATAGACAAATAGATCTGGAACACACGTGCAATGTACGTGCTGAAAACTAGTGAATATATATGTATATATATATTCTATTCTACATACTACATTATCGAAGCAATTTAATAACAAGAATTGTAGAACATAAAATATCAGTTAAGAAGAAGGTGCCGACGGTGTAAGAACTAGAAGGATCTTTCTAGATCCTTTAGCTCCTTGAGAACTCGCTTGGATGCCATGATTGACCAAATCGCTAACTACAAAAAAAACCCTAGATGTAATCCAAATGCCCAAATATGTACATATAAGGGAGATAGTTAAACATCATAAATGAACAAATAAACAAAAGAAGAACAAAACACTAACTAAGAGGGAGAAGATCTCACTAGAACGTGGTTCTGTTCAAATCGGGTTGAATAGAGTGGTTTTGGGGAAAGGCTTCGATCCGTATCTAGCCAACTCTGACTAGAAGAAAGATATGTTTCTATTGATAATAATGAAACTTTTTAGAAAGTGCAAATATATATGTAATATCCTATCTATCAGCAAGAGTTCATAAAAATAAAGAGCTTTTCGTGAATTGATATTCGACTTTCATGGTAACAACTACCTGATACATATGTCATAATAAAAAAAAAAGTTTACAATTTCTTAAAGACATGACACAAAGTTTAACACATGATGAATTTACAAACGTTACGGACAGTGTTTATATTCACATTAAAACTATGTTCTTTTGAAATATGAAAAAACAAGAAAAATGCCTACTTGAATATTTGATATATTAGAAGAACGATTACTCATTAGCTACATATTTTAATATTAATCAAACAATTTTTAAAATATAGACAAATAGATCTAGAACACACGTGCAATGCACGTGCTGAAAACTAGTGAATATATATGTATATATATTCATTTATATTTACTACATTATGGAAGCAATTTAATAACAAGAATTGTAGAACATAAAATATCAGTTAAGAAGAAGGTGCCGACGGTGCAAGAACTAGAAGGATCTTTCTAGATCCTTTAGCTCCTTGAGAACTCACTTGGATGCCATGATTGACCAAATCGCTAACTTCAAAAAAAACCCTATATGTAATCCAAATGCCCAAATATGTACATATAAGGAAGACAGTTAAACATCATAAATGAACAAATAAACAAGAGAAGAACAAAACATTAACTAAGAGGGAGAAGATCTCACTAGAACGTGGTTCTGTTCAAATCGGGTTGAATAGAGTGGTTTTGGGGCAAGGCTTCGACCCGTATATGGACAAATCCGACTACAAGAAAGATATATTTGTATTGATAGGAATGAAACTTTTTAGAAAAGTGCAACTAAATATGTAATAGCCTATCTGTCAGCAAGAGTTCATAAAAATGAAAGAGCTTTTCGTGAATTGATATTCGACTTTCATGGTAACAACTCCTTGATACATATGTCATTATAAAAAGAAAAATGTCACAATTTCTTAAAGACATGATACAAACTTTAACACATGATGAATTTACAAACGTTACGGACAGTGTTTATATTCACATTAAAACTATGTGCTTTTGAAATATGAAAAAACAAGAAAAATGCCTACTTCAATATTTGATATATTAGAAGAAAGATTACTCATTAGCTACATATTTTAATATTAATCAAACAATTTTTAAAATATAGATAAATTGATCTGGAACACACGTGCAATGCACGTGCCAAAAATTAGTGAGTAAATATGTATATATATTTATTATTATTTAATACATTATCGTAGCAATTTAATAACAAGAATTGTAGAACATAAAATATCAGTTAAGAAGAAGGTGCCGACGGTGCAAGAACTAGAAGGATCTTTCTAGATCATTTAGCTCCTTGAGAATCCGCTTGAATGCCATGATTCACCAAATCGCTAACTACCACAAAACCCCAAGATCTAATTCAAATGCACAAATATATATATATAAGGAAGATAGTTAAACATCATAAAATAACAACTAAACAAGAGAAGAACAAAACATTAACTAAGAGGGATAAGATCTCACTAGAACGTGGTTCAGTTAAAATCGGATTGAAGAGAGTGATTTTGGGGCAAGGCTTCGACCTATATCTGGCAAACTCCGACTAGAAGAAAGATATATTTGTATTGATTGGAATGAAACTTTTAGAAAAGTGAAACTATACATGTAATATCCTATCTGTCAGCAAGAGTTCATAAAAATGAAAGAGCCTTTCGTGAATTGATATTCGACTTTCATGGTAACAACTACCTGATACATATGTCATAATAAAAAAAAAGTTACAATTTCTTAAAGACATGACACAAAGTTTAAGACATGATGAATTTACAAAAGTTACGGACAGTGTTTATATTCACATTAAAACTATGTGCTTTTGAAATATGAAACAACAAGAAAAATGTCTACTTGAATATTTGATATATTAGAAGAACGATTACTCATTAGTTACATATATTAATATTAATCAAACAATTTTTAAAATATAGACTAATTGATCTGGAACACACGTGCAATGCACGTGCCGGAAATTAGTGAGTATATATGTATATGTATTCATTTCTATTTACTACATTATCGAAGCAATTTAATAACAAGAATTGTAGAACATAAAATATCAGTTAAGAAGAAGGTGCCGACGGTGCAAGAACTAGAAGGATCTTTCTAGATCATTTAGCTCCTTGAGAATCCGCTTGAATGCCATGATTCACCAAATCGCTAACTACCACAAAACCCCAAGATCTAATTCAAATGCACAAATATATACATATAAGGAAGATAGTTAAACATCATAAAATAACAACTAAACAAGAGAAGAACAAAACATTAACTAAGAGGGAGAAGATCTCACTAGAATCCGGTTCAGTTAAAATCGTATTGAAGAGAGTGGTTTTGGGGAAAGGCTTCGATCCGTATCTGGCCAACTCTGACTAGAAGAAAGATATGTTTCTATTGATAATAATGAAACTTTTTAGAAAGTGCAACTATATATGTAATATCCTATCTATCAGCAAGAGTTCATAAAAATAAAGAGCTTTTCGTGAATTGATATTCGACTTTCATGGTAACAACTACCTGATACATATGTCATAATAAAAAAAAAGGTTACAATTTCTTAAAGACATGACACAAAGTTTAACACATGATGAATTTACAAACGTTACGGACAGTGTTTATATTCACATTAAAACTATGTGCTTTTGAAATATGAAACAAAAAGAAAAATGTCTACTTGAATATTTGATATATTAGAAGAACGATTACTCCTTAGTTACATATTTTAATATTAATCAAACAATTTTTAAAATATAGACAAATTGATCTGGAACACACGTGCCGGAAATTAGTGAGTATATATGAATAAATATTCATTTCTATTTACTACATTATCGAAGCAATTTAATAACAAGAATTGTAGAACATAAAATATCAGTCAAGAAGAAGGTGTCGACGGTGCAAGAACTAGAAGGATCTTTCTAGATCATTTAGCTCCTTGAGAATTCGCTTTAATGCCATGATTCACCAAATCGCTAACTACCACAAAACCCCAAGATCTAATTCAAATGCACAAATATATAAATACAAGGAAGATAGTTAAACATCAAAAAATAACAACTAAACAAGAGAAGAACCAAACATTAACTAAGAGGGAGAATATCTCACTAGAACGTGGTTCAGTTAAAATCGTATTGAAGAGAGTGGTTTTGGGGCAAGGCTTCGACCCGTATCTGGCCAACTCCGACTAGAAGAAAGATATATTTGTATTGATAGGAATGAAACTTTTAGAAAAGTGAAACTATACATGTAATATCCTATCTGTCAGCAAGAGTTCATAAAAATGAAAGAGATTTTCGTGAATTCATATTCGACTTTCAAGGTAACAACTCCTTGATACATATGTCATAATAAAAACAAAAATGTCACAATTTCTTAAAGACATGACACAAACATTAACACATGATGAATTTACAAACGTTACGGACCATTTTTATATTCACATTAAAACTATGTGCTTTTGAAATATTAAAAAACAAGAAAAATGCCTACTTCAATATTTGATATATTAGAAGAAAGATTACTCATTAGCTACATATTTTAATATTAATCAAACAATTTTTAAAATATAGATAAATTGATCTGGAACACACGTGCAATGCACGTGCCAAAAATTAGTGAGTAAATATGTATATATATTTATTTCTATTTACTACATTATCGTAGCAATTTAATAACAAGAATTGTAGAACATAAAATATCAGTTAAGAAGAAGGTGCCGACGGTGCAAGAACTAGAAGGATCTTTCTAGATTATTTAGCTCCTTGAGAATCCGCTTGAATGCCATGATTCACCAAATCGCTAGCTACCACAAAACCCCAAGATCTAATTCAAATGCACAAATATATATATATATATATATATATATATGGAAGATAGTTAAACATCATAAAATAACAACTAAACAAGAGAAGAACAAAACATTAACTAAGAGGGAGAAGATCTCACTAGAATTCGGTTCAGTTAAAATCGTATTGAAGAGAGTGGTTTTGGGGAAAGGCTTTGATCCGTATCTGGCCAACTCTGACTAGAAGAAAGATATGTTTCTATTGATAATAATGAATCTTTTTAGAAAGTGCAACTATATATGTAATATCCTATCTATCAGCAAGAGTTCATAAAAATAAAGAGCTTTTCGTGAATTGATATTCGACTTTCATGGTAACAACTCCTTGATATATATGTTATAATAAAAAGAAAAATGTTACAATTTCTTAAAGACATGACACAAACTTTAACACATGACGAATTTACAAACGTTACGGACAGTACACAGTACACAGTACACAGTACACATCAATCTAGATAAAGTTATCACTGGAGTAAAAAGTTATTCAATTTTAAGCACGGAGAATTTGAAGAAGAGAGGCCAAGACGGAATTGAATATGAACTATTACTACTACTTCATCGTATGGCACAAAATACACCATCTGATCTTTCTATAACAATCAACTTCTGTCATATTATGTTATATAATAAAATATTTTTTATAATAACATTTTATTTAGCTTATTTAATTGTATTAGCTGTTGCTTTCTTTTGTTCGAATGCATTTTGTACTGCTTTAATTTCTTATCGGAGTTTGACCGTTTCTCTTGATTTACTATTTACTCTTGTTTTACTCTTGCTTTGTTTTGATTACCTTGCTTGTGATTATGATTTGTATTGAGCTGAGAGTCTCCCGAAAACAGCCACTCTACCTACCAAGGTGGAGGTAAGGTCTGTGTACACTTTATCCTCCCCAAATCCCACGGTGTGGAATTTCACTGGGTATGTTGTTGTTGTTGTTGTTATAGCAATCAAAAAATATTAAAACAAATACGTTATTATGAAAAAATTTGACCGTATTTAAACGACCGTTTTTATGAAGATATCAATGTAATGCAAACTATGGATCCTTGCAACTGCTTTACACTTTGGTTGCAAACTTCAATCCTTAAGTTTTTAATTCTAACGAACTTTTTAAAAAAAACTTCATATAATTAATTAATTAAGGAGTGTAGCACTAGAAGGTGTAAATTGATCAAGTTGTAATTGATTTGCATTAATAATAAATAATTTAAAATAGTTGTTATGAATATTTTTAAATAAGAAAAGTATGTGTAATATTGGAAAGTCAAAGGGGTTAGTATTATGAAGACGAATCCGGAGAAAAGTCTTTAAAATCATCCCAAAATAAACTCCACCTTTTATCTGGAGAAGATCATTACACAACCCGAATTAGAATAAAATGATTTTGGTTGACTTAAAATTAAAATTTTATTTGGATATGCAATTTGAATTTAAAAAATTGTATTTTAATTCTCATAAATATGAAAACTTCATAATTTGTGAAAATTTATCAAAACTTCTCCAATTCTTACTTGATCTTACCAAATGAGCAAACCATATTACCATAGTTCAATAAGGTATAGGAATATCTTAAGACCTCACATTAATAATTTGCATACATGTTCTTTTATTAATGTTAAACAAGGTAAATATACCTGTGATATACACTTGGTATACATAGTGTATACCACTGCACAAAGAAGTTGGTTTTCACTCTTCACTGGCAAAGAGTGATGGGCTTTCCAGCAGCCCATCTCGGCAAGTGTATAGAAGTAATGTATATTAGGAATGTATATTGATGTAATATTGTAGTGTAAAGATTACCTTAATTAGTCTTATACACTTACCATAATTGTATAGTTAGAATTATGGTAGAATAAGGTTTTAGAAGTAGAATAGGAATAGGATTCTCCTATTTTGTAACTTGTATATATATCTTTCAATTAATGAAAATAATCAAGGGGGTTATTTCTTTCATGGTATCAAGAGACTAGGTCTAACAAAAAAATTTATCTCCCAAATTTTGTGTCCTTCTCGGCCGAAACACCCCCCTCGGGTTTCTTTTTCAAATTTCGTCTTCCGCTCTCAAAATCTCTCTTACTATTCCCAAAATTCCCCTCCTTCTTTGTTCTTTCAATATGTCTAAGAACAATTTTCATCATGCCCTCATGGTTTCTAACGTCAAGAACAGTAACCCTATTGTGCTTGAGATGGAAAACGTCCACTATGCGACGTGGGCAGAATTGTTTAAAATTCACGCTATCTCCCATCAAGTTATCCATCACATAATTCCTCCCGCTACACCTATTCCCGCGGAGGATCCTCAGTTACGGATTACTCTTGATGCTACCGTTTTCCAGTGGATCTATTCCACTATTTCGGTTGACCTTTTACAGACGATCATTGAGTTGGATACCACGGCTATGTCTACCTGGAATAGATTGTGTGACATATTCCAAGATAATCAACATTCACGTGTTGTCACACTCGAGCAGAAATTCTCTCTAGTTCGCATGGAAGAATTTCCAAACGTATCTGCATATTGCAAGAAACTCAAGGAGTTGGCGGACCAACTCTGTAACGTTGGAGCACCTATAACAAATAATCATCTGGTTTTACAACTAGTTGCCGGTCTTTCTCTCCTTCGTCAAAGCAACCCATTTCCCGCTTTTTATCAAGCCCGCTCCATGCTTACGTTGGAAGAAGCCAGTTTGGCTAAAAAGGTGGCTACCGGAGCAAGCCCCGTCATCCTAATGACGTCCTCCATAAATTCTTCAGGTTTTGTTGATAATTCGGGCCAAAACCATACTCATGGTGGCGGAAAAAATAATCGTAAGAATAATAACAAAAACTGCGGGGGCAAACGCGGCGGTTTTGGTGGTCGCTAGCTTCGGCGATGGGCCGTCAGTCAACGATGGGCCTCCTCCATACCGACCCAAAGAAGGGGGCCCATGGCGATGGGGCCGGGAAATGGGCCGTGGGCAGCCAGCCCTATTTTCCAAAGAGCCGTCTTCAGCAGCCAGCTGGCTGGATACCCACTTTCAGGCCCAACAATCGTGATACGCCCATCGCCCACCGGTCCAAGAATTCCAAAGAAGCACGGATAACCCAGTTTTGGAATTCTTGGGCCCCGGCCTCCGCAAGCTCACCACGCAGCAGGCCCCACTCAGACAGATATCGAAGTCGCGATGGATACACTTGGGTTGACGCAACCGGATCCAAATTGGTACATGGACACTGGCGCAACGACACACATGACCTCTGATCAAGGTACTCTCTCGTCTTATGCCAATTTGAGCAACCCTCGTGGTATAATTTTCGGTAATGGTAACTCTATTCCAATTCAGGGTTATGGTCATAAAACTCTATCTCCCCCCAATCCTCCCCTTATCTTGAAAATACTTTACATGCCCAAAAATTGATTAAAAACTTAGTGTCTGTCCAAAAATTTACCACTAACAATTCTGTTTCTGTTGAATTTAATCCTTTTGGTTTCTCTGTGAAGGATTTCAAGACGGTGAGTCCTCTCATGAGGTGTGATAGTAGGGGAGATTTTTATCCTATCACGCCCGATTTTAGTCCATCGAGTCAGGCCTTGCCATCAGCCTTTGCCGCCATCTCTCCTTCCTTGTGGCTGCTCGTCATGATCATCTGGGATCCTCTATTTTGTCTGTTTTCGATAAAAATAGTTTTATTTCTTATAAGGGTACGAGTCGTACTCTAATTTTTCAATCTTGTTCGTTAGGAAAAAGTGTTAAGTTGCCATTTGTAGACTCAAATTCTCATACTTCAATGTCATTTGATATTATTCATACCGACCTATGAACGTCTCCTATTCTAAGTTCATTGGGTCATCGGTATTATATTCTTTTTTGGATGATTATTCTAAATTTTTGTGGACGTTTCCAATTGCAAATAAATCTCTTGTATTTTCCGTCTTCATAAAGTTTAGAGCATTCATTAGAACACAATTCGAAAGAGAAATAAAAAAATATTCAGTGTGATAATGGAAAAGAGTATGACAATAGGGAGTTTCGGAATTTCTGTGCAAATAATGGGATCAATTTTCATTTTTCGTGTCCTCATACATCTTCACAAAATGAGAAAGCCGAATGCAAAATTCGTTCCATAAATAACATTGTCCGAACTCTCTTAATTCATGCTTCCGTACCCCCATATTTTTGGCATCATGCTCTTCAAATGGCGACATATCTCCTTAATATAATTCGTTCCAAAGGTCTGACATATTCTTCCCCCCTCCAAATTTTATATAATAAAAATCCGTCTTATTCTCATCTTCGAGTTTTTGGGTGCTTATGTTATCCGTTATTCCCATCCACCATAATTAACAAACTTCAGGCCAGGTCTCCGTGTGTGTTTTTGGGTTATCCGTCTAATTATCGTGGTTACAAATGCTTTGATTTATCCTCCAAGAAAATCATAATTAATCGCCATGTAATTTTTTATGAAACCTAATTTCCATTTACTAAAGTTCATACTCCCGAGCCTAGTTCGTATAATTTTTTGGATGATGGAGTATCCCCGTATATTACTCACCATTTTTCGGACATATTCCGCACCCAAAATCCTCCAGCGGGCCCACTACCCGCCGCCCTACTGCTCACACAATTTCCGATTCTTTGGATCAGTCGATGATTGGGCGATCCCATCCCACTGAACTGGTCCATTGTCGCCCAGCTTTGCCGATTTGGGCCAAGAAAGTTCATCGTCGCCGCCACCCGTCCCGAGCCCAAAGAAATTTCCGAAATCCACTCAATTCTTCCTCGAGTCATAGGTCGGTCACTCGTAGTCAGTGGGGTATTTTTACACTTAAAAGACATTTTAATTTATATTCTAATGTCTCTAAATCCCCCTTGCCCCGTAATCCTATGTCTGCCTTAAACGACCCGAATTGGAAAATTGCTATGACTGATGAATATAATTCTCTTATTGATAATAAGACGTGGGAGTTGGTGCCCCGTCCATCTGGTATTAATGTTATCAGGTCTATGTGGATTTTTGCTCATAAGGAAAATTCATATGGTTCATTTGCTCGACATAAGGCGCGACTTGTGGGTGATGGTAAGACTCAGCAGGTTGGTATAGATTGTGGGGATATGTTTAGTTCGGTGGTCAAGCCGGCTACCATTCGCACTGTGCTTAGCTTGTCTCTTTCGAAGGCATGGTCTATTCATCAGTTAGACGTCAAGAATGCTTTCCTACTTGGTGATCTCAAGGAAATGGTATATATGCATCAGCCGTTGGGGTTCAGGGATCCCTACCATCCTCATCATGTATGTTTGTTGAATAAATCCTTATATGGGCTTAAGCAGTCTCCACGGGCCTGGTATACGAGGTTTGTTGACTATGTTTCGATAATTGGGTTCACTCACAGGAGGTCAGATAATTCCTTGTTCATCTATCGTCGTGGTTCGTCTCTGGCCTACATTCTGTTATATGTGGATGATATCTTTTTGACGGCCTCTTCCAATGTCTTACGCCAGTCTATCATGACCTTGCTCAGCTCTGAGTTTGCTATGAAAGACTTAGGGCCTTTGAGTTACTTTTTTGGGACTGCCGTCAAGCGTCATTCCGATGGTTTGTTTTTGTCTCAACGAAAGTATGCAGCTGAGATCATCGAGAGGGCTGAGATGTCATCCTGTAAGTCCACTTCCACTCCAGTTGATACAAAGCCCAAGCTTAGTGTCGTGGCCGGCACACCATACGAGGATCCGACCAGCTATCGCAGTCTTGCAGGGGCCCTGCAGTATCTTACTTTTACGAGATCGGATATTATGTATGCCATCCAGCAGGTGTGTTTATTCATGCATGATCCCAGAATTGAGCACATGAATTCAATCAAACGCATCATTCAGTATATTCAGGGTACACTAGACTATGGTTTGCATTTATATCCTTCCTCGCCATCCACACTTGTCTCATACACATATGCTGATTGGGGTGGTTGTCTAGACACCAGACGGTCGACGTCTGGCTATTGTATGTTCCTTGGCAACAACTTGGTCTTCTAGTCTACGAAGCGTCAGGCAATTCTATCCCGCTCAAGTGCCGAGGATGAATATCGAGGGGTTGTCAATGTGGTCTCAGAATCATGTTGGTTACGTAATTTGCTTTTAGAGCTTCATTGTCCTATTCAGAAGACAACCTTGGTGTATTGCGATAATATTAGTGCCATTTACCTTTCTGGTAATCCGGTTCGGCACCAATGCACTAAGCATATCGAGATGGACATTCACTTTGTCCGTGAAAAGGTTGCTCGGGGTCAGGTATGCGTCTATCATGTCCCGTCAAGATATCAAGTTGCAGACATCTTTACAAAGGGTCTTTCCTCGGTCCTTTTTGAAGATTTTAGGGACAGTCTCAGCATTCGAAGAACGCCCGCTATGACTGCGGGGGTGTGTTAAATAAGGTAAATATACCCGTGATACATACCACGAGTACAGCAGTGGTTTTCAGCCCTTCACGGGCAGTAGCAGTGGGCTTTCCAGCAGCCCATCTCGGCAAGTGTATAGAAGTAATGTATATTAGGAATGTATATTGATGTAATATTGTAGTGTAAAGATTACCTTAATTAGTCTTATACACTTACCATAATTGTATAGTTAGAATTATGGTAGAATAAGGTTTTGGAAGTAGAATAGGAATAGGATTCTCCTATTTTGTAACTTGTATATATACCTTTCAATTAATGAAAATAATCAAGGGGATTATTTCTTTCAATTAATTAATAGTTGTGATTATATGTTATTATAAATTTTAAAATATACATAATTTTACAAAGATCCACTGATCGAATACATCAACAATAATAGTAACTAGATAGTCTTGAATATAATCCTCCATATGAATAATCTATTCACATCGACCATGAGTCTTATTTTTTGTAAAATTTAAAATCATGGATTTTTTTTTATATAAATTATAAACTTATGAGTCAAATTTTAAAAAATTAAAATCACAAAGTTGGAACTGTAATTTTACCTTTTAGGTGAATTTGAGATTTGAGATTTGAGATTTGAAATTAAAATTTTAAATTGAAGTTGTAGTTGTAGAATTTGCATGCGCGAACGACTCCTGAATATATATCTTATGTATATTCAATATATTTAACACATAGCTGTAGAAGGAAAAAAAACTAGTATAACCCCTTCACCAATACAAAGATGACTGCGTCTTTTTCTTTCACTATATTATCTCTCAGCCTGCCTTCGTTGAATATTGGAGGTCAACTCAGACCTCCTATTCGAGATATAGGAAAAAATTGTAGGGATTCTTGTCCTAATTAATATATGATGATATAATTGGAGAACTATTTATAGAGAAGAAACCTGTATTGAAAAAAGGGTGTTAATTTTAGGAAATAAATTCAAAATATATACAATTTTTTTCCAACGTTTTCTTGATATACCTAACTATACAAGGAATAATGGACATCCTACAAATATTATTATCATAACATTCTTTCTACTTTCTGGATGTGAGTAAGCAACTTAATTAACCCACTTTGTGGGATTTTGAACATAAATAACCACTAAAAAAAAGTTACCGTACTATCTTTTGCGCAGGAATTTTCTGTGCAATAAGGGTAAATATAAATTCTAACACTTGACCATTTTCAAGTCACTCTTCACCTCCTTCATTTTCACTCTTTTAACATACTTTAGCCCCCTAAAATTATGTTTCAAAGTTGCGATGTTTGTGAATGCGGTTATTAATGTAAGCTAAAAACATCAAGGATCCAAGATAATCCGGGTCATCATTTTTTGCTTTGTAAAGTGTCTGAAGTAAGTGTTTTTACAAGTTTTTAGGATTTAGATTTTTACATTATCAACATATTTTACTTTCAAAAACTGATTTTTCTTGTAATGTTTATAGGATATGAATGGTTGCAAACATTTTCAATGGGAAGATGACATTTTCGTGGATAAAACGGTGGCGGCGAAGTTTAAAAAGCCTTATGTTGATAGAGATACCACGACTTCACGTATCAATAGAGATACCGTGAAGTTTGACTTGTAGTTTAGACTTATGGAAGCTCAATAAAAAATTGACCTATGGAGGGCTTGCTAAAAGAATCCAAAGAAAAACAAAGAATTTTCAAGCATAACCTTAGAGACACTCAACACCAGAAAAATGCTTTGAAAGAAAAACTGAAATTTTGGAAGATTATTTGTGTTATCTTGTTGTTGTTTATTATTTCTATGTATTTTATTTATTAAGTTTATTATTTCTATGTATTTTGTTTTTTATGTATTTTGTTTTTTAGTTTGTTATTTTTATGTTTTTTAACTAGTTGCACGTTTTCATGTATTAAGTAATCGGCACCTTTTATGTACTAATTTATTTGTGTGTTTTTTAAATTGTGAATTGTTGAACTTTTTATGTATTATTAACTCTAAAAAGCTTATATAAATTAATAATAGACTATAATAATCAAAGCAAATTAAAACATACTAATTTTCTTCAAATTGATGACTTTATCATAAATTAAAATACAAATTAAATCATGAGTCCAAAATTTAAATGACTCAAAAGCTAAGCAAGTGAACCAAAATAACCCCTAATCATCATCAGAATAGAAGTCCTCAATATCGTCCTCATAATAATATTTTGGATTTCTTAAGACATATCTTCTTTCTGTAGATGTTAGTTCATTACCCGTTGATGATGCTTGTTCTTCTGTCAACTTTAGCATGTAAAATCTACAACGTCTTGCTAGCATGCTGTTATTTTCTTTTCTAGTCCTCTGTATGGAAACCTCCCAAGAATGTGGATCAGTTCGAGGCATTGTCATTGAGAATCGTGTTGGGATTTGAGCTTTGAGATTTTCCAAGTCACGAACAAGACGTTCTGATTCGGCATGCCGATATGCTCATTCTCGGTGTAACCCGCAATAATATTTTAGTGAATCTGAATATTTCACATTGCAAAAATCATCATTACGCTCTATAAGAAGGTGGGGTTTCAAATCGTCTATCTTGAATTCATTATTATCAATATAACTCGATTCACCGGAATAACTGCTATGATTTGAGATATCATCACCACTGTTATTCGAATCATTTGGAAGGAATACCAACCAATCTATATTTCTACTACTTGACATTGAATATGTTGTAGTTTAATAACAAATGAAAGGCTGCTTATATAGTTGCAAACCCCCAAGTACCCTTAGGGTCGTCATTATAACCCTACCTACCTACTTTATTATAAAAAAATATTAATAGGATCACGAGATTCACCTTCACCAGACATCTCACAGTCCGAATTCCACTTGGATCTGAATCTGACGTAACAATGTTGACCATATTCTACCCTGAGACAACGTATTTTCATCCGATTGTTCTCTTCATGAAAACGGTTGAAAGCAAAATTGAAATCTTGTGGTGTACCACGAGGCATTGACGTAGCACAACCTTTTGGACGTTTGAGTCCTAGTGCCCTCAAGTTTTGTTCTAGCATTTCAGCCTCCCTAACACGTCAATTCTACTCAGCTCTCAATGTATATTGTATTCTTGATTGTATCTATGGTTCAGGTTATTTGAGTATTTAAAATCATCCTCATCTAGTTTCCATGTCCTACCCATTGCTTCGAATATGTTTGCTGGGGTAAAACATGTAATAGAATCAATATCAGAAAATTGGTTCCAAATTGACATAATAACTCGTTTTAATGTGAATGCTAGTTGTTCGTCATTCATGTTATATACTACTCCTTTATTTGATAAAACTATGCTCGCTTTTGACCGCTTTATATGACACACTTATATTGCGCAACTTTTACATATGCAAAATATGAGTTTTCGGAATGACATCCTTAATTTGACAACACTATACTCGCTTTTGACCACTTTATATGACACACTTATATTTCGCAACTTTTACATGCGCAAAATATGAGTTTTCGAAATTACATTCTTGATTTGACAACACTATGCTCGTTTTTTATCGCTTTATATAACACACTTATATTGCGCAATATATGAATTTTCGAAATATATTACACTTATATTGTGCAAGTTTTACATGCGCGAAATATGAGTTTTCGAAATATATGATACTTATATTACACAACTTTTACATGCACAAAATACGAGTTTTCAAAATGACATCCTTGATTTGACAAAACTATGCTCGCTTTTGACCGATTTATGACACACTTATATTGCACAACTTTTACATGCACAAAATATGAGTTTTCGGAATGACATCCTTGATTTGACAACACTATTCGCTTTTGACCGGTTTATATGACACACTTATATTGCGCAACTTTTACATGCTAAGAATATGAGTTATAGAAATACATGACACACTTATATTGCGCAACATTTACATGCGCAAAATATGAGTTTTCGAAATGACATTCTTGATATGACAACACTATGCTCACTTTTTACCGCTTTATATGACACTTATATTGCGCAACTTTTATATGCGCAAAATGTAAGTTTTCGGAATGACATCCTTGATTTGACAATACTATGCTCGCTTTTGACCGCTTTATATGACACACTTATATTGTGCAACTTTTACATGCGCAAAATATGACAACTTATATAACGGAATTTTTATATAACTCGTTTGGTTAAGAACTTTTATAGAATCCATTCGGTTAAAAAAACTCACAATTTAAAAATGCCTATAAAATTTACATTCAATAGTTGGTTCAAAAATAGATAAAAAGGTGAGGGTAGCTCAAGAAGGCCTCATGGTAGGATAGAAACAAACACAAACACAATTATATCATATTTGAAAAAGAGATATTAGGATGTTACACGGATTTATCTAATGAAAAATGGTATGGTGTTCTTCGTCTTTTTGAAAATTAATAAATTTGTATCAATATTGATTTAAAAGTTGTTGGACACATAATTGAGGGTGACACACTCTCCTCAAAATCCGAAGGAGCTATAATTTGGGGTAAAAAGCTTCAATGAGTTCAATTATATTCGAAAAGATGTGATTATGAGGTATTATGTCGCTGGCATAGTTTAGTTGTACCACAAGCATTGTCCGCTACATATCAGACCTCCAAATTCAAGGATGAGCCACTGGTTATCCAACAGTTGATGAAAGAAATTTCAGAAATGCAGAAAGCACTAGATATGTATCATGCTTTGGACGATCTTAATTTTTGAGGAGTGGATGAAGAAGATCATTGGAAACTGTTAGAAAATAAAGATCTTCACGAGACTCTTCTTATCCAGTTTATCCAATAATTCAATAATGACTAGGTCTTCTAAAATATTTACGACAAACAATAGATTGTGGAGTTCCATATTGTTGTGTTAACCAAGCGAGTGCTCCTAATAATGATAGTTGGGACCTAGACTACAATGAGGATGATGGAGAAAGAAATGAAGGGGAAGAAGATGAAGAAAAGAATTCAAGTAAGGAGGAGGATGAAAATGAAGACGACAACGAGGTGGTTTCAGAAAGAGACGGAAATTAAATTACTTTTCTAATTTTTGTATGTTATGAAATTTTTCAATATAATTTTCTTGATGATAAAATGCCTAATTCAATATGCTTCATTAAAAACAATATGTCATTCATTACAAGAAGAAAAATACTTGAAATTTATAATTCAAGATAATTCGAATACATTAAGAAAAATTAAAATACATTCATAAAATTATGAGGTTCTTCAACCACGAGAAGATCTTCCACTACGAGAGGTTCTTCCACCACCAGAGGTACTTGTACCACCACGACCCCATAGGTTACACAAACGCTTATCATGGCCAAACTCCTTACACGTCGAACATCTTCGAGAGTATGTCTTATCTGGAACATCCATATGATTAGGAATCCAAGTTCGTGCATTAACACGCAATTTACGGATATACTCCTTATTAGCAATCATTGAAAATGGTTCGTTTGGCCAATAAACCTGATCATCAAGTGGGTAGAAATGATCGGCATACGCTTTAAGATAACTTTTGACGCTGTATTTCGATGCCACATAATTTGATATCATTTTTCCAATTGCCTCGAAACACTTGGTGGCATGAGAACACGGCATGTGGTATGATTTCCACTTACCACAGCTACATATTCTCGTCATCTCATAAACGGTATGAATGTTTCCTCCCCGATCTTGGTAATAACCTGTCCTGACTTCAAACACATGTTCATCATGGTTATACTCTACTATCTTGTGTAACTCACATTTTTTCATATGACACTCAAATAATTTTGCAGGATTTGGCATCCATTTCCCACCATCAGCTAATATGGCTTTGGCCTGTCTTGTTCTAGCCACAACTTGCTTGTAAGTCATTCTCACCATTGTAGTAATGGGCAGTCTCTGTGCAGATTTTAGCAAACCATTGAATGACTTCGAGTTGTTTGTTATTAGCATCTCCCATCTCCTGCCTTCATCTGCATGTAATGTTCATTTGTCAACGTTGAGTGCCTTCAATCAATCATATGCTTCTGGCTTCACTGCCTTGATCATCTTCATCCGCACAAGAAACTTTGTTTCTTGATGCTCTATTGCAGTCACCCACATTAATTTGTTTAGTGTGCTGTTTCTAAAAGCCGTTTGAAAATTTGTCTTTATGTGCCTTAAATAAAAGCGATGATAAGCAAAATGAGGCTATCACCCCGCCAAATGAAATATATTGTTCAATATGTCGTGATGTCGATCAGATAGCACACATATGCCCATACGATCCTTAATAACATATCGCCTCAAATGTGTCAAAAATATCCCCCATATCTCATTGCTCTCGTTAGTGGCAATGGCGAAAGAAAGAGGAAATATCAACCCATTGGCATCCATTTCTACTGCAGTCAGTAGCTTCATGTCGTATATCCCGTACACATGTGTGCCATCTATGAATATGACTGGCTGGCAATGAGCAAAACCAGTAATGCATGATTTGAATGTTCAAAACAGAAAATTAAAAATATTATCAACCACACCAGGTTGTGTGTGGAGCTTTCACTATAAAACAGTACCAGGATTGAATTTTTTGTAGAGCTGCCATATACCTCGGCAACTGCTGAAAAGAGCCCTCTCATGTACCATAAATCATCTTAAAAGCGTGTCTACGCCTGAGATATCCCTTTCTATTGCTTATAATTTTACGATATACTCTCTCAACGTTTCTAATGCAATCTTTGATGGGAAACCTAGACAAGTTTAAACAAATAACATTTAACAATGATAATTTAATTGATGTCAAAATTATAATGAACTTGGTTGAATAGGGTACCTTGGGGTTTCGCCAATGTCAGCAAGTAACACTTGAACAATCATATTTGTATCTAAATTAAAATGATCTACTCGATTCTCTTTCATATCACAAGTGTGATGTGGGTGCAATTTTGTGATAGTTCACATACTATGAGTAACAATATCCTGAGGCATCCATTGACAACCTTGATGCTGTCATCTGCAAATTAGTCTCTACATCTTTCGGGTTGAATCATCAACCCTAAACTACCTCATTTCCTTGAAGATACAAATTTTGACGGCCATTTGCAATGCCTTTTTAGATTCGAACATCATGCCTTTTGCAAGGTGAACTTTATCATTTACAAGATCGTCCAATTCTTTTCATAATTTTTGGTGAATTGGATCATCTTCTCTGGTGAAGATAAAGGCATCAGCACGACCTTGAAGATTTTCAAGATATGGAATCACGTCAGAATGCCATTGATTTGGGCTTTCTGCCACTGGTTCTTACTGGTGAATTGGGTTTCTTGTCAGCGGTTCTTGCTGGTGTGACCGACTTTGCATCATTTCTACTAACTATTGTTCCTGCCTATGAGGATAAACATCAACTTCATTATATGATATATTTACGTCATCATCATCGGATACCTCTGCATTCGGTATATTATCGCTATCACTCGATGATGTTTCTATATGATTTGAATAATCATCACCATCTAGTAAAGACCTATTCCTACACGAAAAATATGTAACATATTTTAAATACTAACATCAAATATATATGTATTATTTAATATCAAGGTGATGAACCTACAGATAATGATCATTATTGTCAGGTTTGAAGAAATATCAATTGCACTGACATCAACGTTTGGTACCACTGGCGAGTTTTGTGAATAATTTTCACTACAGTGGCAGTTCAAGTATTTTAAATACCTAACATCAAAACACTTATATTATTTAATTAATAAAAAATATACATGCCGATAATAATCAACTGCACCGAACTAAGAGGATTGCCCAATATTACTCATATCAAGTGTATAACCCCTAAAAAGATACAAAACATTATTATTAACATACGTATAATAAACATGTGCTACTACACAAAATAAGAATTAAAAAATGGATATTTGCCAATTTTCCCCGTAATTTTGATTAAATTGTTGGCTTAGAGTTTCCAGTGGCACTTGATCACTCAAAATGTCTCCATAAGAACTCAAGTTCGTATAAGTGTTACCATGAGTAGGCTGAACTTGAGAGACTTCCTGACGAGTCCTGGCCAAGACTTCACTACGACTGTGAGGTATCTTTTCAACATACATTTCAAGAACCTATATTCTTCTGGCGCCCTCAAATATTCCCTCAAAGACTCATCATCAGTGATATTCCACTCAACATAAAGCACTAAACCTTGCAGTGCAATGGATATTGGATATCTGTCTATTAAAGATAATCCATACTCACGCTTACTTTTCATTCTTTTGTGTATGACATTCTGTAATGTTTCGTAATCCAAGGTAGTTAAAAATTTAACATGGTATTGTGGTTTAGTACTATAACGAACAATATTATTATCATGAATAATCTATTCATCCCAAAATAGAGAAACATTAACAGTTGAAGGAGGAGTTGGATATTTTTTTCAAGAACTTTCAAAAAAGTTGACTTAAACTTATCAAATAGATGAGTCTTTACCTCATCCAAAATTCATATTAAATAAAAAAAAAGAATGGATTGTCATAGTGTCATGTCAAATTAAGTGCAAATGGATAGATGAATAATTGATTGTAAAACGCAATAATTTATTGCGTAATTAAACTAAAAGTGAACATTTAAAAAATTTGGGTTGCTAGGATTTTATATTCACCCCTATTCCTGCGCAAAAGATAGTATTGTAACTCTTTTTAGTGGGTATTTATGTTCAAAATCTCACAAAGTGAATCAATTAAGTTGCAGACTCCTACTTTCGGTTGGAACATCCCTATATTTGACTACGTGCCAAAAATAATATTATTATGCAAAGAAAGATACAAAGAACTTCCCAAAGAGGTTTAGCACTATTGACGTGTTATGTTATAGTATGCGATTTTAATTTTTTTAATAAAGGTTTTCTTTGATAAAATTATTATTTGTGTTTGATTGATTAAATTAATGAAAACGCACTCTAAAGAAAAATACTTTACACCACATTTGTCACGCTCTAAAATTGGGGGGTGAGACGTGATTGACACTTAACCTCTATTACCCATTGAATGAATCCTAACTAACTGTTTTATAGTTATTAGTACTAAATTTCCATACAAGCAGAAATGTTAATCGAAAATCACTTTTACTATATTATCTAAGGTTTTGTAACTATCTAATAAACTGAATAGTAAGTGTAACGTAAAAACATTTGCCTAACAATACCCACTGATGGATCATGAGCTTCTAAAGAGTAAAAGTTAAATACTTAGTCCAAAGAGCATTCTCCAAAAAATAATAAAAATATCTAGATCAAACCGACTACCGCCGGAAAGAAGCAATGGAACACACCGCTAGCTAGATCTACTGAGTCCGGATCTAACCACAGGTCTCAACACTTGCCACACGAAGGAGGCATGCTCAAACGGAGTAAGTACCAGTAATCTCATTGACAACACCCCTAAGTGGTGGAACAAGACTTTTCTAAGCTAAAATATATAATGAAGAGAAATTAAATGATGCAGGCAATTCACATTTTTATCACTTAGTTCTGAAAGTTAAAACTAAATCTGAAATGTGAGTTATATTTGATAATTGTTTTATCTCATATTATCTATTCAGAATATTCACCCTAGCTACATACGTGCCACTGAGGTCACATACGGAGAGTGCCACACGGCCTATCTCCCAAAGCAGTCAATATCACCTATTAATGTGGGACAGCTGACTCTAGCCTGACCTTGGCCATTGGGCAAGCCATACCGAATATCAAAATTTTCAGTTTCGATCAATAGTTCTGTATATCCAAATTAACCTTAGCTAGCTTGAGCAGCTTGGGTTGAGCTGCCCGTGATTTGTCTCCCACTGCATCAAGAGGAGTCACATTGTGTCCAAATATGAGTTCTTGATATCATGAAAGATGACTTCTTGCACCTCTGAGACTAGATGGATATTTTTTTGGGGGGGTGGGGATAGGGGAAGAGGGGGTTTCTCTCTCTCATAGCAATTGAAAACTTCCAACAAACTATCCCTTTCAAAACAGATGCTACCAAGACCTCACACTTTTCCATCTTCCATACCACAGAATCATATTCACATATATAGAAGAGCATTCACAGGGACATGGGATCTTTTGAAAAAATATCTGTGCTGAGAAGAATGTCAAGAATTGCATGGATGAACCACAATCTTTAATAAGTTGCATCAACTCGAATTATACAAAATGAGGATCCTAGTAACTTTTATCTGACTTTACAGCACGACAGAGCAGTCAACTAATAGATATAGACTGTGTGTGCAATTGAACAACTACAAGACAAGGATTTTTCTATATTCCTCCCTTTCTCCAATACAGAACTGGTGATGGAAAATTCTAAAGGAGAAAAGAACTTTTGCAAAATGCAGCAGGAGTTAAACCTGTTTTTGAGATAGGAGGACAAGCAGCCCTTGAGGGCCTAGTAAAATCTCATTAAGGAAACTGACTAATCCAAACCAAACGACAGGAGTCACGTCAACTCCAGCAAGTGGAGGAATCACTTTTCGTGTTGCGAAAAGAAAGGGCTCTGTGGGTACATAAGCTATAACATAAGGGAAATTTCCAACTGGAAGCTTAGGATACCAGGACATGACTATTCTCAAAATGAACAGAAAGGCAAATGCTGATAAGAAGGGGCCAAGAAAGCTGATTGCCAGTTTGGCTGTGGCAGGGTCTAAATCTAACAGCACCAATCTTTGCATCAGTGACGATGAAGCATGTGAGGTCTCGATTGCACTTTTTGTGAAAGCTTTAACAACCTCTTCCTCCATAGTTGTAGAGATTGAACCGTCCAGATAAGAACATGCTCTGAATTTTGTGTCTCGCAACCTCTGGATATTTCTTCTTCCCATGGGTATTAGGAAGTTTCCCTGCAAGAGATAAAGGTCTGAAGTTCATTTACTTTGGAAAAGTAAAAATAATGGCAATCACAGAAACAATGAAACACCTAAGACAATTGGCAATGTTCTGAATAGAGATATATCACTCTATTTTCTTCTTATTCTATTGGAGAGCAATGATCCCTACAATAGAAGTTACATGTGATCAAGTCTTGCCTCACTAGGGTGCTCGAATGAAATATCCTGCCAAAATGACAGTTACTGATGATCTTCTAGAAGTAATACAACAACAACATACCCAGTGAAATTCCACAAGTGAGGTCTGGGGAGAATAGTCTGTACACAGACCTGACCTCTACCTTGGGAAGATAGAGGTTGTTTCAGTCTGGGGAGAATAGTCTGTACACAGACCTGACCTCTACCTTGGGAAGATAGAGGTTGTTTCAGTGAGACCCTCGGCTCATATAAAGATGAATTATAGGCAGCAACAACAAGAAAAAGCAATAGCAAGACAACAAGATAAAATAGCAAGATAATAAGATAACCGAGGCTAAAGAAAATAACAGATAGTAGTAGAAATCTAAAAATAAGAAAATACAAGAATAATGCTAAAACTCAGGAACGGAAAATAAATTTTCCTGATTACCCACTACCCTTCTTGTTGAGTTGTGGAGCCTAATTCATTTACCAACACTATGAAGATCCTACGCAGAGGGTTGAAATCAGCCGATTGGGATTAGCCGATCGTGGGTGCTGGAATCAGTCGGTGTAATGTTATTTAGTGAAGGGTAATTTGAGAATCTTAGGCTTGTATTATGTCGCTCTAGTTTTCTCTATATAAAGTCTAGGGCACAGCCTTTCTCAAGTGAGGTTTTTTGAGTAGTTTTTTTAGTAGTTCTTCTCTGTAAGGTTTTTTCTCTAAGTGTGGTAGAGTGGTGTGTAGCCGAAAACGAGAGAGAATTATAAGCTCAAACTCCATTATAGTAAAAAATCTGCAGCGGCAAGTGGACTAGCTCTCGCATTGAGGGTGAACCACTATAAATCTGTGTGTTATTTGTCCTTCGCATATTTATTGTTTTTGGCTCAAGTAGGGTTTGGGACGGTAAACCCTAACAACTAGTATCAGAGCAACAGGGTTGTGTTGTGATTCAGAAAACAATGGGAGGCGAAGATGGTTCGACACACGGCATCGATAAACTCGATGGTACAGATTTTGCGTTCTGGAGAATGCAGATTGAAGATTATTTGTACGGCAGAAAGCTTCATCAACCGCTGAGCCCGAAGCCAGAGGAGATGAATGATGCAGATTGAAATCTCCTTGACAGACAGGTTCTGGGAGTAATCTGATTGCCGTTGTCGAAGAACGTTGCTCACAACGTGGCAAAGGAGAAGATCACAGCTGGCATGATGAAGGTTCTGTCCGACATGTATGAGAAACCTTCGGCTAATAATAAAGTATTTCTCATGAAGAAACTCTTTCATCTAAAGATGGAGGAAGGTGCTCCTGTTGCAACGCACGTGAATGAATTCATCACGATTGTCAATCAACTATCATCGGTTGCAATCGAGTTTGACGATGAAGTGCAAGCCTTAATTTTGTTGGCGTCTCTACCGAATAGCTGGGAGCCGATGAGAGCAGCGGGTAGTAATTCTGTCGGCAGTGATAAACTGAAGTTCAACGATGTTAGAGATCGTATCCTTGCCGAGGAGGTTCGCAAGATAGATTCTGGTGAGGCATCGACTAGTTCTGCTCTGAATATTGAGAACAGAGGCAGAAATTATGACAGAATCAACAACTGAAATAAGGGCAAGTCAAAGACAAGGAATGGTAGGAGTCAATCTAGATCGGGCCGAACTCTTGAGTGTTGGAATTGTGGGAAATCGGGTCACATCAAGAAGAATTGCAGGGCACCAAAGAAGGAGAACAACAAAGGGGGTGGAATCAATGCTTCCATTAAAGACATTGGTGATGCGCTGTTGTTATCGGTTGACAGCCCGATCGACTCTTGGGTGTTTGACTCTGGAGCGTCTTTTCACACCACCCCACACCATGATATAATGACGAATTACGTTGCTGGAAATCACGGCAAAGTTTATTTGGCCGATGGTGAGCCGTTAGACGTTGACACCGGAGACATTAATTTGAAGATGTCAAATGGACACGTGTGGAAGATCACAAAGGTCAGACACGTGCCGAAGCTGATACGTAATATGATCTCGGTGGGTCAGCTTGACAATGAGGGACATAATATTAACTTTGGTAACGGGTCCTGAAAGGTGTCAATGGGTGCCATGGTGGTTGGTCGAAGCAAGAAAACTGGTACTCTGTATATGACGACTAGCTGTCGTGATACAGTCGTGGTTGTTGACAACACAAAGAAGACAGAGTTGTGGCACTGCAGGCTGGGGCATATGAGCCATAAAGGGATGA
Organism: Anisodus acutangulus; assembly: GCA_029783415.1. Lineage (NCBI taxonomy): Eukaryota > Viridiplantae > Streptophyta > Magnoliopsida > Solanales > Solanaceae > Anisodus > Anisodus acutangulus. Next base: position 1,196,360 of record CM056499.1, read on the forward strand.
AGTTGTTAGTGACTAACGGCATGATTCCGGAGCTGAAGACGGTGGATCATCATATGTGTGAGAGCTGCATTCTTGAAAAACAGAAGCGAGTAAGTTTTTCAAATACAGGCAGGGAATTGAAAGCCGAGAAGCTTGAATTGGTACATACTGACGTGTGGGGACCTGCCACTGTCCCATCACTCGGAGGATGACATTACTACGTGACCTTCATTGATGATTCAACCAGAAAGCTATGGGTTTATTTTATGAAAAATAAATCTGACGTGTTCACTGTCTTTAAAAGGTGGAAAGCCATGGTCGAGAATGAGACAAACCTTAAGTTGAAAAGTCTAAGGTCCGACAACGATGGAGAATACATTGATGATGACTTCAAACGGTATTGTGCCGATAATGGGATCAAGATGGTGAAGACTATTCCTGGAACGCCTCAACAAAATGGAATAGCGAAAAGGATGAACTGAACATTGAACGAGCGTACACGGAGCATGAGAATACACGTTGGACTGCCGAAGACATTCCGGGCAGATGCAATCAATACCGCAACCTTCTTAATTAACAGAGGACCGTATGTTCCTTTGGGTTTCAGAATCCAGAAGAGGCTTGGAGTGGTAAAAAGTAAATCTTTCCTTTCTGAAAGTGTTCGGCTGCTTATCCTATGTTCATATTGATGCTACGACTAAAAGTAAACTTGATCCGAACTCTAAGAAATGTTACTTTATCGGCTATGGTGATACCGAGTTTGGTTACCGATTCTGGGATGACCAAAATCGGAAGATCATCCGAAGCAGGGACGTCATCTTCAATGAGCAGGTGTTGTACAAGGACAAGTTGCGGGAGAGTTCAAAATGTAAGAACAAGGAATCGGAAATAGCCGATTTGAGAGACTTCTCGGCACCCGATCTACAACCAGGTACGACTGAGGCAGAGGAACAAGCTAGTGATGACGGGGTTGATGAAAATGTTGATTCTGAAACAAATCAGCGGACGCCGATCACAGAACTACGCAAATCATCCAAGATCAGCAAGCCGGTTCACATGTTATCTCCTTCCCTCAACTACATTCTGCTCACTGACAGAGGGGAGCCAGAACGTTAGGAAGAAGCAATGCAAGTCGATGAATAGATTAAGTGGGAACTGGCAATGAAAGATGAGATGGACTCACTGTCGGCAAATCATACATGCGAGTTAGCCGATTTGCCAGAGGAGAATAAGGCATTGCAGAATAAATGGGTCTATCGGATAAAGGAAGAACACGATGGAAGAAAGTGATATAAAGCTAGGCTAGTTGTGAAGGGATTCCAACAAAAAGAAGGCATTGACTACACGGAGATCTTCTCTCCCGTAGTCAAGTTGGTGACAATCAGAACTGTTCTTGGGCTGGTTGCAAAAGGAAGACCTGCATCTTCAACAGATGGACGTGAAAACTACTTTTCTTCACGGTGACTTAGATGAGGAAATCTACATGAAACAATCTGAGGGATTTGAGGTCAAAGGGAAAGAGAATCTGGTGTGCAAACTTCAGAAGAGCTTGCACGGACTGAAACAGGCTCCAAGACAGTGGTATAAGAAGTTTGACAGCTTTATGATAAAAGCCTGAGTTCATAAGGTGTGAAGCAGATCACTATTGTTACTTCAAGAGATTTGAAGACTCCTACATGATACTGCTTCTTTATGTTGACGACATGTTGATCGTAGGGGCAGAACTACATGAGATTGATCGGCTGAAAAAGAAGTTGTCAGAAGAATTTGCAAGGAAGGATTTGGGAGCCGCAAGGCAAATCCTTGGGATGAGAATCATCCGAAGTAAGGAGGGCATCCAACTCTCACAAGAAGAATACATGAAGAAGGTTCTCAAAAGGTTCAAGATGGATGATGCCAAGCCAATCAGTACTCCCTTGGCTGGACACTTTCATTTGTCAAAGGATCAGTCGCCGGTGACCGAGGATGAGATGAAGCATATGAACAAGGTACCTTATGCCTCGGCTATCGGCAGTCTTATGTATGCGATGGTATGTACGAGGCCAGGCATTGCACATGCAGTGGGAGTTGTTAGCATGTTTATGAGCAATCAGGGAAAGCAACACTGGAAGGCTATGAAGTGGATTTTCAGATATCTGAAGGGCAGCTCGAGTTTAGCTTTGTGTTTTCGAAAGTCAAAGACAGGATTGCAGGGATATGTTGATGCTGAAAATGGTGGTGATGTTGATAGTAGAAAGAGCACATCCGCGTATGTTTACACCTTCGGAGTTACTGCGATTTGTTGGGTCTCAAAGTTGCAGAAGATAGTAGCTCTCTAGCTGTGAGGCCGAGTACGTTGCCGTGACGGAGGCCACGAAGGAGATGATGTGGCTACAATCTTTTCTGCGAGAATTGGATCAGAACCACGAGGGGGAGTGTGCTATACTGTGATAGCCAGAGTGCCATTCATTTGGCAAAGAACCCAGTTTACCATGCTCGCACGAAGCACATACAACTTCGGTACCACTTCATCCGATCAGCTTTGGAAGATGAAGTGTTAGTGCTTGAGAAGATCCCAGGGAGTCAGAATCCAGCCGACATGCTGACGAAGGTCGTGTCGAATGATAAACTGAAGTTGTGTGAAACTTCAGTTGGACTTCTCGGATGAGAATCGGAGTCGCTGCTACAGATGGAGACAGATGATTGAAATTAGTCTCCAAGTGGGAGATTGTTGAATTGTGGAGCTTAATTCATTTACCAACACTATGAAGATCCTACGCAGAGGGTTGGAATCAGCCGATTGGGATTCGCCGATTGGGATTAGCCGATTGGATCAGCCGATCGTGGGGGCTGGAATCAGTCGGTGTAATGTTATTTAGTGAAGGGTAATTTGGGAATTTTAGGCTTGTATTATGTCGCCCTAGTTTTCTCTATATAAAGTCTAAGGCAAAGCCTTTCTCAACTGAGGTTTTTTTAGAAGTAGTTTTTTGAGTAGTTCTTCTCTGTAAAGTTTTTTCTCTAAGTGTGGTAGAGCGGTGTGTAGCCGAAAACGAGAGAAGAGAGAATTGTAAACTCAAACTCCATTATAGTAAAAAATCTGCAGCGGCAAGTGGACTAGCTCTCGCATTAAGGGTGAACCACTATAAATATGTGTGTTATTTGTCCTTCGCATATTTATTATTTTCGGCTCAAGTAGGGTTTGGGACGGTAAACCCTAACACTTCTACCATAATCATCGACCTCCACACCTTCCTTTCAAGGGTCATGTCCTTAGTGAGCTGAAGTTGTGTCATGTCCTTCCTAATCACCTCACTCCAATACTTCTTCGGCCTACCTTTATCCCTCCTCAAGGCCAACGATCAGCCTCTCCAACTAAGACTTCCGTGAAAGGTCTCTTATCTTGATTGAGGAATTTCTTACTGACCGCTAAACCTTCTCTACTTTACTTTTGAAGATAAACACCTCCTTACCGGGGCATCTGCATCTCTGCTCCTCATATGCCTGAATCATCTCTGCCTTCTCGCATCTTATCATCTACCGGGGCCACTTCGACCTTGTCCGGAATATCTACATTCCTAATCTTATCACTTCTGGTGTGCCCACACATCCATCTCAGCATCTACATCCCTGCTACTCTCATCATCTGAACAAGGAGTTCTTGACTGGCCAAGAGTCCACCCCATATAGCATAGTCGGTCAAACCACCACTCTATAGAACCTACCCTTAAGTCTTGGCGGTACATTCTTATCACACAAAACACCAGACGCGAGCCTCCATTTCATCCACGCCGCCCCAATATGATGTGTAACATCCTCATCAATCTCCCATTACCTTGGATAACTAATCCCAGGTACATGAAACTTCTTCTCATAATTTCATGATAGAGCTATCAACTTGGAACAAATTGAAGTTTACAAACAGTGGCCAAGGGAAAATGACACGAATTCTGGACATTAACATGCAAATGCCCACAGAAAGTAAATTTAAGTTAGATATGAACATGCTTCCAGGTGAGAAGTAAGTTATAGACTACTAGGGTGCAAGAATGCCAAATTCTGCTAAAAACACAGTTGCTGATGATTCTCTAGATATGATACTGTATCATAACTCCATGTCAGAACTTTCAATATGGATCAGAACAGAAGTTTACAAACAATAGCCAACAGAAAAGGACATGAATTCTGAACATTAACATGCAGAATCAACTAAATGGATAGACAGTAAACTCAAGTTAGATATAATTACAAGAAGTTCATTATATTCTAACATCTGAGCAAATATAATATTTTTCCACAGAAAAATTCCCTCTCTACTACTTATGAATGGAGCCCCCAAATGCACAACCGACGGATATAGCAAGAAATTTGAAGCTTATGTATGGAGCGCCCAAATAAATCATTTGTTGAGTATCTAGAGTAACCATGAGTCAGCTTCTGAAGCATTGCATTTGTGGTAGCTGAATATTACCAGGAAAAAAAGTTGATACAACTAAAAATTAAAACTAGAATCTTTGCAGCAAAGAAATAACTTGTGCATAGAGACAAGTCAAAATGCTTAAACTAAAATGATACTGAAAAGATGTACTAAATCAAACAGCCCAAATCAAAATGCATAAAGTTAATGACACTGAAAACGATGTAACTAAGACAACAAGGTTCCATAGTGTGAGTATGTGTTGCATTTCAGTAATCAACCAAAAGAAATACTTGATAAGCACTCCCGTTTTCAGGCCGCTGCCATACTTAAACTGCTATTTATTCACAAAAATTACACAGGCAACCATAGAGTCATAAACTAGTATTTAAACCTCTATCACCAACATGGTTTTGTTTCCCTAAAAGTCCTGGCAATGGTAATGTGTGGAAATCCCACAACCACACTGGAAAATACATACATCTGACAAGATCTGACATGCTTGAAATCAATCTAACTCTCTACAGTTCAACCAACCAGGTGACTACTGCTATAATGAAATTGTTTTCTGATATTCCTTTTAACTATAAATTATGAATTCAAATCATGAGAAGAGATGGAATTAAATAGGCATCATTTCTTATGGTAAACGGATAAAGAATACCTACAGCAAGCACTAAAGAGAAATGCACAAGGTGGAAGACAGAGGGCTGATAGCCTGATTTGCAAAATATACACTTATGGATCAAGTTTTAAATTTTTAAAAAATTGAAATCACAAACTTGGAATTGAAATTCTACCTTTTAGGTGAATTTGGGATTTGAAATCAAAACTCTAACTGAAATTGAAGTTTTCTTCAAATGTCATAAACAAACACAGACTTCAAATCAAAACTTCAAAGTTGAAGTTCAAATTGAACGGCAAACAGGCCCTAAATAGCCGAGAAAACCTAAAGACCTCAAATGTATCATAAGATATTCTAATAAAAATTATGGAATATCAAACTTACAACTACTATGTGCAGAAACAAATCACCACATTATATTTATGATTAACAAAGAAGTTTACCACTACCGTGCTCTATCCCATTTTAGATTAAAATTAAAAGATTCTCAGGTATGTTGTTAAATTGTTTATATTTCAACAAGTAGATCACAAGGTATTTTCAATGTCTTGTTGAAAGAAATTGGCTGTCTTCTTCTCAGTTTAAACTGGCACTAAAAAAGATTCACTTGGATTGGAGCAAAATTTCCTTTGGATAATTTTCTTAAACGAAAAGGGTTTTTGGATTAAGCCATGTAATTTCAGTATAAATTTCCCCTCTGCCAAGCATGAATTATTCTGCTTGCCTAATTGCTAAATTTTGTGAATGTATAACTACTAAATAAGGTAGACTGTCTACAACACACCACCCAAGGGTGCGACCTTCTCGAACCCTGCTAACACGACATGCTTTGTGCACAAGACTGTTTACGGGTATGCCCTTCATCCCAACAAAACACACACACACACACAGTGAAAGAGCTAGTGAACTTACATAGACGCATGGAGTCCCATTGCTAAGTGAGTGTAACAAAGCAGTTGGGTATCCTAAAAGAGTATCAAGAAAATAACAAGAGTAAGTAGAGAAGGAAAAAAAGAGCGGATTTTGATTTACATTTCAACAAAATAAACAGAAATGGGAGTATGAGAAACTGGAATTACCATTAGATTGAGGTGGGGTGGGAATAAGGAAAGATGTAGCCATGTCAATGAGCACGTTATCCACAAACCAGGGGAAGTTTAGGACTTGAGATATTAAGAGTAAAATGCTTAACATGGTCCCCTCAATCTTGTATATCGTCAACTTGGTCCCTGTGGTTTTGTAAACTTTAATTATATCCTTAACTATTGGCGTTTCACGTTATCAATCTTGCTTTCTGGTTCACTCACATAGTCGATGTGCTTTTTTCATCTAATATGTAGAGTTAGAGCTCCTATAACAACATCCTTATTTAATAACACAAGTAATTTTGAGAATTGATTTTATGACAAAACATCCTTTTTTTTTTGCTATTAGCCTTACTCATATATTAATTGATTTTAATTTACTATCTCCCACTTTTATTGCTACACATATATTTTCATAATAAAGAAAGCACTATTAATGTTTTTTCATAAAGTCATATTTAAAATTATAATCTCTAAGTTAACTAATAATAGGTGTATTTTGACCAAATACTTTAAAATTTTAATACATTACACCACTTTTGACAAAGATTATTTCATCAACACATACTTCGGTAATTAGAATAAATTTTATTGAAAGATCGACACATATTTGTATTTCATTGGACAAATTTTTTCCATATTGTAAGGGTCAAAGTTTATTATTAATGTATTAGCCTTTTTAAATTTTTAATTACTGAAATTTGAATATCTTTTGAGATTTAAAATTTAAACATTTTTTATAACATTAAAAAAATGAAAATTGTTTTTTTTTTTTTGGAGAATTTGTGTCTATAACAACCAAGTAAGATTTAAATGTCAAACGTTGTTATAAGTGTATAACAATCTATCGTCAATAAAGCCAAAATATTTCGAAGCAAAGGAGTCTGTTTTAGTGGGTGTTGCTCCCAAACGCACACGCAAGTATATGTGATCGTCAAGTAATATAGTGACATAAGAGTCGAATATCCTAGCCAAAAAGACTTGTGATTAACAATTTATTAGACTTCACTATTACTAATTAATTAAACAAGTATTTTCTCTAAAAGCGGATTTGATTATAATGTATTGTAGAAAGTAAACTAATATATCTATCTATAGCAAACACTTGAAATAAAGGTTGCGACTACTCGATAATTCACACAGAGATTGGGAATATTCCAAAGTAATGACATAGCTAGTACTAATGTTGCTCATTCACTTGAATTAACTTGCTTATTTTATTGAGTTACTGATTAACAGGATTGATATTATGAGTAATAATCTTTCGAGTTCTTAATCGTTTGTTTGTATTGCTTTTAGGTGTATATGTCTACGGTCATGAATATGAATACAAATGCCTTTATGCTCTAGTCTATTAACCAAGCAAGGCGAACTAGGTATATGTCTATTCTAGACGCAAATCTGTTCCTCGATGCCCAGGATTGAGATCATACCCTATTTAACCTTATTGCAAACTCCCTATGTCGAGTTCAATCTAAGATTTATAAATATATCCTACTGGTCGTGAATCAATAAAATAATTAAGTTCAAGGTTAAATAAATAAGTCATACGATAAATCAAAGCAAGTTCATATGACAACATCAGCCATAACCCCAGAATAATGTAGACCATTCATATTTTGATCACAACAACGAGTGTTCATGTTTAATCCAAGAAATAATGATGAAATAAAAGATAAAAGAGATAATCTTATGAAGAACTTCTTTAATCCTTGCTCCGTGTGTCAAAATAGCTGACCCCTCTAGAAACGAGCCTGGGAAGCATTTATAGTCTTAGAAAAAGTCATAGATGGACTTTCTAAGCCCAACTTAGATTTAATGAATTTTCTCAACCCGGACAGCCTTCACCACGGCGCATTGACCATTGCCCCAAATTTGATTGCGATGGCCATCGTGACAGATCGTCTGGATCTGGAGCCATACTTAGGAATTTCTCCACTTAGCTTGATCATTCATCGCAATGGATCAACCATCACCCTAAGTTCACCGCGATTGGATGTTCCTTGCACTGAACCCTTGAGCTTTCATACTTGGCCAATTTTTTTATTTCCATTCCAGTCGTCGGGCCGCACTGTCCGGGGCACTGAATTTCCTAGCGATGGGTAGTGCGGCGCATTGAATCTTTGGTCTACAATACTTAACCGTTTTGTATCTTTTTCTCCATTATGGTGCATTTTCATCACAAAGTACCTATATTCATTATTTAAGCTCATATTAGTCTTTTACTTCATAATCAACACAAAGGTAGGTGTAGTTAGTACCATTTAACACCAAAACGGGGGTAGGAATGCGAGTAAAGTAATGCACAAACATGTATAAACTATAATATTAAGCACAAATCAATATAATTTATACACAAACGACGATACAAATACTAAATTGTGAGGCAAATAAAATCCAAAGATATAATTTATCAACTAACTAAAATAGAAGAAACTAAATAATGAACTTTAACCAAGAAAGACCTGGTTATTATGTTATTAATGAGAGGAAATCGATATATGGCTATAGACTATCTAATAATCAAGTTGCATTCTTCAACTGATTCAACCTCTTAATTTATTCAGTTTAATGATTAACATGGCTAATATTACAACTAAGAATCTCTTGAGTTCTTAGCCGCCTATTTGTACTACTTTACGCCTATATTTCTATGGTTACGAACCTAAACATAAATGCATTTCAAACTCATGTATATTAACCAAGCAAGGCGAACTAGGCATGTCTCTGTCCTAGATACAAATCTGCTCCCCGAGAACCAAGGTTGAGATCCTGCTCTACTTAACCTTGATGCAATGTTAAATTTTCACTCTCGCGTAAAATTTAAGACTCATAGATAGTATTTGATAGTTGATTAGCCAATCAAATAATAAAGTTCAAGATTAAGTAAATAAATTCATACAATAAACAAATTAATTAAAATCAATACTCGAATAACAACAGTAACGAAAGAACCATGACCTTAGAACGAGAAGTTTAGCTCCACATAGATATGAAAGAAAATCGACAAATGATTCAAATAAAAATAAAAACTAGTAGTATAAAGAAGAAAATATACAACCCAATAAACTCCGGCCTCCACGGAGGCTCCTAATTCTCTCTAGGTCCAAAGTTCGGGTCCCTCTTTTTATTCAATTTTGCTCCAAATCTCTTAAATTTTGTAATTTTTTATTTCTACACAATACAATGCAATATTAAGAACAAAGCAATATAATTATACTCAAACGATGATAAAAGTACTACAATGTGAGGCAAATAATGACAAATATATGGATTTTTAGCCGGATATCAACCGAATAAAAAATAAATTATTTTTATAATTTTTCTTTTGGAACAAAGTCTATATTATTACAATAAGGATCTCATTTGTTCAAAGGGATGTATAACATCATCTACAAGTTCACTTGAGAACATTTTTCCATCAAGATACTCCTTGCATTAACGAAATTAACAAATTTAGCTAAATTATTATTCGACACTATTGAAGGATCTACGAATATATACAAAGTCAACTTTTTCCAAGGTGGAAGATATACACCAAATATCTTCAAAGGTCATGTCAATATCCCAAGATGCATTCACTTTGTTCTCTAAGCATATCACAAGTCATGTCAATATTCCAAGAGAACACCACGTTCAGATATTTTTAGTAAATCACTACTATTGCCTACATATCATCTGTATATGCATTGTAAAAGCTTTACTATAGGCACTATAAAAGCTTTTAATACAATTTTCAAATAAAAAGAGTTGAACCTAAAATAATGATGATGACTCGAATTGTTGAAGGACTATAATCTCGTCATTCTTTATCATTTGGGGAAGGCAGATGTTGTCATGGATGCCCTTATCAGGAAACAAATGGGTAGCTTGGATCATTTGAAGATAAAAGAAAGACCTATAGGCAAGGGCGGATCCGGGGTATTACTGAACCCACATTCGATAGCCCAAACCCTGTATTTATATTGAGAGTATGTTATTTATATAAGAAAATGCTAGTTGGAAACCATTAATAAAAGGAGTTGTTGGCTTAATGGCGATGAAAGTACCTTGTTTCAGTTAGGGCCGGCTAGAGGGGAAGCCCTTAAAGCAATTGCTTTAGGCCCCCTCAAATTGGGCTCCAATTTATTTTATATATTGTACTATAAAATTATAAATAAAAATACTAGATTTTATACTTCTTTTTTTTTTAAATGTGATAAAGGTTATGGAAATAAATAATTTGAATTTTATACTTTTTTTCATCCCTATTTACCTGACACTCTTTTCTTTTATTTGGTCCAAAAAAGAATGACATTTTTTCATATTTAATAAAAATTTAATTTTAAATTTCTCATTTTACTCTTTATGAGATGATTTATAGCCACAATTTTCTGTGGCTTGTTTTAAACCATAAGTTTCAAAACTATTTTTTTTTCTCTTAAACTCTGTGTCTAGTTAAACACCTTCACATAATAGAGAGTAACAAACATTATATAACATACAAAAGTGAACAAATTGATGACGACTTTGATAATTTAAAAAAGATAAGTCTCTTGTAGAGTTGATTATTTCTTATAAATAGTGGATTAAACTATTTGTTTTACTTTAAAATAGACTCGAATTATTCTAAATGTTATGATTATTTTGACATCTACATAGTGGTACAAAATTGAGAAAATTATGAGAATTTATGAAAATATTTTTTTTAATCGTCAATATATATTTCTTATACAAATATATATTTATATTTTAGTGAATAGAGTTACTAAATATCTCAATAGTGGAAGCTAGCATATAAATGAGTAAATAATCAAGATAGGTACAAGATGATTTTGTATACCATCTTCACAAAAACAAAGAATTATAATAAAAATTAATAAAATTTTATTAGATAAATTTAAGGCCTTTTGGCTTTAGGCCATCAATTTCGTTGAACTTCCCCTGGTTTCAGTGTTTGTGTCCTTGATGCGGGAACGACTCCCCATGTATTCTTTTTATTCGATCATTATTGCATAATTTATTTTACTGAGAACCCACAAGCTTAAAATTTTAGATTTGCCTCTGCCGAGAGGCAAAGATGTATACAAAATAGTGAACCAAGGTGGTCGGGCCCACCACTCACACAAGTATACGTGATTGACATGTAATATAATGATAAAAAAATAACATTCCATGAGGACTTTCTCGATTAACTTTTCGATTTATATTTAACAATGGTAACTATCCAAGAGTTTATCAAAGTTGGAGAATTGTAATTATCTAAACAATTTTTTTGAGATTATCAAGACGGAGGAGATATTAAAGGATATTGAAGAAAATTTACCAACCATGTTGAGCCACTTTAGTTAGCTATTTTGAGAAACCAGTTTACTAATCACAAGGTTGATATTGCAAGTGGATATTTTCAATACCTTCACCTATTCAAACTACATCAATGCCTATATTCTTATAGTCTTCATCAGTAATAAGAACGCAGTTATATCTCATCTATTTGACTAAACAAGATGAATAGGTATCTTATGCACGAATATGTTCCTCGTGTACACAGGTTCAAGGACAAGCTTTATTTATTCTATCTGCAATCTAGTCCCCTCCCTTCGAGTTAGACCTAGATTCATAGATAGCATTCAATTAGTGATCAAACAATCAAATAATTAAGCGCAAGATAAAACAAGTAAACCAATTAAACTAATAGGTGAATCAATTATATGCTAATATTATCTTCAAACTACAACATTCATGGATAATCCCTCTAACTGTAGAATAATATGAAATTAGTCACTCCTGCTCGTGGAGAAAATACAATTCATAATCATTCAACTATAAAAATAGAAGAAACATGAAATAAATTGTGTGAATCTCCACTCCACGGTGCTCTACCACTCCTTGTGATCTTTATCTCTAAAACATCTATCTAAAAATGTGTGTAAGATGTATTTATAATGTGTTGAATTAACCTTGGCCTGAAATACCCCTTCTAGTCCAAAACTGATCCGGATTGGTTAAACATATTCTTGGTGCGCTGCAAGGGGTAGCGCATGGCATTGGGCACTAGGATTTTCTGAAACTTGCATTGGTGCGGCTCACCCCCTGTTAGGTGGGACGTACAATGCACCTTCCCACGATATCTCATTTTTTCTACTCTTTTTCATGCGTGTACTTGGCCTTCGGGTCCTCAAATCAATATGAATATTTGGTATTGACTTCTACGAGATTTTAAAGCCATTTTCATCATATTTTAGCATCAAATCATTATATTTTCATCAAATCACCTCCTACACAAGTAAAACACAAATATTAAGAATAAAGTGAATGATATGCACTTGATCACAAGAAAAGATCACAAAATATGAGACACAAGCAGGCGGTGCATGAAAAGAAGGCGCAAAATTTGAAGTCTCGGCTATATGGGTGGCCTTTACTAGAGGTGTTGTTTGGTACGAGGTACCAACATGGGTATTTGGAAAGTGTTCGGGTATGGGTGAGTTCATTGATGGAAAAGGCGGCGGAGGCCTTCTTGTTCCAGCAGCTGTCTCTCTGACAACGTTGACGGCTTCATTCTTCGCGACCTATTCTTGAAGGTCCGCAATATTTTTGAACAACAAATTGATCAGATCCTCGTGGTGTGAGGAATTTTTAAGGTCCTGAGGCACAACGTCCTCGATAACTAGAGCTTTTCTATTGCGTGTCTCTTCAAGAGTAGTAGTCATTTTCTCTTGATTATGTTAATTTAGGGATGTTGCTGCAGCTTTCGATCTGGTGAAGTATGTCAGTGTGACGCACCACGGATCAATCCCTTTCTATAAGAAAAGAATAATTCAAAGGAAAATGACGTTAGTACGTTAGTCGAAAATAACAATACAAGATATCGCATACAAATTGCACATAAAGCACATAGACTCATGAATTCAATCTGAACTCTTGATTAATTTTTTGTTCCATGGGCATTTTGGTTTTTGGCTATTTTTGGTTTTATAGGGTTTTGGTTTGAAGATTTATGGTCGATTTGCCACCACAACGTCGTTAAACCAAAAACTCTACTATAAATAGGGGGTTATAATTTATATTATATAGGGGTCGAGTCATATATATACTGCCTATGTATCCCTCCTCGAGAAATCAGTCCCTTTCGTAGTTCGAGTTACATAGAAATCAATCCCAGCCCGGTATGGGTTCCCTACATATCCCTCCTCAAGACATCAAGGTCGGACGTAGTTTCGTTTACAAAAAAAGGTGGGGATAACATTTTAATTGAATGATAAGAGGGGGACGCCTAACTATGCAAAAGATGAATTCTCCTTGAAGCCATGGCGGGTCGTCGTCCTTACGACCGCGCATTTTCTCATGACTTTATTAGAAGCGGTAGTGTATTACAACCCAGATCTTACTAGTGTTGACAAGATGCTCTAGCTCAAACTTGAAGGCTTCACATTCTTCAATGCCGTTCCCCAGCGCCCCTAAATGGTAGAAGCAAATCTTCATCCTTAAAGTGCTAGCAGAGAGTTTCCAAGTGGATTTAATTGGACAAAGCTTGCCGATGCGGGCTAAAATGGAGAAGATGTCTACATATGAGTCTTCAAAGGCAGTGAAGTCATAACGCCAAATTTGAGTTTCCATGGTGATTCCTTCACCAGGCATAACGGGGTCATAGATCAATAGGGAGTGTGAGACCCACAGGTTACGAATGACTTTTTCATCAACCAATCTGATAACCCTTCTTTTGAAGGCCATACACTTATCTATGACGTGGCCGGACTGATTCTTGTGGAATTCATAGATCAATAGAGAGTGTGAGACCCACAGGTTACGACTGACTTTTTCATCAACCAATCTGATAACCCTTCTTTTGAAGGCCATACACTTATCTATGACGTGGCCGGGCTGATTCTTGTGGAATAGGCACCTCTTATGGGCATAGATAGATGCACAATTCGGAAGGACATCAGAGCTGGCACACGACAATCCGGTGGCTTTCATTTCATCATATACTTCAATGTTTCGTTCCAACCTAGGTGCAACTCTGTAGAGTGAATTGCGGGCTTTGAGGGCAATTGCCCACCATATAGCATATGACGTACGGGGAGACCCTTGTGTCATCTCGTAGTAGTTAACAGTTTCACCCGTAGTTAGGGTGACCCCTTCAGGCACCCTACTTAATTCCCCATATGGCATAGGATCCATTGCACGTAACTTTGACTCTTGTTTTGGTGTTTTGAAATGTGGGACATAATCGTCGACCATTTTCTTGACCTCTTTAGGGAAGTTTTGGTATTGACGTTTCCCGTCGGGGGACTATTCTGTAAGGTTTCCCACAAACTCTAGAATTTCATCAAGCTCTTTCATTTTGTCTCTGGCCAAATCAATCTTTGCGTCAACCTTGCGGATTTTTTCCATAAACGACTCTTCAGTCTCTTCGTCGCTAACCAAATCAACAACTGGTGATATGGCACTTTGGCTATCAGGAGTGTCCATTATAGCAAATCAACCTTTAAGAGGAGGTGCAAATTAGTTTAGTTTTGGTATTTTCTTGTATGTTTCTTTTGGGTTGGTGTCCGGAATGTGGAACCAATCAAGAGTTCAGACATGATACATGAAAATACATAAGTAGTTTATATCACATAAACACATAAGCAGTTGTAATATTAGCGTTCCTAAACCTCGTTACTCCAAGACTTTCTAATCATTTGAAGAATAACTGTGCTAAATGTTGATTAAAACCATTGCCCCATGATCATTTCATTAATAATATGTTTTCCCCAATGGGGTTACAAAATATGCATAAAGTAGTAAAATTAGAAGAAGTCTCCTCCAGTGGCGGTCTGAATCTGGAGATGAGTAGACATCAACAGTGAATCGACCCAATAATATTTCTCTGTGAAGGTCATGGGTGCAGTCTCGTCCATAGCTCTCCTCATGCGAGCGTCTAAGTCCTCTAGACACTCGTGAATGAAGTCTAACTCCTCGGTCATACTGGCTATGACGGTCTGGACATGATCCATCTTATCTAGATATCTGGCATCTCGATCATCCGCTTGTCTGTGAATGCGGCGGACTCTGACCTCTGCCTTTGAATCCCTGTCGTGACAACATTGATAGCGGTTGGGCCACGATGTGAGGGTTCCTTGCAAATGTTCTCAACCAATCTACGTAGTCCTCCTCACAACCCTAGTAGAAGACATCCTCAGCTAAAGTCTCTGGACCCCACTTGATTCGACCATTCCACTCTCAGATGATGTCAGCAACCCTTTAGATCACATACTCCCCCGTGTTCTCTACTAGGGGTATTACTTGTCTCCTCCTGAACTGTCTTAGGACCCTAATAGATACATATGGTTGGATTCCCCGGATCCCCATAAGTGGTAGGAAAGGGCATTTTCTACCTCTCACAACTATGGTGTCAGATTTGAAGTCGGTAAATCTCCACTAGATGTTGTCCTCTCGGAGCCTAAAGATGATAAAAGCTCACCCCTCTTTGGTTTGGTTCCCAAAATTTGGGTAAGTGACTTTGAAGTTATCTTCCCTACGTTATGGATCTCGGTATAATGGACCCTCAGTTTTATGGAGGTGCTCAATGATCTACCATTGCACTAAGAGGTTACACCCTTAGAAGTACCTATGTAGGTTTCGGCATTGACCTAAGGCTCGGTGTATGTCAGCTAGGATGACCGGAACTAAGTCATAGTACTTGTTTCCCCATTGGCAGTTATGCCATGAAAGACAATATGGGTGACAAAATTGACCCGGGTATCAATGGCTTGGTGTCGATCTTTGGAAAATACCATGGTTCCTAGAAGACATATGACAAAGGCTAGGGGTCGAGTGGATTCCCAACTGGCATAAGATAAAAATTCTACGGAGTGTTCTATGTATCCCCGTTTGGACCCAAATAGGTTGTAAAGATCCCTAAAGGCTATGGTCTGGCCGAATATCCAATTGGCGCTAGCTAGGGATAGGAACCTTAGAATCTCGTCGGGAATAGGCTTATGGGGTACTAGAAGGTTATGGTCAGATTTCTTCCTCCTTCTCATACAGGTCCTAATGCTATATATACAATCCCGAATCTCATCTAGGGTGGGGGTCATCTCAATGTCTCCGAACCTAAACATCATTCTATCGCAATCCCAATACCTAGTAAGGACTTCTAGGAGTTCTCTATTTCCTTTCATGGTCATAAATGAACGTAGGTGTCCTAGAAAGTTCGTCACTTCTCTCATTTGAGGGTCATCTAACCACGACCACCAAAAACTCAGCAACTCAGGTGCGTTGATAGCCATGTCAAATTTCAGATTGTATGCATCTACACAACAAAATACGGTTAATCCCCCCCCCCCAAGGGACAACGATTTTTCACATAAAGCACATTTAATGCTTTCATGTAGCAAATAGTTAGATGCAGTGTCGTCGGGTCATAGACTGTCAAGACACAGGGTAGTCAGCCTAATAGGTCCAGATAGGTTTGACATATCCGAACTTGTCTAGGTCAAGCATGCGCTAGTTCAGTAGGGATTTGGTTCGCTCTATCCTAGTTGTGCTAGAGTGGTTTAGCAAATGACTAAGAGACCCGAGTGAACTACCCAGGGTGAACCATTGTCGACTGTTGGATGACCGTGAACCAACTCCGTCTTCAACGTGTTACAAGGAAATGTATTTGGTTTTATACTTGAGGATGATTGCTAAATTTGCATAATCATCTTTGTGCACTGATGCGAGTGTGTGTGTGCGTGCCATTAGGCGGAGTATGAAATGCATGAATGACAATTATAATTGCGGGTATTTAAACATATAAACAATTCATATCATTTAAAACATGTTGTATTGGAACCATTAAGTTAGAACCTAGGTTTATCCCAGAAGAGTCACCATCTGTTACAGTTAACTTTTACGCAGAGGCATAAAAGCTACTATGAGGTTGTTGGTGCTCTAAGTCGGAAAAAGTAAATTAGGAAAACAAAATTGAAAAGGTTTATTCAAGTTAATGAAAATCCTATCTAAATCAGAGTCGAGGTAAGGGTTCTGGTGATCCCCGGGGAAGGTGTTAAACACCCTGGTATTAAAGACCCGTAGAATATGGTTGACTTTCAGGTTCTATAGCATGCTTAACTGATGTAAATTGCTTTGAAGTGTTTAAATTCTCGCAAAATTCTTGTCATTCATTTATTTCAAAACTTTAAGGTTTTTGGAAACAAGAGAGTGAACTTCCACCAAAAATGATTTGCACAAGGGAAATTTAGTCAACTTATTTACGAACTAAGAACACTCAAAGATTAATTTGAGTAGAACTCCACTATTAGTCCAATAATTTTCCAATATCACTGCCATCTTTTGAAAATCTTTTAGTTAAATAGAGTGTGATCCATTTGAAATGACAAGTTTTATATTTTTTGAAAGAATATAAAACAGGTTCTCTTTTCATGCCATATTCCCAAAGGTCGATTCGTAATCCATAATATCAAAACTCATATCCTAACTCAAGTCCAAGATAGGTATTTTAATCCTTAAAGTCATTTGAATTAGGTTTGGCCAGAAAAATCAGTCTCCAAATATCAACTTGGGATTTTCCTTAGCCCAGAAATATGTCCAACTGTCCGACTTCATTTTAGAAAAATCAGTTTCACTTCTTAAAACAGCTGTTCATCCTTTTGACACAAAACCCAATCTTAGGTTCAATTAATATCATTTCAAGTCCATGACAGTCTGATTAGGTTTAAAAATCTATAACAAACCGATTTCTTTTAATGTTGAAACAACCCAGCTAATTTTAAAACCCAAGACAGTCCAATTTTTTTAAGTTGAAGTCAACCGAACTATGAAATTCATTTATGGCGATTCTAACTAAACGATGTACGTATCGTTACCTATATTAAATGCGTAACTATAGGTGTTCCAATAATAATACAAAGTATTTTTATAACAAATATATATACATATACATACAATTATGAAACTAAAATGAGATGAATTCAGGCTGGTGGGCCTACCTAAGCCCACCAGTTGGCTATTTTCACCCATAGTTGGGCCTTCAATGAGCAGCTGCAAACGGACTCTATCAATATGTGTGTTTTTTACTGGGCCTTAGCCCAACTAGCTCGAAAGAGAACAAAGAGGCCCAATGGGGCCATCGTGCACGACCCAAGGAGAGGAGAAAAGGGAAAAACAAAGATGCAAGAAAGAAAGTATATAAAATTATCTATGCAAACTAAATCAAACTGTATAAGCAACCCACAATAAATGAAACCAAGACAAATATTTAGATCGGCCCAAACTAGAAACAGTAGGAAACGATAGGAAGAAGAAGCAAGTAGTTGGACTCGGCCCAATTTAAACACACAGACAGAAGGTATGTAAGCAGAAGACAAGATCTATGGGCCAAGACCAAATGTTACAGTTACACAGAGAAGGAAAAAGAGATCGCATAAATCAAATATACAAGTTATAAATATGATGAATATACCAACATTTTTACATAAACATGACAGAAACAAACACGGGTTATCCTAACAGTCTTGTTTTAACATTTAGCCAAACATGTACATGGCTACAAAGTCCATGTGACTTGTGAAGTTAAGTGAAGAAGATGTGACCTATCCTAACTTCAAATAGCTACATCAAGCATCAATCATAACCCAATAAGCCTTAGAAAATAAAACAAAGGACAGAAACTGAGCTTCAGAACTTCACTTAGACTAGGGTCCTAATCATGCTTTAGACAAAGGGGTAGAATATCATCCAAGAGGCCAAAGTCTACAAAGTTTGGATATCATGTTATCAAAACACATCATTTAACCATATTCAAACTTAAAACCAACTTGATAGACTTTAGGTGATCTTTTAGAAATGCCCAAGTAGTCCAGTCATCAAGACATCCCTATTAAACCTATATTCAGAACCCAAGTTCCACCTAAGTCATGTTGAAGGCATTTCTATGTCTTGTTAACTTCACATTTTCTTTTAAATACAATAGACATGCAAGACAGAGACCAGATTCATCCAAGAGGCATTGAACACTACACATTTTTAAGACAAGGTTCTTTATTCCCTTTTTAAACTATTAAAGAGGTCCTACAGTCTTGACATGAACTTGAAGCACTAGATATCTTTTTCTAGGGGCAGAAGTGAACTAACTTAATCCAAATGATAACCTATTTAGCTTACTTCTTAGATTTTAAGCCAGCATTAGATAGCACAAAAGATATGACACGCTTACAAGTTAACTATATCTCCCTCCTAATCATATGCTCATGCTTTTAGGCAGACACTATGAATAAAACAATTTACAAACATCCAAATCATCTTCAAAACCAACACATTAATCATCATATTAAACTAAGAAACTCATACATGGTTAGAACAAAGTTCAAACTAAAAACATTAGGCATTCTATTGGCGAAACAACCTATGACTAAAACAGATCTCAAACCAACACATTTATCAGCTTAAATCAGTTTATCTAGTTAAACAAGCTTCCAAACTACCACATTGAGCATCATATTGACTAATCAGCCTATACATGACATAAAAATATCTTAAATTAACACATTATGCATCATATTTACTACACAAGCTATTTTAAATTATCATGGAACACTATCAGTTATCCAAAAACAGACACATTCACATAGTGAACCATATTATACCTAAACAAACTAAGATAAACCCTAACAGTACAAAATATCAACCAAACATTCTAATCTAACAGCACAAACACATAGTCACAGTTCATATAACATAATTTAAGCAAGAATTTAAAAGGAATAGGGGTTACCTTGTATAGAGGCAACCTAGGATCGAAGGGTGAGCTTGTTCTTCACTCTGAGATCTCCAAACTCGCAAATCACATATAAAGGGGAAGGTTTTATTTGTAAACAACTGAATTATGCTAAGCATGGGTTCCGCCAAAGGGCTTGGATCTCAAATTAAGCAATAATCAATCTGATTTAACACGATTTGGCTCTCAAAAAGTATGAATGACCAAAATCAAGTTTTGGACCGGAGTCTTTTAGACTTTTTCAACCTTTTGAAACTTTTTTTTAATGAAGAAAAGAGGTGTGTATTTATAGGATTTGATGGAAACCCTAGCAGACCCAACAGATAAATGTGGGAGATGGGTTTGGGGGAACATTTCCCTCCAAAATCAAACCCAGCAAATGAAATCATAATGGGACAAAAACAATCAAGGGATTACAGAAAAGCAAAGATGGGTGGTGGTGGGCAAGAGAAATTAATGCTTTTTCCCATTTTGGACGGACAACACTGGGCAACGTATCATTTTAGGGCGTCAGGACAAAGGAGAGATGAAGCTCTACTAGGGATTTTGGGCGTATATTTGCTGACTTGGGCTGGGTCACAGTCCAATTGGGCCAGACCCAGCCGAATTTCAAACAAGAAGAAGAGGCCCAGTTGCCTTTTGACGATTTAAAATAATAGTAAAATTTACAGATGACCAAATAAACCAAAATATGACCTAATTAGATCATAAGCTTCAAATTAAGCCCAAATTTGCTACCAATTAGGATTTTAGAAAATTTAAATCATCAAAAGTCTTTTTAATTTAACATATACTTCTACTATTTCTTTTAATTAAACAAACTTTCCGATTTTGACGGAGTAAAATATTAATTTCTTAAAATTGAGAGTTTTAGGACAAATAATTTCACCAATTATCCGTCAAAATTCTAAAATCATAATTAATAGTCAAAATATGATAAACTTAGGACATGATGTACAATAAATATATCAAAGGATATTCTGTCAAATTTGACAAAATATTCTCAAAATAATTTTGTAAAATCATGTTCGTCTTGTAAAAGGTATATTTCACTCCATACATGACTCAGATTTTTTGAATAATTAACTAAAATTATTGACGGATAAAAATTAGGTGTCAACAATGATTTCGAGTAGTTAATTTTTTTCCAACTTTTCCGATATGCTTTAAATTATATATATGACATGAAGATGTTAATAAATGAAATTTATATTTATTATAATAATAGAAACTATTTTCTCATAAGAAAAATTCTCTTTTCCTCATTTTGAGAATTAATTATACAAAAAATTACTACACTTCAGATTAAAGTGGAAAAATAAGAAATTGAGAAAATATAAATCTTTATCAATGTCATTATCTTTATGTCTTTATTAATTATTGGTATATGTAATTTAATTTTATAAAATTCCCGTGAAATATTTTAATAGTAGTATATTAGGATGGAGATAAAATGGTTACTTCTCTTAAAATGTTTCATGTGGAGTCACGTGGTTGTGCTCCCTTAATGGATATATCTATATTATTATACTATTAAAATACTGGATAAGAAGATTAAGCATCTTTCTTAATTAATTACTGTAAGAATCCGTAAATTTGACAAATTTTAAAACCTTTACTATATTTTCCTTTAAGCGAAACATTTTACTACAAATTTGTCAAATATGATCTTATATAGTTATAATCATTATTTCTTCTCGTATGTGTTTTAAATTATATGCATGATATGATAAAATTTATAAATAAAATTTTATTTATTATAAGAACAAAAGTCATTTTTTCATACAAAAAAATATTATTATTTTTTCCCGTTTTCAAAATAAATGGTACAAACAAACTTGTACTCCTGTGTCTTAATTTTTATGAAATATTTATGCATGTCTCAATTTTAACAGATATTTATAATTTATTAATATTGTAAATTTAAATATCTTGAAATAGCTTTATAGAGAAGGATTACTTTTTTTTACAAAGTGTTTAGTATTTATTTGAAATGAGTTCCAAGCCATCTCGTGATTATTTTATTTATAAATTTAGCCACCATTTGCCTACTGTTAAGATAAATATCTAACTATCATATTTATAATATATACACGTGAACACTCTTTTTCCTAGACAAAGTAGAAAACTCACATTTTAATATGATCCACTGCCATCATTTACTTCTAAGGTAAGTCTCTAATTATTATAATTTATAGATATGTATAACATGGTCAAGCAGTGAAAAACAAAATGCCATATGTCACCTTCTGGTCATATCTCACAATAGATGGCAATTGATGGCTTTATGAAGGTTTATATTCAGTTCTATATAAAAAGGAAAAAGGCTTATCTGTTATTATTTTTGGAGGAAACAAATTGCAGCAATTAAGTTTTATTAATGTCTTGTTTGTGCACCGTGAGAGGGAGAAGACCGAGAGGAAATCAAGGTTAGGCGTCTCTACTAGAATTGACTTGTTGTGATCATTCGAAGGTCGGATCTAGGTATGTATGGTTTATCCTTTCTTTATTTTGACATGATCCTAGTATAAATGATACATAATGAAACATCTCTCAAAAAGACTCTACTCTTGAATGTTAGAGATGTACTTGTTCTTTATTCTAGCTAATGTTTCTTGCATCTTGTTTGTCCCTTGTCGGGAGAGCTTTTCTGCATCTTATATTATCTTTGATTATGTGATATTTTGTGCTCCTTGTTGGTTTCATAACAACTGATATACATAGCTACATAATGGTAGTCAGAGGGTAACGACCTTATGTCACTCCGACCATGTTCATGGTGTTCTTCTGAGGTCACTCATGCATTGTATATATATGTATCTATTGTATGACATTGAGCTGCACTATAATCGGTCGGGTACGACACTTATATGTGCACACCGCTGCAGTTGGGTACGTTATAATGATATTAGCCCCAGAGAGCGGCTTGATGATGATAGCATTGCCCCATTGTGAGGTTTATATATATGTATATGTTTTTTAAACGAAAGCATGCATATCATACGTCCTCAGTGGCATTCATGGTTAAAGGTTGTTTCTTTCCTCTATCTCTACTTACATTCCTGCACTTACTTATATTTTACTTGCCTTACATATTAAGTATATTGTTTGTACTGACGTGCCTTTGTTAGGGGCACTGCGTTTCATGCCCGTAGATTCATATAGACAAATTGACGCCCCTCCGCAGTAGGTTCTCAGCTCAGCCGTGGTGTTGAAGCACTCCACTTATTCTTGAGGTGTTAGTCTGAGTTGGTATGGTTTTATGTACATTATGAGTATGGCGAGACCCTGTCTCGACCTTATGATGTGATATTGCTCTTAAAGGCTTGTAGTTAGTGTACGGTGTATAGATGTCATGCATGGTTTTGTCGGCCTTCTTATTAGTCAGTTGATGTATATTATGGCCTTGTCAACTTTCTCTATGCATACATGTTTGAGTTGTTTTGTTTCGACATGTTATTATGTCCTAATTATCGTATGAGGGTCATTCTGAGGCCTTGTTGGCTCAATTATACGCATATTCATTTCATGTTTCAGATGTGGTATGCTAGGGCCGTTAGAGCACCGGGTACCGGCCATAGCCCCTAAGGTTGGGTTGTAACACCACATATAAATGTTGTCCCCTTAACATCATCCAAAAATTCTAACTAATCTTTTTTGTCTCTCGCTACATCCCAACATTTAATTTTACCCACATAGTTTCTTGATCTCAATTCAATTAAATAATAATCATTTTTATCATACTTCATATACTTTTTATCATCCTCGTGTGATATAGCACTTGTTTGTAGCCTCATTTGCCACACATAAAATATTATTTCCTATCATCGTCGACACACTTTTGAGTCTTAAATCATTTCAGGACATCATCCTTTTATACATCGGGCTCTTGATATGCACACTTTAATATGACCAAAATTCTTCAGTGCTTGGATCTATTTACATACGTCAAGTGAGTCCAAACATGGCCTTAAAGTACAGGTATTACATTGAAGAAACATATTCTCATTTTCTGAGCTCACGCTGACTAACTTACGCCGCAATTCAACATATAAAAATATGGGATGTAACATCCTTCCCCCTTTTAGAAACATTCATCCTCGAATGTTCAACTCTTAGAGACTTGCGAAATTGTTTTCAAAGTCTCCATGGTAAACTGAACTAAGACCAACCGCACGCAGCCAAAAAACACATTATACATGCCACGTAGGGCCAATATCTCTAAATGATAACATTTGGCCTCACACGCCCGTTAATCATAAGTATTGTAAGTCATAAATAAAAGTCCATCTCAAGATCTGTTGGCTTATGCCAGGCTGAATTGTAATACCTCCTCTTAAGCAACATCTTCAGTCTGAAATAGGTGGGGGTATTTAAATTTCATCTCCTCTTCGACTCCCCACATTATCTCTTCGACGTTCTTATTCCTCTATAGTACTTTTACGGTGGTCACCTCTTTGGTGCTGAACCTACAGGCTTGTTGATCTAGATAGCCATTGGAATCTCCTCGTTAAGAGAAGTTCTTTGTGATCTGAATATCTTCCACAGAAACAACTCTGGCAGAATCTCCAATGCATTTATGTAGCATAGCTTGTTCCAACGGATGCTTTTGAATTGAACGGAGGCGATCTAGGGAGTCATTCATTCACGTTATACTCTATTCCTGCAATGTCACGGTCCAGATTACTAAGTCGTGTAGGCACCTACCTTTTCCCACCTCGGTAGGTGAACCCTTGCCTTAATCAACAATTCAACACAATAAAGTAAATAAAGTGGAATAAATAGAAGTCTAATTCATATCATAAATATCAAGTGCGGGATACAACAACTGCCCAAGGGATCTGGTCGGAATAGTACAAGAGCTTCTAAGTATACAACTTGAATAAAAGATACAACCACAACCTGAATACAACTTTTGTTTAGAAAATCTAGATGAACTCCACGAGACCTTTAAAGGCTAATCGAACCTTGCTGAAGTTCCTACAACAACTCTACACCCGAAAAGGGTGTAGCAAGAGTAGTATCAGTACAAACACTATATACTTGTAGGTATCATAGGCCGACAATAGTTAGCTAACATATGTACAAAAAAGAAACTGAAAGATAGACATATTCGCAATAAAATACAAGTAATATCGCAATTCATGAATAACCACTCAAGTATAGAAAGATCAGTAACCAAATCATAACGTATGGTGAAGCACTTATATCCAAGTCTGCCAAGTTTGCCACAATTCCTCGAACAATCACAACCTCAAGTATAATCAACAAGTCTGAACCATAGATGTAAAATGAGATGATGAGAATGAATTATGAATAAATATGCAATGCAGTGGCCACATGATCAATCCGTACATACATGCTCTGGGAGGAATATATCATCGTCCCAACAGTCATGACCCATGGAGGACCCGCAACGTCCATGTACATGTCATTCCATATCACATAACCTAGAATGACTCTTCCACCCAAACTAGTCATTCTGTATCACTCAGCATAGAGATGGCTACGCGATATAGTAATGTCATATAAATCATAAATACCCCCCTTCTCATTTATCAGTGCCACGCCAATAGCAGGATCACAATCAATCATGAAATGAGATTATATGAAATGAGAATATTAGGTATATCATATCAATTCCCAGTCGTGCCACACCAGGACACTTATCACAATATCAGTACCACATCAATTTCCTTCCTTATACATGAGCATTCCAATATAGGTGAGATACAACTACATCACAATACAACATGGTATTTCATATAAGTCCAATAACCATAAGAAGCATCAACTCATACTTAGTCACAGTAACCGACCTAAGTATTCCATCCCAACTCTGTACCTGAAGGCTTACACGCTTTCTCAAACAGATTCTAACTACACATACGCTTCGATAACTGTAGTCTAACCAGATGGTAAGCCATAACCTACCTGGAGTGTCGAACGGGAGTCACACATTACACTTGCGCCTTGTCCTTCCGCGGATCACGATCATACTCGAAGTCTAGTATTATCAAAGTCTAAATTAGAATAAGGAATTCACAACACCCATATCATTATATTAGTCCTTTGGATCCAAATCAAGTAGGGAAGAAAGGGGGAAACATGCATTATAGGGGTAAAATGGTCATTTTAAATGTGAACTATGAAATTCAACATACTAGGAGTCCAATCCTACTAACCAATTGCTAAATCAACTCATCATTATGCTAATTTAATCTTATAAGCAAAACCTCTAAATTTTGGGTATGAACCCTAGTTTCCAACATTCAAATTTATAAACGTAAATGGAAGATTTAAGCTTAACAAGTACTAAATAAAGATTCACCATGCTTAAATTAATAAAACCAACTAATTAATTCTCACTTTTAAGATTAACAAATCAACAAACCTTAATTTGGTTGTACTCTTATTCTCCAAGTAGATTTTAGGTCATGACCACCATTAAATCAACATAATAAAGCTAAGTAAAGGTAATACAAGGTTAAGAAAGGTTACCTCAAGAATAAATCACTTATGGATTCTTGGAATTGCCCTAATGGTGCTTTGGAAGTGTATTTTCAAAATGAGGGAAGTTAGGGTTTTAATGACACTTAAAAAGCAATATAGAATCCAGTCGTTCGCTGTAGTGGATGAGCGCCCGCGGACCCTTTCCGTGACTGTGGTCCCTTACAAAAAGTCAAAAATCTCTCTGTAGTGGATCACCGTCCGTTGCGGTGGACTCCATCCACTGGAGCACATTGATGCTCGCCCCAGCGAATACACCAGCAACCAGAAAATTGTCACGACCCGACCCGACGGGCCGCGACTAACCGCCCTAATAACGTCATTATACTAACCTGTCATATATAATCCAACTAATCACTTAATGAGTCTGAAATCCGGCAGCATAACGCCGCAATAGCAACATATGCCAGGGTAGGCAAGCCGACAAGGCTGCCTTTACCCCCAAATATACCTGTCTCCTGAGGAGTCACAACTAGCCAACACAATATAACAGACAAGCCGACAAGGCTGCCAACAGATAACATAACAGGCAAGCCGACAAGGCTGCCAACAGATACTAACGTATATACATGGAAACACCCCAAATCGGAATACAATAGCATGACTGACCAAAACAGAGTCATAACCCTTACATACGTACAACCCACCACTGTCTACAGACCTCTATAAGAAGAATAACGACATATGACGGGACAGGGCCCCGTCGTGCCCTAAATCTGAACATACGTCTAAAAGAGATTCGGTACCAAAATGACAAAGCCCTGGATCAAATGAGTTTTCCAACTTTCTTGAGTAAGAACCTAGGCACGAGGTTCACCAAATCGAACACATGTACTGCGGGCATGAAACGCGACCCAGGAAAGGGGGTCGATCTGAAATAATGTACTGAGTATGTAAAACATGAAGTTGTAAAAGAGATCATAATTAGCCAACAGAAACAGAAGATCAGTATAAAAATAAGGATTCAAATCCAACTGTGCCATAAACCATAAAAGTCAGTTGTGCCTTATAAAAATGAGAGTCAAGGCAAGAAAACATGAATGCCTGTCCATATACATATATATACCTGTAACGTAACCCGGACCACTAGTGCGGGACTCGATGGAATCATATCATAACCCGGCCCATGCTGGGACTCGGTAAATCATCTCTCATCTATGGATCCATCCTACGTAACCCGGCCCTCTAGTGAGGGTCTCGGTGAACAATGCAAGGATGTGCACGAGTCGTAACCCGGCCCGGGACTCGGTGAGGTGAAGTAGTAACACTTAGCACGAGTAGATATCGTGAGTAACCATATGCAAGTAAAAATTATCATCTGACTCTCAATAAAATCATTGTAATAATGTCATAATAAACTCTTTGCTGAAAAATCATAGGCACTTCTCATAACAATCCTCATTAGGAATTAAACTGTATAAGAATTAAGTACGTCCGCCGTACTTTCATTAAATCATGCCAAAAAGAAAGAAGTAAGAGTTTCACATACCTCTTAGACGAATTATCAACTCAATATTAGAGTATGCCTCCTTTTAGAACTTCAACCTTGTTGTCGAAATTTATCTAAGTTCCACGGGTTCTTGTAAGCTCTAAGAATGATTATCTACATCATACGGACGAATTACATCATAATCGAATCAACACATTAAAAACAACTCCTTAGGGACATTCTAACGAATACCTCGAACGCGTAGAACCTATATTCCTTTTATATCGAAATCTATGTAAGTAGTGAAACATCCAACTCTCTTAATCCTCCTTCTTATACTACTACAATCTCCAAAACAGTACCACAATTTCACATGCAATCCCAGTAACTCCCAACTACAGCAGTCCTAACGATACCCAACCCAAATTCGCATTTCCGACAATCGTCTTTAGAACTAATAGCAAGAAATGACTTCAGAAAATTGTACAAACTAATAAGAACAAGGAAGTTTACCTCATTAAACACATTTACGAGAATCGCTGGGAACCCTTTTGCTCGACACAGCCTCCAACAACAGAAACATACCCCAACATCGATTCGCGCCAGAATCCGATTGTATTCAAGGTTTCTTGTTTAGCTTCTGAGTTTCTAAGCTCGTTCCTTGCTTTGATTCTACTGGAATCAAAGCCCAGAACACCTTGAGTTTCTCCTTCGCTTGGTTATATATGAAAGCTCACGGAAATCCCCAATTTTGGTCGAAAAATTCAGAAAACCCATCAACTGAGCTTACTCCTGTTGCTAGAGATGAATTTGGTGGAGGAATTTGGTAGAGATGAAGAGAGCACACTGAATAATCGATGGTTGAAGAGATGGATTTGAAGAAATGGAAAAAAAATGGAGAAGGAAGGCCCTTATGGGCGTTGTTCTCGGTCGATCGATTTGGGGCTTAGCCACCCCCAAATCGATTATAACATCTCACTTACCAACTCCCACTATAAATTGTCCCCTCCCTAATTAATTAATCCCACAAAAAATTAATTATACACACAATTAAATTCCGGTCTCCGATTATTTAAATCCCGACGATTATTAAAATCCTCATATGTCAATATCATAATTCCCGTAATAAAAATACCAATCTATACTCTCTTCGGGGACACACAATTATTATTCAACTCCGTCGTCACTCTTACTAACTCCCAAAATTATTTCGGGATCACGCCCTTTTATATACTAATCCTCTTATTAATATACAAGTACAACAAAAAAATTTCCGGGTCCGGGTCTACTCACCTACGTTATGAGTTCAACCGCTACCCGAAAATACGGGGCGTTACAAAAATCAAGTCTTATGCAATTTCAACCCGAAATCTGATAATCACATGAGACTTCGCCGACACAAACCATATATGTACACATATATAAAAACATGCTATGTACTCACTCGTGGCCTCAGAATTTCATTCGGAGGTCTAATTATATGAGTCAACCCTCCACGGGCTAAACTAGTTTTCAAATCAATAGCCAAAAATTCTCTCGAGGGATTCGGGAACTGAATCAACTATCTCACCAAGTCATAAATGACCCTTCAAACCTTACGGAATAGACGAAATTCTGGAAAAGGTTCGTTCACATAAAAATCAACTTTCAATCAATGCATTCATATTTTAAGGTTCTAATTTCACAACTTTTATTAGAATTTTCCAAAAGTTTCGGGAATCGAGTCTATGGGGGTAAAATGGCCAAAAACATGTAACCATGGAACAGGTCATTACACGCAATCATCTTTGAAATATCGCTCATGTGATAGCACTCGTCTCAAATTATATATTCTTATTATTGTAGTATTCTAGATCACAATTCTGCTATCTTCTATGTTCATACTCAAATGGTAAGAAGGATTCTCTCTTGACATGGTAATATCTCGGAGCCCACAACAGTGGGGGCATATACTTATCCTCAACATCTCCACTCCATCGTTTGTTATCTCCAAGTCTAGTACTCCTCTAACTGGGCTTTGTCTTAGGGCTGTTATAGGATAGGGCCACTGTACGGTCTTCTTTATACTTCTACTATTGAATATAATTCTACAATGTTATGAGTCACGATTTCTATAATCATTCGGGGCTAATAATTGGACTTATGATTTACCTAACCATTGTAATTCTCGAGCTTCCTCTTCCTTCTTGGCCTTTAAGGTTATTCATCAATTGTCATTTTATCATTGCCAAAACACAACCTCTGTAATCCTCACGATATTGACTATCATTTAATCGTTGATCTCTAGTTCATATTTGAGTTGACCTATTCACTATCTCACTCTTCATATCTTACTTGTACGGTTTCATTCACCATTTTCACTGTGCTTCTTTCATTTAGTGGAACTCATACTTTTACCTTCTAATATTCTCAAGGCCTGCTGTAGTATTGACCCTCTGACTAGATGTAATCTTTCTGACTCTAACATCTCTGTATCAATAACAAACGTAAGTTTTGACTCAAACTCTTATGACTCAGCTCTACAACACGATTTGAATCTGAAAGAAGGGTAATATACTCCTAAATGCCCTGTAGATTCTTGTTTATATAATGTGATGCACAACACATTTATAAACAAGACTCTAATGGACATGGCTTGTAGACTCCCTAATACAGACTTACTCTGATACCAATTTGTCATACCCCAACCAAGGTGAGGCATGGTTGGCACCCATTTATAAACAAGACTCTACTGGACAAGGCTTGTAGATTCCCTATGATAGACTTGCTCAGATACCAATTTGTCACACCCTAACCAAGGTGAGGCATGGCTGGCACCCGGTACCTCACTAGGCCCGAGTGAACCAAGTTGTAACTCATATCATCTATGTCTTGAAAGACTAATTAGGCTGAGAAGGCCAACCTGTAAATGTAATATCGTACCTGGTGCTGAAAAGGCCTTAAACTATAATATATGTACTTCAAATTGACTCAGCAAAATGGGATCATCCCAGCGCGTACATGAATAATTAAATGGCCAACTAGGATAATATACATCTCTGCAAGCCGCGAAACCCAAAATAGATATATACAAGGGCCGACTAAGCCACGATATTGACAATACTATGAATACATTACACGTCTACAAGCCTATAAAGAGACACAACCGTATCATAGTCGGGATATGGGCCCGACCTACCCATACTCTATAAATACCTAAAGCTTGACCTGGGAACTCCGAATGACTTGGAGCTTACCTCAAAAGCTGATACTCGGCAAATCATATGGTTCCAATCCTCCAGACAACCTGTCTGAATATGCAGGCATGAACACAATGTCCTAAGAAAAGGAATGTTAGTATAAAATAATGTAACAAGTATGTAAGGCAGTAATAAAACACATTAATAAGAAATCATAAAAAGAGGGATATGAGTCAACCTGAACCTCTAAAATATACTGAGGAGACATGATATGTATAATTATCATACTTATGTTGTAATCTCATTTTATGACACTACATCGATGTCCTAACTCTAACCGTTCAACTGCCCAACTGATCAGTGGTAACTGCCCACAATTGATTCATTCATTGAAAGAAGCCAATTGTGAATAGCAATTTTGTGAAAGGTGGAAAACATGGATGTTAGTTTGGAGGCTGGACATCTAGGAATCCATTTCTTCATATACCTCTAGTGAGGTATTCAATTACTTCATCCTTATCGTCTATCACTTGTTCATCTTCTCTAACATTATCTCCAGTATTTTGACCAATACATTGATTTATGATAGCATGCGTAAAAAGTTATACCTTGTTATAGAGATATACCTTCCCAAATTTCTTTGAGGAGATATCCACTATAGCAGAGCTTAAATTAGCATAAAACAACCTTACTATCTCATCAACATACGGTTCTTTTTCAGTGACATGACCAAGAAGTTGTCTATCCTTTAAGAATTCTATCAAATCATATTCAGTACAGAAAGCAATATCTAACATTCTCTCAGGCCTAATTACTCTATTCTTGTAAAAATCCCATATATCATGGTTAGCCTTAGAATATAATTTATCTGAGAAAGCAGATACCTCAATGTCTGAATCAGACATGTCTGAATTGATGGATTTGGTACTGTTGGAGGATGTTGTGACGTGTGTATCTTCTGATGTTGGCTGAAATATTGCCTGAGCTGTTGTGGCATCTGTGGCAACATTTGGAGCATCACTTGTCATTGTAGTCTTGGGAACTCCCTTTGGAAAAAAAAATATTTCAAGGGGTTTTCATCTGGAATTTTCCTTTCTTGAGGCACATTTGGTTGTTCAGAAGCAAATGGTTCTTCCTCAGTTGAGAAAATAGAGTCTTTATTTTCACTATCACTGCTCGAGTAAGCTAGTTTAGATGTTTCACATTTAAGCCTTTTGCTACTCGAACCTTCTTGGACTATTTTCTCAAACACTCTACTCGATCGGCGAGTAGGAAAAGTTGATGACCTTGGCCTTTTACCTAGAGATGAGAAATCAAAAGTTTGATCGACATCTATTGATTTATTATAGTCTCCAGGATAGCTGATAGCTAAAGGTTCATCAAAACCTTTAAACACTATTGCTTTAGAAAGATCCTCAGGGAGATTTGAGGAAGAAGACTGGTCTGGTTGCTGAGGTGTATTTGACGGAGGGCTAATGCTAATGGGAGTGTTAGATGGAATGTTGGTTGATATTTATTTTGACTTTGGAGAAGTTTCCATCGGTGAGAATTGAGGAGAGGGTTTTGAGGAATTAAGGTTTGTGAAAGTGATTGGAGTTTGATTTGGTGTTTCCATCGGGTTGGTAGGACGATATACACCCGCTGAACTTTTCCCCTTTTTTTTGTGTTGTTTTTGAAAAAAAAAACAAATGAGAGGAATATTTATATACATGACAAACTTTTTCTTAGGAACAAGAATCCCATAGTTTTAGCTATTTCACTTTTACACAATAACTTACACCTAAAATATTTAAAAAAAAATAACCATCACGGTAGGAATATAATTTAATCTTATCATTTTAAATTTTGAAATTTCTATAAACAAGACATATAATAGAGAGTAAGATCTGATATTTCAACAATCAGATAAGAACAACATCCCAACATATATAACATTCTGAAAATATCAACAGCAATATTGGCACCATTTTGAACGACACAAGTATTTTGATCCCATAAGGATTTTCAGATTTGACAACAAACCAAGACACGTTTTATATGCACTTTATGAGTTTGACCACAATGTAACATTTTCCCATCGTGGCCTTGGTCTAATCATATAACACATATAAATGAATTTTTCATGTCAAAAATAAGAATATTTTTATGATATTCTCAAATTTCTTTTGAAGCACTCGATACTCCTATAGAATAGGAACGGTATCTTTCCACGAGTTTTGCCCATTTTTCACAGTTGCCAAATATTTGCAAAGGCTTTGCCTTATTTTGATACTCCATTTTTATGATATATATCTATTTTTTATATCATCACAGAGAATAGTATCACTTTGATAACATATTCTTATTGAATGATCATGCTTGTGTGACCAAAAGTTATGCATCATACAACAACAATAATCAGTTTGTGATATAATATAGGTAAATGTCACCCGAAATGTTAGACAACATTTTAGCCGACATTCACCAAAATTACCTTTTTAGAGATTACAAAGACCAAGAGATTTCTTTAAATTAAAAAATCTCTCATGGTCCAAAGCTTTTGTAAAAACATCAGCTAGTTGATGAAGAGTGTCAACATGTTCAATTTGAACTAGATGTTTTTCAACTAAATCTCTTAAAAAGTGATGTCTAATATCAATATGTTTTGTACGTGAGTACTGAACTCTCACTGGATTTTTGAAAATATTTATAGCACTCAAATTATCACAGTACAAAATCAAAATGTTGCTAGTAAATCCATAGTCGTCTAACATGTGTCATAGCCATATTAATTTAGAGCAACAACTTCCAGCTGCTACATATTCAGATTCAGCAGTTGAAAGTGAGACACAGTTTTGTTTACGACTATACCATGAAACAAGGTTATTGCCAAGATAAAAACATCATCCACTTATACTTTTTCTATCATCCACATTTTCAGCCCAATCCGAGTCACTAAATCCTATTAAGTTAGGATTAGTGTCTTTGGAATACCAGATTCCCAACTCACATGTGCCAGCAACATATCGAATAATACGTTTCACGGTATTTAAGTGGGATATTTTGGGACAGGCTTGAAAACGTGCACAAACACAAACACTAAACATAATATCTGGGCGACTAGCAGTAAGATAAAGAAAGCTACCTATCATAGATCGATATAATGTTGGGTCGACATTTTCACCAACATTATCCTTACATAGCTTCTGCGATGAATCCACTGGCGTTTTCATCTATTTAGCGTTCTCCAAACCAAATCTATTAACTAGATTCTTGGCATATTTACTCTGTGAGATGAAAATTTCATCTTTACTTTGCTTTATCTGCAAGCCTAAGAAAAAAGTTAATTCCCCAATCATGCTCATTTCAAGTGTCGATAACATAGCTTCAACAAATGAATTTAGGTACGACTGTGAAGTTGATCCAAAGACTATGTCATCCACGTAGATTTGAGCAATTATAATATCTACACCGTGTCGTTTAATAAACAAAGTACGATCAGCTTCGCCACGGCTAAAACCAAATTCAAGAAGAACGTTAGTTAAACGACCATACCATGCACGATGGACTTGTTTCAACCCATACAAAGCACTTTTAAGTTTGTACACATAGTGTGGATGATAAGGATCTTCAAATCCTTTTGGTTGTTCAACATATACCTCCTTGTATAGATAACCATTTAAGAAGGCATCTTTTATATCCATTTGATGTAAAGTAATTTTCAGACAACAAGCAATAGCAAGTAAAAGTCTAATCGACTCGATTCCATCTACTGGTGCGAAGGTTTAATCAAAATCAATTCCTTCTACCTGAGTATAACATTGTGCAACTAGACGTGCTTTGTTTCTAACAACTGTTCCTCATTCATCTGTTTTATTTTTAAAAATCCACTTAGTTCCAATTATATTTGTATTATTTGGACGTGGAACTAAGTCCCAGACTTCATTTCGAGAAATTGTTCAAGCTCTTCTTGCATTACTTGTATCCAAAAATTATCTTTAAGTGCTTCTACAGTATTCCTTGGTTCTAATGTAGATATAAAACAAGAAAGACTAACCTCTTGGTATATGGTTGAAATACACACATTCCTTACCATTTCTCCATAGTTGAGTGGTTTTTTGCCTCTTGTTCTAATTCCTTCAAAAACTCCCCCTATCACTTGGCCCGTTGGATGATTCTTCATAATCCTTGATGAGGGGTCCCTGCGAACTTGGTCTAACAATTCAGCTCTTGACTCATCATCTGTGGCCTGTGTGGTCTCTATTCTTGTTTAGGATGTTGCTTTAGGTGTGGCAACATTTGTGGCAATATTTGTGGCAACATCCGATTCTTCTACAATCTGTGGACTTTGCATTGTATCTATAATGCTATTTTCAATAGGTTTTCAAGAAACATCAGAAAGATTATCAAAGATAACATTTACAAACTCTTGTACAATTCTGGATCTCAGATTGTATACTCGATAATCATGACTATTTTGTGAATAGCCAACAAAAATTCCTTTATCACTCTTAGAGTCAAATTTTGTCAAATGATCCCTGTCATTTAAAATATAACAAATACACCAAAAAAATATGAAAGTAACGCAAGTTTGATTTCTTTCCATTTATAATCTCATTGAGTATCATCTTTGTTCCTGGCCTTAGATAGACTCTATTAGTTATGTGATTAGCAGTATTCAAGGCTTCTGCCCATAAATATTTTGACAAATCTTTAGAACTAATCATTACTCTAGCCATTTCTTGAAATGTCTTATTCTTTCCTTCTGCAACCTCATTCTGTTGAGGAGTTTTGGGGGCGGAAAATTCATGAAAATTCCTTTTTTCTCACAAAAAATTGTGAATGAACTTTTTTCAAATTCTTTTCTATGGTCGGATCTAATCCAAAAAATAGGAGAATAGAATACATGTCTAATTCTAGAGTGTAAGATTTTAAACATGTCAAACGTTTGTGATTTTTCTTTCAAAAAATATATTCAAGAATATCTAGAAAAACCATCTACTATCACAAAGGAATACCTCATACCTCCTAGACTGTATACTTCAATTAGACCCATTAAATCCATATGTAACAATTGAAAACTGTGAGACGTACATGAATGTTATCCGCCGTGTTGGACAACATTATGAGAGACACTAGTTTGCTTACCTTTCAAACAATCTTCACAGGCCGTTGTACCTTTATGGCTAAGTTTGGGTATACCTCTAACCGCTTCAAATGAGACCAATTTTTCTAAATTGCGGTAGTTGGCATGCCCCAACTTTTGATGTCATAGTGTTGTGTCATCGACCTTTGCATTATTGCATGTTTCTTGTCCTCCAACAAAATAGCAACTATCACCTGTTCTAATACCTGTCATGACACATATACTTGCTTCATTCGTAACTTTACAAGTATTCTTATTAAATTTCACCTCAAGATCGTCATCACACAGTTGACTAACACTTATCAGATTAGTCATTAATCCATCAACGTGTAAGACATTTCTTAAGGCTGAAAAACCAGGAACATCCAAGATCCCTTTTCTAATTAGTTGTTTTTACTGCCACCTCCATAAGTCACGTTTCCTCCATTGAATGACTTGTAGTTCTTTAGAAAACCTTTTGTACCTGTCATGTGGCGAGAACATCCACTATCAAAGTACCAAGAACCTGAAATGTTAGTTCTTGATGCAGTAATAGCAACATTACATGTTACACCATTTTTAGGAACTCAAACTTTCTTAAAACATTTTTTACCATGGCTCAGAAATGTTGCTTCGAATGTTATCTGGAATGTTGGACAACATTTTGCTCACAAAATCTGGAAGTTTGAAACAATATGGTTTTAAGTGTCCAGGGGAGTTGCAGTGATGACACGCAAACTTCATATTCTTTGACATATATGAGAACTTATTATTCATCCCTTTTTCTTTTACAAAGCATATTTTCTCATTTTTATCAAAGAGATTAGAGCATATAGTTTTAAGAAAGTTTACGTACCCAATTCCTGCATGTGAAGGTTTACTAAAGTTGAGTATCTCATTCAATTTTGAAGTCCTCGTGTTGAGCTTACGGAAGGTTGCTTCGGCTAAATCCAATTTTGCACGGATCTTACCAAATTCAATATCCTCTTTGGTAAGTGCAACCTCAAGTCGTGTTATCGTGCCTTTTAATACTAAATTCTCATGAGTTAAAGATTTTACCTTTTTGTCAAGTTGCTTGGATTTTAAGATTAAGGCTTTACAAATACTTTGTAATTCATTAATCATATCATCTTTGCATTCAACTTGAACCATACAATCAGCCTCACTAACAAAATAGAACCACTAAAGCATTTAACATCAGCATAGTTAAAGAATTCATACCTTTCAGATCTCGCAGAGGATGTTGATATCGTTGCTGATGTTGGAGCAAATATCGTGGCATCTGAGACAACACTGTATACGACATCTTTATTATTCCAATAGAGACTGTTCAAAAATAGTAGTCAGCATTGCTTGTGTTTCAATTTCACGATCTCCTTCGTCTTCACCTTCATCATCACTAAGAGAAACTCATAGGTTCTTACCAAATTTTCTAAGAGTGTTAGCATAGTGACCCCAACCAGAGCATGTATGACACTGCACGGACTCAAGCTGTTTGGGATCAAATTTTATATGATCTGAGTTGGTTCTTCTTAGTTGATTTTCTTTTTGTACATTTGGAATAAATCTAGTGGACTTTTGATTGAAGACTTGGTTTTGGTGCTCTTTATATTTTGATTGATTTCTTTCATTATTGAACTTCCTCACCATTGAATTGTATTTTCGAGTGAGTAAGGCAACATTTGTACCATCACCAATTTCTTCAAGATTCTCATCCTCTTCTTCGATTTGACTCTCCGAGAATTGAACTTGAAGTGTCACATTCTTTCTTTTATACAATTCCTTTTGATTCTAAATGTTCATCTCATAAGTTTTGAGAATGCTCATCAAGGTATGAAGGTCCATTGTGGCAAGATTGTGAGCTTCTTCAATAGCACAAATCATTAAATTGAACTTTTCAGGAAGAGAGCGGAGAACCTTTTCAACAAGTTGAATGTTGGTTAATGGTTCACCAAGCACTTGACAATCATTTGAGATGTCAACCAACTTTTCAAAATAAGATTTAATATCATCCGCTTCTTTTATCCTTAAACGTTCATATTTACTCATGAGCATGCGTAGCTTTGTTCGACTAACACTTGAGCTACCTTCACAATGAATTTGTAAAGTATCTCATGCATCATTCGCCGTGGGGTAATTTTGAATTAGTTTGAACATATACATATCAACCCATCTAAAAATTGCATTTAAGGCTTTTTCGTTAAAGCTAGCATTATTGGTTTCTTCTGTAGTCCATTCGGATTCAGGTTTAACAAGAATGTCACATTTCTCATCCGGTGGCAACATTGGAACAACATACCCATTGGTTATAGATCTCAATTCCCTAACATCAATTGATTTAATATGAGAACGTAGGCGAATCTTTCAATACGCATAATTTGATCCATCTAAAATAGGAAGCCTACCAATAGTTGAATTTGCCGGATCCATAGCTTATGACAACAGGACCAAGCACTTATTGTGTTAAGTGTCGGTTTTAATACCACTTGAAGGGTGGAAAATGCTATGGGAAATAAAAACAAGAGATGGAATAAATCGAATGCCAATTCTGTTTCCGAATGTCGGTAATTATGTCGTCCGACACTAGTAACAACACTTAGCAAAACAATAACTTTAAAGAGTAAATGCAACGGAATTTAACGAACACAAAGGTTTAAATTTTCATAAGTTATATATAAGTTGTGATGGTCAATGACCAAATGTATTGTATATATATTATATACAACAGTACAAATTCCTTTCTTTACAGATTTACAATATAAAACGAAAAGGAATTAAAAGTTGAAGTCACAGATGACTTCTGCCTGAAAAATCTAACTAAGTAGGCATAGACAACCTCTCATTACAATCGCTCCATACAAAACTAATTTATAATCTAAACAACAATTGTAATGTTTGACAGAATGTTGTCAACACACTCAGGCAACATTTGTGATCCAGATTTTTGAGATGAAATCCCGAGAGCTCTCTTGGTATTTTTGCTTTCTGATTCTGGATGTTGATTCACTATAGTAGCCTCTCTATT
Source organism: Anisodus acutangulus (assembly GCA_029783415.1). Lineage (NCBI taxonomy): Eukaryota > Viridiplantae > Streptophyta > Magnoliopsida > Solanales > Solanaceae > Anisodus > Anisodus acutangulus. The sequence continues at coordinate 1,235,436 of CM056499.1, forward strand.
TATAGTAGAGAGTCTTCCTTGAAAAGTTCATCGATCTGTTGTGGAGGTTGAGGAAAGGTGGCCAACTGGTAGGTTTTGTTGGAGATGATCAAGGAGCAAAAACCTCTAACAACTTTGACTTGTTCCTCACGAAAAGCAGCAGTCTTGACTCATTCTTCACACGTGTTTACCACCTCATTTTTACCTTGCCAAGTCGTATTTACCACATAGTAATTATTACGTGAAGTAAGGCAAAATCAGTTCTGAAAATGTTGGTCCGAATGTTGTGCAACATTTGTCCTAACATTCTTATACATTCAAATCAATACTTCAGGAGATATGTTGGGTCAAATGTCACAACATAAGATCCAACATTAACAAAATTAAACTAATAATAAAATTCAATAACGTAGGTAACAGCCATCCAAACAAGTCGTAAGGACGATCAAGCCCTAATAGTTGTTTTACACAACAAAAACAATTCATACTAATACTTTAAGTTGAAATCAACAATTGAAAAAAAAATCCTTTCAAATTATCATCAAAATCTGTTCCTTTTTGTGCTTTCTATAGCAATCCTCACAATTTCCTTTTTGTTCAACTTGGCATTTTCAATCTCTTCTCGCAATTGCTTTTCCCATGTCTGTTTTTTCTTCTTCATTTGTTATGAATATAACTTCAATTTAGCTTCTTCATCTCTTCAAGCCAATTGCTTTTTCCACATCTCTTTTTTCTTCTTCAATTGTTGTTCATCAAATTCTTCTTCATCAATTAGCAATAAAATTTCTTTTTCTCTCTGGCCCTGTTAGGGTAAACACTTTGCTTTTTCAATTTCTTCAAGCAATTATTTTTTCTTACTGTAACAATTAGTCATCTTGCTTGAACAAATATTATAAGTAGAAACTCAAGTTTTGGCTGATAACAAAGTATTATACTAACTAAAAACCTAATGAGAACATGTAGAAGAGGAAATTAAGGTGAGTACAAAACTAAGGACATTAGGAAGAATATATTAAGGGTGGCCAACAGGGCCGGTACGGGGCGGGTCCCGGCGGGACGGGGGTAGAGCTGGACCAATACTCCGGCGGGACTGGCGGACCGGAACTGGCGAGATCCGCCGATGTCCCATCCCGTTCCCGGTCCCGTCGGAAAGGGGACCGGTCTTGTCGGGGCGGGACGAGGTGGTTACGGGATTTTCCATTTTTTTTTTGCACTAAATTTTTTAAAATATCATATATAAACACCTCAATAATTGAACAAGATAGTGTAATAAAAACATCCAATGTTATTTTTGTGCCTCTTATATTATTTAATAGAAATATGAGTTTTTATAATACAATTTCAAAATTGCAACTTTGTGGTGTTGAAAGTTGCAAATAACATAGTAAAATTACAATTAAAAAAATTACATATTTAAAAACACCTTTTCTAGTTTCTTTATAATGTTTTGTGGTTCTTCGGTTGTAATTGGAGTTTGTTGGTCAAATTGCTCGACGTCGCTTCCACCTCCTTCGAATAAGATTTCGTTGTAGTTTTCGTCGTCTTCTTCGTTGATCTCCGATTGACCGCACCTTCTACACTTCGCTCGTATCCAATCTCTGAATAATACTGAAATCTCCAAGATGTCTCCCGCTAATGAGTGTTTGTGCTCTCCTATTTGAAATCTTCCGGCCGAAAAAGCGCTTTCAGACGTTGTTGATGACGCTTGAATATTCAACACATCTCGAGCCATCTTTGACAGTGTCGGAAAGGTCTTCTCATTTTCCCTCAAGTATTCCAGCAAGTCTTTACGTCCTTCTTCATCGAGAACTACTTGGTACGGTACAACACTCTGCAAAACAAAAACATCATACTCGCTAACTTGATTAGTAGTGGTACCACTATACATTCTATGTCTAAGGCTTTCAATACTAGCCGCAGAAACAACATGTCTTTTTTAAGGTTGTGTTCAAGAAGAATAAGATGGTATGGAAGCCGGTTGGTTGCTAGCACTTTCTTGTTGGTAATGCCTATATACTTTTTTGCATTCATCTTGTATGCTAGATAACACTTCTTCTTTAGTTTGTTCATTAGGTGGTGGGTCATTTTGATTTTTTGGGAGGTGGAAGTACTGCTATACAATCATAAATAATTTCAATAAGTGATTTACAACCGTCTATTTTAATAGTCGGATTTAATACAACACCAATAATATAAATAGTTGGAATAGAAATAAAATATTTTTTTAATTTGATAAACATTTTTAATAGGTGCCTTATAAACTGGTTTTTTCATATATTCACTAAGTAATAAAATATTATAGCTATATAAAATAACATAGTTGAAATAGTAGGATAATATATACCGAAAAACTCTTTTATTGCTTGAAAAAAAATCTCTAGAAATACAATAAGTTTTGAATTTTTTCCCCATCGTTATCTACAACCATATCAGTTGAATTTCGATTATGGGCATTAAAAAATAAAGTTATAGGTCTTCTATAATCATAAGCACGAAGTAGTTTTTCGTATAAATAATTCCACATAGTCGTTACTTCTTCGGGAATTTTTCTATAAGGTAGTCCACAATCATGACAAGTTTTTTTATATTTGTTTTTTCATTGTATTCTATTACTTCTAAAATAAAGTTTATAGCAAATTGTATTTTATTAAGAATGTCTTCAAAAAGTGATAGATCATCCTTTACAACTAAGTTATAAATATGGCGCACACATTTTATATGAAAATGATTTGGAAAAGATGGAGTTAAAAGATCTTTTAAAATTCTAATAGAATAATTATTAGAAGAATCGTTACCTAATGTAATAGTCAAAATTTGATCAGTTATTCTATAATAATCGCAAACTGAATGAAATTTTCTGCAATAAAACTACCAGTGTGCCTATCATCAATATATCTATACGCTAAAATACGTTTTTGCATAGATCATTTATAATCTATCCAATGACTGTTACCGTTAAATAATCATGGCCGTTAGTACTACGGCCTATATCAGACGTGATAGATACTTTGCCAGGAAAATGATATAATGAATAACGTAAATACTGTTGATATTCATGTGCAAATTTAAAAATATCTCTCCTAACAGTTGATCTAGAAAAATTGTTAAAAGCAGGATTATACATATCTCTAATGTAATGAATAAAACCAGGAGATAGAGGAAGTGAAAAAGGCAAACCCTCCACCGCAACTAATTTTGCTATTGCTTCCATATCTCTACGTTTATCATATTTAGGGCCTACAATCCCCCCCGTCATAGGGTTAATTTGACTCTGTACTTGATCCGGGACAGTATGTGAATCTTGTCCCGACTACGAGTGCATTGGTGTACCCAATTTTCAGCCAGATATTGGTCCCACCTAGCTTTGTGAAAGTTTTGTACATGTCTCAATAAACCTCCCGTCCCACCCTGACCTTTTCCCATTTTAAATTTATAAATATTTTTACCTATTTGACATCTAACTACTTGATTCTCTTCGTCCCTATAAAAAAAATCCATGCATCTGATTTTAATTTTTATTTTATTGGGCCTCGTCTCATACTAGGGGGATTATGAGGCATTCCAATTGGAGGTGCACTAGTGGGTGTGCCATCTAGATTAGTGGTGTGTCATCTAGATTATCTTCTAAATTAAAGTCTGGTTGAGTTGCAGAAAATATCTCGTCGTCTAACTCTAATGGTATATCATTAAAAAATTCAGTTTGCTATATGTGTGTAATAAACCAAATCATCCTGTCTAGGAATAGGATGACTAGAAGAAGCACCCCTACTCTTGTTACACCTACTAGAAGAAGCACCCTTACCCTTATCATTAAACATACCTCTTATTCCTTCTATTTTAATTATGTTAATAAATAGTTAAAGATAATGAAATTAAGTACGCTAATTAAAATAAAGTAACAATAATAATTTTAAAAAGGAACGAATGTACCAAACGGCGACGTAATGTCGACGTGTAATCGATGTTGAAAATTGAAACTTTGCTCGATGGATGATCCTTAAGCTAGTTGCCAACGTCACTCCTAATTTTTGAACTTTGATGTAGTATACTAATATATAAATAAAATTTAATATTTAGTAGACAATGTAGACTTGTAGAGAGATAGATTGAGAGATTGTAGGAAGATTTGTAAGAAAGATGAAGAAAAATGAGGTATTTATAGTTGAAAATTGGGTTAAAGTGTAAATATATTAACTTAGGGGTTAAAAATAAATATTAAGGAGGTAAGGGGGTTGGGAGGCCAAAAATGGTCGTTGCACAACGGGCCAAAATATAAAATGGTCATTTTTACAAAGGAGAGAGATCGGGCGGGATCAAGGCGGGTCGGGCGAAATGGGACTGGGGCAGGACGGGCCCGGGCGGGACGAGCCCAGGTCTCATCCATGTTCGAGTCCCGTTTTGGGTTTTTTTGCGGGGTCGGGGCGGAATCGGGCCGACCCGTCCCGTTGGCCAGCATTGGAATATATAGAGAAAATTAAGTCTAGTTTTCATCTCCTAAATCACAAAGGAATTATTTTCCTATAAATATGGAAACCGCGTATGTTAATTGTGACTAGGGATGGCAGTGGATCCTAGACCCGGTCCGAATCCGATAGATCCAGATCCGTTTTATAGGATATGGATCTTCAAAATTTGGACCCAACAGATCCGGATCGGACCCAGATTCGTTTCTGATGGATCTGGATCTGGATCTGGATCTGGATCTTGTATTTGAGATCGTATCCGGTCCAGATCCGACCCGTGGATCCATTTTTATTAAATATATCCATAACCTAGAATGTAATTTTATAAGTATTTTTCTTAAAATTGCTAAGGACATCCTTGCAAGTTTAATTCTTAAAAAACAAGTTTAATATGCGGTAACTCAAAAAACAAAAAATAAAGAGGTAACTTTGATAATAAAATCAATGTTATATTAGTGAATGACTAACATCTTCATAGACAAGTAGTTAAAATTATATTCACTTCATTTGTGAAGATTCCAAGCACATGCAAGTTCTGCATTGTGGAAATACTAATCAGCATTTTCCACAACTATTGGCATTGTCCAACATTTTCAATTAATAGCTCACAATCAAAATAAGACAACGAACAAAATATCTCATATGAACATTTCAAAATTGAAACACAGTAAACTGTTATCTAAATAAAAATCGTTTGTCAGTTCAAAAAAAAAATCTTAGCAAGGCAAATTTTTTACATGTGGATTCAGATTCGATCCGTGGACCAGGTGGATCCGATGGATCCAAATTTAGATCTGATTTTTATGGACCCGATGGATCTGGATCCGGATCCGGATCCGGATCCAAGTATTAAAAACGGATCTGGATCTAGTAGAATCCGATCCAGATCCGATCTGTTTCCATCCCTAATTGTGATGTGGTTTTTTTAATTAGGAAGTTTGTAGTCAACTAGTGTCAATACTAGAGATGACAATGGATCTTGGACCCGGTCCGGATCTAGTGGATTCAGATTCGTTTTATAGGATATGAATCTTCAAAATTTGGACCCGACGGATTCGGATCAGACCCGGATCCGTTTCTGAGGGATCGGATCTGGATATTGTATTTGAGATCCGTATCCGATCCAGATCCGATCCGTGGATCTATTTTTTATTAAATATATTCATAACCTAGAATGTAATTTTATAAGTATTTTCTTAAAAAAAATCATAATTTATGTATTGGGTAAAGGGTTCAACCATGATAAGGCACAAGTCACACAACCATGTAATTTGTCTTTGAAGTTTCATTTCTTTTACCTATATGCTATCTGCAGTTTCCCATATTTTCATTTCTATAAAAAGAAAAAATTATCACTCTTCTTTAAATTTCTCTTTCTTGAAAATGCTAGCCGTAAGCTTTAAGTATCTTTCTCTAATTTGTTTTATCATAAAAAAAAACTGGGACTTTTGATATATGGCTGACATTGTTTTATGTTGTTTAATGAAGTCAATTAGTAGAACTACAAGTGGAGTATCACTAAAACCTTCAAAAATTAGCTCAAAGTTGCAACCTGTTCAGCATCACTAATGAAGTCAATCGTCTTTATTTTCTTGTGATGTTAAAACTTTGTTCAGTATTTTGGAAGAATGATGTCATATTTGTGTAGGTTGATTGAATGAACTCAATCACTTTTTTCAATCAGATTGCGTTTCATTTTGTCATAAAAATTTCAACATGTGAGAATATTATTCAAGCCAAAAAAAATTATATGTAAATCCAGATCCGATCCGTGGACCCGGTGTATTCGATGAATCCAGATTTGAATCTGATTTTTATGGACCCAATGAATCTGAATTCGAATTTGAATCTGAATCTGAATCCAAATTTAATAAATGAATCTAAATTTGAATCTAGTAGGATATGATCCAGATCTCATCGGTTGTCATCCCTCGTCAATACTACGTCTTCTTAAAGCCGCCCCTAACCAATAGTAGAGGTGGACAAAATAAAGGAAGGGAACGAAAGAAAATGATGTGTATAATTTTGATAGGACATTAAATAACAGTGTCCTGGATATGGATTTTGCCACCGCCACTCAGGTATTCTTTTTATTCCTTCCTTACTCAAAACTCTACTTCTCAGTTGACCTCTCTTCATTCTCTATATCTTTAAAATAAAATAAATTTCTTATAAAATGGGTTTTCGAATTGCTAAAAAGTTGCAACTCAGTGGGAACATTTTCCTGGTAAAAATTACTAATGTCTTTAAGAATTACGGGAGATAAAGTATGCTGTCTATATTCTATTAGCTGTCAATTCAACTCTGTGCAATTTCTTCAGCTCTTTACTTACTTGCTGTTCTCTGATCATTTAGAGTATAGCTTACTGATCCAAACCTTGTACTTTGTCTTAAGAAATTCATTGGTTATCTATAAATTATTAAAACTCAGTAACATAAAAGATCTAGAATCTCGAACCAGTGTAATTCAAATCTTGGCTCCGCTTCCGGTAGGAATTAATCTTTACAGCCAGGTGCACTAAGCTCTTGCTATGCGCGGGGTCCGGGAAGGGCCGGACCACAAGGGTCTATTGTACGCAACCTTACCTCACATTTCTGCAAGAGGCTATTTCCACGGCTTGAACCCATGACCTCCTGATCACATGACACCAACTTTATCAGTTACTCCAAAGCTCCCCTCCCAAGTTGTAATATATACGAGAAGTTATATGTGATATTTCATCCAAAAAACAAAAAGTAGGATATAAATCCCAAACTATTGGAGTGTCAGTCACCATGATCAACAATATGACATAAAAAAAATTAGACTAAATGATTGTCCAACCAAGCAAGAGAAAATTGGTTTGATTCACTGATCCATCTTTTTTTATCCTTCAAAACATAGGAGAAAGAATTCTATTTTTATGATCGAGAAATCATTCTGGTGCCAACCCTTAGGACTCAGTGTTGCTCGCTTAAGCCCTAAAGTGAGGCACAAAACATGTAGAGTGCTTCGGGTCGCTTAATGTGCGCTTCAATGTCGATCTAAGACATACTTTTCCTTGTCAATAAGTGTCTCCTGGAGAGACATTTTCATTTTGTTTGTCCATATATTTGTTATACATGCTTCTTATTATTAGTCTTCGACTAAACACATATTTGTATTTTTTTCAATAAAGCCCATGCTTTATTTGCGCTTTGCTCTTAAAGCCCCGACGGATCTTAGAATTTTTTTGCACTTTTCGTTTTTGATAGCACTGTTAGGACCATCCTTAGGACCAACCACAGCCTTCGAAACTCGAGATAACGGGCATACGCCTCTACCCTTTTCCTCTTAAATACCAGGCTATGTTCGTATGGCACAATGCTCGATCCTGTGACCTAAGTCGACCTTCGCCACTTGAACTAAGTCCTGGTGGCCGACATGAAGGAATTAATAAGTTCTGGAATTTTTTACTCTTTTCTGGTTGTAATATATATGAGAAGTATTAAGTACGATACTTCTTCATCAAAAAAAAAGTATCAAGGAGGATAATTCAGCAAAAGGAGTTAAAAGTAGGATATATATATCCAAAACTATCCTAATCTTTTTAGAATGTCAGTTCCGATGATCCAACAAACTTCAAAAAAGATAACAGTAAATGATTTGTCAAACCAAGCAAGAGAAAGTTCATTTGAGACTCACTGATATAGTAGGAGAAAGAATCTCTGCTGTGCACTTCAATTACCAAGATACCTCCTTGGTACTCATTAATAAAATTTACTGTTTCATTAAAAGAAATTGGTGTGGGAAACTGCGAGGCCTGTCTTGGCAGTTGGCACAACGTTTGCAGAAGTGAGTGCCCCTTTGGATATTAATTCGTATCCGATTAGGTACTCAAATTCGTGAATAAGTTTGCTGCTTGAGCTAATGTAGGATGAGAGTGGCGAGATCACCAACCTACTACTGGCCTTCCTGGAAGAAGAGCAATTCAAGGTAACGCTGAGGTCTCTTTTCTGTACAGAAAGCTGGAGGTTGTTGGTACTCTATTATACTTTATAAAGCAGTACGGGAAGTAAATAACTATTACAAGTGTTCGAAAGGATAAATGAATGGTCAATCTTCAAAACTGTCGCAAACTTGTTGTGTCTTGAATCTTGATAACCTTGCACGACCAATGTTGAGAACTGTCGCAAGCTTGTTGTGTCTTGAATCTTGATATCCTGAAATCAAGAAACAGTTAAATCTGGATGGTTACAACGTTGTGTGTTGAGTCGAGGAATTGCCCTCTATCCTTAAGACAAAATTGCCCCGTATATATGCTTTTACGTTAGCGGGCAATAGTCTCCCAAGATAAAACAACACTTTAATCTCAACACTACAAAGCCAATAGGTTGAGCCTGGCGAATAAAGCAAATATGAATTGACTTGCTGAAGAAATGAAAAAGGAAGGAAGAGTTTCTATCTTCTCTTCTGTTTTGTGTCTGTGTATATAGTGTCTCTGTTGTGTATATCTTGTGTATATGTGAGTGTTTGCTCACTGTTTTTCAACACAGTTTTGCTCACTGTTTTGTGGTCTGTTTGTGCTATTTTCTGTGTCTGTTTTGAGCTGTTTTTCCCTCACTGTTTTGAGCCAAAGGAGGCTCAATATATAGCATGGAGGAGGGGTTGTACAACTGCCTAAAACAGGGCTGTTAATGGCCATTAGGAGGGCATTAAACAGCCAAGTAATGACTGTTTATGGCCATTGAAAGAGACTGCTCAACTGCCCAAGTAATGAGCTGTTAATGGAGGAGTTAATCAGCCAAGTAATGGCTGGTTAATGCTCCAAAACACAGTCCAACGGTAGGTAGATTCCGTCACTCCAAAAATAACTTTCCAGAAACTCTGGGGACCAAACTGTAAATATTAAGCAATTTGGGAGCCAAAAAGATAATATCAGAAAGTCCCCACAGCCCACGACCCATGACCGGACCGGACGGGCGGTGCGCGTGTGGGCTTAGCCTTGAACCCAAGCACATCTAGGTCCTCCCTCCTTTAAACACATGGAATATCCTTTGGGGTCCTAAACCCTTTACCACATTAGAGGCTTATATAAAGAGCAATTCTTCTTATTCCCACCGATGTGGTAGATTTGTCCCACACCATATTTCCATGCCTCAAACACCTTACTTCGTGGACCAATATCTCTTTCATTTCTCAACGAAATTTGACGATTCTTGGCCCTACGGTCATCTACTCACTTCGTAGATCATGCATGTGCGAAGAGACAAAGTCTCCAACATGCGGAACACAAGTGTTTAATTCATCAAAGATGGGTGGACGCATCTCCCCGCCAAAGGCAAATTTCCAACAGAGGTTTGGTAGTCTTTTAAAGCTGTCAACAATACTGGGTAAACAGTAAATTTGAAAGAATTTTCAAAGTAAGAAAGAAGAATTGTTTAAAGCACCAATGGAGCAAGAGAAGCTTTGCTGAAAACTGTAAAGATAAATGTTCTTCTCCGATGTTGTCTCTCTTCATATTTTGGGTTATAGATATCTTTAAATAGATCATTTCTTGGTATGTCCCTGTAGGAAACAAATACTCCGTACTGAAGTTTTAGTTTCTTTTGTTTGATCTCATTAATTCCTTTATTCCTTCCTAATTTGAAAATTTAAGACATACATGAACCACTGCAACTGAAATCCTTGGTTATTTATTCATTTACTACTATGTAGGGGGAGCATTATGTGACAGCTCTTATTGAGGATCATGAGACGACATGTTGGGGATGTGGGCTTCGTTTACTTGTTCCGCCATATGCACCTGCTTTCAAGTGTTTCTGGTGCGGAGCAATAACTAACCAGAATGCTGTTAAAATTGAGAACAAGAACTTTAAGTGGAGACGCTTGCGAGATCGGTGCTTTGTTGGTGTTCTTGTTGTCTTTATGCTAATTGTGATAGGTAAGTGATCAAATATCTATAATAGCGCCTGCTATTATGGTTTAAATATTTTCTGAACAACTACGTTTCAGTTAGATATGCTCATAGCCTTCTCTGTCTTCTCTATCTCTTTTTTTATCTAATACTAATATGCTTGCAGCGATTTATACTTTTTTTCCATTTCCGATCCATAGAAGCTGTCAGCAGTCCATATGTGGATGGAGCTGGTATGGTTAATAATATGTTGGATGCAATTGCTAAGATTTGATCAGTAGCTAGATTCACTTTGGCAACTTGATACTGGAAGTGTTGGTCTCTACTGGAAATGGTTTGAGCATCTCATTCATAATTCGTTCTGATTAGAAGTGTGACAGTGTGATTTCACATTGATACACATTGATTTAAACAACTTCATAGAAAATTCCTCAACCTAAAGACCATATTACTGTGTGTGATATGTATGAACTCAATACTACTCTCAGCCATATAGTTCTGCATTTTCCACTTTCTTGATTATTGCAGAGCTGCACTACAGATTATTTCATGCTTTCATAATGGTTCTGTTTATTCGTGATGCCCCCTCCCAGGTCCTTCTCCCTTGTCCATGTTTAGGGCTCCAATTCTATCAAGAAAGGAGCAGACCTAGTGTATCCTTTACACATTTGTATAAACAAAATTGTACAAGTGGAGTCGGTTACCAGTTTCAATTTTTTTTTTTGTACAAGCGGAGTTTAGGGTTTACCACTTTCTGATCTACTAAGAGATTGAAATGATCTTATGTGGACATTGGCCCCACTTATGTTATTCTCACAGTGCAGAGGTTATTGAGACTTCTTTCAAACACTGACATCTAACATAATTCTTTCCCTTTTTTTTGGACCAGTTACTAAATAGAATTGCAAGCTCAAAAGCTTGACTGGGGAATGTAGCTCTATAGAGTATAGACACAGGAAGACTGTTATGAAAACAAGTTGTCGCAATGTTGGACATTGTCAAGTATGCACTGGCTATATGTATATGATCACATTTTGAACAAAGCTTGAACCACTTCACATAAGACCACAAGAGAGCAGCATGAACGTTATATGACTAAGATATCTATATAGTATATTCACAGTCTAAAAGAACATTACTTTGAAAGAATTAGTGATTCATGATGATATTGATTAAACTGATGCACCTGGGAAGATATTTCATTGGAACATAAATTGCTAAGTGATGTAGGAATTGGAAGGTTTAAAGCCCACTTAATGGACATTTTAATTTAAAAATGAATATGTGCACTTTAATGTTTACGCATGTTTACAGAAGCCTAAGCAATGATTTACTATCTGTATTATGACAATGGTGGATTCTAAGTCAAATGCAGATTAAACTGGCAGGTACTTTAGTTAGAATTAATAAATGAAAGGCTAGGTTCGGTGCTCGATTATTATGCATAGATGTATATAAATTTGTAAAACTGCTTTATCTGACAGTCATACTGGCAAGTTATTTGTCCATGTTGGTGTAACTGTTTTGTTTGGCATACACTTATATTTGCAAGACATAGAAGACGTTTGGTAACAACTTAGAAAAGGAAACTAATACAGATCAAGTATTAGGGAAGTGTGGATTGGAATAACATGTATAAACTGAAGCAGAACAATGTTATTGAACCCTTATCTTATTCTGCAAAACTATCCTGCCTCTGAAGCTTGTTGGGTCTGGCAGTGGTACGTGCAACTGTACAAAGAAACCACTTGAAAATTCTAACCTTTCAAGTTCCAAGAAGCCACTCTTTTTTTATGTATTCCTGTTGGCTTTATGCACCTCCGCATAGGTGTTTGTTATTTGTATCATCTCTTTCCCTTAGATTCACCGTTTGTACAATCACTCCGTTAAATTCGGTCTACTCTTTATACCAACCAGCATCGTCCTCTACTTCTTTTTCTTTGTGCCAACACCAAACAAGTGAAATACCATCTGTAAAGATGTTGAAGATCATCCACATTGGAAGCCGCGAAAAAACTAGGGTATATGTGAAAATTAATAGATGTTCACATATTGCAAGTGGTACTTCTATTGATGGCTGTTAATTACATTGCTAATGCAATCATTTTATTTTGTTCTATACACATAATTAGGCTTTGCTGCTTGTTTACCCCCTTTTTATTAGAGAGTATTTTTTTTCCTGGCCATCGAATGCATCTAAATCGTGCTTCTTGCAGTATAGTAGGCAATTATTTCTTAACTAGAGATTTTAATTTCTTCTGATCCATTTCTGTTTGTGTATATCTTCTTGTACCTCGTTGCATTAGAAATATATGAATACTTCCTTGCAGCTTTAACCTCAATATGTTGCTATTTAATACTGTAAGTTCATTTAGCTTTCTATTAATTCTTTTTTTTTTCTTTTGGGTACTGCAGGTGGTGGTGTTTGGGCAATTTGTCCTATAGTATTTTCGATCAGTTACTTCTGTGGTAGTATTCACTCTTCAATTGCTGTAGTATTGTCCATTTCTACCTTGTCCACATTTGGCCTTGCTGCATTTCGATCTGCTGGTGCTCCACCAGACATACTTTGGGGTAGCTATCCTGCTGTTAAAAAGGGTGGGCTTGAGAATTTTACTTTTTGTCAGTATTGTTCAAAGCCAAAGTTGCCTAGGGCACACCATTGCCGTTCTTGTGGAATATGTATACTGGACATGGATCATCATTGCCCAATTGTAAGTTCTCATTATTCTTTTGTATTTTTCAAGGAGATGTTTATCTTTTAGAATACTCGTTTGATTTACCTGTTTTCAGTACAAACAACAAAAAAGTGAAATTTTAGAAATTAGGAGAAAATGACAATTATGTTTCTGGGATTTTACCCGAGAATGGAGCCTCGATTTTTTTTTGTTCTAGCAAGTTGTTCCTTTCAGTATCTCCAAACTCTGTGTCTTAGGATTTTATTTTTTTTGATTGGTAATATTGTAGGAAAAATATTGGAGGGTGGTATTCTCTCAATTAGCATTTTGCTAAAAGTTGCATGTAGACTGCTCGAGTGTTTCCCTAAACATCATACAATTATGTAGTGTTTCTTGTTCAATTTTTGTTGGGGGTCTGATGTGGGAAATCTTTAATCTCCATGGACTTTGGTAAGACTGATATTAATATATTAGAACACTTGCAAGCAAAATGCAATATCTGAGACCTCACTAGCAAATCATATGTTTGACTTGATTTTATCAAGATTGACATTTATCACTTAAAACTATCCCCTGACTTCCCCACTCCCACCACCACTCCCACAAAAGGGAAAACTAAAAGATGGAGTGATACTGAAGTGTCTTGTTTTCATATATTAAACTTGGCAGTCTGGCTGTATTTTGTTGAAATATTGCCTCCGTCACTGGGAGCTCCTTTCGCCGATTGGAAAAGAAAAAGAAGAAAGTTAGTGTTCAATGAGCTCCTCATGCCATCACATTCTGGTTATCAGAAGATTGCTGCTACTTGATATTGGGTTCTGTCCTTTAGACTAGTCTACTATAAGGGCAGCCGGTGCACTAAGCTCCCGTTATGCGCGGGGTCCGGGGAAGGACCGGACCACAAGGGTTTATTGTACGCAGCCTTACCTTGCATTTCTGCAAGAGCCTGTTTTCACGGCTTGAACCCATGAACTCCTAGTCATATGTCAACAACTTTATCAGTTACTCCCAGGCTCACCTTCACTAGTCTACTATGAGAAACTTAATTTTTTTTTGTGCAGTGAGTTTTTATGCTTGACAACTGAAAACTTTATATAGAAAAAAGAAACTCAAAGTAATGACAGTTCTTTTATTGCACCAGATTGGCAATTGTGTTGGTGCAGCAAACCACAGGAGCTTCATCATTTTCCTCATTTCAGCAATCATTAGCACAATTTATGTGTCCATTATATCTGTCTATGCAGCTTTTTATTTTTGGCCGCCGCTAAGCCACAAACCAATTCACCTTTCCAATGGAGCTGTCGGTCAAAAGTTGCTTTTGAGAACCTTGAAAGATGTCTTATTTGCGTTTCTCGAGTCTACATTGTTTGTACCCGCGAGAGGGCTTGTTCTTGTCTACCTGTTTATTGCTAGTGTATCTATCCAGATAAGTTTAAGTGTGCTGCTGTGGCAGCAATTATGCTTTATATACGAGGGTAAGACCTACTTGAGTCATATAAGTACAGCAGAGGGTGATGAAACTACGGAAAAGGATTGCCAAAATCTCATCCAGTTCTTTGGCTGTCCTTCTACGACTACAAGATTTTTGCCAATCTACTTCAGTTCTAGGAAGAAACACAAGAAGTGAAGCTTGGGAGAGGTGAGCCAATTTCTCATCAATTGGTCATTATTTTGGATTGGACGATTCAGATAAATGCAAATAATGTCATGCAAAATAGATTAGAAAAAAGGGGATAAATAGAAGATCTCTTTGTTCATTTTCTCGGATAGCCAGAAATATCTCATACACTCCATCATCTAATTGCTTACCACTTGTTGATGGATGTAGGTTTCTCCTCCAGCTGCTGAATAGTCCCTTAGTGGGACATGTAGCAAAACAGATTGGCTGATAAAACTTGCAAAAATGGCAACTGCTAGCACTATAGGATCTTTACTGGAGCTTTTGTGGGACACCCCTCCTGCCTTAACTGATGTTTTGCACTGATGAAGCAGGGGACTTCGTCATCTGCATGGTGATAAAACTGCCAGTTTTAGTATATAATATGTTGCTACTAGTTAATGCACATCCCTGTAGACTTTT
This sequence comes from Anisodus acutangulus, assembly GCA_029783415.1. Taxonomy (NCBI): domain Eukaryota; kingdom Viridiplantae; phylum Streptophyta; class Magnoliopsida; order Solanales; family Solanaceae; genus Anisodus; species Anisodus acutangulus. The sequence goes on from CM056499.1 coordinate 1,250,512, forward strand.
TTGTTGTGCTATAAAATTTCACCTTTACAACAACATACCTATGGAAGGATCATCTTCCACGTTCACTTTTTTGTTATGCTATAAAATTTCATCTAAAAATTTATAAAAATAAAAAAAGGGCAACCCGGTGCACTAAACTCCCGCTGTGCGCGGGGTCCGGGGAAGTGTTGCACCACAAGGGTCTATTGTACGCAGCCTTACCTTACAAAATGACAACAAATAATTGATATGAATCTATAATTTTAAAAATATAATGACTTTAATGCTAATAACCTTAAATGTTTAACTCATAAAACTTAATCCGTCTCTCTGGTTGAACGCCACTCTATGTCGCTGAGAGTTTGATCCAAAGACGGGTGTGAAAGATAGTTATAATGTCATCAATCTATTTGTTTGTAGATTTGGACAAACTGAAGGATTGAGTTGGAAGGTAGCTCGAGTAGTCAGCCGATTAAATTGGTTAAGAGTCTGCTTATTATCCAAAAGAACCTGTAAATATTATTTGTATAAGGCATTTGGATTCTTCATTGAAAAAATCTCAATTTCCCAAAATATGGTCTTAGTTTGATCTTCTAAAGAAGAAAATTGGACTGTCACTCTATAACATTCCAACAGAACGGCTTGGTTAGGATGTACTCAATAGCCGATTTGGAAATCTTTAAAAATATTATTTTCCTTTAAACTAAGCATTAATAAAGTAAATTGTAGACTTTAATATTGTCTTTTCTATTTTATATTTAAATACAAACTTGTGGGACCATGAGTTCACTTGTCAAATAATAAACTAGACTCACATAAGTAATGTTGGTTATGCGACTCACAATTTTTTTTTTTTTGAAATTTAAGAAGATAGACTATTGATTGTCACTTCTTTCGGGCTTAATTTGCAGGTAAATAAAATATTTGGTTAAAGAATGCCAAATTCTATCTAGGTGCTATCTGTAAATATTTGAGTAACATTTTCAGTAGTAATTTTATTATTACTAAAAGCAAATTAAAATTTTTGAATAAAAGGAAAACAGCAATGCGGTAGTACAATCCTTTTTTGAGAAATAAACCTGCCAAAATTCATGATGTCAATCCTTTTGATTTCGTGCACGCCATAAGGAAGTATGTTTCTATCTATGTTTTGCTAATATCAAATATAATTCTGAATATTACAGCAACTTTTTTTTTCTCTAAAAAGGAACATTTTTATAACGATATGTTAAACCTTTTGCTGTGATAGTGTAGAATTGTTGCATAGTATTTTTAATAGGAGTAATTATCTTTAAAAATGTGTGGAACGAGGAAATATTAGTATACAAAGAAGGTCGACTGCCGTTATCATACATTTTTGTGGTTAAATATTTGCTTTACCTTTTCATTAACCATGTCATAAGAAACAATCTAAGCCGTCGAAAAGTTTTTGGACACATGGACCCATTTAGTTTCAAACGAATGCGTCATTGGAGAATTGCAGAGTCGTTAGTTAGGGATTCTCCATGCATGCTCATATTCATCATGTGTATTATAAAGATATGAAGTTTATGAGCATCGAATTTCATATCATATTTTGGGTTCATAATTAAATATTTATATATTTTTTTCTCTATCCATTTTTATTTGTCATGTTTCGCTTTTTGAGAATTAAATTACATTACTTTTTAATAATATTTTAAGATGTATTTTTTCATCATATTAACATGAGAATAATTGTAACTTATAATATTTTTTGTATAGTTTTCGAACATTTTAAATTTTAATTTTAAAATATTAAATTAATAATTTTTAATTTAACTTTGAAAATTAGTCAAATTGACTCTCAAAACGCGAAACGTGATAAGTAAAAGTAAACCTATTGAGTTTAATGAATTTTATAATATAAATACTCCTTCAATCCCATTTTAACTGAGATTTTTTAAGTGATGGGCCAAAAAACTATGAAAAGCAAAATGGACCGGAGAAAATAATAAAATGAGACAATTAAACAAAACTATTAACTTTGCCGGAACCATGTTGCCGCTTTTTTTGGAGAAAGGAGGCCTAACCAATTACCGAATATGTTAATTAATTAATTTACATTTAGTCAACCAAAGTCTGCTATTTCAATTTTTGTTCAAATAAATCCAACCATCTTTGTTCTCGCCATTTTTTAAATTATCATCTATAGTAGTAATGGTTTTACATAAACTAACCTGAATCTTGCTACTTCTTTGATTTTAATTAGCTAAGATTAAAACAATATTGAAAGACTTCATTTTAAGACAAAGGGCAAAATGACTGAAAATTAATACTCCCCCGTTTACTTATCTATTATATTAAAAATATATTTTTATTTATCACTTTTAACATATAAAAAAAATTATAATTTATCTTTAATATTAATTATTTATTCTCAAATTGAAGTCTCCGGAAACTCAAACGTACAACATTAATCCTAGTCTTGAATTCTTTCACCAGTACACAACATTATAAAAATTAGGTCTGAAAAATCAAAATTCATTACTTCCATGGATTCTCTCAACAAAAACACATTGGCAAAAATGTGGATCATGAAGAAGGTTCGACAGAAAAAGAGTGGACGCCTTCAAATGAGAATATATCCACTGATTCTGATACCAATCAGCCAAAAAACCGGAAAATGGAAATATCAGCCGCCCCGAGAGTATGGGGGCGAAGAAGAAGAGATAGCTATACTTCAAGGCCATCTCCATTATTCATCAATAAACAACACCAAACCTTCAAAAGATTATGTCGCATTCCTTACTTTTGTTAAGGACAAATTACATACAGAAACCACCAAAACTCAGTTACAAGCTAAATTCAAAACATTGAAAAATAAAAATGGGAGAAATGTTGCGAAAAGGAGTTTTTCTAAGCCTCACGAGGAGAAATTATTCAAACTGTCCAAGAAAATATGGGGCAAAGTTGACAATGCAATTGGTAGTAGTTCAGGGGATCTGGTTTTAGGTGGAGGTAGTGCTGATGACCTGGAGGACTGGTTCAGGAGAAATCCGAGACAGTTAATTAGCAACAAGGATAGAAAAAAAATGTTGGCCAAGTCACGATCCCTAAAAGTTGCTAAGGTTCAACAGTGTTTGAAGGAGATACAAGTGATGAAGGAACAGACAAAATTGGCAATTGATGCTCTGAAAGTCATTCTCAAATGATTATTACTTGTTTGCTGCTGGGTATATTTTGGTTGTTCACATTATCTTAAATGAAAAGCACCTTGCTAATATAGCCTTCTTGTGGATAGTTTTGTGCATGGGAGGTTATCTTACAAGCTTTTAAAGTCTGACCCTGTTTTGAGGACTCTATTGCGTAGCTGCCTGTACAGTTTGCCTACTTCAAAAAAATGTGAAGTAGTCACAATGTCTCTGTGTATGACAATGTTGGAAAATTGTGAACAAATATTCTCAGATGCCAATGAAGCCCATTTAAGATAATGTTCTTGTCTTTCCTTAGACTCTTAGGGCTCGTTTGGTATGAGGGATAAGGGAGGATTAATTATCCTAGGATAGCTTGTTTCCAACCAAACGACCCCTTCGTTATATGTAATTCCTATCCCCAATTCCATTGCCTCTCTGTTTATCTGTTTTCTCAGTTATGTGTTCTTTTGCTCTGCAGCTACAGTAAATAGTATAGTTCGGCTGAGGCAGAAGAGTGTCTAAAGTGATCAGAACCTGAGAAACTGCAAGTGGTTAGGTATTAGAGCTTCTCCAATTTTGAGGCTTTCTTTTGAATTATGACATGGAAGCTTCCTCCATGGAAATGCTTGACCTTTCATAAAGACAGTAGATCTTGATACTTGTTTCCGACTTTTTTTTGTCTTAGTTATATGGTTTAAACTTGTATCTAAGTATAAATTCCATTGTTGTGCCAAGATTCAGGTAGGTACAATTGGCTATAGTGCAATAATGCAGGGCAGGAAATAACTACTACGCCTCAATCCCAAACAATTTGGAGTCGGCTATATGAGTTCTCACTTCTCCATTTAAGCTCAACTCATCAACCCATGTCATCATCCTAGCAAATAACAATAAACTGAAAAATAAGTTAAATATATATGAATAAGTGCAAAAATGCAATGCAAAGCTTTTTTTTCTTTTCTAATATGTTTAGTTGTTAGTGTTTTTTTCCTTTTCTGGCTGAAGTAAGAATTCTTAATAGTTAGTGTTTTGTTTACATCTGTACTCGATATGTTCCTTTATTTAGTTAATAGACTTGGAATTTGATTGTGGTATAAACTATATAGTATGAATATCAAAAGGAACTCAAAAAAAGAATATAAACTATAACAGAAGGTGTGGGTTCTTGACGATTACTTTCCTATTATTTCATCCTAGCAACCCGCAAAGTTCGATTAGAAATTTTCCTGAATTTCGAATTTATTTGGTGAATATCATTTAATGACAGAAGACTCGTTAGCAAAAAGGAAAAGAAACAGTTGCATTTTTTATCCCTTTGTGTGTTTCAGTGTTGGTTCTTTGTTAGCCTTCATTCAAAGTCATTTGCTTGCATTTTCTGATTTATGCAACGTGGTAAAAGTAGTGCAATGTGTTGAGCTGAATAATCATGTAAATTTTGTTTATGTTTTTTCAGTTCTATATATTAGGAAGTTTTGTTCTTAGATGAAGATACCATATCTGCTTCTATTTGATGGTAGCAGGTGTTTGAATTGCGTTTCAATTGATATTTTTATAGGCCAAATATAAATTATAAAGTAAACATTTCTTCTCGGCAGTAAACTTGCACTTCTACCGTTGAGGCAAGGACTGTTTGACAGCGATGTTTAAGCTCTTCAATTGATAGAAGTTGTAGTCAACTTAGTTCTTATGTTTTAGGATGGTAAAAGGGACTACGAAGCTTGACGTGCTTATCATAATTAAGGTCTCAATATATGTTCATGGTGAGTATGTTATTAGCTTATTGACATGTGAAGAGTCTTCCTTTGCTCTATTTTTATGTCATATGAGCAAACCATAGAAGTAGCCATTGCATTTAAAGCAAAAACCTATGTGTAAAGAATGAATCTTGGGTCTAACTCAACCTCAAAAGCTAGCTTGTAGGGTGAGTATTATCCAAATACATGGGTCTAACTCAACCCAAAAGCTAGCTTGTAGGGTGAAGATTATCCAAGTTCATATAAGGAGTCCATGTTTCTATTTCATATCCGATGTGAGACTTTTAACATTCTCCCGTACGTCCTCTGATACCATGTAAATGGATCTTAAGCCTAACTCTGATACCATGTAAAGAATTGAAATCATATGACTCCCCATTGTCAGCAAAAGAGTCCACTTACGACATTATTTGCTAATGGAGTAGCGACAAGGATATAAAAAAAATGTTGGCAAAGTCACGATCCGTAAAGGTTGCTAAGGCTCAACAATATTTGAAGGAGATTGACGTGATGAATGAACAGACAGCGTTGGAAATTGATGCTCTGAAAGTCATTCCCAAATGATTGGGCCGCCAGTTTTTCTTATTACTTGTTTTTTTTTTGCTGTTGGGTATATTTTGGTTGCTGCTGATCTCTATTTGTTCGTAAGAAAACTGATTTCCATGTGATGAGGTGAACTGTTGCTCTCTTCTCCTCTTTTGCCTGTGTGTAGTGGAAGATGGAGGATTCTAGTAAGTACTAAATTTCAGTTTTTTGGTGTCTTGTTTGGCTTGTTTAATTAATTGATAGATAGTTTCTTTACAAGAAGAAATCGACTTATTCCGTCAGCTCTCCATAGCTAATGCATTTGATTGAAGATTGGCAAAAAAAGTATATATGTTTGGCTTGAATTAATTGTGACGAAGCATGAGTAATTATAGGATTGTAGGAAGTGAGTTTTTTATTTTTTCAGTAACTGATTTTTGTAATGTTGTACTGGTGAGAGAACTACATGAATCTAAGTGATAGTATTTATTAGGTTGGTATTGAAGAAGTATTATTTCAGGTGAGGTAGCTTAAATTAATGTTGTATTTATATAGTTCTGTTTGATTTATTCTTTCGGATTCTCTTGCTTTAGTATGGTGCTGATGTAAATTTTATTTTGTTTAGCTCTGTTTGATTTATTCTGTCACTCTCTTGTTTTAGTATAGTCCCTAAAGAAAATTTGAGACTAATTGCACATGTCTATGGGGTCCTTTTTCTCCTTAGTTATAGTGACATCTTATTCTTGTAAAGATTTTTCCTTTCCTATTTCATTATCCTGAAAAAGGGATATCATAGGACATGGCTATCATAATCTTAAGGGGTCATTTGGTATAATGGATAAGCAAAAACAGTCCCGGAATAAATATTTACTACCTTCTTATTCCATATTTGGTTGGAGTAAAATTCCGGGATAACTATTCTTGTTCCGGGATTGTAGTGTTATTTTATCCCACATTGAGGGAAATAACTAAACTCAGGATAACTAGTTTCCCAACCAAACAAGCCCTAAGAGTCTTGAGCAATTTACTAGTATTCTGTTTGGTTTAAAGTTAACAAGCTTTGTGCTTTCTTCAGAACGCCAACGTCATTTTCTCTTCCTTGTCAAGCTACCGAAAGTTCATGATATACTATTAACTTTTTTCCACTTTCCTTGGTCCTTCTGGGTATAATGTGATGCTTTACTTATTTTTCTCTGTTGATTATTGTGGTGTGAGATAATGTGTGACTGAAATGGTGAAGTTGTTAAAATTGGAGGGACAGATGCAAGATGCTTTTTCTAGGTCATTATCAAGAATAATATGGTTTCTGATATTAACATTAAGTTACTCTGCTCATTTAATTTGTCAAACTTCATTTTGCATAACATGATATGATTGCATCTTCTTTGGGCTATATTTTCTTTCATTTATTTCGTTTCTTCTCATTAGGTTTACATCCTCTGTCGTTGGTGCTGGTGCATGTTCAAATATCTGTTAAGAAAATCTTAGTCTACTCTTACGTAATATGCAGTGGTAAGATTTGGCTTCTTATTCAAAAATATATTATGTATCTTCATCTTCATATTCTAAATTTAGACATGATTGTCAAACCAAAATAATGTTGGGGGATAACATTATTTGACGGCTAGACTAACTAAGAATTTAGTATATCTGTCTGGGATAACATTCTATATTTCCTCAATTCTTGTGCTCTTTCTTCTCATATGATTTGCTTTTAAAAAGGTAATGAAGCGTGTAATAGGTCTAACTAAAAATAACCCAACACACATGTGGTTCCTATTTTCTTGCAAATTCTGGTAACTTGAGTCCATATGCATTATACTCTCTTCATTTAAAAAAAATTGTACTAATTTAACTTAACACGAAATTTAAAAAAAAAAAATTATAAAACGTGTGGTTCAAAATTAATCTTAAATTTAAGCTGTGGTTTGATATACTTATCTACACATGTAATGAATGCACTTCAAAAAGTAATAGTAATGTAGAAAAGACATGTTTGTTGTATCAAATGTCAATCAAAGTAAGTGACAGATACCAACCTGCTTTATTGAGCTCTCTGGAAACAAAGTTTATTTGGTCAAGAATCTAATAAGTAGTACTCGTATACAGAATTAATAGAAGGCATCTTTAACATGTGTTTGTGATCTCTGTTTAATTTCAACAAAGTGCACTTAACTCATTGTTGACTTTGTTGTTAGAACATCTCAAGTACTGTCTAAAGAATGAAAAATGGATTTTTTAGAAAAGCTAAAATGCAAATATCTTCTTTGTAGTAACTTTGCATATGGCAATTGGGCGGGGCGAGTGCGGATACCCCTCCCCGCATTCGTATCCATCAAAAAAATTTATATCCGTCACCTACCTGTGGCGGGTATATTTTCAACATCCATATCCGTCTAGGTGGGTATATTCTCAACATCCATATCCGTCTAGGTGGGTATATTCCTAAATCTACACCTGCTCCACCACCCAAGTAGATATCCGTCACCCGTCAATACCTGTCTGTACCCGCCAACCATATTTTGTAATTAATTCATTTGTCATTTTGTCAAACTGCCAATTTATTATTATTGGGCTTATGGACTGCTAAAATTATGTGTGCCAAATTATTTGGGCTTTAGATAAATATAAAGTTGTACAAATAAAATTATAGTTGGCGGGGTATAAGGCGAGCGGGTAGATTTGGGGCGGGCTTTTGGATGCGGGGCGGGGCAGACGGGTATGAGGCGGGATAACTGCAAATCCACCACCTACCAATACCCGTCTACTACCCGCCAAAGTTATACACATACCCGTCTACTACCCGCTTACTACCTGCCAAAGTTACACATATCCGCCTCAACTGGGAGAGTGCAATGCGAAATTCGCAAAATTGTACCCACATGTCATCCCTATGCATATGAAAATAGTTGTATTTACCAGATTCCTCATTTTGGTTTTGTTCTAAATCTAAAAAAAGTAGGCTTATTGAATATTATATTGGTTTGGCTTTGTTTACTTTCATTTTATTAGCAGTAATGTTTTTTGCTGTCTTGTAGCTCTTTGTGAGCAGGTCTATGTACTTTTTTTATGGATAAGATTTTGACATCCTCCCCTCGCAACTTCGCATTTAGAGAGTTGGATAAGACCTTTTCTTTGATGCTTGATTATTAGTTAATTTAATTCTCCATTTTTACTCTTTTTCTTACGATTCCAATGCTTCGAAAATAATTGCAAAAAGAATTGCCTGGTGAATACATCACATTTTTTCAATATGGAAATGGTATCTACGTTGATAATCACTCTTGATGTAAAGAATATGTCATTTGTTACCACACTGTTCTCGCCCCGAATTTTGTTCTCTGTCGTTTTATCGGTTGACCGTATCGGGAGACAAATTGATTCCTTAACTTAAGCGATTTGGGTTGAAAATTAAACTCTAATTTTCAGCAATGGGTTCCCCAACTACTCCAGAAAGCGTTAGGACGATGGTATGAGTAAACTAAGAGGTAAGAAACATGAATGCAGCTGAGTACAATAAAGTAAATGATAAATAAAGTAAAGGATAAAGATAGATAAAAATTGAGTTGATTGATTGTGTTTGTATATACAAAGAATGATCCTATTTATAGTACAAAAAAAGAAAAAAAAATTGTACAACGTGATCCCCTCATGTCAGTCATCAAGTAACCCACTAAGTTCAACGGCCGACTATGGGGGAGGCGGTGCCGATTTTCTCGCCCTCTATTCCTCTTGCTCGGATAATGGCCCTTTCTTTTAGCTGTTGTTGGCCGTTACTGCTTCTAGGGGTCCGGAAACCCTTTTGACTTGGTCGTTGAGGCGTTTGCATTTGAGTGGGTCTCAGTCGTACCTCTAACTAACAACTCAGCTAAGATGCCTTAGTAGCCGATAAAGTTCTTGTAGTCGAGGGCTTGGAGTAAATTCGACTCTGGAACAGTTCGGATGCCACTGAATTCGGCTAAACATTTAAATTACTTTTGAGTGTTAATAATTGCCCCCTACATTAACTCGAGTGTGACTGTTGAGTTGATGTATCTGAAAGTAGCCGTCATTTCGGTCTGACAGCCGCGTATGTCATTTCAATTGTCTCATCTCCAGTGCATGCAATGATGATCACTTCTTGAAATGTGTTTCACCTTTAATCGAGACGTCTCCATTACAACGAATTGGCTCTGATGATTTTCGGCCGTGCTTTTGAAAGTAATAAATTAATCTCAGTCGCACCTCTAAAGGTTATTTAAGGAAAGGTATCCCCCCATAGGGTTCTCACCTAATCTTTGGCATTTTTCTTAGTCGGAAACCATGGATTCATCTTTTTCATCTCGAAGATCAGGAAAAATCATTCTAGCCGATAGTGACCTGACCCATGCCTTGGCCTTCGTTGATGAACAACTGGTTCTGAATCCATACGATGGATCGGAACAAGGTGATTCTCTCTTGTTTCAGTACCTCAGCCCGATAAACCATGACTTTTTTTCTACTTGTCACTGGTTCACCGGCGGCCGCTGTTCGGCTAACCTTCATACTTGGCCGACTAAGGTCGCTCATTATTCGGGTTGGTTGGACCGAATGAAGTTGATCACATAAGCCGAATGGAGGCACATGTGTCCTTTTGATGCCTTTCTTGTGTACCAAAAAGCCAAGGAAGTTGCCAGCCGATACTCCGAACATGCACTTGGCTGGATTCATTTTGAGATTATGAATCCTCATTATTTTTAATGCTTGTTCAAGATCGGCTAAATGATCCTTGAAGTCCTTAGACTTCACTACTACATCATCGATGTAAAGCTTCATAGTCTTGTCGATCAAGTCATGAAAGATGGTGTTCATTGCCCTTTGATAAGTTGCACCAGCTTTCTTCAGAACAAACGGTATAACTACCCACTCGTAAATGCCAAACGCTCATATACATCTGAAGGCGGTTTTGTGAATGTCGTCCTCTGCTACCGATGTCTGATTATATCTAGAGTATCCATCCATGAAGGTCAACACACCATTAGCGGCTGTTGAGTCGACTAGCATGTCGGCTATCGGCATAACGTACTCATCTTTAGGAGTGGCTAGATTTAGGTTCCTGTAATCAATACATACCCGGACCTTGCCATTCTTCTTCTTGACTGGTACGACGTTTGCCAACCATTCCACATACTTAGTCGTTCTGTTAAACCCGACTTTCCACAGTCTTTCGATCTCGGCTTTGATTTGAGGCTTCAGCTGAGGGTGATACCTTATGGGTGGCTATTTTTGGGGTTTGAAACCCTCCTTGATTGGCAATCTATGTTCTATCAAAGTACGTGCCAGCCCAAGCATCTCATGATAATCTCATGCGAAGCAGTCTTTATACTGCAGTAGAAGGGCCGGTATGCCTTATTTGTCTTCTTCCTTCAGTAAATCACTAATATGTGTTAGCCAAGGAATTTCTTCAGTTCCCAAGTTGATATCTTCCAAAGGATCCTGAGACTCAAAACTAGGAATAGCCCTTCTTATGGGCGATTCAAGTTCCATCGGCAGCTCAACTTCATCGGCTGCAAGCGTTGATTCGTTATCGTGGTTCCTCATCTGTGATGCCTCAACTATCCTTGCCTCAAAACTTAGGGCGGTTAGTCGATGCCACAGGTCACGTGTGATTTGGGTTTCCTCAACCATTTAAATCCTCCAAGGTAAGCCGTGGTTCGGCTAATTATTTTATTTCAAACCCTCGCGAGGTAAGATTACAGGATTCCCAAGATCTTTCTTCATACTGCTCCGTGATGGCTATGGGAGCCACATAGGGTGAATAGAAGACAACCTCTACGTTATGAACCCTGGTCGGAATGGGTTATCATCCGCTGAGACGATTTATATCTTCTCTCCTTCCCAAAAGATGAGTTTTTGATGCATGGTAGAAGGAAGGCATCGACTGGTGTGAATCCAGTCCCTTCCCAGCAGAATGGTGTAGGACGGCTTGCCATCTATTACAAAAAAGACAGACCTGACCGTCTTAAGACCTACGGTGATTTCTGCTACTAGAATACCCAATGCTTCAGAGGCTTCTCCCATAAAGCTAGCAATTTTCATGTTAGTTGGGATGAGATCCTCCTTGGTTTTGTTAAGATCCTTCAAGGTAAACAGCAGCATCACAGTTAGCACATCCCCATTGTCGACAAACACACGATAAACTCACATGGGATTAGGCTAACTATTTTAATGTCTGTCCACATCTCATCAACCAGGTCATGGCTAAATAAATCGAGGATGGAGTCCCCTCCTTCATCCAATTCGGCTGGCCAGAAGCTCATATCTTCCATTTCTTGGAGACAAATGGGGATTGGCTGAGGATCCTCTGACTGAATCCTCTGCACGATCTGTGAGATTACCTCAGTTAGAGGTCCATCAGGAGCCACGTTCTCTTGTTGGGATTCCTTCGTCGGGTTGTCGGTAGGTTGTTTATCCAGCTCTGGTTGACCCGATGTCTCTCCTTCAGGCGACATTACCCCTGAAGTAACTGAGTCGAATGCCCGCTCGATAGCCTCGGCTACGGCAGACTTAGGAATCTCATGATTTTCGATTGCCTTGGTGTTGGAAATTAGATGCACTGTCTGTTGCCTCTTACACAAGGCCTTGGCACGTTGCATCCTTCTTTTCTGAGTCCTAGATGCGACTCTCGGTGGTGCCTCTTTCTTTCTGGGAGCCTAATTGACAAAACACTTCCCCTCTTCTGTGTTAGCGGCTGGTTTAATCATTCTCCGGGGTCTCGTCTGGTCCTCATTTCTAGTTGTGATACGTAAGGACGGAACACCCTCGTTTACGTTAAACTCGAACACCTTATGTTTGGTTTTTTAGAGTGGTTCTTTATCTATTCGAGGCATGCTCGGCTGCCGGTTGGTTGGCATCCGTACTTGCCCCCATGCCTATGTCTGGCGCCGATAGGGACCTTCTAAACCTCATGGTTTGTTTGTGAAGTTCTCGTTCAACGTCCCTCGAGTATTTAGGGCGGCGACGACCATGCAGTGTGCTGGTTGCCAGGCGATTGGGCTTGTGTTCCTGGGTGCGCTACCGGCTGCACCTGAATAGGCACTAGCTGATGCACATGCGGCTGATGAACAACATTGGGAGTCACGGTCTCATGCTGAACAACACCGATCGTCAGAGGGATGACAGAACTAGCCGAACATTATCCTGGGAGCATTCGATTGGTTTTCATCTCCCTCGCTTGCTGAACCTCATTATGTACCATCGGATTCACACTGTCAGCCAACTGTTTAGAAACTTGGTACATAATATCGTGGATGCCCAAGTCAATCTGTTGTCTAATGAAAGACGTGGTCATTATGGTTAGACCTTCAGATTGGCTAGATTCTTCCACAGCGTGAGTTGATGGAGGAAGTGGAGGGGTATCAACTGATGTAGGCATACCCGAGGAGGATGTTGGTTCGTTGTTCCTTTTGGGTGGATTTTGTTTAGGATGTGGACTGGACTTGGAGTTCATTTTCTTACCGGACCTTAGGTGCATAAGCCAAGAATGATCCTGACCTGGAGAATCAAACTTTGCTATTAATTCACCTATGGTCCCACCGGACGTGCCAAATTTGTTCTCGCCCCGAATTCTATTATTTGCCATTTTATCGACTGACTGTATCGGAAGACAAATTGATTCCTTAACTTAAGCGATTTGGGCTGAAAACAGAACTCTAATTTCCAGCAATAAGTTTCCCCAACTACTCCAGAAAGCGTTAGGACGGTGGTATGAGTAAACTAAGAGGTAAACAATATGAATGCAGTTGAGTATAGTAAATGAAAGGATAAATAAAGTAAAGGATAAAGATAGATAAAATTGAGTTGTTTGATTGATTGGTTGTGTTTGTATATACAAAGAATGATCTTATTTATAGTACAAAAAAAAGAAAAAAATTTGTACAACGTGATCCCCCCATGTCAGTCATCAAGTAACCCACTAAGTTCAATGGCCGACTATGGGGGAGGTGGTGCCGATTTTCTCGCCCTCTATTCCTCTTGCTCGGATAATGGCCCTTTCTTTTAGCTGTTGTTGGTTGTTACCGCTTATAGGGGTCCGGGAACCCTTTTGACTTGGTTGTTGAGGCGTCTGCATCTGAATGGGTCCCAGTCGTACCTCTAACTAACAACTCGGCTAAGATGCCTTAGTAGCCGATGAAGTTCTTATAATCGAGGGCTAGGAGTAAATTCGGCTCTGAAACAGTTCGATTGTCATTCGACTAAACACTTAAATTACTTTTGAGTGTTAACACACATGACAATCATTTGCCATAGTCTTTGTAGTTTTATACTACTACCTTTCCTTTAGTACTTGACTTAGGACCTTTGCTTCTTCTTTATGTACACGGGCCTGTATACATGCTTTTGTTTGGTTTTTTAATAGCAAAGACAATGTACTTCAACAAGGGGGAAATTAAGTTGCTCAAGGAGTAGGATAGAAACATTGGAGTAGTTTGAAGATATTGGAGAGTTTTAAGTACCTCTGCATTTTCATTAAAATAGCAAGGGTAAGGTTCTCCGACAAGAAAAATGATGTTAGCCAAGGAAGAGGCAAAGGCATATGATTTTCTTTTTTTTAATTTTTCATGTGTATGCACAATTAAAATGTAGTCCACTGTTGTATATTTTGTTGTACATATTATTTGATAATGAAGTTTTTATACTTTCTCCATGATAAAATAGTTGTCACATTTTTCATTTACACGTCCATTAAGGAAATGTTTGGAAAGTCACTCAGATAATTGGAATTGGGTGTAATTGAATATAATTACACAGTTTGACCTGTTTGTTTGATCAAGTAATTACTTAGTTAGGTGGGAATTGAGAATAATTGAAAGGGTGTAATTACACTCTTCAATTCTCAAGGGGGGAGGGGGTTGAAAATTGTGTGTAATTACACTGTTACTTTTTAGTTTCTTTTTTTGTTTTATTTTAATTTCTTTTGTGTTTTAATTTATTTTTTCTTTTTACTTTTTAATTATTTTTATTTTAAAATATATTTTTCTTTTATATTATTTATCTTTCATTTCCTTTCTTTTCATTCTTAACCTTTACTTCTTATGATTACATGAAGTTACTCGTGTTTTTTTATTTTATTCATTTGGCATAATTGTGTTATTATTCTAATTTTTAAAACTACAACTCTTAATATTGAAAATAATGAATCATTAACAAACTTGAAATATAATTAATGGTGTTATTAAAGTAAAATTTCGACATATTGTGTTAATTTTTTTTAATTTTGAATTTAGGTTATATTTTCAATATCAATTTATTTACTTTTGTACTATTGGCTTGTTATTTCACATTGCATGTTGTTTATTTTCCACTTACAGTTGATAGATTTTTTTAGTCAAATATTTGAACAATGTTATGACATTATATTTATAAATATTAATTTTTCTGTCAAACATGCAATCCATGGTGTTCTCACAAAAAAGTTTTCTTTAATTTTTATAATGAATTAAAATTAAAATATTAATTCGAATATATGTCAATTGCTTTTTACAATATTAGTTATAAATATATGGTTGTTAATAAATATATTTCAAGAAACAATGTGTTCGCTCGCTCTGTCAAAAATTAAATAAAATCGCTCAGGCGTGGTTTGAATCCGCAAGGCAAAGTTTGCCTGCAAACTATACTTGAAGACAGAGTTTCAAGCATAAGACAAACTCTGTCTTGCGAATCTAAATTCTTCTTTGTGATTTTTATTTTATTTTTGACTGAGCAGAAATTTAAACCCAAAAATTCAAAATATTTTTTAAGCAAAGGATAAAAATTAAAAATTAAAAATTTGAGGTACAAAAATTAAAGACCAATAACTTTGAAGGACAATACGCCCAAAAAAATGAACGTAGCACAATTCCTTACTTTTAGTCAAACTCTCACGTGGCCTTCTCAGTTCCCAAACCCCAAGAAAATTCTTGGTTATGCAAGCATTTGACAAAAGACACATTTCATCTCGGGCATTTGATAGAGACTAGAGTGCTGCCTACTACTAGTTGAGTACTTGAGTTACTCAATGAAGTTATTGATTGATTCTTTTTAAAAAAATTTACATAAAATAGCTTATTTTTTAAATTAAAAAAAATGTCATTCATTTTAGGAGTAGAAAATTAGTCCATTATATCAGGTCAATACGAAAAACTGAACCTAACCAAACTAATTTTGGTTCGTATTTGGTATGATCAGTAAAGAACCGAAACCGAACCAGAATAGCAAGAATCAAACTAAAGACCACTAGCGTGGAGACCTCCTTTTCTTCTAGTTCCATTTGGTTTTGTCTTTTATTTCTTTAACTGCAAAAGATAAAAATAATTTGCCTATGAAATCAAAAGCTCTCTGATTTAAAATGAAACGAAAATATCCATTTCGAAAGTTGATTACAGTAGATCCTAATATTGCAAAAGTAAGAAAATGTACTTTTAGGATTTTTTCTTTCTTTTAAAAAAAATATAATTCTATATATTCCTTTCTAATAAAATGTTTCCTTAACCCAACTCTGATAACCAATATAGTCATCCGCTGCAACATTTTATATGATATCATTTGTCTACAAACTAATAAAAATTACAATCACCTTTGATCTGTGTTGAGATTGAAGGCAATTGCAATCCAATTATTCAAGCTGTCATTGATTAGCAGCTGCTTAACTGAATCGAAGAGAGAGAGATTTAGAGAGAAGGGGAAAGTAGAGAGAGAAAGTGACTGAGTTTGGTGGAATCAAAGTGATTCCATTTCTATGCTTTTCTTCCTTATATACATAGATGTACAAGATGTAAAAGTGAAGTAGTGAAGCTGACAGTATCTAACTAACTAACTAACAAATATCTAATTGCATTAATACATGGATAAATATCCAGTTGTAACTTCTAACTAATCTTAACACCCCCTCAAGTGGGAGGTGATGAAGTCACTGCCAACTTTCCAAGGAAAGTGATGTTTAACACCACTCAAAGCTTTGGTAAGAATGTCGCATTTGTGGATATGTAATGTAGATCAATGAGGCCTTCTTGTAATTTGTCTCTGACAAAGTGGAAATTCACTTCAATGTGTTTGGTTCTTTCACAAAAGACAAGGTTCCTAGCAATGTGTACAACAACTTGGTTATTATAAAAGACTGATATAGTCCTGAGAGCAGGAACATTGAATTCATGAAGCAACCTATCCAACCAGACTAGTTCTCCAACAACTTGCCTTACAGATATGTACTCAGCTTCTACATAGGATAGTGAGATAGTGGTTTGCTTATTTGATTTTCAGCTTATGGAACTTTCACCCAGGAAAATAATATATTCACTGACAGATCTTCTAGAGTCTGGGCAAGCAGCCCAGTCAGAGTCATAATAGGTTGTGACTGAATAATTTGAGCTACTGCTCAAGAAATATCTCAATATATGTAATGCAACCTTAAAGTGAGTCTCTCTTGGAGCTTGTATAAACTAACTGAGGTGATGTACACTATATGCAATATCCAATTTGGTGTGTGTTAAAAAATTGAGTTTGCCCATTAGTTTTCTATAAGGGGTAGGATCTGACAATAGCTTTCCTTCTGCAGCTTAGAGCTTTATAGTTGTATCAAGAAGAGAAGTGGGAGTAGATAAATTCAAACAGTCGTACTCCTTGAGTAGATCAGTGGTAAACTTTCTTTGTGAAATCAGAATCCCATTATCCCTATACATTACTTCTAGCCCCAATAAATAATGCGACTGTCCCAAGTCCTTGATTTTGAACTTATTATGTTGGAAATTCTTCAGTTCTTGTATCTAAACCATGTCAGTGCAAGTGAGAATGACATCATCAACATACACAACAACAAACACTATGGACTGACCTTTCTTTTTATAAAACAAGGAATAATCACTGTCAGAGTGTGAAACATTTTTAGCATAAGGACTGAGCTAACTTATCATACCATTGTCTGCTGCCTTGTTTTAGCCCGTATAATGACTTTCTTAATCTGCAAACTAAATTTGTACCCTCAACAAGAAGACCTGGAGGAGCTTCCATAAAAACTTCTTCATGCAAGTCCTCTGAAGGAATGCATTGTTCATATCTAATTGATATAGTTTCCAACCTCTCTTGACAACTAGACTAAGTAGGGTCCTGATGGTAGTCATCTTGACTACTAGGGAAAATGTCTCAGTATAGTCAATGCCATATTGTTGAGTGTAACCCTTAACTACAAGCCTTACCTTGAACCTTTCCACACTTCCATCTACCTTATGTTTAACTTTGTACACCCATTTACATCTTATTGCTTTCTTTCCTATAGGCAAGGGTACTAAATTCCAAGTATGGTTAGAATGTAATGCTTCAAACTCTTATGTCATTACAACTTGACAAGCAGGGTCTAAAGCTGCTTCTTCATAAGATGTTGGTTCACAATCAAGTGATATGATTCTCATTGTCTGCTGACTATCATGACTAAAGGATGTGAATGATGCATGATTAGGAGAAGGTAGAGTGTTGGAGGTTAATGAAAATGGTGCACTGTTTGCTGGTGTTGTTGAATGAAGGTTGGGAAGGTTGTAATTGTATGCTTGGAGATAGGCAGAAGTGGTATGGATTCTGGAAAATCTTCTAGGTTCAGGTGGATTTTGTGAGGTAATTGAGGATGTATTAATGTGTTGTGTGGCACTTAGATCTAAATTAGAGGTAGATGGTGTGTCATTAGATGTAGAAGGTGTGTCAGGTGAATTAGGAAAAAAATGGTGCAGTGATAGATGTAGTGTCAGTATTTACAGAAACATCAGTCTGATTAGTGTCTACATGACTAGTACTAGTATTATTTGTAATATGATTTAACTAAAAAAATCAGTATTCATCAATTTAGCAATTGAAGGAAAAGTATTATGAGTAGAAGACACAGAAAAAGAAAAGACATTCTCATGAAATGTCACATCTCTAGAGACATGCAATCGTATTATGGTCAAATTTAGAACTTTGTAACCTTTGGATCCAAAAGAGTATCTCACAAAGATGTGAGGTGTGGTTCTTGGTTCAAATTTATCTTTGTGGCCTTTGAGTGTGGTAGGAAAACAGAGACAACTGAAACTTCTTAGGTGTGTGTAGTTTGATTTCTAGTGATATGGTGATACAACATTTCATATGGACACTTATTTTTCAAATTTGTGAAAGGTATTCTGTTGATCAAATAAGTGGCAGTCAATATGCATTCTCCCCAGTATTTAATAGGCAGTTTGAACGGGTATAGCTCTTGCTATTTCAAGGAGATGTTTGTGCTTTCTTTCCACCACACCATTTTGTTGTGGTGTGTATGGACATGTGATTTGATGTATTATCCCCTTTTTTTGGAAAAACTTTACCGACTCATTGTTTACAAACTTTAGTCCATTGTCAGACCTAAGTACTTTAATATTTGTGGAAAATTGAGTTTCTATGAGGGACACAAAGGATTTGATGACTTGAAGAGCATTATTCTTACAACTTAACAAATAAGTCCAAGTGGATCTACTAAAGTCATCAACCATTGTGAGGAAGACATGATATGAGACCCACATGTCAACATGTAAGTTCAAAAGGTTTTATGCTGGTGTATAAGGATTTCTAAGATAAGGGGAGTCTAGCTTGTCTAGCCATTAGACAAATTGAGCAAATAAAAGGTTGTTTGGGAGACAATTGAGACAGTGATGATAGCCCTTTCATTCTCATAAAAGGTACATGCCCCAACCTTTTGTGCCACAAAAAATCATCATTGTTTCCATGAGATGTGCATGAATTAGGAATACTTTCATGAGATACAGAAGACAAACAAGGATTCAAAACAGTACAAGCTTCTTTATTAATAGAGTGTGAATTATTTACAATATCAAATGAAGGGGATAGGGAAGCCTGTTTATCATACATGGAAGAACAAGGAATAGAATTTGGAACCGAAGATGAAAGGCTACAACCAGATGTTGAGCCTGATGTTGAACTGTGATTGTGACACTTGGAGTAGACATAGTAGAGACCATTTCTGGCCTTACCAATCTCCAGAGGCCTCTTCAGAGAAGGGGCCTGCATGACACAAGAGAAGCTGCAGAAGCTAACAATACTTTGTAACTGAAAATATAAATAGTGAACTGATATAAGATTGAGCTTGAAACTTGGCACAAATAATACTCCATACAAAGTCAGTGTTGGACTAATACAAAAATTTCCAATTTCGGTTACTTTCACTTTATATCCATTTGGAAAGGTTACTAGGAAATGATAAGGTAAGGTAGTGATGTTGGTTAGTAAGGTCTTGTTATATGTCATATGGTTTGTGGCTCCGAGTCAATTATCCATGAATCAACAGACAATGTCGTACATACACAAGATAAACCATCAATCTCAATCATAGAAAAGTAACAATCTATTATACCTGCAAAGTTCACTGCTCCACAATTATTAGTGTTGTTTGAATCATGTCCTACATGTTGGAAATTGTTGTTGAGAAATTTAGCAATTGATTATATTGCTCCTTGGTTAAGCTCTGCACAATCAGATTGTTCTTTTGGTAATTATCCCTAGGCTCCTGATTGTTGTGATTGTACTCAATGTTCTTACCCTTAGCATCGTCACTGAAATTTCCATGTACATTTGCAACAGATCATGTGTTTTTCCCCTTTGTAAATTTGAAATCCTGGGAAAATCCATGCAGCCTGTAGCATTTGTCCTTGGTGTGACCAGTCTTTTTAAAATGACCACAAAACAGATAAGCCTTATTTTGATTGTATCCACATCTGGTGCTAGATCCACTTGCCCCAAACTGATTTCCTGATCCATGTGTCCCATAGTGATTCATAAACTGGTTTTAACCTTACCTATATTGGCCTTATCTGTTGCCCTGATAGTTAGTCCCGAACCCTGCATTTGCTGCTCCATGAGCATTCAAGGATGTGGATTCCAAAACCACTTGGTTTTTAGGCTTGACTTCTCTTTGCTTTTCCTCTTGGATTAAAATGGAGAATGCTTGTGCAAGGTTTGGAAATAGAGTGATCATCAAAATGTTGCCCCTCATAGGTGTATATATCTCATTTAGTCCCATGAGGAATTGAATCAAATGCCTATCTTGATCAACTTTGATCATCTCAGCCTTAACACCATAGTTTCACTGTCAAGTGCATGTTTTATGAGTGCTCAAGGCACTCAATTTCTCCCACATTTTCTTCATATTGGTGTAGTAACTAGTGACATCAAGGCTTCCTTATGAAATGTCATTAATCTCTTTTTGCAATTGATATAACTTAGCACCATTAGTTTGATCATATTTGTCCTCCAGTTCTTTCCAAAGTTCTTTGGAATTGTTCACATATTGAAGGATGTCTGCTAAATCTCTTGAGAGTGAATTCAAAATCCACGAAGTCACCATGTCATCGCATCTCTCCCAATTACCAAGTGCATGTGAATCTTCAACTGGTCTAGCACATTCTCATTCATAAATCATGTCTTATTATTAATTGATAATCCCCTAAGTACTGCTTTTCGCCATGATCGATATCCAGATCCATCAAATACACTCAGAAGTTGTGTGATTCCAGCTGTTTAAGATAGATGTAAATACAAAGGACTAGTAGCATAAGTAGTTTCCTGATTTGTTTGATTTGTTATACCTACTTATTATGGATCCATAGTGTAATAGTATTGACATGAATTGAGGTGGGTTTGATTATTTCACAACAACAAATTGACGCTAGAAAGCAAAGAAATCAAAGGAATTGAAGCGTAATCGAAGGAATTGAAGGATCGAACAAATCAATTGGAGAATTGAACAAAAAATTTGAAGATAGTCAAATTAGGGCAAACTGAATTGATTTAGGGATTTCAACAACCAATTACCAATTTTCTACCGTCAACACGTAATTCTATAACAACACAAACAATTTGTGATTTGCGAGCCGAATTATGAATTGAATCGATAGAAAAACTGTGTTCCAAATCGTGAAAATGAAGAAGGAACAGAAATGGAAAATCTTAGAACAAAGAAATTAACTACACATTGCAATTAGAAGAGAAATGAAAAGATTACGAACTCATAATAGACTTATATGCTCTGATACCATATTGAGATTGAAGGCAATTGCAATCCAATGATTCAACCTGCCATTGATGAGCAGCTCATGCTGCTTAACTGAATTGAAGAGAGAGAGATTAAGAGAGAATGGGGAGAGTAGAGAGAGAAAGTGAGACTGAGTTTGGTGGAATCAAAGTGATTCCATTTCTCTGCTTTTGTTCCTTATATACACAAATGTACAAGATGTAAAAGTGAAGTAGTGGAGCTGACAATGTAACTACCTAAGTGAAAGTAAAACTATCTAACTAACAAAATATCCTAATTAACTAACAAATATCTAATTGCATTAATACATAGATAAATATCCAGCTGTAACTTCTAACTAATATCAACAATCTATAACAAATGATCAATAGAAATTACTGATGTATCTTTTTTGATGGGGCAGTATGAAATAATTAAAATGTGAAACATATGAGAAATAATTGTACAAGTTAGACCAACAAGGATTTTCCAAGCAATCATGCGATAGCTTTTTTGAATTTACCTATATCAATATGTATGCTATATTTTGTGCATTTTCCTTCTACATTATCATTCGACAACATTTAAAATATGAACTAGTAACATTATTTTTTCTTAGATTATGGTTAAGAGCTAAATTTCCTTTAGGGTTCTTGAGCAATATAATGTACTCCCTCCGTTCGCTCTTTATTTGTCATATTTTGCTTCTCGAGAGTCAATTTGACTAATATTTAGAGCTAAATTGAATTATTTATTATATTGTATAGATATTGATGATACGCATTCCAAATCTTTCAAGTGAATTTATGAATCCGACACAAGTTAAGCAATTCTCTAAAGGATGTTAATCCTTGAATTAAATTTGTCAGTAATTTAATTTATTGATTAGTATCTATAATCTTAACATAGGGAATTACATAAATGTTTATTGGAAATTTTGAAAAATAAATGGAGGAGTGCAATTATGAATTTTTAGTGAAATGATTTGTAATTTATTATAGTAATAATATTCAAATCTGATATTCGAATTATTTTCATAATAGGGTGGCTCAGTAATAAATTTTGTGGTCCCTGTCGTGCTCATATTTAATTAGGATACATAATCTTATTTCTTGTTAGAGAAAGAAAGAAACTCGTTTGTCTAGATTTTGGACAAGGAAAAATGTGCATATATATAGGGCTCTTGAGACTCAATTTGACTAATGTTAGCAGATTTTTATTTATGTATTATTTTTAACTCAATTTTAAGCAAATCAAATGAAAATACTCATTTCTATGCAATATTATTGGGTACTTTTAGTTATTTTTCTTATTTTATAGAAACATATATAATAGTTGATCATAATTGAAGGTCGTTTTATAATTAAAATTACATGTAATAATCCGATTCATTTTTTGCCGTTGATTTGCGGTCAAAGAGATTTGTTGTCCTATTCAAAAGGTGAAGGAGGCATTATTTTTCAAACCTAGAAGATTAAGGGGGTTTAGTGGAATTAATTACTTATAACTTTCATTACAACTATCAATAGTTTTGTTATACGAGATATATGATAGGAGACAATCACAAGAGATGTATGTGGTGCATGTCCAAATCCTTGGGGGTATGTAGTTTTCCAGTAACACTCGTAAATCTGGATAAAATGTGAATGGGTTAAATGAGCGTTAACATGATATTTTAGCCTTATGAAGTCCCACCAAGATGCGTTTGAGTGGAAATAGTTATTTTGAAATCAAGACGGTTAGTGGGGTGCAAAAGATTCGACAGAATCGACAAAGTTTTCGATAAGTATGTCTTCGAGCCTGATTTAGTGACAAGCCATTGGGAATTTGAGAAAATGATAAGTCATGGATTTTAGGACTATTCACATCCACTCCTTATACTTTTAGGTGTCTTATAGGCATTTTTCTCTGTGTTTATATTATTTTCATGTGTTTTCAGGCATTTGACGGCTCGAGGATAAAAAGGGAACAAAATAGCAGAAAAAGTCCAAAAGTGCACTCATATGCGATAGAGATGCCGCACCGCAAACTCACGATGTGGCCGCAGTTGGACCGCAAACTCTAAGCAGAAAGGTTGGAAAAAATGAGCAGAATGCGATGAGTATGTGACACCACAATCTCTCAAATGCGGTCGTATATTCTCAAAATGAGCAGGACGCAAATATGGCACCGCATATCAGAAATGTGATCGCATACTTAAAGCTCAGATAAAACAGTGAAGAGTGACATAATGAAGGAAATGCGACATCATCAGAAGAATGCAACTGCATTCCAAGAATGCGGTACCACATACACACCGCATAAATTACGAAAAGAAATTTGGGCATGAGAATGCAACCAGATTGCGATCGCAAACTCCTGATACCACCATATTCTGGTCGACGCATCGTGATACGTCACCTATTTTCGTATCATTTGTCCTTTTCGTATAAATACATTGCATATATTTATAAGCTCATTATTCAATATTTCATACTCTAAACAACCTTTTAGCTTTTAGAATTGAAGAAGAGACTTTGGATGTAGATTTGAAGAGATTCCCTTGTCTTCTTCTCCACTTTAATTGTAAGCACATGAATACTTTTAATATATTTAATATTTATGATTTTATTGTATTTAATATGAGTAGTTAATTTCTTAGCTAGGGTTGTGAGGCCAAGGGGGTTTGATATGTGATTGGATATAATCTTAATTCATTGGGTTGCTGTGATTGTTTTCTAATAGCTTTTCGTATTGGAATGTTTATTAATGGTGGTCAACATTAATAATGCCTAAAATTCTTAACTTGCTTGGAAAAGATGATAAGGATTAGGAAAAGAGCTATTAGCAAGGATTTGGAGTTTTAAGCCTCATAATAGCTAAAGCTAGGAATAGAATAGCTAACTTGAAAATTAAAATGTGTATCCTTAATTAAAAATCATAAGGCTTGACAAATCTTGTGATGAAATTTATCAATTGGGTTGAAAGACTTTTGATAAACCAACTAGACCCATTTTTTAAGACATGAAGGTTTCTCGAGTGAATTAAGTAGTATCTCAATTGTATTCTCTCCCCGAAGGCATCACAACCCTAGTTGTCTCTTAATTTGATAATCTAATCAATTACTCTTATTCAATCTAGTTTTATCGTCATTAAAAAACAAACAATATTTTTCTCATTTCCCCTTTGAAATTTAGACTAATCATTGAGGCTTACACCTACATTGTACGTTTCTCGTAGTATTTCCTGTGAGATTCGACCACAATCTTGTTGGGTTCTATATTTGATCAATGATTGCTTTACATCCTTTTTAAGGTGTAATTTGGACGTATCAAATTTTGGCACTGTTGTCGGGAAATACAGTTTAGAAATCTACAAATTAGTGTAACTCTCTACTTTTAGTTTTTATTTCTCATATCATTTTTGTTGTTATTTTTGTTGTGTTGGAGTTATGGCATCCGATTCCAAATCTGATGATGAACTTGTTGGGGCACATGGGTATGCAGTCGCTATCCAACCTCCATCACTTCAAAGAAATGCGAGTTTCAACCTCAACACCATGTTGTTTCACCTACTCAACACTAAAGGCCTATTTGGAGGTCTACCCACCGATGACCTAAATAGGCACCTTATAAACTTTCTTGGGGTGTGTGCCACCAATGTTCAACCAAATATCTCAAACGAGGCCGTCAAGTTGAGGCTCCTCCCGTTCTCTCATGGGAGAGGCTACCGTATGGTTGGATGAGCTTCCGTCCGGTTCCATCACCACATGGGCAGAATGACTGAAACATTCCTCAAGAAATTTTTCCCTCAATCCCAGATGTTGCAACTCCGTGATGAAATCAAAAACTTCCGTCAACTTCCTAATGAGGCTCTTCATGAAGCTTGGACTCGATTCAAGAAAAAAGTTAAACGTTGTCCAAAACATGGGTTTTCTGATAGTGTTCCTCTCCAAACTTTTTAAAGGTCACTAGATTCGGTCAATAAATCGGTGGCTAACAATATTGTGGAGGGGTCTGTTATGGACAATTCTTATGACGTGGTGAGCTCTCTACTCGACAAGTTAATCGATACCAATGAGGCTCGGCATATTAAAGAGTCGGAAGTAGTTGGAGGAGGTTTTTCCAATGTCTTGTTGTCTAGAGAGGCAAGTAAGAGGGAAGAAGAGAGAGATGAGACTATGGCAAAGCTAATCAGTTAAATGGAGCTCTTACTAAACATGTAATGGGAGCGAGTTATAAGAAGATTAATGCGGTTGAAGGAGGCTCTCAAGATGAACAATACTACTAAGTATATGATGAAGAAGCCCATTTTATGAACAATCAAGAGGGGGTTCCCAGCCTAACTACCATGGTCCTTATCAAGGTGTTTGGCGGCTATGTCAATGGAATCAAGGTTGGAATAAAGAGCAAAGAGGATCAAATTGGAGGGATAACAATTAAGGGGTTACAACAATAACTATAACAATCAGTGAATCTTTAATCCCTATGTTCCACCAAAGGGTAGCCAATAAATTTTGAACCAACTATCCACTAGTGACCCCGCTAGTTCAAAGATTGAAGATATGCTCTCGAAGGTGTTCAAAAAAGTTGAGTCAACTGACACCTTTATCAAAGAGGTGAAAGATGATATGAAAAGTATGAGAGATGGAATGAGCACTATGGGGAAAGTTGTGAGCTCTCACTCAACTTCCATAAAACAATTAGAATCCCAACTTAGCCAAATATCGGCTATCCTAAACTAAAGGAAAAAAGGTACACTCCCTAGTGACACGGTGGAAAATCCAAGAAACAATGGTGACCATGCTTAGAAGGTTATCACTACTAGAGTGGAAAAGTATTTGGGGCATATAAGTTGGTGAAAGAAGATGTGGTTGTTGATGATGAGACACCTATTGTGGAACCCATTGTTGTGGAAGAAGGGAGTGTTCCTAAGAAGAAGCAGGCTAGTATTGAAAAGCCCATTGTCATTGAAAAAGTACCTACAAATGATGAGATCTCAGAAGTTTCGCCCCTATTCCAAAAGCACAACCACATTTTCCTCAAAGGCTAGAAAAGAAAGCGGATGATGGGAAATTTATCACGTTCATTGAAAAATTGAAGCAACACTCTATTAACATCCCCTTGGTGGAAGCCCTTGAGCAAATGCCGGGATATGCAAAATTCATAAAGGATCTTATTACTAAGAAAAGGCAAGATAACTTTGAGACAGTGGATGTGACGCATCATTGTAGCCCCATCGTCACTAAGGCTCTAGATCAAAAGAAATAAGACCCCGGAGCTTTCACTATTCCATGTACCATTAGGGTTTATAAATTTGCAAAGGATTTATATGACATTAGTGTAAGCATCAACTTGATGCCGCTTGCAATATTTAACAAATTGGGTTTGGGCACTCCCTGACCCATAACTATGAGACTACTAATGGCGGACCGAACCATAAAATGGCCGGTGGGAATTGTCTTTGATGTTCTTGTTCAATTGGATAGATTTATCATTTTGGCCGACTTTGTTATTTTGGATTGTGAGGTGGATTTTTAAGTTTCCATAATTTTGGGATGACCATTCTTAGCCACGGGCTGAGCTTTTGTTGATTTTGATAGGGTGACCTTGAATTCCAGATGAACAATAAAGAAATCGCATTCCATATTTTTAAGTCAATGAAGCAACCGGTGGACATGAGTGTGGTATCAATTATTGACACTATTGATGAAGCCGCAGAGACTACCGTTGCAAATGAATATATTGGGAAGTGTTGCGGCGATGTTGATGAACGGTGATGAAGAAAATTATGAAGAATTTGAGGAGACAGTTAATTCCTTGGTTGGATTTGGGTCATATAACTACAACCCCAAGAAGCTTGATCTTGAATTAGAAAAGCGAGAGATTCCTCCCGCAAAACCATCAATCATTAAACCACCTACCGTGGAGCTCAAACATCTTCCTTAACATTTGAGGTATGAGTTTCTTAGTCCAAAAAACACCTTGCCCATTCCAACCAGTTAACGGAAGTGCAACGTGAGAGATTATTGGTTATTTTGAAGAGATACAAAATGACCATTGGTTGGTCAATTGTGGATATTCAGGGAATTCCTCCTGGTATTTGCACCCATAAAATCAAGCTTGATGAATAATGCATTCCTAGTGTTGAACATAAAAAAAGGTTGAACCCTCATATGCAAGAAGTTTTGAATAAGGATATAATTAAATGGTTGTATGTTGGTGTGGTGTACCCAATAGCGGATAGTGAATGGGTGAGTGCGATCTAATGTGTGCCAAATAGTAGTGCTATTACCGTGGTTCCTAATGAGAAGAATGAATTGATACCAACTCATACGGTTACCTCTAGGAGGGTGTGTATGAACTATCAGAAGTTGAATCATTGGACAATGATGGATCACTTTCCAATATCATTCATGGACCAAATGCTTGATAGACTCACTGGGAAGGACTTCTATTTCTTTCTAGATGGTTAATAGGGATATAATCAACTCAATATTTCCCCTGAGGATCAAGACAAAACCACCTTCACATTCCCGTATGACACATTTGCTTTTAGAAGAATTCCCTTTTGGTTTATGCAATTCTTT
The DNA here is from genome assembly GCA_029783415.1 of Anisodus acutangulus. NCBI lineage: Eukaryota > Viridiplantae > Streptophyta > Magnoliopsida > Solanales > Solanaceae > Anisodus > Anisodus acutangulus. Next base: position 1,278,517 of record CM056499.1, read on the forward strand.
TGATTTATGTTTGAAAATTTTGGCTCGGGTGTTGAAACATTGTGAGGAAACTAACTTGGTTCTCAAATGGGGAAAATATCACTTTATGGTCAAAGAGGCATCATTCTTGGGCACAAGATTTCAGAAAATGGAATAGAGGTCGACCAGTCCAAAGTTGAAGTGATTATTATGCTTCGTCCGACCATCTCTTTCAAGTGTGTCCAAAGTTTTCTAGTCCATGTCGGGTTTTATAGAAGGTTCATCAAAGATTTCTCTAAAGTGGCTAACCCCTTGTGCAAATTGTTAGATAAAGAGTCTAAGTTCATGTTTGACTAAGCATGTCTCAAGGCTTTTGAGTGTTTTAAAGAAAAGCTCACTTCGGCACCTATAATTATTGCTTCGGATTGGTCAAAGCCATTTGAGCTCATGTGTGATGCAAGTGGTTATTATGCAAGTAAGACTCTCAATGGAGCGCAAATGAACTACACCATCACCAAACAAGAGTTTCTTGAAATTGTCTATGCTTTTGAGAAATTCTGAGCCTACTTGTAGGGAAATAATGTTATTGTCCACACCGATCATGCGACACTCCGATATCTCATGGCTAAGAAAGATGATAAGCCTAGATTGATACGTTGGGTCCTACTTTTACAAGAATTCAATTTTGAGGTCAAATATAGAAAGAGGTGTGAGAACCAAGTGGCGGACCATTTGTCAAGACTTGAAAAAAGATGGAAGCCAAGTGATGGGCTTGTAGTAAATGACTCCTTTTCGACTGAGCATGTAATGACGGGGTGTCATGATATAATTCAGTGGTATGTCAATTTTGCAAACTATCATACAAGTTACATTATGACGGGTTATTTAACTACCAATCAAATGAAGAAATTCTTGACTGATGTCCGGAAGTTTTATTGGAATGAGCCTTACCTTTTTCGGGTTTGTGCCGATAACATAATAAGGAGGTGCATCCCCGAGTTGATATAATACCCATAGTTGAAGCTTGTTACTCATCTCCCATTGGTGGTCATCATAGTAGTGCATGGACCACCGCGAAAATTCTCTAAAATGGTTACTATTAGCCAAGAATCCATTAAGATGCCTATGATTATGTGAAAGCTTGTGAATAATGCAAAAAGCATGGGGGCATCTCACAGAAGCACGAGCTACCTTTGACACCAATCCTTGAAATGAAGTTATTTGACCTATGGGTCATTGAATTTATGGGCCAATTTGTGAGTTCTTATGGCAACAAATACATCCTTGTAGTGGATGACTATGTATCGAAAGGGGTGGAGGTCGTAGCACTTCCAAACAATGAAGGAAAAAGTGTCACTGCATTCTTGAAAAAGTACATCTTCTCGAGGTTTGGTACTCTTTGGGCTATCATTAGCGATAGGGGTTCACATTTTATAATTGGTTGTTTAAATCCATTCTTGAGAAATATGGAGTTAGACACAAGGTAGATACACCCTATCATCCCCAAACAAGTGGGCAAGTAGAAGTATTAAATAGGGAGATCAAGAGCATCTTATCTAATACAGTCAATTTCACAAGAACCGATTGGTCATGAAAGTTGATGATGCACTTTAATCATACCAAACTGCGTTTAAAACTCCAATTGACATGTCGCCATATCGGTTGGTATTTGACAAAGCTTGTCACTTCCCGATAGAACTTGAACATAAGGCTATGTGGGCCTTGAAGAAGTTGAATCTTGATTGGAATGATGCCTCAAACTTGAGAGTGGAGCAATTGAATAAACTAGATGAATTCGACTCAAGGCCTACGAGAGCTCAGCACTCTAAAAAGCCCGCATGAAGCACTTCCAGGACAAGAAGATCCTAAAAATAGAGTTTAACCCTGAGGATCGTGTTTTGTTGTTCAACTCAAGACTCCGGTTGTTTCTCGGAAAGTTAAAGTCAAAGTGGTCGGGGCCTTTTGAGGTCAGACAAGTGTTTCCCCATGGTGCCATTGAGATTGCTTGCGTAAGTGGAAATCAAATCAAAGTGAATGGGCAAAGAGTGAAGAACTATTTGAGAGTGCCCAACGAGGTGAAGATAGTCGAGGTGATCTACCTCAACGAGCCTTGAAAAAATAGTAACAACGCAGTGCATCGACATAAAATTAGGTGCTTCTTGGGAGGCAACCCAGGTATTTTTATTGTTCTTGTTTTAATGTTTGTTTAAGTGTGTAGTATGCAAAGTTACATGGAAAAATGAAGCAAAAGAGCATCGGGAACAACCAAAACCTGACCGAGAATGGGAATTGAAATTGTTGACACCTAAATTTTACTCTCCAATATGTTTATTTATTTTTTCAGAGTTCATGAGTTATAAATGAAGTAAAATATACAATTTACAAAGCGAAAATAATTTTACAAAATTATTTTGGTAATATTTTTCCATGTTATTTGAAAAAATATTATCAAATATATTATTGTATATCGTTTGCCTATTTTTACATATTTGTTTTAGAAATTCAATTTCTATAAATTAAAAAGGACGATTATTGAATTAGTTAGCTAAATTAACTTTTATAAATTGATAATTATTTTACTCTGTAAAGTTAAGAAAATTTGATTAATTAAATACGGTGTCAGATAGTATCTCACTTTTATTCCTTAATCAGATTTTAAATTGAATTTGTTTTGAATCTTTAGCCTCAAATTGGTTTTAATTGGCGATTTTTGGTTACTATTGAAATTGAAGTGGCCACATTTTAAATTTATTTGTGGTCACATTTGCATGAAATTCCCAAGCATCTCTTTTATTTTGGCCGAGTCCACGTTTGGACAAGGCCCATTGTCCATTTTATTCAACAAAACAAAGGCAAAAGCCTTTATTTCGTCCAACAAGGCCAAAGGTATGAAACCCTAGGGCCTCCTCGCCTCTCTCCTCCATCTCTCATCTCAATGTCATATTTTTGCCAAAATGGCAAAGATTTAGACGATCCCTTTTGCACAGTACTGGACTCATCATTTTGAGTAAAAGCATTTATGACTCTCACTCACCCCCACCGTGGTTCAGCCTTCCCCCCATCTCTTTTTTGCAGCTAACATTAAATTCTTTTGTCCCATTACGAACCAAAAGCTTGAGTTTTCATTGGTCGATTTTCTTTTCCCTTTAAAATTCTTTCAAAAATCGGTGAGATTAGGGAAATTTGAATTTTTTTGGCTCCTATAAAAGGATCCTACCCTCAGTCCCAATCCCAAGTCTTAACATCCATATTTTTTTGGCTCCTATAAAAGGATCCACACCAGATCTCTTTCACGGCTGTGCATCGAAGATATAAACCTAAAAACCTCTCAAATTGTATTTCCTTATATGTGTTTTCTGTTCATTAATTAAGTGCTTGTTAGTATGTCTGGCATAATTTAGCTTAGACTGGGTTGATTTGTTTCATTAGGTTATCAATTACGTTATGTTTCTGTTGGCATGTTAAGTGTGTTGTTAAATATCAGTTTGAACTGGTAGAATGTGAATTAATATGGTATTTTAGGATGTTTGGTACTGTTTTATTGCTCACTAATATGCCTAGTTGACTTATAGTTCTTTTTACCTACGAACCTTGGAAACATATGAGACTCATAACAAAGAGAGTTGGATCATTGTCGAGGACTTGATACAACACAAATAATATCACACAGGGAGAACAACTTTGTAGAAGTAGAAGACTTTCGATACTTCATTCTTTGGAACTCACAATTAAAGGAAGGAATCAAATGATAAGACTTTGTGTCGCTGGATACGATAGGAATATACCTATTGTTCTACGACCCTATTATGACACCTTCAGAAACCATTATCTAGTCTTGTGGACCATTCTACTTTGGATAGACTATGATCGTCTACGTCAATGTGGTTTATCTTAAAAGAAGCTTTATACCCCACAATGGTAACTGTATGCTTACGACATAATTCCTCTTACGTTACGTTCTACGACCCTTTTAACGATCATCTGAACTCTTAACCCTATGATGACTTGTTACTATACAAATGACATCACGTGAAAGAAACACCTGAGCATGAACAAGACATTCGCGATACTTTACTCCTAGGAACTCTAATAGGAAGGGAACATCTTATAGGACTTTATCTCGCTAAATGCGAGATGGACATATACACTCACTTTACTATAATCCTTATTAGGGTTTCCCCAAGCCTGTAACCTAACTCCCTATGATGTCGTATCCTCAAGAAGGCTATAATGTTTATATTAGCTTAGTTCACATTATGTGACAATCTATAAACCATTAACGATCACCTAAAAGCTATCATATAATTCATCTTAAATAGTAATATATCATCCATTAGTGATACTCTGAAAGTAAACACTTAATCTTTCTTAAGTAAGATACTACAATCCGATAATGGTAATTTGGATATTACTGATATCATTCATCTTAATTAACGAATGATAATCCATTAACAATAATCTAGAACCCATCCACATAATTCATCTTCATTAGGACCTATAAACCATCGACAAACATTTGAAACTACTTACGTGATTCATCTTACCTTATGTTCTACACCCCCACAACATTTACTTAGACATAAGTCGTGAGATATGGTCTATATTAGGCAACATGGTGTAGTCTCGTACCTATCATACCTTAACCTTAGATCTATGATCCTCCAACTATTATCTGAGAGTCGTCTTATAGTCATTCTAAACATAGTTATCCTAGACAACCTATTGTAACTTCTTCATTTATACTTATAGGCTATCACCTTCGTTAACAACGAAGGTTCCCATCTAATTGTAAACTAGTAGTCATGAACTAGTAAATCCTTTTCACTGGTTGTTATTGGTCACTAGAACAGACAACAACTATCAACATGCAAGGCTCCTCTTTTGTCATCACACTACGGGAGTTCTTTTGAGGGTGACACTATAGTTCATACTTACTCTCTCATAGGAAAATGTGGCTACTAATACACTTATGAAACTCAACTCATTGTGGAAATACCAATTAGGACATCTATGAAGCTATTAAATATATGAGTGGAGAAAATCTTACTAACTGTCGCTATGATATTGAGAGTCTCACGAGGGACCCATTGTGGCTCATATATATTTTCTAAGAAGAGTACAAGACTTCTAATAGATATATGAAACTCGTATTATGGAGGTGGCACCAACCAGGGAGTACATGAAACTATGAAATGCATATGTAGAGCACCTCTAGAATTCTATTTTGGAATCGTACTCTATAGGTTACTAGTGTGGTCCCACCTAAGGGGGAAACTCTGTCCTCTTCGCGATAGCTTATAACTTAATTTATGAGACGGATACGCTTGAGTAATGACCATATCTGACCATATAACATCTCTTTTGTTTCACTTTGTGTGCTAGGAACGCCATCATACTTAAGGGGAATTCCAATCCCACCATAGCAACTGGGAACTCGAGTCTTGGGAGTAAACGCTTGAATAACAACTAATTACAAACACATAGCTTTACTTAAGAGATTCGTGACACTTGCAACATGGAACTACTACACTTGGACGCTCTAAATTTCATGGTTTACATAAGAAGCAAATATCGTATATCGTGTCGTAGTGGCGAGTCAAGAAAATAGCCTTACGTACCTTTAAGTAGATGTTCCAACCTAGATGGCAAGACCAGCCTCCTTCACAAGTCCAACTTAAACTTGAAGCAAAGAGGCATCACCTTGACTGCAAACTCTACTACTCCTTCCACTTATTTATCTTGCAGGAGTTTCTCAATTACTTGAAGCCCTTGAGCTATGGAGAGGAGAAAAATGATTTTCCTTTGCTTGAACTATGGGTTGTAGAGAAAGGAAGATGAAAGGATCACCATGGCTGCTGGACCAGATCGTACTAAGAGAAATAGAGAAAGAGAGGTGGCTGTTTTTATCTTGGAGAGAGTGACTAAATGAGAAGATCTACAAGGAATTATGTACCTATACTAGACCTTAAATGGGTTGAGCAGAATGGGCTTGGATATTCCCCATCTCACATTTGCTTTCCCTTTTATTTGGGTCTTTCATTTTAAGTAGGTGATGCAAGTGCTTATCTAGCAAGAAATTTGGTCCTCTCTTTTGGTAAGTAGGTGATGCACCTACTTGTCACTTACTTAGGCTAGAACGTTACTAATTAGCTTTAAACATATATGTCATCCCCATTGAAAAAGTAGGGCATTTAAGTAAATAGGACGTGCAAACAAGTAGGATGTGTGAGAAAGTAGATGAAGCATATAGGATGTCTAAGTAAGTAGGTGAAACTCAAAGGTAAAACTAGTAGGTCGTCTACATTTGTCCGACATCTTATTCATTTATGAATCTCATTTACTTTAACTAGGCTTAACATAATACATACACTTAGACACTATAACCTTATTCTTCCATATTCAAGTAACTTCATCTACTTTAACTTGGTCGTACACATGTTGAGAAGTATGGGGTGTTACAATATTGACCCAGGAAGGGCTTTGAACATTTGAGACGTGTTTGAAGCCTAATAGAAGACTACCTTCCATATCCGCATGGTCAGCGACCCGAGGATATATTCATCCAACTACGTGCTATGTGTGAACATGACTTGTGCCATATGAGTTTAACCATTGTCTCGAGAGGCGGGGCCTAACTGTGTGTTGTTTGTGTAGATGTCTACCAACCTCCATTTTGACATGGTTCTGAAAGCGCCAGAATTACTGAGAATGTGGTGGTTTGACTTAGACGACAAGCATAATAGAGAGATCACCAGCTGCTTAGGTTATTTACCCTCCATCATGACTAGGACAGATTATAAAGAACTCATCGAGGTTTTAATTGAATATTGGGATAATGATAGAATAGTGTTTAGGTTCGGGCTTATAGAGATGACCCCGACCTTGGAAGAAATCCAGGATTGCATAAAAAGTAATAGAACTTGTATAAGACGGAGAAAGAAACCCGATCACAACCTCTTACCCCCGAACAAGCCCATGCCAACCAAAATTGTGAAAATGTTATCCCTAGCCGAAGCCTCATGGATCTCCAGGGAAACAGTAGCCTTCCGGGATTTGTACCAATTATTTGAGAGTAAAGGGGGATTCGTAAACCATTCCTTAGAGTTCTACACTTTCAGATATTGGGATGCCACCCACCATTAGCTTTTTGCCATTTGTTTTCTAGGTACTAAGTATTCCTTCAAAATCCCTACCTTTCTATAAATACTCGAGTCATCTCAGTGGCCCATGCCATCTTCTATGGCATAACCAACAACGAGGAAGCCAAATACTTTGGCATAGTCCCAGTCATCCTCGGTGATATATACCGAGCCTTGGGTTGATGTAAAATCCAGTTTAGGTACTTTCAAGGGTGTAACCTATTATTGCAATGGTGGATTCTCAAAGACCTTCGGAAAATCATAGGTCTCCCAGTCTTTCCTACCAATAACCGAAAGGATGACCTAAAAACCATGTACCAGATTTCCCTAGCCGGACCAAAAAAGAGTGGTCCATTTTCTTCGCATGTATTAGAAAAAAGGATATACAGTGGAGGTTCGCTGACTTTATCACAACATGGGTTGTAGTTCGAGGTAGAAAGTGTCTATTCCTGCCGCTTATGGGTATCCGATGGGTCCGCCTTTATGCACTGGCCCGGGTTCTGAGATAATTCAGGAGAAAGCAATATGTGCCTCAGGTTGGGGGTATGGGAGACTATGCAATCAACTACGAGGGGGATAAAAATCTGAAATGCTAGAGAGCACATCCAAGAATGGAACAATTGCCTCATATATCAGGTAAAGGAAATTAACACGGACTGTGATGAGGATTAGTTGAGAGCAGATGTGCTGGGGGTTGTAGTACCAGGGATCAACCAATATCAGCGCATCAGGGATAGAAAATCCAAAGAGTAGATCAAAGTCAGATATGTTCAGAGGCAAGTCGATGACACAAATGCTAGGTATTAGGAGAACATGAAAGCTGACAGGCAGACCATAGCGAGCTTAAATGAAGATTTAAGGTTTGTACATGGGTGTCTGGAGGATCTATGGGATCATATCAAAGGGGTTATGGAGGATACCCGCTCGATGACCTTTCAAAAAAAAGGTTACATAGCTGACGCTTTGATGATGGAGACATATCAGCAGATTCAGATTGCACTCTGATAAGCCAAGAAGGTTCAGAAAGACGGAGGATCATCATCAGCAGCTAGAGGACAACCTTTATGATCTTTCTATTTATGCTTTTATGATGTAACCCTTCGGGGAGAATATTATTATTAATGAAATGATTATGAGGGCAATGGTTTAATTTACAAATTGGTGCAATTCATATTCAAATGCTAGAAATGTCTCTGTTCACGAGGCCCAAGGGCGCGTTTAATATATTAAAATTATGTGCTTTGTGTGCAAATATCTGCTTATATGTTTCTTTCACGCATTTATATTGAATATGATTGATTCAATGTTTCGAGTATCACCCCAAAAAGAAAAACACAAGAACGTTCCTTGAGCTACCAAAAACTCTACTTCTAAAAAATGAAGCCTACTTACCTAAACCTTTTACATCTCCCAGAAAGATTGACTTGCTAAGATGGATTCCCGAAGAATCTTGAGTGCTAATGTTACACCCCGTAAGTTTCATGTTTCGTTGTGTCATTAATGGATAACCGAAGCCCCGGGGAGGTGTTTAACCTGACAAAAGAATAATCAAGGTTTACAGCATGGTTATGGATGTATCGTAGTGTTAGGGAGTTAAAACGGTCTAAGAAAGTATGATTTGATGAAAACAGAAAAATTGGGAATTTGACGGGATGAAGGACGGACCGTCAAATGCCCAGCCTAAGCCGTCAATCTTCAAGGAAGTCTGAGGGGGAAGATTGATAGACCGTAGAAAGTTTGATAGTTCGTCGAGTGTACCGTCAAAGTACAACAATGTAGATCTGTTACGAGTTTAAGCCCCCTATCTCTGAAGAGTGACGATTTCTAACATCGAATTCCCGCATCGCAGAGGGGGAAGATTGATAGACCGTAGAAAGTTTGACAGTTCGTCGAGTGTACCGTCAAAGTACAACAATGTAGATCTGTTACGAGTTTAAATTGGGAATTCTTGAATTTCAGTCCATTTTTTCCCCAAACCCCAGCCCTAATACTCTATCTAGATCCTCTTTAACATACCCCAACATCCCCAAGTGAAATCGAAGCCGATTACACAAAGGTAACGCGATAAATCCGTGATTAACATAGTAATATTCTTCTCCATATCAAGTTGTAGTTGGAAGAACCCTTGCAAATCAGATTGCTCATTATTTTGGGAAAGTTATGAAGTATTAATGTAAATTCTATCCTCTCATATATATGTTTATGGTATTGATGATTTGGAAGAAGTTGTGAAAAAGTTCTCATGATCAAAACTTCACAAAGTTATGAAACCTTCGTAATATGAATTAATGAGTTGTTTTATGCTAAATATCAGTCAAATTGAATGATAGAATTAATTGTGTATGTTATGCATTAAGGAATTTCGATTTGAAGGATTGTGAAGTTGAATCACATAAGATATTTCGGATAATAAAACTTTAAGGGAGCTATATATGCTAAAATTGTCGAAGAACGCCTAATCAAGTTTCTATGGAAATTGTATTTTAATTGAAATGGGAGATTGAATCACGTAAGTATCCCCTATAAAGGAGTCTAAGAACCTGAAGTGTTTAGGGATGTCGATAAGATACTTAAGTGAAATTTCTCTATGGAATTTGAATTTGATATTGATGTCAACTTGTCATGTGATGTAGATGACCACCCGTAAGAGGAGCAAGGGCTTACAGAACAATTGTAGCGATAAGTATAAGGTAGGTTAAGGCAAAATCTTTCATTCTATTGGCATGATCTATGAATAATGTAATCATAACAACGTTACACCAAAAAAAAAACTCTATTCTTGAGATTGAAAGCTTGCGAACCTCATCGTTTCATGATGTATAATTCTTGGATTTTATTGTTGTTCCTTGTCAAAGGCACCTCTCACCTTATTTCATTTGAAGCATATGTTTTCTTATGACTATTTTCGATCCTCAAATAATTGATACAAACACATTTATATAACGATAATTGGAGAATAACGACCTTGAGTCACTCCGATTGGTTTCATAAGGCCCTTCAGAGTCTGTCTTGCTTTGAACTTATATATATATATGTAGCTATTTTCATATCAAGCCGCGCTATAGCCGGTCGGGTATGACCCGTAGATGTGCACCCAATTGTAGTTGGTTTTGATATTACTGAGTCCCACATTTGGGATGGGTACGATCGAGTCCTCATCGAGGTCGGGTACGATATATATGTATTATGGCATAATTTTCCCCACACAGAGACTGGATATTACTTTATATGGCCCCACCGAGCGACTTGATTTTTACAAACATCCATGCATTTCATGATTTCGTCAAGTAGGCCCAGAGGCTTGTTATGAGTTTTTGGTTGACTTATGTACCCTTATCTCTTATAATATGTCTTATATCTATATTGGTTATTTGCCTTACATATTCAGTACATCTTTCGTATTGATGTCCCTTTCCGTGGACACTGCGTTTCATGCCCGCATGTATAGATAGAGCAACAGATGATTTCCTCACAATAAGACTGAACCCAGTTGGAGTTGTCACACTCCTTTATTTCAGAGTTGTGTAGGGAGTTTATAGGTATGACGGTTGTGAACATGTATATATTTGGGTATGGTGGGGCCATGTCCTGACTAATTGTTGTCAGTATACTCTTTAAAGGCTTGTAGACAGTTGTGTATGTGTATTCTCATGTCGTCCTTGTGATATATATATATATGTATATATGTATATATGTATATATGTATATATGTATATATGTATATATGTATATATGTATATATGTATATATGTATATATGTATATATGTATATATGTATATATGTATATATGTATATATGTATATATGTATATATGTATATATGTATGGTTTGGGCATTTTCTGAGTGCATATGGGTTGTCCTCATTCAGTTGAGTAGATGACAGAGGCCTCGTCGATCCCTAAGTTGTGTACGTGTCACACATATCAAGATCGGTATGCTCGAGCCTTAAGGCACAGGGTGCTGGCCACACACCCCAAGGTTGTGGTGTGACAGCTGATGTGCCTGCTACCAGTGTGAACAATAGAGAAGAGAGCGAAGCTTCGCTCAAGAGAAATATGGTTGAGGTCGATGAAAGGATTGCCATGTCAAGGAAAAGCTGAAGGAAGTTGACCATTTGCTGAACCTCTCCAAGGAAAGTTAGAGGAATGATGGAAGACTACGCTCCCCTGTCAAAAAGTCCAGGGCCGTCCAAAACAATGAAGGTTGAATCTAAGAATCAACCACTCAGGGAAGCTACCACTACCGTGTTTGCTGCCATTCCTAAGACCAATGAGGTGTTGCTAAACGAGATACCTAGTCAGTAGATCATTGCTCTTAAGGCCTACGTTTGTCCTTATCGGGTGACACCAGTACCCGTGTTGAGTTTGGAGGTCTATGAGACTATGAGAGCAATGGGGACTATACACCCTAACGATGTGAGACTACCATCGTGCGCTCCAGCATGTGCGCACAATAGATGTGTGTACCACATGAACCAGCCAGGACACACCACCGACGAGTATGTGCCCCTTAAAGGGAAATAGTACAATAGTTTGATGATGGGGCTATCTACCACATCTGGAGTCCCTAATCCCTTTTAACACATGACCCAGACAATGGTATGGGAGTCATTGATGCTGTGACTCGTTTGTGGTGGTACGATTTCACCATCTTTGAAGACTCCTACACTGAGATCCTCAACAAATTGGTTGATGCTTAGAAGATCCACCCCATCGGGACTGCGTGGAAACCCTCATCTTCTAGAGCCAACAGAGGGAAGGGTTGTCTATACCACTCTAGATCATTAGGCCACAACATTGGAGAATGCGAGGCATTCAAGTTTGAGTTGGAGCACCTGATCGATAAGGGGGAGATTTTGGTAGTTCTCCCTCCCTGTCATGAGCTAGTGTAGGTCAAACGCCGAATATGCGGTTGTAAAGGTGACAACCGTCCATTGCTTTAAAAGAAAACCATCGTTTGGGTAGATCTAGGCACCCCTTAACAAATCAAATATAATCCCTTCCCCTTTTACTTGTAAAAGAACTGCGCTGGACCTGATGTTCCCTAGGTGGGATACGCAATAAGCCCATATCGAGCATGGTCCTAGGAGTTCTAGGTAGGAAAACCGACGGGGGTAGGGTTTATTTTATGTAAATAACTATGAACGGGCCTGACTTCCCCCGGCATGATACATAGGTAGTCTATTTAAGACTCGGTCCTTGATATAAATAAATATTTCCCCCTCTCCTTTCCCTTTTTATAGAAGCAGGTGGATCTAGCTGGCAGACCAATCAATGAGGCTGTCGTATGAAGCAAGTCAATCGACCCCCAAATTACCAAAATATCCTTACAAACCCTAAAATACCCGGAACGGAGATATGAATATGTGAACTTATATTTTTACTTACAAACTATGTGCCTATCTCGCATTTTATTTATCTGGCTAACGTACTAACGTTATCTGCCTTTGAGTGATTTTTCTCTTAATAGAAGAGGTAAGTTTTGTGTCGTGACACTGGCTTATTAAACAAGATCACAAGCAACAACAATATCCCCATCAGAACAAAACTAGAGGAAATGATTGACAATTCAGACGACGAGAGAAACGTCGGGAACTCTAGGTCTCATGTATGACGGGAGACGACTCTGTCACACCCCAACCTTGGGAGTGCGGCCGGCACCCGACGCCTAGATGGCCACGTGAACGTGTAACCGTCTAGGTTGACAAGGCCTCAGAATGATAATTGTAAAATAAGATGACATAGAATCCTGCAAATAGAAGAATGCAAACAGAAGAATTCAACCTATGCATATATACATACTAAGATCGACAAGGCCAATGTAACCTCTAATCAACATCCAAGCCTACAAGGCCGTACTGAACAAACTGTACAACACATGACTTGCCTACAAAGCCTCTAAAGGGAACATCGACATAGTACATAAGTCGGAACAGGGCCCCCGATATACCCAAAATACAAAATGATACAAACATAACCCTGACTCAATAATGCTCCAAGAGGAAATGGAGCTCACCAACAAAATCTGATATCTGGAGGCGATTTACGGTGACATGTCCTTTCCTCGCCTACCTAAACCTGCGTGGCATGAAACACAACATCCCCAAGCAAAGGGTTGTCAGTGCGAATAATGTACTAAATATGTAAGGCAAAAATAAATACCTTAGTAAGTAATCATAAAAGAGAGAGAGAGATACGAATTAACTTGAACTCCTGTAATTTCCCAACTGGTGGTAACTGCCCAACCAGTCGTAGCCCGATGGTAAATATAAATACATAATCATACTTGTTGAAACCTAATTTTTATCCTACAATAATTTTATATAATTACTCAGAGTTTCCAGATCACAAATGAAGCAGAATCTACTTTTTACAAAGCAAATATGATTTTACAAAATTATTCCGAGAGTATTTTGTCATTTCATTTAACAAAATATCACTTGGTATACATACTGTATATCATATCCTAATTTTACATAATTCGATCATTAGTTATGATTTTGGAGTTTTAACTGACCATTATAAATGTTATTGTCTCAAAATGAATTTTCAAAATTATAGTATTAATGTCCCGCTCTGTCAAATTCGAGAATTTGTTAAGTAAATAAGATATTGAAATCACATCTCAATTTTGAATCACATTTTTAAGGACATTTACACTTGACTTTAAGTTCATAGTTTCAAATTTAGGCTTAATTTAAAGTTTTGTCTAAACTGGTATATTTGAAAAAATTTGCATTGTTAGTGCATTTAAAAATTGTGGACATTATTATTCACAAAGAAGTGATTGGAACGAACGACTTTTATTTTAATTTTCAACTGAGCCCAAGCAAAAATGCTGAGGCCCAGCCCAACGTTGATGAGCGTAAAGGAAAGGAGGCGCAATTTTGACAGAGTACGTCTTGCTTTATTGTGTCGTTGCCTTGCTGAGAGAGGAAAGGGAATTTAATGCCTTCTCTCTCACACCTCCATAGTACTATGTTTTTTTCTACTAGCAATTAATGTTCTTTGTCCGATTTTTATTTTTGAATCCTATAAATATCGACCCGTGTGTGATTTGTGAGTTCCAAGGCCTCGAAAGTAAGATTCAAGTCTCTTCGACCTTTTAGCTATTAGATTAGCTATGTAAGTATTTGTTATGTTAAATGAGCATGTTCAGTTGGATTGTGATGGTTTAAATCCATTATGTTACCTGTTAGTATGTGTTAGTTCTAATTAGTTGATATTTGATACTATTAAGCTAAGTATTAACCTGTTTGGATTCCATCACTATGATTGTTAGAGATGTTTAGTTTAAATAATAATTATTAGTTAACATGCTCAGACTACTACTAGTATTTGTTGTAATACTATAAGCCTGATCAACTATTTTTTTGGTTGTCTAAGTCATTAGCTAAACTGTCAAGCTTGTGTAGTCATTAAGTTCATGATTTGAGTGTTATGATGGTGTTAATATAAAGGCTACTAGTGAACTGTTGGCCAATGTATTGATTATTTGATATAAGTATGGATCTCTGTGGACCTTGTTAGCTCAAATATGCTTTTGTTGCCATTTAGAACTAGCCTAGACCCATGAACGATACCAGAATAGATAGTGTTCAACATGTTTGTGATAGTCTGGAATAATATTAGTGACTAAAAGCTACTGAAATTAGTGGTTCAGCTATAAAAGCCCCCCTAAAAGATAGTGTTCAACATATTTAAAAAAAGTTGTTTGATGCATACCTGTTGTTTAAACTTAATATATTGACTTAAGTGTTAGTTTGATGCCTTTGTTTAATGATGTGTGCCCTGTTAAGCTAGCATCATGTCTAAAATGATAACTTAGGAGTCTATTTGGTATCACATGATCTGTTCTATGTTAGTTTGTATTCCATCCCATGTCAGTTTAAGTTTGTTCAAATTGAGAATGCATTGTTAAAGGAAATCCAAAGCTTGCATGATGTATTTATTGGCTGGTGTCACTAGGCATCTGTTTATGTTAAAAATGACGACATGTCATATATTTAGGTCAGTTGTTATGTCCAGTGATAGATGGTTAAGATTACACCATGTTTTGTCCCATAGAACTTGCCTACATGCCTCTTAAATGTCATCTTTTGTCTTGCATATATTCATGAAGTCTGGTTTATCTGGTTGGATAAACTCCTGAGAAGAAAAGATGATTTTAGGTCACTGTAAGGTCTGTGAGGTGCTCTAGTTGCCTTCCTCATTCCCTAACATGCCCCCAGTAGGCCCTAAGTAATAATAAAAAATGTTGTTGCCTATTTATTTCCATTCTTACTGAGATCTAGTAGAGCATGTGCCTTCTAGTTTAGAAGGTGAACAACCTGCTAATGTGTGCCTATTTATCCAGTATCTTGTTCCTGTTGTTTACAAAGGATGCAGGAAACGAAAATTACAAGTAACTGCTAATGTAAGAATTGAAATTACAATTCAACTAGAAAACTGAAAATTACAAAGATGTTGAACAAGAAAAACTGGAACTGTTTTCTGTTTTTGGTGTATGCTGAGTCGAGTGTGGC
Organism: Anisodus acutangulus; assembly: GCA_029783415.1. Taxonomy (NCBI): domain Eukaryota; kingdom Viridiplantae; phylum Streptophyta; class Magnoliopsida; order Solanales; family Solanaceae; genus Anisodus; species Anisodus acutangulus. The sequence continues at coordinate 1,294,139 of CM056499.1, forward strand.
ACTCTGTCTTTAAGACAATATTGCCCCGTATGTATTCTTTATACGTCCTGGACAACTGTCGCCCAAGATAAAACAGCAATGGAACAATTGAGCAAAGGAAACTCAAGAGCTACCGTGAAGAATATTGAGTAACGAAATGATGCTTGGAAGTTGTAGGAAGAACTGTTTTCTGCTTGTGTATTTTCGTGTATTGTTAGTGTCCTCAACAATGGTGCAAGGGATTGTTTATATAGGTGATGGAGGGGCTGTTTAACTGGCTCCATAACTGCCATTATTGGCCAAGTAATGGTCATTATGGAGGTAGTAAAGCCACCAAAATAAATGGTGATAAAGACCAACGATTGACCATTATAGGAGGAGTAATTCAGCCAAAATAATTGGCTGAATTGAGTGCTGTGGCATTTCTGATCTTCTCTGCCAATTCTGACTAACTGAAAACTTCAGGGACCAAACTGTACATCTTGAAACTTCAGGGATCAAACTGTACATCTGAAAGAATTCTGATCCAAACTGTACATATGAAACTTCTGGGATCAAACTGTACATCTGACAAAGTTCTCTGGTCCAAAAAGATAATATCAGAAGACCCACAGCCCGTGAACCCGGAACCGGACGGGCGGGCGGTGGCGGCGCGCGTGTGGGCTTTCCTCGAACCGAAGCACATCTAAGTCCTCCCTCCTTTAAACACATGGGATACCCCTTGGGGTCCCAAACTCTAAATCAATTTTGAGTCTTATATACACAACAATTCTTTCTTCCTCACCGATCGTGAGAATTGATCCTAACCACACTTTTCCATGCTTCAAACACCTCAGTTCGTGAATTAATATTTCTTTCATTTCTCAATGAAATTTGACGATTCTTGGCCCTACGGTTATCTACGTACTTAGTAGATCATGCACGTGTGAAGAACCGGATTCTCCAACATGCGTAACACTAGTGTTTAAGCCCTTAAAGTTGGTCGGTCGCAACTCCCGCCAAAGGCTAATTTCCAACAGTTCCCACTTATGAATAGCATACTCCCCTCCTTATGCCTAAATGTGTAGCTAATGCCTGGTTTAAATCATGTATGATGTACCACTGTGTCATGATTGTGTTATTATGGACTAGAATGCTCTAAATAGTCTGGTTTTGTGTTAGTTTGAGTCAATGCATGCCTAGTTATTTTACTTAAAATTAAAACATTTTTTTATTTAAATACGGAATTATGTCTTTCTGATTTTTTCATATAGGTTCAATCATGATCACTCTAGGATTTGTGGCTGTCTAATTATATAGGTTTATCTTCTCATAGAATTTTTTCTGTAATTATTCTTAGATCATGTATCTTGGTTAAGCCTTTGTTCTGCATCTTTGTCAATTAAGTTGAGTTATTCATGTGTACCATTCTAGTAAAAATGAAACCCTGAGTCAAATCTGTAACTCACAGTTGTTTAGTCTCTGTTTGCCTATGCCTGCTTGTGTCCAGTTGATTTGTCTATTTGTTTCTTTAGTAAGGGTTAGATATTTGGTTTAGTATAATTATAATCTCACAAGTTATGATTGGCGATGTCCATTACTTAACTGAGAGTTTAGATTTCCCTAGGAAGAATTTAGTTAGGAATAGGAAATACTTATATCCTTGATATAGTGGTATGTTGAAGTTCTCCCCTAAATATCACTTATGCGTGCTTTGTTTTTTTTGAAAAACATGCTATGTTATACTTGTGATATACAAGCCACATGCAGTTCCAAATGTGTTGAGTTCTTAGTATACCAACATGTATACTTAGTATGTCATCCCTATTTTCCATCCTAGGATATTTGTGGGCGCAGCCCATTCTTGTTATCTTGTTTACTTCCTTTGTATTCTTGCAATATTTTGGGCCTAGCCCACTGTTTGTCCTTTTCTTACTTCACTGTGTTAACTTGGGCCAATTAAAATGATTGGAATTAATTTACTCTTGATATAGGCTGTTGTTTGTCTTGATTTTAATTTGAATTAGATACTAGTTAAAAGGTATCTAAACTGATTTCTACCATCCTAGGCTGTTGTTTGTCTTGATTTTAATTTGCATAGATGAGTTTAGATACCTTTTAACTAGTACATTTGTTTGTCCCTTGTTCTCTCCTACCCATCCTGCCGAGATGGGCTTGCATAAAGCTTCTGTTCAGCTAATAGTGTTGATTAGCGTACCGTTGTATTTGCTTCTCCTGATGGCTGGTCAAGTAACAAAAATGTTGTATTTTCTGGTACATCCTTATGGATTGGATTAGTCTTTCTGGTGGGTATCCTTAATTCTCTCATCTCTTGAACCTATTCGTCGCAGACCCAAAACCAAAATGACCCCCCTAATTTTTCTCGGTTGTGAGACACATTAAATTTGAATCTAAGTCCCCAAAGAAAATGCAAATCAAATAAAGAAAACAAAAAAATTAGAGGGGGGTCAAACTTCTTGAATAAAAAGAATACAATTAAAAAAATAATTGGAATCGTTCCGAAGAGAATATGTGTCCCGGCACTGCACAAAAAAGATCCGGTTATATATCATATATGTGGGTACATATTGTGTATCAAGAACAAAAAAATGCGGATATGGTCGAATGGTAAAATTTCTCTTTACCAAGGAGAAGATGCGGGTTCGATTCCCGCTATCCGTCCAAGATAAAGTAATTTTTTTTACTATTTATTATTTCATTTCATAAATAGCATTAAATATATCCTTAAATTAAGGATTTGGTATAGTTGGCCGTGACAGTGTAGTGATTCTATCCCTCCCCTACGTTTTCTTTTTCCTTCCAAAAAATAGAAAGATTCGTTTGAAGAGGTCCTCAACCCTATGATCCGATCCAACGATTTGGAAGAGGCCACAAAAAGGCCTTTTATGGCACGTTTACCCCCTTGAAGGGAAATCTATCACGAGGGGTTTGAAACGTCGCATTTCTGCTTCTAGAGACCGCTCTCTCATTGGCATTGGGAAGGCTCGAGTACTTTTCTGAGTCGTGAATCTCCTTGCTTTCCACTGCTACCAGCATTTGTCCTATTAGTAGCGGCGAGCGAGAGCGGATTGGGGGTTTGAAGAAAAACAAAGACGAAGCTTCGTTCCTTTCCTTTTAGGCGAGCTACTTCGTTCCTCAGCTTCGTGTTCACTTATTTTTCGTCAGGTTTCATTCGATTTGTTGTGGATTGGATGATGGAAAAACCAGCAAGCTACGGCTTCAAAGCTTACCTTATTTAGAAAAGGAGAAAGGGCTTTTTTTTATAGATGTTGAGGTTGAGTAAGGGGGCGGAGCTTGAAGAGCAAAGCGAGCCGCGCTAGCCTAGCAACGTTTTTCAGCAGCAAGCTTTTGATTAATTAGCTAACGACCCCCTAACCTAGGTCGGGGCGAAAACTCCAAAATCCAAAACGTTGGTAAGGGTTCCAAACCTTTCTCTAATAATAAGGTAAGCTTTCAAGCCGCCGCCCTTTAAAGGAGCGGGCGCAGTGAACTGTAATTGTGAAAAGATTGGAAGATCTGGCCAAAGAAGGTGATAGCCCTGTAGATTCGTTTCCATGGTTCGATCCTTCCCAGTAAAACGCGGCGTGTTCGAATTCTGATCGCTTTTACGCGAGAAAGGGGGACCACCCTCTAAGCCTAAGTATTCCTCAATGACCGATAACGTACAAGTACCGTGAGGGAAAGGTGAAAAGAACCCTATTTAAGGAGTGCAATAGAGAACCTGAGATCCGATGCGAACAATCAGTCGAAGGAGCGGAGCTTAGAGCCTTTAATTTATGTAAAGCGCACTCACTCTAACGGCGCACCTTTTGCATGATGGGTCAGCGAGAAAATGGGAACAGCGGCTTAAGCCATTAGGTGTAGGCGCTTTCCAGAGGTGGAATCTTCTAGTTCTTCCTATTTGACCCGAAACCAATCGATCTAGCCATGAGCAGGTTGAAGAGAGCTCTAACAGGCCTTGGAGGACCGAACCCACGTATGTGGCAAAATACGGGGATGACTTGTGGGTAGGGGTGAAAGGCCAACCAAGATCGGATGTAACTGGTTTTCCGTGAAATCTATTTCAGTAGAGCATATGATGTCGATGGCCCGAGGTAGAGCACTCAATGGGCTAGGGTGGCCTCATTTCGCCTTACCAACCCCAGGGAAACTCCGAATATAGGCCTAGATCGTTTGTACAAACAGAATTTTTGGGTGCTAAGATCCAAAGTCGAGAGGGAAACAACCCAGATCGTACGCTAAGGTCCCTAAGCAATCACTTAGTGGAAAAGGAAGTGATCGAGCGATGACAACCAGGATGTCTGTGCGTGCTCTCCCGTCTTTAGTCTTTCTCGGCGTCAACCGGTTCTTATACCTTACCTTATTGCGCTGTGCGCTCTTCGCCTTCGCCGCTAGCAAGCCAAAGGAAGGGCGGGATAGAGCTCAAAGACAGGCTGAGGGCAAGAAGGACAGACGAGACAAGAAAGTAAAAAAAGGAGAAAAGAGAGATCAGAATAGAGGTAACGGTTGAACGAACGATAGGCCCAACTCTGTATACTTAGTCGGAAGCAGGGCATTCCACCGATTCGACTTAGGGAGAATAGCTTTCCCCTATAGTTGAAGAGCTTCTTTCCCTTACTAGTTGACAAGTTTCGTTTTCACTCTGTAAACAAAACAAGCCCTTAGTCAAGAGGTTAGTTACCCTCTTCGGTATCGACAGAGAAAGTAGAGAAGGACAGTGACACAATAGCTCTAACATAAGCAAGCTGTCAAGAGGGAGCAATGCGGTCGATTATCTGAGAATCGGCTTTTTAACCATTCGATTCGCGGGCTTAGTCACCCCTACCCTATGGATGGTTTCATAGCTTCTATCAGTCGAGAGTGAACGAAGGAAATGTGGTTTCAAGGAAGCCTTCCTTTGATTGTGCGTTTACGCTTTCTTCTTGCAGCTTTGTTTGCGCTTTCGAATCCGCTTCTGTAAAGAAAGGAGAACAGAGAGGCGTCGGCTAACTAACTTACATGATTTAAAATATACCTGAAAGGTGAACAAGAAGAGTGTTCACTAGTAGCTAGTATTGAAAGAAATGAAGTCGTACCTTCGCTGCTTGCTTTGTGCGCTAAGAGCTTTCTTTCCTGTAGGGTAGGAAGAATGGAATAGGAAGATAAAAGGACATTGTTCAGAGTGAAACTGAACCAAACAAACATCCTCTCTCTGTAGGACTCGCTATATATGCCCGAAAAGTGCTCTTCTTGAGCGATCCATTCTATGAGCGGGGCAGCTAGTAGAGAGAAAATCTCCATCTTTTTATTGTTGCCGGTCCCATTGATTTAATTAAAGCTTGTTACGATCAGGCTCATATTTGGCTGCTAAGTACCTCTCCAATGGCAAAAATGGATTGACCAACCCACCTCTTAAATATCCTGCATAAAAAAGGTATTATTTTTCAAAGAGAGACTTTCAGGCAGAACTTGGGCTAGACTTTGGTTGGGCCATGGTAAGCTGATTCGCTTCTGGGATGATGTTTGGCCGCGCCACTCTCCTCAGAGATGCATGCCATAATTTATATCAAATCACAAGGTTCTCATGACCTCAAAGTGATTGACTACATTCAATATAAAGGAGAAAAATGGATTTATCCCCCTATTCAACTACCCATCCAAGAGCATTTGGCTTCAGAATACTTTCTTCTTTTTCTTTTTCTATGGACTGCATAAATCTTATCTTCCAGCCCAAATGAGGATAATCTCTTTTGGCAGCTCAATCCTCACGGTAATAATTATGCCAATTCTGCCTGAAAATCTCTTCAGGTGATCAAGGGGGCTCCATTTTTCAGTAGATGAGATTAGGATTCAAGGTATTATCTCAACGCTTCTTTTCTCTGGCTTGCTCTTTCAAATCCAATTTTGGCCTCCAGTAATGTAATCGGAATTTCATCTCCTAAATTTTTTTTCTATGAAAGCAAGAGGTGGAAAGTTTTGTTAGAAATTCTGCCCTATTCCATGAGATCTAGAAGCACTTCTGCAACTTTCTCTCTTCCCTAACGCTCTTTTTTTTTACTTCTTTCAAAGGGCAATAAAGGCCTTCCTTATAAGTTCTCGCTCGATCGAAAGGATATAACACATACGAAACCTTAGCTTCGCTGACTTTATGAGGTCTAACCTTCGCCACGACATTAGTGGCTTAGCTCTTCGCGCTTCCCGTAGGCTTTTTTATAGAGAGAGAGTAAGGGGAGGGGCACGAAAGATTGGTCCACTCTGAAAAGATGAGTTTTTCGGTCCCCCCCCCCCCATATGGTCGGCCTTCTTACCAGTCTGCCTCCTTTCTCTTGATGAAATATATCAATACCCGAGCTCCAGCTTTGCTTGCGTTCTTCACCGGCGCTCGCCAGATGTATTACTCATCCCGCTCCCCACTGAGCGGTAAGGAGTCTTCTTGTGTGTTATAATCTTTACGGGAATGAATCGCATTTGTTGGTTGAGAATTGCTCGGGAATTCATTGATAATGACTTTGCCAGGTTCTAGGGAGGCTACTCTTCTTTTTTGTCGATCGAGCCGCTTTCCCTCATTCCACTCGTCCAGCCCTCTTCACGAACTGGTACAATCGATGCCACAAAGATAGCCAACTCTATTATCAAAAAAATAAGGAAAGGGGCGACAATTTGGCACCAAATATCCGGAGGTGTGGAAAGAGCAGATGTGAGAAGCGGAAAACCCATCAAAAACGACGATTGTTCGTGGAGGTTTCTACAGAAAGACCCCTTGGTTCTGGCAAACAGATCACAATTACAGGTACCTGGGAGCATACCGATGGAATGAACGAAATACGAACAATTAACATAATATGGTCATAGATCTTAGGTTGTAACTTGATCATGAGCGAATTTGTTGATGTTGCACCCATGAAGTATGGAAAGTGCCAAACATTGGGAACTACCCAGGGAGGAGTTAGGAACAAGAACAAGGAGAAGCGAGAACCACTTAAATGGAGGAATCGATTGTATTTCGTCCTTTGTTCCCCATAGCAACTGGGGATCAAAAAGCACCAAATTTGATGACTTATTAAGGGAAAGACGAAGTAAGAGCATGCTATTGGAGACATTGCGACATATGTCGGGAAGGCCTCCGTTGATTGTGTACGAACAAAGGGAAAGATAGAACTCAACTTCACACCGGTTAGCAAAATCCTAGAGCTTCCCTGCTTCGGTAGACCCTTCTACTTATAGTGAGTCCAGTACATTCCATCCTTAGCTGATTGGATCAAGGCCCAATCGAAAGTATTCTGAATAAGTATGACATATGTAAGGGGCGGGCCTACCGCCTAAACTCTTATTCATTTCAAATTTTGTATTGTGTATACGGTTCATATAATTGACCAACAAGCTAGACGAAGGTCTAAGTATAACAAAGCCTTAATAGCACTAAAAGACCTCTGTGAATTGTTAGAAACAAGGAAAAGAGGAATTTTAGAAATAAGAGATAAAAATATAAGAAAAGTATCTATAGACGAGATAATAGACTATTTTATTCAGAACGTACAGCCCCTCTTAATCGATTTAGACTATAATAATTTTTCGGCTAGAATATACGATAGAATACTAGAAGGAGACATAGACGAAATATTATTAAAAGATTTGCGTTGGCACCTAGTAGGACTACAAAGTGACATAAGTCACGCAGACCTCTGGTTAGAATATCAAAGGTGGAGATTAAAACGCAAAACAATAACTCTAGGATAAAATAAAAAATAGATCGACTAAATCACCTAGAATATTTAGATTTAAGAATAGAGGCAGACAAAAAATACAGAATACTACCAGACCGTAGTATTATAAGGTGTAATTTCGGTACTAAAGACCATTCGCTTCACGGCGAAGACAGACAGCTAAATTCTATAGTAGACTTAATAATTAACTTAAGCGAAAGACTAAAACTAGATAATAATAGATATTTAGATAGTCAGCAAAGACTAGAAGAACTATTATCTAAACAAGAAAAATTGTTTAGCAAGACTGAAAAGAATCTAGATTACATAAATAGTAAAGCTAATCATAGATCCCCTAAAAAAGATTTAGAAAAAACCTTTAAAGACAATTTAATAGATTTAGAACTAAAAATTAGTCAAGAAAATAAAGAGTTATGAAAAGACTTAGTAGAAAGATTTTTAAAATTAGAAGAATCTGTCAAAGAATTAAGGCTTGCACTTATTTCATGAGTATTGAAAGTACTCAAGAACAAGCATCAAGGATAATAGAAAAATATATTCCTTTAACAGACGATTATAGAAATTACATACCAGTTCAAAAATCAGACCAGATTCTGATTCAACAAGGTATAGTAATCACGACGTTATTAGTAGACTTACACAGAAAAATAGATAATTTAGCAGATAGAGTAAACAAGCTAGACCAACATATTTTTCAAAGTACTATAGAAAGAGATAAAAGAAATTTAGGAAAAGAAAAAGAATCTCAGGCTATAGATAATCTAATAGACCAGTTAAGTAAAATAGAAATAACTCCTCAGAAAGAAAAAATAAAGGTAATAAAGAAATCCCAAAAATGGACTTTCTTCCAACTAGATCAGTAGGTGAAAGGCCAAGACAAAGTTTCTCTGACGACAGGGTAGGATCAAGTTTAATATCATGAATATTAAACAGAAAAACCCCAGAAGAAACGGATAGACAATTAAGTGAAGTTATAAATGTAGAAAGAGATATAAGTATTTTTCAACAAAATCAATTAAATTTGTTGAACCCTAGAACGCTATACAATGCTGGAAGATTTACGTCTACAGCACAACTATATAGACATTATAGAGAAGAACAGCTATCAGTATTAGGTGGCCAGACCAAAAACTTAAATCTGGTTAGCGAAGAATCGTTTAGACAAATTAGAAGTAACACCAGGACCCTAATGCATATGGGACTGATGGTAATAGGGATTAAAGGACTAACTAGAAAGAACCTAGGTAGTAAAGTTTTAATAATGATATATGATGACCGATGGACAGATATTAAAAAATCCATCATCGGAATGACTGAAATAGACATGACTGACAATGGAGGAATCTTCTATATCAGTCCAGACTTTTTAATAAACCTAAAAGAATTCGGTAGACATATAAAAATCGGCATACAGACAAAAGGCTATGAAGAAATGCATAGCGGAAATAACCTATTATTATGTTTAGGTTTTTTAGGAAAAATGACTACAAATAGTAATACAAAATTTAAGATTAAGATTAACGACGTAGTAGAGTTAATGAGCGACAAGGGCATAAACTTAATCAAGCCCACTAAAATACAACCAGAAGAATATGCAGGGTTGGAATGGAAACTAGATCAGTTTACTAAAAAAGAAAGACCATTACAACCAAGCTGCTCATCTAGAATATACAAATAGACATGGAGAAACTTCCATAAGATTCTGATTATAATTATACTCCAAAAAGATTGCAAAGCAGAAAGTACAATAGATGAAGAAGAATTAAATTTAATGAACATAGAACTAATCCAAGAAGGTTTTGAGGTAGACGTAGCCATAGAAAAAGCTCGCGACCTAAAAAGACAAAGACCCAAGATATTATTTAAATGTAAGGGTTGTAAGTTAGATAACATGGAATTAGAGGAAACAATAACACATTTTAAATTATGTAAACAAAGGACGGATAATTTAGGGTACCAAGACAGGATAACTAAAGAAAAGAACGAAATGTTGGAAGAAATTTGGAAAGATTTCTCCTCAATAAATAGTTTAGAATCAGACTTTGAAACTACCTCTGAAATAAGTCAGAAAGAACTTATGGAAGCTAGTACGTCTAGCTCTAGTCCATTTCAGAGAACTGGAGAACCAGTTACGGTAAATACTAGTACATGTAACGTACCTAGAAGACGAGTATGGAGAAATTTAGAAGAACCTATAGCAGCCGTTAAGCCATCAGGAAAACGAATGCCTATAGAAGAAAACATAGTCCTCCAAGAAGGAGGAAGTAGAGGAAAAATCCTTAACATAGCGGCCCATGATCCACAAAAGTGCAATTAGTAATAGATATATGGAAGGGTATAGTGGTACCAGACTACATACAAAGTTACATAGAAACAGACCCAGAAACCATGTATAAATATTTAGAGACTTTCTTAGGAGAATCAACAAAAGCACTATGAGAAGCTTACAAAACAAATTTCCCAGAAGAATTTGTCCAATTGGTAGGTATGGGATCAAACCCGTACAATTTCACCAATAAGATTCACACTCTTATTACTGGTGAGGACCCAAATAGCGGACTTATAATTCTCTGAAAAAGCGCTCTAATTAAGTTAGAACAACTTAGCATAAGTAATTGGATATATATTAAAAAGTTTTTAAATGATTTCTTTTACTCTTTGCACGATCAGTGAAACTCGTTTGATCAATACTTAGGCAAAAAACTCTTCAATAAACTACCAGGAGCTCTAGGTAGAGAGATTGAAGAACGCTGGAGTAAGCGTGACGGAATCCTACAAAACCCTACGACCAAATGGTCCATAGGACATAGGATCCAACACATAATGGAAATACTCCAGGAGAAGTGTACAAACCTCCAGATCTGAAGCTTGACTTAAACAAAATGAGCTAAGTTTCTGCAAGAGCGTAATATACACTACTCAAAGCTACGATAAAGACCCTCAGAAGAAAAAGAAGTATAAAAGAAAAAACTACAAGACTGATAAATACGATAAAAAGAAATATTATCTTAGAAAGTCGACAGCTAAAAAACCCTACTTAGATAAAAGTAAACACATTAGGAAGTACCGAGATGATAGGACATACAAAAATAGACTAGAGTGTTTTACTTGTGGTAGTATAGAGCACTTGGCAAATACATGCCCTAAGAGATTAAACAATAATAGTAAAAATGCTCAGCTTATCGAAGACTTCCAAGAAACATTAATATGTGTAGACGAATATATGTCAGATACAGAAAGCATATATTCAGTAGTAAGTATACATAATGACCAAGACCAGTTAATAGATTCATCAGACTCAGAAGCAGATGAATTTATAAACGAATTAGGTATAGAGAATCTTAATATACAAGAACTTAATAATCTAGTAAATACAGACTCAGATTGCGATCATTTATTCGAGAAGAATAAAGGATTGGATAGCACCGCATGTTGCATTTGTAAATGGTTCCCAAGCAGAGGCAAACGGGCCAAATGCAAAAAATGCTACATGGAAGGCTGCATAAACTGCCTGCAAAAAGAATTAAACATAATTATTGGGCCCAAAAAAGATTTAACTATCCTACAAGACCCAATAATAGATCCAACGTTATCAATCAGACTAATGACTCTAGAAACTAGAGTTAATACTTTAAAAAAAAGATTAAATTTGGTAGAGCTACAAAAAGACGCTAAAAATCTAGAAGAACAACTAGAAGAAGAAGAACAGATAGATGGTTCTGCAGAATTAATGAATAGAAATTTAATCTGTAACGAAGACAAGAAATTCAGTTCTTTAAGACTTTTAACAAAGATTAAAATTCAGAATTATGAGATTACTACACTAGCATTGATAGATACAGGCTGCACAAGCAGCATAATAAATAAAAAGATTGTCCCAGTAAGTTTAATTAGAACTCTAGACAAACCATCCTCAGCTATGCAGATGGATGGAACACACAACTTTTATAAGTACTATTTACAAGAAGCAGTAATAAGCTTCATTAATTCTTGTGATAAGTTTTATAGTCCACACTATAAAATAAATAGAATATTGGTAAGAGACCTTAATATAAATACAGACTTTATTTTGGGATTAGACTTCCTACTACACAATAATGGAAGCTGTACAATAACTAGAGATGGAATTATATTCCAAAAAGACAGTACCTACTCCCCGGTACAGACTCAAAAACAAGAAACAAGAATTAGTCAGATCTCAGATATAAACAAAATAAATAAAAATGACAGGTGATGTAACAATTGCAACAGTAATGAAAAATACTGCTGCCAAAACAGTAATAATTTAGAGTTAGAAGATTTAGAAATCTATGACTTAATAGAAGATGACATCTTAGCAAAGAACTATACGCTAATAGAATTAGAAACATATTTTGTAAATTTTAAAGATGGTTTAAACAAAATAGGAATTATAAAAGATCAGAAAGATCTAGATGAAATAGTTAAGATACTAGACAAACTAGAAATAATAGGTGAAAAGCCGTTAAGACACTGGAAAAATAATAAAATTCTTTGTGAATTAGAGATTATCAATCCAGAGTATATAATTAAGACTGCTTCAATAGAAGCAACCAATAAGGATCTAGAAGACTTTAAAATCCAAATTAAAGACTTAACTGATTTAGAGATAATAAGACGATCTACGTCCAAACATAGATCGGCAGCATTTATAGTAAGGAACCATTCAGAAGAAGTTAGAGGAAAAGCTCGAATGGTTATTAACTATAAAAGACTTAACGATAATACTAGAAGTAATGGATACAAATTACCAGACAAGACTGAATTAATAAATAGAATTCAAGGAAAGACGATTTTCAGCAAATTTGACTGTAAATCGGGATACTGGCAAGTAAAAATGCATCCAGACAGTATAGAGTGGACTGCTTTCACTTGTCCAGAAGGACACTTTGAATGGCTGGTAATGCCATTCGGACTAAAGACAGCTCCCCCGATCTTTCAAAAGAAAATGGATATGATTTTTGGGGAATATAAAAGATTTACTATAGTATATGTAGATGACATACTAGTATTTAGTAATAATATGATAGAACACTTGGGACACCTTCAGACAGTTTTTAAACTTTTTGTAGACAATGGTGTAATTATTAGTAAGAAGAAGATGGTTCTGTGTAAAAAATACATAGACTTTTTAGGGGTAACGATAGGAGAAGGAAAAATAAAACTCCAACCCCATATCGCTAAAAAGGTTTTAGACATGCCAGATAAACTGGACAAGACAAAAGACTTACAGAAGTTTTTAGGAATATTAAATTATGCCAGAAATTTTATAAAAGATCTAGGAAAGATTGCTGGACCATTATACTCTAAAACAGGTTCAACAGGTCAGAAAAAATTTAATGCTGAAGACATAAAGATTGTAAAGCTCCTGAAACAAAGGATCCAGAATATTCCGGATCTAAGTATGCCTCTCGAAAAAGACTACTTAATTATCGAGACAGATGGAAGTTTCGAGGGATGGGCCGCAGTATTGAAAGCAAAGACAAATAAATACTGTAATAAGACTTCATAACGTATTTGCGCTTATCAAAGTGCATGAGTAGCTCAGCAAAGAAGACTGCAAAAGACAAAGGGAAAGGCCCGGCCATACCCCAAGACACTTATAGACAATCAGTATTGGGGAACCTGAATTTCAGGCCCATATCTGCCCTTGAGACTCCCCCTTTAGAAAGACTCATTTTTGGTAAGAATAATTTAATATCTTACCCACCGTCTAATATGACTTTTAAAGTTTTGCCAGACTTCGTTATAGACAAACAACAAAAGTGCCTTGTGGATAATTTATGGATTTCACACACAAGGAAAGACATGACCATTTTTGGCTACTTTAAATAGTACTTGTTCTTACTTCCATGAAAAGAATTTAGAAAAACGTTTTAAATTTTACGTTGTGATTCATGGAAAGACTAAAGGAGTATTTCAGACTTGGATTGAAGTGGTAGATTCTATTAAAGATATTAAAGCCCCACTATTCAAAGGTTTTAATGATTTTAATGAGGCCCTTGATTATGCAAGAGGAATACTTGGCCCCAATTACTACCTCTCTCCAGCTCTCAGACAAAATCCTAATCAGACCCCACAATATAACATCAAAAAAGACACAGATAAGATCATCTTTTGTGACCATTGTGATACAATGACAGAGTCATTTAAAAGATTAAACCAGACAAAAGAAGAACTTCAGACCCAGAACATATACCTCCTAGAAAAAAGTACAAAATTAGAACTACTCCTGAGACAAACCCAACAGAGTTCTCCATCTCAAAAAATGGATGAGATCGGTGTACATTCCCGTCTGAATGTTAAGAAACCTATTGTACCAGGTATAGGTGCAACTAGTCCGGTACAAACGGTCGCCGGTAAAGACAAATCAAAACCGTTGAAAGTTGTCACTTTACTAAAAAGTGAATCAGAAGAGGAAATTCCTCTTAAGACTAGACGAAGACTGCCCCAAACTCTAACAGGATCAACATCCCGAGCAAGGAGCAGAAAAAAGAAGCCACAGCAAAATATAGAACAAATAATAAAAGATACTTTGGAAAGTATTTTCAAAGAACAGATTAAACCAGTAATAGAAGATAAACATGAGAATCCGGAAATCACAACACCGGAAATATCAAGACAAAGTAGATGACTAAATACAGAGGACATAGATCATGTGTCAGAAACAGATTCAGAAAATGAATTAATCCAACATGCTCAGGATCCAAACGATGACTCGGGCATGAGTTTTGATTCCATTGCAGAACATAATTTGAACACATGAAAGAAAGCAGAAGCAACGGACAACTACAAAGTTGAAAGATGCCAAAGCCAAGACAGAGACAGCCACTTTGGAAAAAGTGACCGAAAGTAGCAGACAAAACAAGACAGCAGCGTTGAAAAAATCAACAAAGCAAAAGGACGGCAGCAGAAAACAACAAAGAAGATAAGTTTTTCAAAAAGTTGAAAGGACAAATGGGGCCCTCAACGCGCCCAGCCTAAAACTATTGAAGATTCTTTTTTGAGTTTGAAATCCGCAGCTGAAATCCGCCAGACACTATAAATAAGAGACCTCTCTTTGAGAGAGAAGACACGGCGACGAAGACACAGAGAGAACACAGAGAGAAAAATAGAGATAGACACCACAAAACTCCCTTCACCAAACTCCTCCTTTCTCCAGTAAACTCCCATCACCTGTATAAACTCCGAAGTAAGTAGAATAAGGGTGGTACGCATTCCCCCGTAGTGACCACATCTCCCCGGGACTCCCGAAAGGGAAACCTCCCTGTACTTCAGACTATGTAAGTTTTTTCTAAGTGTTTTTAAGTAGTCATCTCCATATGTATATTATGTTTGTACTATCTTGCAGAAATGCAAGTTTATCCTGTTAATACAAAATGATGTTTTTTATATTTTCATCATGAATCTTAAAATTACTAGTTATAATCTTTGCCAAAGAATGTATTAGTTACTGTTAAAATCCTACTGGCTATTATACTTGCTCACGACTACCCGATGAACTTAGTATATGGTTATCCTTTATTCTCTATAGTGACATCCATGGATTAGCCTGTAAATTCCTATACCAGCGGTGGTTGGTAAAAATGGCCGTTGATGTCCGCGGAAGGACTGTGTTGGCCTGAAAATTGGGTGTGGCTAAAGACGACAGTCATTATTAGGGTAAAGTCTAAAGACGACAGTCATTATTAGGGTAAAGTCTAAAGGACGAGATGAACAGTTCAAATAATGACTTTACCCTAATAATGACTGTCGTCTTTAGACTTTACCCTAATAATGACTGTCGTCTTTAGCCACACCCAATTTTCAGGCCAACACAGTCCTTCCGCGGACATCAACGGCCATTTTTACCAACCACCGCTGGTATAGGAATTTACAGGCTAATCCATGGATGTCACTATAGAGAATAAAGGATAACCATATACTAAGTTCATCGAGTAGTCGTGAGTAAGTATAATAGCCAATAAGATTTTAACAGCAACTAATACATTCTTTGGCAAAGATTATAACTAGTAAATTTAAGATTCATGATGAAAATATATAAAAAACATCATTTTGTATTAACAGGATAAACTTGCATTTCTGCAAGATAGTACAAACATAATATACATATGGAGATGACTACTTAAAAACACTTAAAAATAAACTTACATAGTCTGAAGTACAGGGAGGTTTCCCTTTCGGGAGTCCCGGGGAGATGTGGTCGCTACGGGGGAATGCGTACCACCCTTATTCTACTTACATCGGAGTTTATACAGGTGAGGGGAGTTTATTGGAGAAAGGAGGAGTTTGGTGGAGGGAGTTTTGTGGTGTCTATCTTTCTCTTGCTCTTTATTTTTCTCTGCTCGTTTTTCTTTTTTCTTCTCTCTACTCTCTCAAAGAGAGGTCTCTTATTTATAGTGGCTGGCGGATTTCAGCTGCGGATTTCAAACTCAAAAAAGAATCTTCAATAGTTTTAGGCTGGGTGCGTTGAGGGCCCCATTTGTCCTTTCAACTTTTTGAAAAACTTATCTTCTTTGTTGTTTTCTGCTGCCGTCCTTTTGCTTTGTTGATTTTTTCAACGCTGCTGTCTTGTTTTGTCTGCTACTTTCGGTCACTTTTTCTAAAGTGGCTGTCTCTGTCTTGGCTTTGGCATCTTTCAACTTTGTAGTTGTCCGTTGCTTCTGCTTTCTTTCATGTGTTCAAATTATGTTCTGCAATGGAATCAAAACTCATGCCCGAGTCATCGTTTGGATCCTGAGCATGTTGGATTAATTCATTTTCTGAATCTGTTTCTGACACATGATCTATGTCCTATGTATTTAGTCCTCTACTTTGTCTTGATATTTCCGGTGTTGTGATTTCCGGATTCTCATGTTTATCTTCTATTACTGGTTTAATCTGTTCTTTGAAAATACTTTCCAAAGTATCTTTTATTAGTTGTTCTATATTGTGCTGTGGCTTCTTTTTTCTGCTCCTTGCTCGGGATGTTGATCCTGTTAGAGTTTGGGGCAGTCTTCTTCTAGTCTTAAGAGGAATTTCCTCTTCCGATTCACTTTTAGTAAAGTGACAACTTTCAACGGTTTTGATTTGTCTTTACCGGCGAGCGTTTGTACCGGACTAGTTGCACCTATACCTGGTACAATAGGTTTCTTAACATTCAGACGGGAATGTACACCGATCTCATCCATTTTTTGAGATGGAGAACTCATTGGGTTTGTCTCAGAGTAGTTCTAATTTTGTACTTTTTTCTAGGAGGTATATGTTCTGGGTCTGAAGTTCTTCTTTTGTCTGGTTTAATCTTTTAAATGACTCTGTCATTGTATCACAATGGTCACAAAAGATGATCTTATCTGTGTCTTTTTTGATGTTATATTGTGGGGTCTGATTAGGATTTTGTCTGAGAGCTGGAGAGAGGTAGTAATTGGGGCCAAGTATTCCTCTTGCATAATCAAGGGCCTCATTAAAATCATTAAAACCTTTGAATAGTGGGGCTTTAATATCTTTAATAGAATCTACCACTTCAATCCAAGTCTGAAATACTCCTTTAGTCTTTCCATGAATCACAACGTAAAATTTAAAACGTTTTTCTAAATTCTTTTCATGGAAGTAAGAACAAGTACTATTTAAAGTAGCCAAAAAATGGCTGTTGTCTTTCCTTGTGTGTGAAATCCATAAATTATCCACAAGGCACTTTTGTTGTTTGTCTATAACGAAGTCTGGCAAAACTTTAAAAGTCATATTAGACGGTGGGTAAGATATTAAATTATTCTTACCAAAAATGAGTCTTTCTAAAGGGGGAGTCTCAAGGGCAGATATGGGCCTGAAATTCAGGTTCCCCAATACTGATTGTCTATAAGTGTCTTGGGGTATGGCCGGGCCTTTCCCTTTGTCTTTGCGCCTTCTTTGTCGAGCTACTCATGCACTTTGATAAGCGCAAATACGCTCAAGTCTTATTACAAAGATTTATTTGTCTTTGCTTTCAATATCATGCCCATCCTCGAAAACTTCCATCTGTCTCGATAATTAAGTAGTCTTTTTCGAGAGGCATACTTAGATCCTAATATTCTCGGATCCTTTGTTTCAGGAGCTTTACAATCTTTATGTCTTCAAAGATTAAATTTTTTTCTGACTGCTGAACCTGCTTTTAGAGTATAATGGTCCAAAGAATCTTTCCTAGATCTTTTATAAAATTTCTGCATAATTTAATATTCCTAAAAACTTCTGTAAGTCTTTTGTCTTGTCCAGTTTATCTGGCATGTCTAAAACCTTTTTAGCGATATGGGGTTGGAGTTTTATTTTTCCTTCTCCTATCGTTACCCCTAAAAAGTCTATGTATTTTTTACACAGAACCATCTTCTTCTTACTAATAATTACACCATTGTCTACAAAAAGTTTAAAAACTGTCTGAAGGTGTCCCAAGTGTTCTATCATATTATTACTAAATACTAGTATGTCATCTACATATACTATAGTAAATCTTTTATATTCCCCAAAAATCATATCCATTTTCTTTTGAAAGATCGGAGTCGTTTTTAGTCCGAATGGCATTACCACCATTCAAAGTGTCCTTCTCGACAAGTGAAAGCACCACTCTATACTGCCTGGATGCATTTTTACTTGTTAAAGATCCCGATTTACTACCAAATTTGTCAAAATCGCTCTTTCCTTGAATTCTATTTATTAATTCAGTCTTGTCTGGTAATTTGTATCCATTACTTCTAGTATTATCGTTAAGTCTTTTATAGTTAATAACCATTCGAGCTTTTCCTCTAACTTCTTCTGAATGGTTCCTTACTATAAATGCTGCCGATCTATGTTTGGACGTAGATCGTCTTATTATCTCTAAATCAGTTAAGTCTTTAATTTGGATTTTAAAGTCTTCTAGATCCTTATTGGTTGCTTCTATTGAAGCAGTCTTAATTATATACTCTGGATTGATAATCTCTAATTCACAAAGAATTTTATTATTTTTCCAGTGTCTTAACGGCTTTTCACCTATTATTTCTAGTTTGTCTAGTATCTTAACTATTTCATCTAGATCTTTCTGATCTTTTATAATTCCTATTTTGTTTAAACCATCTTTAAAATTTACAAAATATGTTTCTAATTCTATTAGCGTATAGTTCTTTGCTAAGATGTCATCTTCTATTAAGTCATAGATTTCTAAATCTTCTAACTCTAAATTATTATCGCTTTGGCAAAGATTATTTTTCACATCAAGGTAAATTGTTACATCACCTGTCATTTTTATTTATTTTGTTTATATCTGAGATCTGACTAATTCTTGTTTCTTGTTTTTGAGTCTGTACCGGGGAGTAGGTACTGTCTTTTTGGAATATAATTCCATCTCTAGTTATTGTACAGCTTCCATTATTGTGTAGTAGGAAGTCTAATCCCAAAATAAAGTCTGTATTTATTTTAAGGTCTCTTACCAATATTCTATTTATTTTATAGTGTGGACTATAAAACTTATCACAAGAATTAATGAAGCTTATTACTGCTTCTTGTAAATAGTACTTATAAAAGTTGTGTGTTCCATCCATCTGCATAGCTGAGGATGGTTTGTCTAGAGTTCTAATTAAACTTACTGGGACAATCTTTTTATTTATTATGCTGCTTGTGCAGCCTGTATCTATCAATGCTAGTGTAGTAATCTCATAATTCTGAATTTTAATCTTTGTTAAAAGTCTTAAAGAACTGAATTTCTTGTCTTAGCATGCATTAAATTTCTATTCATTAATTCTGCAGAACCATCTATCTGTTCTTCTTCTTCTAGTTGTTCTTCTAGATTATTAGCGTCTTTTGTAGTTCTACCAAATTTAATCTTTTTTCTAAAGTATTAACTCTAGTTTCTAGAGTCATTAGTCTGATTGATAGCGTTGGGTCTATTATTGGGTCTTGTAGGATAGTTAAATCTTTTTTGGGCCCAATAATTATGTTTAATTCTTTTTGCAGGCAGTTTATGCAGCCTTCCATGTAGCATTTTTTGCATTTGGCCCGTTTGCTTCCGCTTGGGAACCATTTACAAATGCAACATGCGGTGCTGTCCAATCCTTTATTCTTCTCGAATAAATGATCGCAATCTGAGTCTGTATTTACTAGATTATTAAGTTCTTGTATATTAAGATTCTCTATACCTAATTCGTTTATAAATTCATCTGCTTCTGAGTCTGATGAATCTATTAACTGGTCTTGGTCATTATGTATACTTACTACTGAATATATGCTTTCTGTATCTGACATATATTCGTCTACACATATTAATGTTTCTTGGAAGTCTTCGATAAGCTGAGCATTTTTACTATTATTGTTTAATCTCTTAGGGCATGTATTTGCCAAGTGCTCTATACTACCACAAGTAAAACACTCTAGTCTATTTTTGTATGTCCTATCATCTCGGTACTTCCTAATGTGTTTACTTTTATCTAAGTAGGGTTTTTTAGCTGTCGACTTTCTAAGATAATATTTCTTTTTATCGTATTTATCAGTCTTGTAGTTTTTTCTTTTATACTTCTTTTTCTTCTGGGGGTCTTTATCGTAGCTTTGAGTAGTGTATATTACGCTCTTGCAGAAACTTAGCTCATTTTGTTTAAGCTGTTTCTGTATCTGGAGGTTTGTACACTTCTCCTGGAGTATTTCCATTATGTGTTGGATCCTATGTCCTATGGACCATTTGGCCGTAGGGTTTTGTAGGATTCCGTCACGCTTACTCCAGCGTTCTTCAATCTCTCTACCTAGAGCTCCTGGTAGTTTATTGAAGAGTTTCTTGCCTAAGTCTTGATCAAACGAGTTTCCGCTGATCGTGCAGTAGTAAAAGAAATCATTTAAAAACTTTTTAATATATATCCAATTACTTATGCTAAGTTATTCTAACTTAATTAGAGCGTTTTTCTGTAGAATTATAAGTCCGCTATTTGGGTCCTCACCAGTAATAAGAGTGTGAATCTTATTGGTGAAATTGTACGGGTTTGATCCCATACCTACCAATTGGACAAATTCTTCTGGGAAATTTGTTTTGTAAGCTTCTCATAGTGCTTTTGTTGATTCTCCTAAGAAAGTCTCTAAATATTTATACATGGTTTCTGGGTCTGTTTCTATGTAACTTTGTATGTAGTCTGCTACCACTATACCCTTCCATATATCTATTACGGAATTCCACTTTTGTGGATCATGGGCCGCTATGTTAAGGATTTTTCCTCTACTTCCTCCTTCTTGGAGGACTATGTTTTCTTCTATAGGCATTCGTTTTCCTGATGGCTTAACGGCTGCTATAGGTTCTTCTAAATTTCTCCATACTCGTCTTCTAGGTACGTTACATGTACTAGTATTTACCGTAACTGGTTCTCCAGTTCTCTGAAATGGACTAGAGCTAGACGTACTAGCTTCCATAAGTTCTTTCTGACTTATTTCAGAGGTAGTTTCAAAGTCTGATTCTAAACTATTTATTGAGGAGAAATCTTTCCAAATTTCTTCCAACATTTCATTCTTTTCTTTAGTTATCTGTTCTTGTTGGTACCCTAAATTATCCGTCCTTTGTTTACATAATTTAAAATGTGTTATTGTTTTCTCTAATTCCATGTTATCTAACTTACAACCCTTACATTTAAATAATATCTTGGGTCTTTGTCTTTTTAGGTCGCGAGCTTTTTCTATGGCTACGTCTACCTCAAAACCTTCTTGGATTAGTTCTATGTTCATTAAATTTAATTCTTCTTCATCTATTGTACTTTCTGTTTCGCAATCTTTTTGCGGAGTATAATTATAATCTGTAAATCTTATGGAAGTTTCTCCATGTCTATTTGTATATTCTAGATGAGCAGTTGGTTGTAACAGTCTTTCTTTTTTAGTAAACTGATCTAGTTTCCATTCCAACCCTGCATATTCTTCTGGTTGTATTTTAGTGGGCTTGATTAAGTTTATGCCCTTGTCGCTCATTAACTCTACTACGTCGTTAATCTTAATCTTAAATTTTGTATTACTATTTGTAGTCATTTTTCCTAAAAACCTAAACATAATAATAGGTTATTTCCGCTATGCATTTCTTCATAGCCTTTTGTCTCAGATGCCGATTTTTATATGTCTACCGAATTCTTTTAGGTTTATTAAAAACTGGACTGATATAGAAGATTCCTCCATTGTCAGTCATGTCTATTTCAGTCATTCCGATGATGGATTTTTAATATCATCCCATCGGTCATCATATATCATTATTAAAACTTTACTACCTAGGTTCTTTCTAGTTAGTCCTTTAATCCCTATTACCATCAGTCCCATATGCATTAGGGTCCTGGTGTTACTTCTAATTTGTCTAAACGATTCTTCGCTAACTTGATTTAAGTTTTTGGTCCGCCACCTAATACCGATAATGTTCTTCTCTATAATGTCTATATAGTTGTGCTGTAGACGTAAATCTTCCAGCATTGTATAGCGTTCTAGGGTTCAACAAATTTAATTGATTTTGTTGAAAAATACTTATATCTCTTTCTACATTTATAACTTCACTTAATTGTCTATCCGTTTCTTCTGGGGTTTTTCTGTTTAATATTCTTGATATTAAACTTGATCCTACCCTGTCGTCAGAGAAACTTTGTCTTGGCCTTTCACCTCCTGGTCTAGTTGGAAGAAAGTCCATTTTTGGGATTTCTTTATTACCTTTATTTTTTCTTTCTGATGAGTTATTTCTATTTTACTTAGCTGGTCTATTAGATTATCTATAGCCTGAGATTCTTTTTCTTTTCCTAAATTTCTTTTATCTCTTTCTATAGTACTTTGAAAAATATGTTGGTCTAGCTTGTTTACTCTATCTGCTAGATTATCTATTTTTCTGTGTAAGTCTACTAATAACGTCGTGATTACTATACCTTGTTGAATCAGAATCTGGTCTGATTTTTGAACTGGTATGTAATTTCTATAATCGTCTGTTAAAGGAATAGATTTTTCTATTATCCTTGCTGCTTGTTCTTGAGTACTTTCAATACTCATGAAATAAGTGCAAGCGTTAATTTTTTGACAGATTCTTCTAATTTTAAAAATCTTTCTACTAAGTCTATCTATATATATATATATATATATATATATTGATTGTAATAAACATATTTTAAATATTGAAACCTCAACTTATGGTTGTTATCTAGGATAGGCAAAATGATGTATTAGATCGTTTAGTTAAAGTTGCCAAATGAATTTCAAACTGTTTTAAATCTAAATAAAAGAAAAATGACTGACTGATTTGAATTGATAAAGGACTGTTTGGGCCTTTTTGAAACTTGAAACAAATGGGATTTCTAAACTAAGTGCAAAACCTTTTAAAAATCTTAAAATCAAAATTTGGGCTTTTAATTCTGAAATTGAACTAAGTGCTGATTTAAAAGGACCCAAAACTGGGCCTGAGTGACATGAGTATAAGTAAATGGGCTGTTGAGCTTCTATGGGACTGAAATGGATATTTTAAGTCTAATTCGCGGGCCAGGCCCAACAAAATAATTTCGGACTTTAAAATTTATTTTGGACTTGAAGGGAAGTTAAAGGTTGTGGATTTGTTAGAAAATGACTTGGCTTTGGGAAGAAACAAAAGAATAAAAGAAATCAATTTCTCTTTTGTCAAAACCTAAACTTTTCATTTCAAATTAATTAATACTCATTTTAAAACCTTGAAAGGATTTTCGAAAAATGATGCAAGTGTGAAATTGGACAATATTGTTAGACTAAATGTAGAGTTCAACTCAAATTAACATTTGGGTGTTCTTAGTTTGAAAATAAATTCATTTCCATGCATATTATTTAGCGGAAGCCTAACTCTTTATTTTAAATAAAACCTTGAGTTTTGAATAAAAAAATGACAAGCTATTTTTGTGGATCTTAAACCTTAAGCAATTTAAATAATTTTTAAAGCATGCTATAGAACTCGTAGGTCAACCGTATTCTATGAATCCTTAATACCGGGGTGTTAACACCTTCCTCGGGGATCACTAGAACCCTTACCTTGACTCTGATTTAGATAGGATTTTTCAAAGGAATTTGAATAAATCATTTCACACTGATTTTTCTAATTTACCTATAAATTAGGTGGTGAATCTAAACACAATTATTTAATTTAGGGCACCATCCAAATTTTTAATAGCTCTTTTGTACGCTAACCCGTATGAAAAAGTGAACATAACAATGCTCTTATAGGTATTGTATATGCGTATGTAATGCCATTACTCATTTACCTATGTAAATACAATGCACGAAAAGCCTTTCAGGATCATTAGAACATATTTCGGAGTGACCTATAGTCGTTCACCCTCCGATTACGTTATAAATATTAACTTTTTCCCCATATGCTTCAACAGGAACTTAGGAACACATTTAGACATGTTCTGAAATAAATTTCATATGAATTAATAACATGAACATCCTTAACTACTAAGAGTTGAATCATTTATGAGATAACATTACATTTACGTTTCATTACTTGGATCATGCCAAAAGAAGGAAATGATAGCCTTAACATATCTTTAATGTTGGGATCAACCTCCTATACTCTTAATCTTAAAAAAATTGAAACCATCCCGCTCTATTCCGAACCACTAAAAAACAAACGACTACGACAATTATGTTGTTGCTCACGTTTTTCTCCTTAAAACAACGTGTCTCAAAGCTTAATGTTGCTGGAAACGTTGGTATCCAAAAGAAATACTCAAGGTGGGAGTATACTATTTTTTTTCAAAGTGAAAGAAAGAATACACTACTATGAAAAAGTACAACAAATATATCTTGTTTTGATTTGCATCCACCTATTAATTGACAGTGATATTGTCCCTTATAGGGAAACCCATCGATTTATGCATATTGGATTAGTACAAGTTGCTTTTAAGCCACTTACATTAAGAGGCTTGCCAGAAAGCTTTATAACATCTCTAAGTGATGGTAGAAATCAGAACTGGAAAAAATCCCTTATAGGGACAATACATACCAGTTTGACATATGGCCCATTTTATTTTAATGCTTATCCTAACTTGCAGGTATCTTTGCAAGATGTGAATTCATTAAATGCTTTAATATTAAGTATTAAGTTGCATGGACATGATTATATGCCTGAAATTGAGGTTATATGTATTTGTTATAGAATTTATTTTAAACCCTTATACACTATGAATCCTATGTGCAAGTTCATCGATTTTAAAACGAAACTATTTTAATAGAAACAAATTTTGGTTAATAAAAAACTACCACCAGAAGACCTTCAAATGGGATGAAATAGATTTCCCCAAAGAATGGGTCATAGAGGGAGCTGCCCCTCCCAAGAGTAATTGTAATACTGATATTACTCATATTGAACAAACCCCAGATGAGACTGTCAAGCTAAAGTTTTCTAAACCAAATGACTTGACAAATGATTTTGGATCAAGATCTACTAGATCTAATGTTTCAAGACGTTCATATATTTCATCAGTTGATAATGCTATTAGATCTCCATCACGAGCTTCTACTTCACATATTCAAGATTTTATAAATTCACCTATCCCAGATAATACTGATAACAATAGAATTGATAGGATTATAATTGGTAATGATAATATTGTCAGAATAGTTAATGAAGACCCAGATATAACTGAGTCAGACATGGGTTATCCAAGTGTCTAATGGATCAAAGTAAAAAAATTGATTTTTTAAACTTTTGATAACAATGAATGATTAGTGCTTCAAGAGGAATTTTATAAAGATCTCTCTCAAGTTAACAAAATTATATCTTTTATTACCTGGTTTATGGCTAAATATGTGGGAGATTATATCTATGTTTTAGAAAGAGAGTACAAACTCTCTAGTGGGGGAGTCGTTCATACTGTTTTCCCTCCACAACAACATTTCCAAATTGAAAAGGATAATAAAGTTCTTGATTTTGCTGCATTTTCAAAATTATTTGATGATAATACTGCTTTGGTTACAACTTCGCATATTAATAACATGCTCAAACAGAATAATTACACAAATGTTTATATGAACATATTGGGTGAACAAATTATTCTTTTACATAATAGAGTAGAGAAATTAACTTCGGAAATTATAAAGTCGATTCCTTCTTCTAGCCTTCATACACCTGTAGCTACTCCTAGTGTACAGCCTCCGCCTGAAATTAAAGATTCAAGTTAAAAGCATACTCAGAACTTAAGCAATTACTAGATGATAAGTTTAAGGGTTTACGAATCAACCCTTTAATAAAAGATTATGAGTTGGACTTTTCTGGAGATGATTATAAGCAGAGGATGTCTGATGAGATTAATAACCTAGAAAAATATGCAAGGAAACCCGTACAAAGGATGTACTACTATCTCAGACCTACTCCTCAGGAAGTATTGTTTGAGGAGCAATAGATTGTTGATAACAATAGTTATAGTGGAAAGAGTATCTATGAATGGAACATATATGGTTATACGGAAAGAAAAATTTATACGATGGTTCACAAAATGCTTATGTATAGCACAATCTGCAAATCTAATGATAACTCTGACAATGCCATGACAGAAATGATTATATCAGGATTTACTGGTCAATTGAAAGGCTGGTGGGATCATTATTTAACCCAAGAACAACGTAATAGTATTATTGGGGCAGTAAAAACTTAACCAGGTCTAGAACCTACGCAGAATGCGGTGTATACCTTAGGGATTAATATTATAGAGCATTTTACTGGAACATGGTCAGATGATAGTGAAAATATTAGAACCTTACTCCAGAACTTGCGATGTAAAACCCTCACATCATTTAGGTGGTATAATGATGTTTTTCTTAGCAGAGTCATGGAATTACCAGAGTGTAATAGCCATCACTGGAAGTCCAAATTTATAGATGGATTACCAGCCCTCTTCGTAGAAAGAGTTAGAAAAACTCTTAGAAAATGGGGAATTACCATCAGTTATGATGTTTACACCTATGGAAGCCTAATAGGTACAGTATACAAGAATGTTTAGCCTTGTGTAATGAGATTAAGCTGAATAAGCAGATCAAGAGACAGAACCTCAATGAAAGACACAGTTAGGCGAGTTATGTGGTCAGTTTGGAATGGAAATACCCAAAGCCAAGGTGTCTCATAGACGAAAAGAAAAAAATCAGGAAAAATTCCAAAAACGGAAAGCAAAACGCATGGATAAGAAGGTGAGAAGAAAGAAGGAGTTTAAAACTCGCAAGAATTTTATAAAATCAAAGAATCCAAAGGCATGTTGGAAATGTACCATGACATGCCACTATTATAAGGATTGTAAAGTTAAGGAGAAGATTAAGACCCTTAACATTGGAGATGATTTAAAGGATATATTATCCAAGCTATTGCTTAACTCGGAGCCAAACGATTCAGGTTTCGAAACTGATGAAGCAAAGGATTACTCCTCATATGATGAAATTAGAGTTCTTAATAACGAAGATTATATTGCTTCGAAAGAAGAATGCTTACCCTGTCAAATCGGACAACCTTGTTCTAACAAATAGAATAAGGAGGATGATTAGTTCTATAATATATTTGCTCAATTCCAGGATATGAACATCAATGTTCTCAAAGGCAATAACCTTATGGAGTTATTAAAATTGATTAAGGATCCAGGTATGAGATCACAGATTATAGATCAACTCCAGGATACTCCAGAACCTTCACAAGGAAGAAAAGCTCTGGAACGATCAAGCACTTATACCATGTCAGAATTAAAAAACAAATGAGGGAGAAACAAGGAATTACAAGTACTCCCAGAGATTTGGAAAAGGATATTAATAATCTCAAGAAAGAAATCTTGGCATTAAAAAGGAGTAATAATATGTTTGATGCACGAATTTCCAATATTGAAGGTCAAGGAAAAGAGCTTATAGATCCGGATACAATAGATGATATTTCTGCTTTAGATAATCTATTGATTACATGTACCAGTGATGAAGCATGGAACTTTCTACAAACCCTGGAATTAATCACTTCACAAAAGTTTTATATAAAAATAAGTCTTTTGATTGATTATAATTTCAAAAGAGAATTCATTGCTCTTGTTGATAGCGGGGTAGACGTAAATTGTATACAAGGACTTATTCCTTTTATATATTTTTATAAAA
Source organism: Anisodus acutangulus (assembly GCA_029783415.1). NCBI lineage: Eukaryota > Viridiplantae > Streptophyta > Magnoliopsida > Solanales > Solanaceae > Anisodus > Anisodus acutangulus. The sequence goes on from CM056499.1 coordinate 1,321,894, forward strand.
TCACTCATAGTGTTAGATCTGCTAATGGGCACAAATTACAAATTACATTCAAATTACCAAAGGCTTATATCTGCAATGATAAAACTTGTATAGCAGAGAGTTTTGTTTTAGTAAAAGATGTTTCTAGCCAAATTATATTGGGCACACATTTTATACAAAACTATTTCCAATTACTAATATTGATAAGAAAGGTATCATAGGAACCTTCAAAGGAAAGGCCATTACATTTCAGTTTTTAACTGAACCATTTTCAAGGATGTTAAATGATCTCAAAGATAGGCTGGTACATAAACACCACAAAATCAGTTTTCTAAAATAAGAGATTTATATATCTACTATTGAAGAGCTTTTGGAAAAGCCTAAGCTACAACAAAAAATTGATTTAATACAAACTCAGTTTTCACTTCAGATTTGTAGTGACCATCCTAATACTTTTTGGGATAGGAAAAAACATATTGTTTCTCTCCCTTATGAGGATGATTTTAAAGAGGGTAATATCCTTACAAAAGTTAGGTCATACCAAATGAATTCTGAATACTTGGAATTATGCAAAAAGAAGATTGCTTCTCTGTTACAGAAAGGTTTGATAAACCCCCCAAAGTCTCCATACTCGTGTACGTCATTCTATGTTAATAAACATGCTGAGCAGGAAAGAGGAGTTCCTCGACTTGTTATTAATTATAAACCACTTAATAAAGTGTTGAAATGGATCAGGTATCCTATTCCTAATAAAAAGATTTACTTGATCGACTTAATAACACTATTATATTTTCTAAATTTGATCTAAAGTCTGGTTACTGGCAGATTCAGATTGCAGAAGCAGATAAATATAAAATTGCTTTTAATGTTCCTATTCGAATGGAATGTAATGCCATTTGGATTAAAAAATGCCCCTTCTGAATTTTAAAACATTATGAATGATATATTTATGCCTCATAGTAACTTTATCATTGTTTATATAGATGATATTTTGGTATTTTCTAATAATATAGAAACATATTTCAAACATCTTGATTTATTTAAAATAATTGTCATACAAAATGGTTTGGTCATATCAAAACCAAAAATGACCTTTTTTCAAACTAATGTTAGATTTCTGGGTCATAATATTGAAAAAACAAAAATCATTCCTATTAATAGAAGTATTGAATTTGCATCAAAATTCTCAGATGTTATAACTGACAAAACCCAACTTCAGAGATTTTTGGGTAGCCTAAATTATATTAGTCATTTTATAAAGGATTTGGCAAAACGATACATCCATCTTATATGAACGGCTAAAAAAGGTTCCTACACCTTGGACAGATACTCATACTCAAGCTGTAAAACGAATTACGAATAAGGTTCATAACCTTCAATGTCTTACATTAGCCAACCCTACTTGGCAAAAAATTATAGAGACAGATGCCTCATATATTAGTTATGGAGGCATACTGAAGCAATATTCTCTAGTTGATAAATAGGAGTATTTAATACAATTTTATTATGGCAAATGGAATCTTAATCAGAAGAATTATTCTACAATTGCTAAGGAGATCCTAGCAATTGTAAAATGTGTCTTAAAATTTCAAGGCGATTTATACAATCAGAAGTTTTTAATAAAAACGGATTGCTAATCAGCTAAGTTCATGTTTAATAAAGACTGCAAGCATGATGTTTCTAAACAGATGTTTGCTAGATGTCAAGCTTTACTGGCACCATTTGTTTTTGAAATACATTATAAAAAAGGGACGGATAATAGTCTGCATGATTTCTTAACCAGGAAATATTTGAGTTCATAACTCTGCTAAGATTTTTGTTGTAGGATGAGGCCGAGTTTACTAGGCGACCCCTGCCATTATAGAGGAAGGGGACGAGGACGTGGAACTGGACGTGGAAATACTCTTGTCCAGCAAGGAAACATAAGGCTTATAGCTGAAAACATGACAGGATCTTCTAATATTGATAATGAAAGTCCTTTATATCAACAGTTTATGGATTTCATAAAATCCAGAGAAAAGGATGATGTCCACAACATTCTTATTCAGAGGTTGCAAATGATGAACAAAATGATAATGATGCTTATAAGCAACACGAGCATAAAGAAATTATACTCCTCTTAGACTATAAAGACCTTCAATGGAAGGACGAGCCATGGAAATTTATGGAGAGATATCTAGAAGTTGGGTCATATCCCATTCTCACTTATAAAGCGAGAATGCATTATGAGACTATACTATCAACCACTGGATTAGCTGAAATTCAACATTGTTATCCAATGAATACCAGAAAAGTTTATAATTTTTCCAAGATCATAATAAAGAAAATATTTACCCTAGAAGAGTTGAGATTCAGCACCAGTAAAGAAAGAGAATATTTCCACCCTGAGCAGAAAGTTCAGGTAAAATTCAATTACTGGGATTATGTGGATAGTTTTTATAAAACTTTCCTTTATGAAAACCCTAATAAAAAACATTCTTGGTTCATAAAAATATGTTCTAATGTTTATAAACAAAACATTCCTAATTGGTTATGGCAATGGTAGATTAGTTATGGTCCGTCTATTCATATGTTGCCTTCACCATTCAAGAGCTTATACACTAAATGGATTGATGTCTCGCCCAAAGTTATAGGATGGGAACATAATAATACAATTATCACAGGAATTGCTAATATGTTGTTCCTTGTTGAGTTTTCCATCCAATGGATAATGAGATGGCCAGTGGAAGTGGGTTATAACCCTCAACTGATTCATTGTCTTCAGAGAACCTTTTATACAAGGTTTTGGAAGAAATTGTTACAAAAAAATAAAGATGGAGTCTTAAATAGACAGGAACTTATAGACCTGATAACTACGACTACCGCAAATTATAAAGAACTGAACCACAGGGAACAATCACCAAACGTTAATAGTCCATTCAAGCATATCACCAGAAAACTACAACTTAAACAAGGAGTAGTTTCAAAATCTAATATCATAGCATCTTATATGGTTGAAGTCAAGAAAGATTTAATAAAAAATCTAAGTCAGGAATTCCCCTCAGACGCATCGATGACATCCAGTCATACTGAAGGAGAGGATCAAATTCAAGACTCTCGTGATCCTTATGATCCAGATTTCGACATAGAAGATTATATCCTGAAGTTTCAAGATAAAATGGAGGAATCCTCCAACTCAGAAAAATCAAAGGGAAAGGAATAAATTTGATGATGCAGCCGATCCCAGTTTGATAGAGCACATGAGAAAATAATCTACTTTTATAAAGACGAATCTGCTTTTATAAAAGCAAATGTATTATTGTAGTAGTGGGCTGAGTATGTTTTGGCCTTTTATTATTTTTCTTTGTCGGCCACATAAGTAGGCCCTTTCTTTTTAGCTTTTTCTCTTTTTACTTTTTATCTTGTCGGCCATACTTTGGCCCTTTTATTTGATTGTGTCTATAATGGATTCATTAAATAAGGATCCTTAATTTTAGTTCAGAGGCAGGCTTTCACCAACCTCTCTCTTCTTTATAAAAAACTCTCTCTAAATAAAAATTTGAAGTTTGATATCTATCTCTCTTGCTGAGCACAACCTCAAGGCCTTGGTAATTTTCTTTTCTTTTTCTTTCTAAATTATATATATATATATATATATATATATCACCTTAGCCTAAATGATAGGCTAAATCCCTTGTGTTGAATCATGTTGCACTAAAATACTTGGAATCATGGTACTAATGCTTTAATAAAGCTAATGATTCGTGTGAGAAGGTACTAAGGTTTGGGCACAGGACAACCCAGGCGGAATGTCTGAAGCTCGGGCTGATGGTCCTGTTTTAGCCCGCTGATCCATGGTGGCGTTAGGGCATTTTTGGATCTGTTCTGAGTTAAAATAGCTCTGCCAGGACCTGTCGACCCTTAAAAGTTCCTCAGATAGTGCCTCTCTGTGATCCCTTCCGCCAATTGTGATGTAATTTAATCCCAAAGGAAACCACCATCTCTTATCCATGTCTATAGATGTATACATTAGTCACCCCTCTTCTTTAATGAAATGAGCCCACGTGGAAAGAGTTTCCTTTAATACTTATCCACATTAATCTTTACTTAACTCCCTTAATTCTCCACTATATTTCAATATATATAATTAATCACACACATAATTAATTGCTTGATTTAAATTTATTTAAATACTAATTATTATTTTTAACACTGCATATACCTATTGTCATGATCATGTGATATAACACTATCTCATAGCTAATTTTTCTATATGTGGAATAATATTTTCAATCCCCGTTGTCAAACTTTTAAGTCGTGAATCATTTTGGGACTTCGTCCTTTTATACGCCGGGCTCTTGACCAGCATACTTGAATATGACCAAAATTCTCCAAGCTCGGATAAATTTATGCATGTTGGACAGTTCAATTTCCTAGTCCAAAAATACGGGGAATTATAGCTTGGATCGTATTTCATTAAATAAATGTCAAGCCCCGATGAAACTCACTTTTTTCGATTCGCTTAACTTCCAATCCTTATGACATATCTGTACTATACTTATGACCACCTATATGCTTGGGGATAACCGCGTCTTCCTCTACTTATGTCGTCTAATTTGCACACTTTGTAACGTACGAAAACACGAGATGTAGCAGACTCATACCGAGGACATGGTTAAAATGCTGAAGGACATTTAGGAGAAAATGACCAAGATGGAAAAGGCCCAGATTGCTCGAGAAAAGCAGACGGAAGAGAGGAGGCCTCCAACACCCTTTCCATCTCTATTTTCTCTAGTCCAGGAGCATTTCCCAAATCACCATGCGAGGACTGACCCACAAAACATAGGTACTTTGTACCAAACACTTCCACCCACAAATACCACCCAAATACCCAGGACCACCCACTCTATTCAATTTCCCATACCCACCAATACCACCACACATCCAAATACCACCACTCACATTCCCCAAAATAACTCAATGCGCCCAAACGTCTCCTTTCAAACCCTAGCCACTCAAAGCCATTTTTTGCCAGAACGCGGTGAACTGGAAAATTATGAGGAGATAGAGGGGCCTAGAGGGACGAACAAGAGAAGTTGATCGAGTAAATAAAAGAGGAGCTAGCCCAAGGTATAGAGCAAAGGCTAAAGGAGATCGTCCAAGCTACTCGGAAGACTCCAGACTAAGTTATGATGACATGTGTATACACTCGAGTTTGGGTCTACCAGAGGGCTTTAAGGTGCCCAAATTTGAGATGTTTAACATGTCAGAAAACCCGATGGCCCATCTACAGTCATACTGGGATCAGTTAGTAGGAGTTCAAAACAACCCTACTTTAATCATGAGGCTATTTAGTCGATGTTTGACGGGAGAGGCCTCTGAATAGTTTGTTGCACAAAATATGTGCCAATGGATCACTTGGGAGGATATGGCGAAATCATTCATGGAATGGTACAAGTTCATATCGAGGATGTGCCTGATCGATACTATTTGGGGAAGATCACGAAGAAGTCTACAAAGACCTATAAATAGTACGCAAGAATGTGGAAAGCGAAATCCGCTCGCATATAACCACCTATGACAAAGAAAGAATTGGTCGCCGCTTTTGTCAGAGCACAAGACCAGGACTGTTAGACATAATGCTTTCCATGCCCGGATGGCTATTTTCAGAGTTGGTAGAAATGGAAGAGGCCATAGAAGATGGTCTCAAATCCAGAAAGATTATCAGCGTAATTGGCATAAGCTTCTGATCGGGTACTTTAGGAGGCATGCAAAAGAAAAGGAAGGACGTGGTGAATGTGATCCGATCCTCTAGTCCTAAAACAAAGAAACGGGAAGAACCCCGTTCACCCATGGAAGTGTATCAACCACCACCCCCAAGCGCTTATATGACTCATACAACCCACTATATGTTTACAACGACCAACCTTGCTACCAAGCCTCACCAAGCTTCTAAAGCCTCCACCAAATTCACAAAAGGTTTTACTGATCTTCCAACTCCGATGTTATCCACCCTAACTCCACAAAATTACCAGGCTCTACCAAATTAAAAAACTCCCCAAAATTACCAAGCTCCTTAAAATTACTAGGATCCACCGAACTACCAAGCGCCACAAAATCACCAGACCCAAAACTACTAAAACCAACCACCCCCGGCGAACTATAATGCATCGCATCCCAGGTTTGAGAAGAAACTAGCCTGAGTATTCATGTCATTGTTGCAAATGCGTACACGTTACTCGAAGAATTACTTATCGCTTGCATGATCCACATTGTACCTCCAAAGTAGGTCGATCCCGGTAACCGTTTCTCCCGCCTTGACCAAACATATGCTTATCACCCTGGTGGAGCCGGGAATAGTACTGAGGATTGCCTCAACCTTAAGCATAAGATTCAATATTTAATATACAAAAGAGAGATCACGTTGCAGATGGCCGCTCCTAACGTGAATACTAATCCCCTGCCAAATTATGGCAATACTACTATTCACATAATTGAAAGGGGAGAAGATTGGGCAGTCTCTAAGCCTTTAAATCTAGCACCCATGAAAGCTCTGGAATAGACTATGGCATCGCTAACCATACATGAGCGACCCAAGTTTGATTTGTTGATTCCTGTGCCAATAATAATGCAAGTGGCCCCGGGTGTCATCAAGCCGCCCATGAAAGAATTCATTATTGAAGTCGTTGTTGCACACAACATGACCAAATCAGGGTGATGTTATATGCCTGAAGAGTTATCATAAGGGGCACCATAAAAGAAAACAATCAAAGGAGGCCAATCACGAAAGGTGAAGACGAAGATTTCTGGCGTAGAATGCAACCCAAAGAGTATTCTATCGTATAACATTTGAAGAAGACCTCGACTCAGATATCAGTGTTGTCAATGTTGTTAAGTTCTCCATAGCACTGTTTGGCACTGATGAAAGTGTTGGATGAAGCATATATTCCTTTCGGCACAAACGTCGAGAGTTTGGCTACCACAGTAGCCCATATCATGGGAGATCACCGGATATCATTCAAGAAAGATGAGTTGCCCAAAGAAGGGTTGATGCATAATAAAGCATTGTACATCACTATTGAGTGCAGAAATAAGATTGTAGAATGAGTCCTCGTAGACAACGGGGCCAGTTTGAATATTTGCCCAATAGCCATGCTGAAGTAGTAAGGGTATGATATGGGAAAGATAAGAAGGAGCCACACAAATGTAAAAGGATTTGATTGAGCTCCGAGTGACCTAGTCGGAAAAGTTGACCTATGCATCCAAATGGGACCCGCTGAGTTTATCACCGAGTTCCAGGTCATGTCAATCTCTACCAACTATAATCTGTTGTTAGGAAGGCCTTGGATCCATGCGGTTGGAGCCGTACCATCTTCTCTACACCAGACCATGAAATTTATATGGGAAGGACATGAGGTGGTGATACGTGGGAAAAAATGTATCCACAAGTACCCCCAACAAATCTGTTCCTATAATTGAGGGAATTCCAAAATTAACAAATTTTCACATGGTCAAATTGGTTGGGGGACATATAAAGAGGATGTGATACAAATTCTGATGTCGGCCACATATAAATTGGTCGCCCCTATAATGTTGCTAAATGGCTTTGAGCTAGGGAAAGGTCTTGATAAAGACTTGCACGGCATCACAAAACCAGTTGAGGTACCCACAAATGAGTTTTGATAGGGCCTCGAGTACGTCCCCAGCCCCAAAGAAGCCTCCAAAGAAAGCGGTAAGAAGAAAGGTCCCCAAAGCTGCAAAAGCCAATCCCGAGTCTGTACCGGTCATTTCCTATCAAGATACCTGCACAAGATGCATATGATACTAAGGAAGTGATAGGAATGTTGTTTGTGGAAGAAGATTGTATGGCAGTTCTAGAGGAACATGCCGAAGTGTCCACAATTTGTGATGCAAATCTGTGCGAGCAGCTCACCAACTGGACTTCCATTCCACTTTTGGTTCCTCGATAGCCATGATGAGATTTTATAGCTTTCAAAAATCAGTGTAGTACGGTCGATGCCCGGGTATTCACCTTTTACTTACTTTCATCGTGATTTTTGTTAAAAAGGGAAATGACTCGATGTTGATTCGAGTCAAGACCACAATTTGTACCAATTTCTAGAAAATCAATGAAAAGCCTCGTTTTATCAAAATTAAACTTTATTTACTTTACTTTGCTTTTTATTACTAATCGATTTGCCTTGCATTTCAGTAATAAAAATGAATCAACCCTAATGTCATGACATGTCATGAAGTGAGTGAGTCAAGTGGTGAGGTTGAAGAAGAATATAATAAATATGATAAGGAAACAGAGTTACTGGACGATCTTCGCAATGATGAAGAGAAATATGAGAACAGATAGAAGCCAAACTTATATGAAACTGAAGCCATCAATCTAGGGTGTGAAGTAATAGTCACAGAAACATGGATAAGTGCTCACTTGGGATCACCACGGAAGGAAGAACTAATCATCTTGTTGAAAAAATACATGGATGTATTCGTGTGTTCTTATGCGGATATGCCCGATTAAAGCACATATATCGTTGCACACAAACTGCCGATCAATCTTTGGTCTGTAAATATTTGGATGTATAAACCTTATGTTTGATGTTTTGTTGAGTATTGTGTTTCATTAGTATTTTGTATTATTTTTGTGTTTTGCCCTTATGTCATTGTATTAGATATATCCTTGGGTTTTTTCGCCCTGGTTCTTTTCTCAAGGATGCTAATGGTCTTTTGAACCCAGTATTTTTAGGTTGTGTTGAGTTGCTTTTCCCAATAATAGATATTTGGGCACTTTATTAAGGGAATTAAGCCTTGTGGTATGACATTATGACTTGTTTGGTACCAATACATTGAGTTGCGGGCATGTTAGTTAATATCCCTCCATAAATTTCAAAAAATTCAAAAAAATTATTTTAAAAGGATAAGGATGAATGATTCACAACATATGGCTCATTGTGTGACTTGTGAATGTCATTTTAATAAGTTTGCACAAATTGAGTTTGTCTTAGAAGTCAATTGCTTAACTTGGAATAATGCATGTGCCATGTGTGGCGAGCTTTGTTCAATTGAATTTTGTGTTTGCATGTATCAACCAGAACTTGCCTGGTCGGTCTAATAAAACTAGTCTTGATGGTGATAGTTGGAGAAATGAACTTAGAAATTCTTTGTGTGTCCAAAATGTAACCTCTCTGGCCTTTCGAGCCTACTAAAGAATAAATTTAATCACTAGTTACCCCTTTTGAGCATTAATCCTTTCTTTGTTAACCACATTACAAGCCATGACCTTTTTGACATCTAACCTCTTTTGAACACGTCCTTCCTTGATCTCGAAGTCTCAACTTAGGCCTTTGGCCTAAGTTCGGGGGCGAGATTCCATGTGAATAAGGTGAGAATATAAATTTAGGCTTTTAGACTAAGTTGGGGGTGGGGTGCCAAGTATATAAAGGAAACAGTGTGTAGTGTAGTTATTCACAGGACCCCCAATCTAAAAAAAAGAAAAAAATGGTGTTATATTTTTGGGAATTTATGTGTGTTAGTCAAAAAGTAGGGGGAGAATATAGAAAAGAAATTTGAAAATAAAAGTGGCAATAGAAATGGGAGACTAATCTTGCAAAGGTTAAGAAGATGGAAGAAATAAAGAGGAATAAAAAAATGGCTCCAACATGAAAAGATGTGTAGATTTTAAGGAAGGTGTAGTCACTTTATATCCAAATGAGTATCCTACCCTACCCTAAGCCTACATTATTACCGAAAAAGTCCTTAGAGTTTTCCAAACAATCACCTTTGAGTTAGGATTGAAAAAAAGTAAGGGGAAGCCTATGGTTTGATACTTGTTGCACTTAAGATTCTTTGTTGAGTGTGAGTGATTACTTCTTGTCCCATACTAACTATATATCCTTGTGTGTGGGACTTTCTTCATGTGAGGGCGCATGTGTTATGACAAAGGATTGACAATTGTGCTCATTTAACTAGCCAAAAAGTGTGAGAACAAGCGGATGGTAATCTCTAGTCACACTTTGAGGCTTGTGGTTGCCATGTCATTCTATTAAACGCAATTCAGTGATAAAGAGAGGTGGTTGTGTGAATTTAAGAGACATGTTTGTATTCTCGTTATTAGTACCAACAGACAGTTATATGCATCCATTGTGTCAGTAGTCGAATCTTGTGTGAGTCATAGTATTGTGTTTTGAGTCGTGTGTGAGTCATAGTTTTTTGTTGTTGCTTGAGGGCAAGCAAAGGGTTAAGATAGGGGTTTTGATAAGTCATAGATTTTAGGAGTATTTGCATCTAGTCCTTATACTTTCATGTGTCTTCTAAGCATTTTTCTCTGTGCTTCTAGTGTTTCGTGTATTTTTGGGTATTTGAGGGCTTGAAGATAAAAAGGGAACAAAATAGCAGAAAAAGTCTAAAATTGCACTCATATGTAATGGACATGCCGCACCACAAACTCATAATGCAATCGCAAGTGGATCACAAACTCTGAGAAGAAAGGTTGGCAAAAATTAGTAAAATGTGATGAGTATGTGACACCGCAATCTCTCAAATACGGCCGCGTACACTTCAGACGAGCAACTAGTGAACTGAACAAAATGAGCAGAAGTGCAACGCAAATGCGGCACCACATACCAGAAATGTGATCGCATACTTAAAGCTCAGATAAAATAGTAAAGAGTGATAAAATGAAGGAAATGCAGCATTGCCAGAAGAATGCGACACCACATACATACCGCATAAATCGTGGGAAGTAATTTGGACATGAGAATGCGGCCAGAATGCGACCGCAAACTCCTGATGCAACCGCATTCTATTTGACGCATTGCGATACGTCAGTTATTTTTGTACCTTTTGTAATTTCCATATAAATACCTTGGATAGATTTCTGAGCTTATTATTCAATATTCCATACTCTGAATAACTTTATCTTTTAGCATTGAATGAGAGACTTTTGGGTGTAGCTTTGATGAGATTCCCTTGTCTTCTTCTCCACTTTAATTGTAAGCTCATGGATACTTTTAATATTTTTAATGCTTATGCTTTTATTGTATTTAATATGAGTAGCTAATTTCTTAGCTAGAGTTGTGGGGCCAAAGGGATTTGGTATGTGATTGGATATAATCTTAATTCATTGGGTTGTTGTGATTGTTTTCTAATAGCTTTTGTATTGGAATGTTATGGTCAACATTAATAGTGCCTAAAATCCTTAACTTGCTTAGAAAAGATGATAAGGACTAGGAAAAGAGCTATTAGCAAGGATTTGAAGTTTTAAGCCACATCTAATATCTAAACCTAGGAATAGAATAGCTAACTTGAAAATTGAAATGGGTATCCTTAATTAAACATCATAAGGCTTGGAAAAGCTTGTGATGAAATTTATTAATTGGGTTGGGAGACTTTTGATAAACCAACTAGATCCATTGTTTAAGACATGAAGGTTTCCCGAGTGAATTAAGTAGTAGCTCAATTGTATCCTCTCGTCGAAGGCATCACAATCCTAGTTGTCTCTTAATTTGATAATCTAATCAATTACTCTTATTCAATCTAGTTTGATCCTCATTAATAACAAATAATGTTTTTCTTATTTCCCCTTTGAAATTTAGACTAATCATTAAGGCTTACACTTAAATTGTAAGTTTCTTGTCATATTCCCTATGGGATTTGACCCCAATCTTGTTGGGTTCTATATTTGTTCAACTACTGCTTTACATCTATTTTAAGGTGTAATTTAGGCTTATCAGAAAACTTAAAACACGAATGTTGTATCCCTTTGTAATACCTTTCCATCCATATATGGTGGAGCTCGAACGGATTTCTATACAAAAGTTATGTATGTTTTACTAAATAGCTGTCAGCAGTGCTCATCCACAGGCTCGCGATGCGAGCAGATTGGCGTTCCAAGGCCTTGTCACGCGTGCCTGGGAAGCAAAGTGAGGTCCATTGCGTGCGCGTGCGTGAGCGCAATCACACTCATGCATAGGCAATGCAATACACGCTGCTGGGCACGCAACGTGTCCTCCATGGCGTGCGATCCCTGCAACCTTTTTAAGTACGTTGTTTTCCTGATTTTTCATTCTATTCTTCACTTTTTCAAACCCTGCCACATATTTTCTCTCCTCTACTCATCCTCCCACATCAAGGTAAGTCCCTCCTAAATATTGTAATGTAATTCTAATGATTATACATGGATTATTAACAAGATTCTACTCTACAATTCTAGGGTTCTCAAGAAAATCCTTCTCAAAGATTCAAGTTTAGATTTTTGAGATTCTTTTTCAAAGTTTGAATTCTTCTTTGGGTGTTTTGGAGAAATTAAAGGTATGTATAGCTTCTATCCAAGTGTGGGAACATCACTGTTCTTCCCTACTCCACGTTCATTCATGAAACACGAAATTCCACAAGCCTATGATTTTTATTCTAATTTATGATGACCCTAAATTACATGTATTATTATATACCATATTTGTATTATTAATTCGTTATTGTATTCTTGATATTTCATTATGTCTATCATGAATCCGTCTGTAATCCATGAACACCCATAAATTGAACTCCATGGGTTCTTAAATACAAGTCATGAATCAATATTATTATATCCTATAGATTTTACATGTTTCCATGTTTCATATAAGTTATATTACGTATCTATTAACACGCTATATTATACTTACAAGTCATATTTATAAAATCTATGGGCTTCTAAGCCAACTATATTCATGTTCATGTTTTGGGAGTTCCACAGATTATCGAGAAGGTTTAATATCTGAAACTAAGTATGCCAATGTAGGATAATTCCACCTAGTTAGGATGATTCCTTCATATTATCCATTACAGGTTATTAGATATATATATTCATGTCATGTTCATGTCTCGTACCCCGGCAAGGTACGAGATGGCTTAGCTTAACGGACACAGATTTGACACCACGTTCTCGCGTGGTGGTTTCATGTCGGTTATGCTAAAGCTCTCCCATTTCATCTGGGTGTTATATTTATTTTATATTCATGTCATGTCATATAGTAGATGTATGATGAAAGCTTTGTCCTGATAAACAGTTAGTTTTCACACTTATGTTCAGAGATTTCATAGATTAGTCTAGCATGTCACGTCGAATGTTCATAGTCGTTTAGCCAGTGTTGACTCACTACTTATTATGTTTTCAGATTTCTTTCGTACTTATGTTTTCAGGCAATATTTTTCAGTATTATATTTAAACCTCATGTTTATTCATATTTTTATGATTTAATTTATATTCCACATCCGTTTATGCCCCATGTTGATTTAGCAAGCCACGTGGTTTGCTCAGTCACATGCAGTCATGCATCGAGTGTCATGTTAAGCCCAGGCCATGGTTCGAGGCATGCCAAAGCTTGGTATTAGAGTACTAGGGTTAAGTGTCCTAGGAAGTCTATGAAATCATGTTTAGTGGAGTCACTTTTATGTGTGTGTGCGCGCCACACATGTAAACAGTTAACCACCAAACCATTTAGAATTGTCTCACTTCTTTCATACTCTAGATTGTGCAGTTAGAGCAGTGCCTTCATAAATTCTTCTAACTCATGCGAATTTCGAATTTCAGAAATGCCTGCGAAAAGAAAGTGAACCAAGATGACTTCAACTACTAGCTAGAGAGACACTGCTAATGCTGCTCAGGAGGAGGACACTCATGCTCAGAGAGCCGTATCGGGTATAACACCCCCACCTGCTACTAGAGGGCCTGTGGATGTCCTTACTCCAGTCCTACAGCCCAGTTCTACTGGCATGAATGTTAGGGGAGCTATTCAGCTGCTCACCCAAATTATTGCCACACAAATTCAATGTCAGGGAACGGCTCCAAGTGCAGGTGCTAGTGGAGAGTCGTACAGTTCCAAGACCCAGGATTTTTTTGCGTATGAAGCCTCCAGAGTTCACATGGTCTATTAAGACGGATGATCTGCAAAATTTCATTGACGAGCTTCAGAAGATTTTTCGTGTTATGCATGTTACTAAGATAGAGGCAGGAGAGTTGAGAGCTTATCAATTGCATGATGTTGCTAATATTTGGTATGAGACATGGGAACAGTCTCGAGGGAAATCTCCTGCGACTTGGGATCAATTCGCAGATGCTTTCATTAACCACTTCCAGCCGCTAGAGGTCAAGGAGGAAAAGACTTTCGAATTCGAGAGGTTTAAGCATAATAATAGGAGTGTGAATGAGTACTACCTCAACTTTGTTTCTTTGGCTAAGTATGCTTCACACATGGTTCCAGCTATAAGGGTCAGATTTAGGTGCTTCATGTTGGGCCTATTAACACTAAGTTTTACCCTCCAATACTTTAGTCAATTATTCACAGTTTATGAGTATGAATGGAGTGAAATATGCATTTTACAAACCAAAAATGATTTTACGAAAATTATTCCAGTGATATTTTGCCATGTTATTTGGAAAAATATAATCGAATATATTATTGTATATCATTAGCATATTTTTAAGAAATATATATCAATTTCTATAATTTTAAAGAGGACAATTATCTAATTAATTGTCTAAATTAATTATATTAATTTGGTAAATATTTTACTTCGTAAATTAAAGAACTTTGAATAATTAAATTTAGTGTCAAATAGCGTCTTATTTTATCCCTCAATTGTTTTTAATTATGAAAGATTTTGGCTTTTAGTTAAACTTGTTTTAATGTTTTAACCTCATATTATTTTAATTGGTCGATTAGGCGACAATTGAAATTCAAGTGGTTATTTATTAATTACCTACATAACCAGATTTGCGCAACCTTATTCTTTAATTCCCGTTTTTGGAGGCATTTTGAACCCAGTCCAAATAATGGACCATTTGTCCTATAAACGCTGAAGAAAGAGCAAAAGCCCCTTGAGCCTGCATCCCTTGCCCTTTCTCCTCTCAAAAATGGCTAAGTTACAGAGGGTGTGGCCATTTCCTGCAAGAGTTTTAATGACCCTTGTCTTCTCCGCTATACAAATATGGTTTGGGATTGATAATTTGGGGTTTCTTTCTCCTATAAATCGAACCCTACCCTCATTCCCAAAACCAACCCTTGATATCCATATTTTGGAAAGTTGAGCACAAAGTCTCATATTTTGAGCAAGTTTAAAGTCTTATAATATTTTCTGAGATTTTCGTGTGTGTCTTGAGCTTGAGGATTGAACGAGGTGCTTTCCACTCCGGATTCTCTTCACGGCTGCACATCAAAGAGGTAATTATGCAAGTTTAAAGTTAATTTTTTACATTCTTTAGTTGCTTTGTTAATTCTGTGATTAGTTTAGTATTTAGCTTAGTTGTTCATGTCTGTTTTATCCGGTTTAAGTACTTTAGATTAGGTTAGAGATGTTAGATGTTTTTAGACTCGCATAGATGATATGTATAAAAGGGCAGTCCGGTGCACTAAGCTCCCGCTATGCGCGGGGTCCGGGGAAAGGACGGACCATAAGGTTTGTTGTACGCAGCCTTACCTTGCATTTCTGCCAGAGGCTATTTACACGGCTTGAACCCATGACCTCCTGGTCACACGTCAACAACTTTATCAGTTACTCCAAGGCTCCCCTTCGCCTAGATGATATGTATGATTAATTTTATATGAGTTAAGTGTTTTCTTGTAGTTAACTTAGCATAATTAGTCATTAGAACTGTGTAGCATGTTTAAAGTGTTGTTATGAATCTACCAAGGACATCTATGTTGTTTGTATGAGCCTTAGGATCAACTTTAATGCTTGATAATGTCCTAGGTTCATAATATGTCTGTAATAGAGTACTGGTTGAACTGTGATTAGCCAAAGAATCCTATAATACATTGGTATTCTGTTTCTGCCCTTGTGTGTTAAAGTTATGTGAAAGTGAGGACCTAGGGAACACATCTAGTTGATTCGAGGATATATTGTTGTTCTTTTGCTTCTGCTATGGAATGATGAACAGTAGGATAGTTGATTTAAAATCCTTGTTGGCATGTGTTATGGGCTTATATGAATGAATGTAGAATAACAAAAGAGATTAAGAAGTTTTTTGTGCATATATATGTCCACCTCTGGATCACTGTTTATTCCCTCTTGTGTTTGTATATCCCTCAAGTTGTGTCCATCATTTATTATATCATGGTATGGTCTAAAATGATTGAAATTATTATGGACTGGATTTGTTTGGTGTAAAATGACCAGTTCAGATCCTACGTATGTGTTCTGTTTGTCATGGTATGTTTATTCAAAGAAGATAATTTGTATTGCCTAAAATTAGGCTTGAATCATAGGTGAGCAGGTTCCTTTAATGTTTTAAGGCTAGGATATCTAGAGTGACACCTCCAGTTTGCTGCTTTAATGTATTTATATTCATCCTCACACATCTGCATTTGCACTCATTTGCTATGGCATTAGCCTGATCCTTATGTTCTGGTTAGTCTTACCTCATGATGGTAATCCTGGATGCCTGTTTATGTGTTTACCTGCTTAGTATCTAGCATGAATAGGTCCTATGGGTGTTTGCTTTTATATGGCTTCACAGGTTCAAGATGTTCCCTTTTGATCTGTCATTTAGCCCTCCATGTGTGTCTCACCTGCCTGTTGGACTATCCATATGCTTGTTTCTTATGTCTAGTAGCCAATATGTCCAGTACATGGTAGCATGATAGTGTGCTTTCATTTTGTTTCCCTCTCTTGTTTATGGTATGTTCTGATTACTGCTCTATAGGCTACTCATGTATTAACTACTATAAACATCAGTCACATCATGTTAGTTTGAGTCCTGATATTGTATGTGTCTAGGTCTGTAACTCATGATCGTATAGATAATATATATGGGATAACATCTAGTGGATAACCTCCTTCCTTTTGTGACATAGTTTGAAAGATATGCGTAGAAGAAAGCCTCAGTTTTACTTGAAATGAATATGTGGAGGTTGTCTGCAGTAATACACATTGTGTCTGTTCCTAGCTTTTTAAACCATCTCATGAGAGTCTGTCTACCTGCTAGTTGTTGAACCAATTCATAATAGAAATGGCCTTTTCCCTGATATGTTGATTTCTTGATTGTCTGCATAATTAAGCCTCAATTATAACCTCTGTATGATTTTGGTCTCTGTAGTATTTGCATATCTGAAGTCTGCTTGAGCATTGATAAAGGGTCCAACACATGATATGAATAGGTCCAGATTAGGGATGATAAAATGCCTTTGGTTCTTGCTAAAATTAAGCACAACTGTCCAGTTTGTTTACCTATGAGAGTGTGTTAATTTTTTCTTGGTTTGATGGGTCTGCCTATGGAAGCCTGTTTAGTATAGGACAAGTTGGAAATAACCTTGTTTCTCATTTTGATGCTACTGTCTAGCTTTCCCATGGTGCATGTTAAAATAATATAAGTGTCTTAGATAAATCTCCCCTATCCCTTGAAATTCTGTGTGAAACTCAAGCAGCATCTGAAGATTTCCCCCCCATACTTGTCTTTGCCTATCATGGTGTAAACTGTTACTATGCCTCAATAACCTGCAAGAGATGTGTATGTGTGTTTAGGATGTATGTGAGAATTTTTTTTTAGTTCATGAATTATCCCTGCCTACAAAGGACCTAACCTAAATGAGATGATATGCAATGTGCTTTCCCCTTCCAGTGTTGCATCTAAAAAATGCCCATTCTAGTGATCATGCTTGTTTGGATAATCTCTCTAGGAGAGTATATCTTCTACCTGGCGTATATGCAGCTACAATTCCCTTTGTATGCCAACCTATTGTCTGCATGTATTTATTTGAATTATCTTTTGTCCTTTGATTTGAGCTGAGACCTGGCCATGAATGTATATATAGGCTATATGTTTTGTATATCTTCCAGTATACCATGAGTCCCTTGAATATCTTACGTATACCAGTGCCTATATGTCCAATGCATACCAGTCGTGGGCCTATCTTGTTCTCTTCTCCTTTTTATGCGTTGATTGCTTGTCAAGGTCGACTGCTCGAATTAATCTTGCTTGAACTGCTCCATATATGGGCTTGTCATTTTACTCATTTTTGCTAGTTTACTGTAATGACGAGTTGCATATATTTGCGTGTGATTTTATATCAAATTCCTGTCTTATTTTATCATTGATGAGTACTGGATATTTTCTAACTTTCATATTTGTTTTCCCCTCTTTGTTGCATGATCATGGGCCCATGAGGCCCACATTTCTCCTTGTCGATCTGATTGAGCCGTTGGGCCTATGAGCCCAACATAATATTCTTCATTGAGTCCGAAAATGCTGAAGGCCCAGCCATGGGTAAAAATGGTCTGGATAATAGGTTTTCATTTAATAATTGTGTTTGGTGGGCCGGTATACCCGCCAGCCCATTCGCTTTTTATTTATGTTTAATATTTGCTAATTAAAGCTTAAATATTATTGGAACCTTAAAAGTAGAACCGGATTATGTAGAATTGCTATTTTTACGTCTTTAATAAATAAAAATGTTCATTTTGGATAACTAATAACAAATTGATTTCTTTATGGCTATTTAACCACATGCTCTTAAATCTTTGCTAATAAAAGAGAATAGCTTGGTTTGAAATTTCCAAAGAAAAAGTGATCTTTCTTTTCTCAAAATTGGCATAAGTTTAAAGTTAATTTTTTAATTAATAGATTTAATGGAATTAATAATTAATTACCTTTAAAATAAATTTCCTTTATTAACTAAAGTTCAGGTTAAAGTAAACAAACTCCTCTTGGTTGATCTTTTTTTTTTTTTAAATAAATATTTTATTTCACTAAAGTTATATCTTAATTCTCTATTTTACAAAAAGGAAACAAGTGCTTACTATATCTTTGGTGGAAAAAAGGAAACAATGGAAAATACTTTTCAAAAAGGAGGAATTTTACAAAGAGGATTTTGTGTACAATTTTTAAAGTGTGTGTAAAAGCTATTTCGGCGAAAAAATGATTTAAATAAACATATAAGCATTTTAAAGAAATATTTTTTATAAGACCCGAAGTCAATCGTATTTTACGAATTCTTAATACCGGGGTGCCTAACATCTTTTCCGGGGGATCATTTGAACCCTTACCCGAACTCTGGTTAATATTGAATTTTTCTCTTGTTTTGAAAAACTCTTTAAAATATGGTTTTTCTATTTTTTCCTTATAAAGTAGGTGACAAATCTAAAAAATTAAAATAATTTCAAGAGTCCACAAATTATCAAGTAGTTTTTATGTCTCGCGTAAAAGTGAACCGTAACATGGATTTAACCTTTATTTGTTTGGTAATGCTAACATTATTGCTCAGAACAAAGAATTTACAATTACCAAGATGGTTACTTTTGTACAAGGTAACCAGAGCAGAATGAAGTAAGAAGAGGCGCTATAGAAGGAGAAAGATAGGGAATTTAATAAAAAAAAAGCTTAGTCTACAGGTAACTTCAACTATGGGGATCCAATGGAGGTGGAAATAAATAGTTCTTCAAGAACAGGTCATCGGGACTTGCTCCATCTTCAGCCAGTGCCCCAGTCCCAAAGTTCAGGAATGATCAGAGGAGACAGAATTTCAGGGCAGCAGGTTCGCAATCTCAGGCTAGTGTGGGGTAGAAGACATATGATAATTCGGTTTACAGAATGTGTGGTAAGAGACATGAAGGGGAATGTTGCATGGACATGGATATCTGTTATGGATGTGGTCAGCGAGGTCACTTTCAAAGAGACTGTCCATCCGCGGGACCGAGTACCAAAAGGTAATGTGGCTCAACCCACAAATTTAGCAGCTCCTCGCAATTCTCAAGCCTAGTCAGGGGGTGGTGCAGCTAAGTCTGGAAACACAGGCGGAGATCCGAGCCGCTCTTATGCATTAGTTGGTCGTCAGGATATAGAGGACCGTGCAGATGTTTTTACAAGTATATAACCGTTTCTACTTTTGACGTTTATGCCTATGGGTTCTGGATCCACTCTGTCATATGTAACCTCATTTATTGCTAAGAAATTTAGGATAAAGCTAGAAAAATTGCATGAACCCTTCGAAGTATCCACTCCAATCGGAGAGTCAATTATAACTAGACGTGTGTATAGATATTTCCCAGTTAAATTCTATCACCGCAGTATAGTAGCTGACTTGGTAGAGTTAGAAATGGTAGACTTTGATGTAATCATGGACATAGATTGATTGTCTTCAAGTTATGCCACCATAGGTTGTAGAACCAGAATTGTGAGTTTTAAAGTTCCTAATGAGCCAATCATAGAATAGAAGGGTGACGCAGTAGCACCCATAAGTAGGTTTATTTCCTATATTAAAGCCAGAAAAATGATATCCAAGGGGTACATTTACCATCTAGTTCGGGTCAGGGATACAAATATCAAGGTCTCAACTCTTCAGTCCGTACCAGTTGTCAGCTAGTTTCCAGAAGTCTTTCCTGGAGATCTTCTCAGAGTTCCTCCCGATAGGGAGATTGACTTTGGAATTGATTTACTTCCCAGCACTAAGCCGGTATCTATTCCGTCATACATAATGGCTCCAACAGAGTTAAAGGAATTAAAAGCCCAGTTGAAAGATCTCATTGATAAGGGATTTATTAGGCCATGTGTCTCACCTTAGGGTGCACTAGTCTTATTTATTCGAAATAATGATGGATTTCTAGGTATGTGCATTGACTATCGCCAGTTGAACAAGGCCCCCATTAAGAACAAGTATCCTCTTCCCAGAATCGATGACTTATTCGATCAACTTCAAGGTGCCCAATGTTATTTCAAGATTGACTTCAGATCAGGGTACCATCAACTTAAGGTTAAGGAAGTTGATATTCTGAAAACCGCCTTCAGAACTCGTTATGGTCATTTTGAATTTTGTGTCATGTCGTTCAAATTGACAATTGCACCAGCTGCATTCATAGACCTTATGAACATGGTCTTCAAGCCTTATCTCGATCTTTTCATCGTTGTCTTCATTGATGATATTTTGGTATATTCTCGTAGTGAGGCTTACCACGCTGAACATCTCAGAATAGTATTGCGGACACTTTAGCACCGCAAACATTATGCGAAGTTTTCCAAGTGTGAATTTTGGCTAAAGTCAATAGCATTCTTAGGCCATGTGATTTAGGCGAAGGCGTCCAAGTTGATTTTTAGAAAATAGACGTTGTGAAGAATATGCCCAGATCAATTGCAGCATATGATAAAAGGAGTTTCTTGGGTCTAGCAGATTATTACAGGCGTTTTATAGAACTTTTTTCCTCTATCTCAGCCCCGTTGTCTATGTTGACTCAGAAGAAAGTCAAGTTTCAGTGGTCAAATGTCTGTGAGCGCAGTTTTGAGGAGTTTAAAACGAGATTGACTTCTGCCCCAATTTTAACACTACCCTAGCGGACTGAAGGGTTCATTTTATATTGTGATGCTTCAGGAGTTGGTCTTGGGTGTGTTTTCATGTAGCATGACAAGGTTATAGCCTATGCATCCAGACAGCTTAAACTTCACGAAAAGAATTATTCGACTCATGATTTGGTGTAAGAAGCAATGGTGTTCGCACTGAAGATTTGGCGTCACTACTTGTATGGGGTTCACGTTGACATCTTCACCGATCACAAGAGCCTTCAATACATTTTCAAGCAAAGGGAGTTGAATCTTAGATAGAGGAGATGGCTCGAACTACTTAAGCATTGCGATGTGGATATCCTCTATCATCTGGGGAAAACGAAGGTGGTAGCCGATGCTCTCAGTTGGCATTCCATGGGAAGTTTAGTTCATGTCAAAGAAGGGAAGAATACTATGGTAAATGAAGTCTACCATTTAGCATACCTAGGAGTTTGACTTTCGGATTCCGAAGATGGTGGTGTCGTTATTCAGTACAAGGCTGAATCCTCCTTAGTATCTGAAGTGAAAGAGAAGCAGTTTAATGGTCCCTACTTATTACAGCTGAAAGAAGGGATTCACAAACATAAGACAACGATTTTTGAACAAGGAGGAGATGATGGTACCTTGAGGTACCAAGGCAGATTGTGTGTTGCAGATGTTGATGGGCTCAGAGAGCGAATCATGTCAGAAACACACGATTCCATGTACTTTATTCACATAGGTTCTACGAAGATATATCATTACCTCAAAGAGGTGTATTGGTTGAACGACGTAAATAAAATCGTAGAAGACTTTGTGGCTAATTCTCCAAATTGTCAGCAGGTGAATGCTGAACACTAGAGGCTGGGTGGATTGGCTCAGAACATTGATATTCCTATTTAGAAATGAGAGATGATAAATATGGACTTCATAAAAGGTTTACCTCGCTCATTTCGAAAGCATGATTCGATTTGAGTGATTGTAGATCGACTTACCAAGTCAGCGCACTTTTTACTAGTAAAGACCACCGATTCAACACAGGATTATGCCAAGTTATATATTTGGGAAATCATAAGATTGCACAAGACCCTAGTGTCCATCATTTCAGATCGTAGTGTCCAGTTCACAACAAATTTATGGAAATCCTTTCAGAAGGGATTAGGTACAAGGGTGAACTCCAGTACAACTTTCCATCCTCAGAAAGATGGCCAAGAAGAGCGCACCATTCATACACTCGATGATATGTTGAGGGTGTGTCCTAGATTTTAAAGGTAATTGAGATGATCACTTTCCTCTCATTGAATTTGCCTATAATAATAGCTATCACTGTAGTATCAAAATGGCATCGTTACTTTGTATGGGCAAAGGTGTAGGTCGCCAATCGGTTGGTTCGAAGTTGGCGAAGCAGAGTTGTTAGGACCAGACTATGAAAAAAGTCAAGTTGATTCAGGGGCATTTGAGAACGGCTCAAAGTTGCCAAAAGTCCTATTCTAACGTGCGGTGAAGATACTTGGAGTTTCATTTCAGGTTGATGATTGAGTGTTCCTAAATGTTTCACCTATGAAAGGTGTTATGAGATTCGGAAAGAAAGGGAAACTTAGTCTCAGTTTTATCGGGCCATACAGGATCCTGCGAATGATTGGTCAAGTGGCTTATGAGCTTGAGTTACCGAAAGACTCAGTTTCTGTGCACCCAGTGTTTCATGTATCCATGTTGAGAAATTGTGTGGGAGACCCGTTGTTGGTTGTTCCTACTGAAACTATAACGGTTAAAGATGACCTAATCTATGAAGAGATCCCTGTTGCTATTCTTGATCATCGAGTTCACAAGTTGAGGACTAAGAAAATTGCCTGAGTAAAAGTGTTATAGAAGTCA